>CM077826.1:29551223-30151223 GCA_039720395.1 Liquidambar formosana | reverse complement strand
TAGGACATTCACTAGTTTCTTGGTTTAGTAAGAAACAAACATCGGTTGCACTCTCAACCACCGAGGCCGAATACATTGCAGCCGGTAGTTGTTGTGCACAAGTGTTGTACATGAAACAACAACTTGAGGACTATGGACTTCACTTTGATCACATTCCCATTAAATGTGATAATACTAGTGCCATCAACTTGACCAAGAACCCCATACAACACTCACGAACTAAGCACATTGAGATAAGACATCATTTCATTCGTGATCATGTCCAAAGAGGTGATATTGAGATTGATTTCATAGGTACCGACCATCAATTGGCCGATATCTTTACCAAACCTCTTCAAGAAGACCGTTTTAACTTCATTAAAAGAGAACTTGGCATGTGTTTAATGCATGATGTAGTGAATTGATGCATATCTTTGTTTTTCTACTCTTGCCTTGATATTTTCTATGTGGTACATCTCATTTCACTCACACTCTCTAAAGATTTTGGGTTAAAACTGAGTTTCCTGGTGATTTAGTCTACTGAAAAGACAATTCAGTCGACTCAATGAGCAATTCAGTCGACTGAATTGGCTTTTCAGTCCACTGAATCAAGCCCTGCCATTTCTATTACCTACTGGCTGATTCAGTCGACTCAATTGACATTTCAGTCGACTGAAATGCCAAATCAGTCGACTGAAATGGATTTTCAGTCCACTGATTCAGGCAGTAGCCTTTGGAGCCTTTCCCAGGACAATTCAGTCGACTGAAATGGTGATTCAGTCGACTGAATCTGCGATTCTATAAATATAACACGCGGCTTTTCATTTCAAATCACACCCATTCCCGCGACGTTTTCACTTCTCTCTCTCTCTAACCTCCAAAACTCTCTCAACAATGGCTCCCAAGACGAAGAATCCAGCCAAACGCCCTCACACCGGTGAAGGTTCATCGCGAAACTTACGTCCCAGGGTTCCAAATCCTCCTCCACCGCCGGTGCAACCACCCATTGAACAACAACCCGACGAAGAGGAAGGCGGAGAGTTTGTCTCTCTCGATGCACAGCGCAAGTTTGATGAGGACTTCAGTCGTCGCACCGTCGTCTTCGGTAAATATGCCCCTTTGGATTTCTTTGAAGAGCATTTCGTTCTCATTGCAAATTATTTCCGTCTTTTGGGTTGGGATTCATTCATTTTTCTGAAAAAACCCATGTATACTTATCTTGTGCGCATCTTTTACACCAATCTTGACTATATTAATAATCACATCCTTTGGTCTCAAGTTGGTGGTAGAATTATATCTATGGATCAAAACCTTCTTACCCAAATCTTTCATATCCCTCGTGGTCAACATCAAATCCTTGTGACCAACGAGTGGACTCACTTTCAAGGGTATGATCCTATCCAAGCCCTTAATCAGATCTGTGGGCGGAATGATATTGTAAACCGTTTTAAACCCAAAGCCAAAGAACTAACTCTCAATGCTCGTTTGATTCATCACATGATTACGTATAACATCCTTCCACGGGGTGGCGGACGTGACCATGTCTCATATTTCGATATTTTTCTTATTTGGTGCATCATGAATACCATTCCCATTGACTTGCCTTTTATCATTTCCAATCATATTGTCGATTGCCAAAAGAAGAAAGTGGCTAGTCTCCCCTACGGCTTTGCCTTGACTTGTGTTTTTGAACATTTCCATATACCTCTTGATGAGGAAGCCGTAGTCGCCATTTCTCACACCAACACCTACTCCGATATGACTCTCAAACAAATGCACTACAAGTTTACTTCTAGGGGTTGGGTACCGAAAGATGATCCGGATGAGGTGACCGATGAAGAACAGGAGGCTGATGACCCTGTTCCTCCTGGTGAAGAAGAGCAGCAGCCACATGAGGAGCCTGGTGAGCATGGCATGGATGTTGAGCCTCCACAGCCCCCTCCTGCGTTCGAGCCTCCTCCCTTTGAGCCTCCACAGCAGCCTACTATTCCTCCTGCTGGTGTTCAGACCATTTTGACAGCTATACAGGGTCTGCAGGTCTCCATGGATGGCATTGGCACTCGTCTCTTGGCTCTTGAGAACCGTCAGACACAAATCGAGAATGATATGGACACCTTGAAGCGTTATGGTGATATCTTTACGACTCAGGTGGACCAGCGTCTTGCCAGGACAGAGACTGATATACGCACTGTGCGTAACTCATTGACAGCCATTGAGCGATATGCCCGTCGCAATGCACCACCGCCTCCACCACCACCTCCTGCCCCTGAAGATGCGGACGCACCTGGTCTTCCCGAGCATATTGACTTGGACCCCTAGCTTTTTGTCTGATGACAAAAGGGGGAGATATTTTTTGATTGATGTATCTTGAACATCTAACTTAGTTTGAACACACAATGACTTGACACATTCCTAGTTATCTATAATTGTTAACTTATGACTTTTTGGTTATGTTTTGAACTATTTCCACAGTTGATTATAATCAGTTTATTTGCTTTACAATGCTTTGTGCTCATTGCTTATTACTTGCATTTCAACTATGCATATTGTGAGGGGGAGCTTGCTCCATATATATCATGTGCTTTATTTCTCTACCTGCCATATACATCAATAGTTTGTCATCATCAAAAAGGGGGAGATTGTTGGCCCCAAGGTTATATAACCAAGGGCATATCCGAGATTTTGATGATAACAAAGGATCGATGTAAGTACTAATGGTTTATTTGTCAAGATTATAATCAAAGCTAGGTACTCGAGCATATGGATCCAAAAGAAGCATAAAGATATATGCATATCATGGAACTCAAAGCACACATACTTGTGATGTCAAGGACAATCAAGCGCAAGAACATACGAGCATAGAAAGCATACAAAAGACCTACAACACTCAAGACCAAGCTAGCATCGTCAATGAAGATACTTATATAGCTATGAGTGAGGTTATTAGGTTTTTGATGTACTTGATTGCTCAAATGATCGCTCCATTAACCTAGATGGACCTTAGGATCCTTGGGTAAACTTAATTTATCACTTGAACAAGGCCTAAGTTGATACAAATGAACTTGATCGATTTAAACTTGTGATATAATCATTATAAGTTCATTTCTGCCCAAATCAGTCGACTCATTCTTGAATCAGTCGACTCATTTAAGCAGAAGTTGTCCTCTGCTGTTGTCTTTTGATTCTGCTCAAATCAGTCCACTGATTTCCCAATTCAGTCGACTGATTTAGCAAATCAGTGGACTGAATTGAGTATTCAGTCGACTGATTGTGCGATCTCAGAACTCCAACGGCTAGTTTTTGAAAGGTTGTTGAGGCATTAAATGCCACCAAACGGCTCTTTCCCGGCATTTATTGCACCAAACGGTCATATTATGCCTAATGCCTATATAAACAATGATTCAAATGCATTTATGAGGATCAATACAAGAGAATTCATTGTTTTCATTCTTCTAGCCCTAAAATTCATTAAGAGCATTCATTGAGCAAATCAATTAGAAGAGAGCTGAGCTTTAATCTCTGTGTTATTCACTCTTAAAGAGAGTTTCTTTGTACACACATTACATCTCTACAAACTTGTAATCAAGGGTTGGTGATAACCCCATTCTTTGCACTTGAGGAAGTGTGGCTGAACAAGTGTTGGTTGAAAGCACTTGATTTGTAAAGGTTTGCTGCTCCACCTTGAAGGAGAGTGATAGTGGATTGGTGAATCCTCAAGCGAGCTCTTGAGGCGAGGACGTAGGCGGGAAGGCTGAACCTCGTTAAATCTTGTGTTTGCATTCTCTTTCTCTTATTCTCTTTACTGTTTATTATTGAGAATATCTCTATTTGCCATAATCTGATTTTAGCTTGCTATCATAATTTTTAATTGGCCAATAACCCTATTCACCCCCCCTCTAGGGTTGTTTACTTGGGACAACAAAAGCAAGTACAAGGCACCACTCTACGATACTCCACAAGATAGGGTGTTGCTTGAACCTGACAAGCATCTCTCATTCCTCCATTCCCAACAAGAGGTAAGTTTACCCAACTTAACAATTTTCTTTTGAATCTTTCGATTCTTTTGGTGAAATTGCATTCCCATTTACTTCTTTTGAATACCCCTTGGGTTGTTGAGTGATATCCCTTGATTTGGCAAGGATTGAACACACAAATTCTTTTCATTTGAAAGCTTGAAAAATGGCACCCACCAAGTGTTCGATAAAATGCCCAAGTGAAATAAAGATGTTCAATCTTTACCAAATCAATGTATATCAACAAGTAAACACTCAAATGAGTAATATGCTATGATTTAGCAAGGATTGATCATACAAAATTCTTTTGTTTCAAGGCTTGGGAAGTGTCACCCCCCAAGTGTTCGATAAAATGCCCAAGTGATAAAAAAGTGTTCAATCCTTGCCAAGTCAAGGCATATGAACAAGTAAACTCATAAACATTCATTAGCAATTCATTTCATGAATAAGAACAACTTTTTGACATCTTTTAGAAAACAATTTGAAACCAATTGCTAGTGTATGCTTATTATTTCCATGTTCTTTCAACTAACTCTTAAGGTATTTTCAATGGCTATGGCCCAACTTTCAGGACATGCGCACTCGGTCCTCTATCAAAGGACTTATTGAATGGTGGCGGAACATGGAAAACTTCCAACCCATTGCCAAGGGCCATGTCGAAAAGGCCAGTTTTGGTCCATTCCTAGACTCTTTGTGGAATGACCAATGTGATAGGCAAGCCTTGCTAGCCTTGTCTGAACTATGGTGGGACACCACCAATACATTCCATTTCGGTTTCGGGGAGATGACACTAACCCCCAAGGACTTCACCATGATTATGGGCTTGAGCATTAAGGGCAAGAGCTTAGAATTCTATGAAGAGGCTTCTACAGATGAGGATTATCTCTTAGCTTACCTTGGAATGGAAGTTGAAGTAATCAAGAAAGCAGTGCACCGCACTTGGCTTTTCAACAAATTTGCCAAACAAAGGAAGAGTGAGGATGCGAGCCCCGATTGTATTACAAGGGCATTCCTTCTTTACATGATCTCATGCACATTCTTTGCCGGTACGGGTGACCTAGCCCCTTTGGGTCTTCTTGCAAGCATGGAGGATGTTGGCAAGATTAGGAAATTCAACTGGAGAGGGGTTGCTCTAGCCACCATGTACCGCACCATGTGTGACATGTCACGCGGTGTGACCAAGGACTTCGGCGGGATGCCCTTTGTTTGGGAGGTAATGCTACTTCCCTTTTATTTCTCTTTCTTATATTTTCCTTTCTTTTTTGACTCTTTTCTCAACTCTTGACAGGTTTGGTGCTATGAGTACCTCAACCTATGTCGCCCATCCCTTGCTGAGGAAACCATTGAATGGCCTACCCTCAAGAATTACTTCCCCAGTTATGTGTCCATCCGGGCGGCGAATCATCATGATTACGCCTATGCTAGAGCTCATCTAGCAAGCCTCACTGCTGATATGGTGAAATTTTCTCCCTATTCTTTTCTTTTTCTTTTTACTTCCAATTTCTCATTTTGGATTTTTGAACAGATTGAATGGAATCCATGGAAGATATGGGTACCAATGCTACCCAAACGATGCATTCCTAGCTTGATGCTGACTGGCAAGAGGGTGCTTCTGGAAGGCCATGTGGGTAGGTACTGGTACCTAGGGGAGCGAGTCCTACGATAAGTCATGGGTGATGTGAACGCAGCCATGGCTCCAATGCCTCCACTACTTAACATGAGGCATGCTAACTTAATGGAGGGGGAGGAGTTGTGGGATGCCCTGAGAGGCTGGGATGTGGAGGAGTTCACTTCTCTTGACATTGCATATGACACTTTCTGCCATCAATATTTGATGAGACCTAGGATGACAGGTCTCCCTCCTTAAGGGGTAAGTCTTTGACGCTTTCCTAGCCTTTTCTTTTGATAGAAACTTTATTTGATAGGTGAACACTTGCAGGGTCGACGAGCACGAGGGTATAGCTCGACAGTGGGCTCAAGAGTGGTTCCTGGCTCTAAAGACGATGAGATGGAGGGGGATAGGTCACTACCCTTGCCTCAGCCTAATTGGTACATTGATTTGTGCTGTGGGTCGGACTTTGTCAAGACCGCCATCACTCATCCTGCATTTGATGAATCTCCTAGGATCGACCCAAATCGAGAACAGGTGAGTTCTCTTTATGGGTATTTCTTTCTTTCTTTGAACATTACCTTCAATTTAACCTTATTGATTATTTTAGGTACCTGCGGCGTATGCCCAAGAGTTCATTGACCTTAGTGAGGGCTTGAGGCGTGACCTTGTGAGGATGAGCTTAGCCAAATCCATGGCGGAAGCTCGTCTGGATTTCATGGTAAGTGTTCAACCCATTTAAAGTTCCCATATGTGGTTTTCAACCAACTCTATTCTCATACTTAGCTTCTTTGCAATGGACTTTGTCTATGCAGCCGCTACCAGCAATGCGCACTCCTAGAGCACCTCGTGGGGGTCGTGACGGAGCTGGGCTGAGCCGCAAAAGAAGCTTTGGGAGCCGTTGAGTTCATTTACTTTCTTGTTGGACTTGTAGAAACAATGAGACAATGGCTATCTCTTTGCATTTCATGCTTGTGTTTTGTATTTGCAACCTTAAACCAACTTTCTTATCCCTTGCTATGGATACTTGTCGTGCTTGCTTGAATCTATCATGATGATGTTGTGGTGCCTTTCTTATGAAAATTTGAGTCAATGTGAGCTCATAGGAGTGAAAATGGCCTAAAAAGGCCATCCGAATGCGAAAATAGGCAAAACCGTGCGAAATAAGGCGGGGGCCTCGGGTGACCATCTAGCCCTGGACGGTTAGCCGTTTGGGCCTAGACAACTGACCATCTAGCCCCAGACGGTTACCCGAGGTTGACACGTTTTTTCGCGATTTTTCAGGTTTTTTCCTATTTTGACGATTCTACTCCTTCTAGGACTCGAATTTGTGACCCTTTCCCTATAAAAACACATGAGGGGAGCCTTCTAACTCACCTATTTTCATTGACAATAATTATGGAAGCCTTGGATGGGTTCTTAAGAGGGTTTTTGGCAGTTATGGCTGCCAAAGACAAAACTGAGTTTAAGCGCTTCGGCTTGGAACCATTGCTCTCCATAAGGCACATGAAGCTCGAGACGACTCTTCTCACTGCGGGTACATATTTCTGGGATCCTCAAATCCATGTCTTTTGATTCAATTATGAAGAATTATGCCCAACCATGGAGGAATTCAGTGCTTTATTTGGAGTTCCGCTCGCAGGGCCATTCATCCTTCCTACACCTCGCTCGGATTACCTTGCTTCCTTCTCCGACTTTCTTGGCATTCCTTAGAGGGATGTAACGATCTTTGTCAAGGATCATATGGTGGACTTAATGAAGTTAGCAACCTCATTCTTGGCTCACGATAGTGAAAGTACTCTGACTTTCACCCCTTAAATTCAACATGCACTCGCTTTTTGCTTAATTGGTCACTTCCTCCTCTCCACCGGTACTCTTCAAGCCCCTATTCAAATATGTGAGTTGATTGCCCCTCTTCTCAAGCGACATAACATCATTCCCTTGGTATTAGTTGAAACCTTGAATGGTTTAGATAAGGTTCATGGCAACCCTAAAGCGCCTTTAGGAGGTAGCCCCTTTTTATTGCAAATGTGGCTGCTTGAGCGCTTGAATTTTCTATCTCCCACCACTATCAATCCATACAAGCCCCAGCACTTCTGTCTGCGCTGAGTTGAACTCCCTGGGCCATTCTCTTTAAGAGATTGGTTGGGTTATTTCTAAACACTGTCGTGGCGGAACATCAAATGGTATGTTTTTATATGGGGATGCAAAGAACAGGTACTTTTTCGAACTTCGGGGTGTGCTTTTGTCAAACTCATAGGGCTAAGATTGACTTCCTTCTATTAGACTTCTAGAATTCTTCGCTAGATGGGCGCCATGCAAACCATACCGTCCTTAACAAGACCTTGTTGCTCTGTAGAACCTGTCGGTCTTACTATAATCAAGTGGGCGAGGACTCGCTGGCCTACGGACCTGAAATTGACTCGAATTGCCAACACTGAAGGACCTTTCGAGATGAGTAAAGAATATAAGCAATGGTTGAAGGACGATTTGGGCGAAAGGGAGACTTCTCGTTGAGAAAGAATTTATGACCTTATCAAGGACACGAGACTTGGGCTTTGCAGAGAAGACATTCTTGAGGCAGTAGAGGCATCCCACGACCATGATTTACGAAAGAAAAGAAGACTCGAGAGAGAAAGAAGGAAGACAGACAGGACGACTCTGAAGAAAGTCACGAAGATTTAAAGACTCAAGGAATAGAATATCTATGGTATGTCAATAGCTCCATTACTTAACACCAATAAATTGTTATGTCAAACAATTAGTTTAAAATGAATTGCCAATAATAATCTACTTTTGAGATTTTTTGCTTGTGATTGTGTTGTTTGGACCGCACCCAAAGTAACTTTATGGGCTGCCTACGTATCCCCGTTTTCTTTTTTTCTTCTTCTTTTTTTTTTCTTTTTCCTTTTCTCTCTTTTTTCTTTTTTTCTTTTTTTTTTCTTCTTTTTTTTTCTTTAGGGAATTAGGTCCTCGTAGTTCAAATGCCTTAACTTTTGCCTAGGCCGCCCTTACAGGTTTTCAACCTAGCAGGCCTCATACATAATACTTCTTTAATTGATCCAAATTGGTAGGACGAGCAAACTCGATCCTATCTAAATCCATAAGTCGAACAGCCCTTGCTAGCAATATTTCCTTGACGATGTACGGTCCACCCCAACTTGGTTTGAACTTTCCTCGTGGATCGAAAATTGGAGCTCAGATCTCTTTCAATACTAAATCCCCTTTCTTCAAGCCTCTGTCTTTGAGATGTTTGTTGAATGCCCTCGCGACTCTTCTCTGGTACCCTTGCACGTGGTATAGAGCCCTTAATCGCCTTTCATCTAGCAATGCCAACTCATCATAACGACCTCTGATCCAGTCTACCTCTGCCAGCTGACTTTCCACAGCAACCCTTAACGAAGGAACTTCCAATTCCACTGGCAGAACGGCCTCCATTCTATACACCAAAGCATACGGCGTAGCCCCTATTGACGATCTGACTGACGTTCTGTATCCCCATAATGCCAATGGTAGCTTCTCATGCCAATCAGTGTACGTGTCAGCCGTCTTTTGTAGTATCTTCTTGATGTTCTTGTTTGCGGCTTCTACTGCACCATTAGTCTGTTGGCGATACGGGGATGACAAGTGGTGAACGATCTTATATTTCTACAGGAGTTCTTTAGTTTCCTTCTGAAAATGCTGACCGTTATTTGAAATGACCTCATACGGTACCTGTCACACCCCATTTTTGCACCACCTTACTAGGGCTCATCATTTCATGCATGTTTTTGTTTTGTTTTTGAGTCTAGTCACTTGCATTAGTTTTCTAGAGTCACAAGGACAATGGATATGAATTTTGGTTCAAATTGGAGTTGATCTTGAGGGATAATAAGAGCTTTTGTGACTTGAGGGGCATAATCGTCTTTTAAGTCCCAAACTTTTCATTTGACCTTGGAATGATCTCCAAATTGTCAATTGGAGTTCATATGGATGCATATGAGGTATTTCTAGGTTCAATTTGGTAAATCAATGGCTCGGGATTAAAATGGCTCGATGTAGTTCAAGTTGGTTAATTGACCCTTCCTTGGGTTAGCTCTAATTGACTCACAATTACCAACCAAATCTTTTCAAATTGACTTTCATTAGTCATCATTTTACCCTCAAAAGTGTTTCATGAAGTTCAATTTTGATATGGCCTGATGATGAGTTTAGTGTGGTTATTTACGGATTATCCTTGAAGAATTAGTGCGAATCACAGCATGAGATTTTTGGTTAAAATGAAAAGAAAATTATTTTATTAAATTAGCCATTTTTATCATGACACTAACACGTGTACGTATGTGATGAGTGTGTGTACGCACATACGATACATGTGCATGCGTGTTAGCGGTCAGTCTTCCAATTTTTATAAAAGACAATTTCCTTTTCCTATTCAGATTAGAAGTCTTTTATCATTATAAAATACCTTTTGATTATTCTCCAAGGAAACCTAGTCCAGGAAGGAAAGGGAAACTCCAGATTTCAGCTATAAATACTCTCTTAATGTCTTTAAACAAAGGGGAGGAGAGGAGGGTTTGGAGGGAGTGAAATTCGTCATAATTCAGCAGCAGATTTTCTGAAAACCAGCAGTCGTATTTTAATCATAACTTTTTCATCCAAAGTCAGAATTTGATGAAATTGGTCTTGTTAGAAAGATAATTCAATTCTCTACAACTTTGTATTTCACAAGCTTTGTCCAAATCCAACGTTTTCATACCCAAAAACGCGATTGAAGTTGCTGCTGCTGCAAAGTGACGAGAATCACTTTTTCTTTTCTCTTGTTCTCTTTTTTTTTTTCTATTTCTTTTCAAAGTTGAGTGAGTTTTGATCTCTTTGCTGTGATACCACTTTGACAAAGAGGAGGATTCGTGTTGGTTTGATTCACTCTAAAGACCTGAGGAGCCACGAACAATTACAAACACAAGGGGAGCCACTTCCTAAGGTATTCTCCTTCTCTATTCAAGCTTAAACTAGGTTCTCATATGGGTTAGGCTTATTGCATGTTAAAGGTGACTTTTTTATCATGTATTAACACTCTAGCTAGTTAATATACATGGAATATCTATTTTTTATCTACTGTTTAGCATGCTTTAGGGCTGTCCTTTAGGTTTTTAATGCATAGTTATGATTCTTGTGCTCCTGTTTGTCCTTGTGCTAGGATTAGTGTCATTGCATGTTAGAGTTAGGATTTTCATCATGTTATATTGCTTTAGTTAGTTAATATGCATGATTTAATTTCTGTTTAGTTTGGTTTTAGCATGATTAAAGTATGTTTTGTATGTTTTTAAGCATATTTGTGAGTTTAGGGTTTTAGAGTCATTGTTTCGTGTTTGTTTTCATATAGCATGATAAAGTAGACTTTTTTATTTGGTTTTTCTTCGTGTTTGCTGTATATGTTTTTCATATGGAGTAAACATGATAGTTTTGCATGCATGTTAGTATGTTTTAGGGTTTTTATGCATGATATGGTTCTAGGAATATGTTAGGACTTATTATTGTTCGCTGTGTTGCTGTTAGCATGCTTAGTGGATGATTTTTAGGCCATAATACTATTCTGTCCAGATTTGCATGTTAGTGTTTTTGCATGGTTTTGAGCACTTGTAAGGGTGCAAATAGGTGTGGTATTTGTCCTATGGCAAATAGGGCTGCTTATGTCTGAAATGGCTAAATGCTTGGAGCTAATTGCGCTCAGGTAAGTGGGTGTGAAGGTGCCCCAATTCACCTTTCTTCTTAACTCATTCTCTTCTCCCTATTTAGGGTTAATTTTTAATATGATCCTATGGTTTAATTAGAGGTTTCCTTAACCAACAAAATTCTGGTTTTTATTAAAGTTTCCATTTTGTGGATTTCTTTCCTAAAATCAAACTTTCTATCATATTCAACTCTTTTGATCAAATAAGGAAACCTAGGGTTTTAACCATAGGTTTATATTAGGTCTTAACCCTAATTCTAATCGAACTACGTGGACTTTGATCCATGTATTTCGTTGCATGGTACGTAGGCGCTCTTCGTGAGGCTCAAGTCCGTTCTAGGATCCAAGCATCCTAGGTTTATTTATGTTTTCTTTTCTTCTTTTTATTTTCTGTTTTTATTTGCTTATTATGCATGGATGGATGAATGAAATATATGATATGCATGCAATTCTTGTGATGATATACTTGCTGATTTTTGTATGGAAAGACTTTAATTTAGCCCAAATGAACTGAGAGACCGAAAGGGTGACATGGGTGCCTATAGGCTTTGCCTAGAACCTTCCCATGTCATAACTTAGCCTCCGAATCCCCGATTTCTTTGGTTTTCAAAAGATTGGTTTTTGCCTTTCCTTTTTTTATGGAGTCATTCAAATTGTTTTCCTAAAACAAACTATTTTTAGGGTTTTCCTTGTTTCCTTTAAAAAATAAGGTGGCGATTCCTTTCCTTTTTCTTTTTCAAACCCACTTTCTTTTCAATCCCTCGTGGGCCCAATTTCCGGGGTTCACAGTTTGGCGACTCCACTGGGGATTTGTGGGCTAGACTCTATAAAGTTTGATTGGGCTAAGTTAATTTCTTATGTTTAATTAAAATCAATCACATTGCATCCGCTTGATTGTATGCTTTCATTTATTGCATTGTGTGCGCAAATTCTTGCATGTTAGGATCGATATCCCTCGATGTATCCTTGCCAACGATCGGCCTAGTCTCAACCTTGGTTTTCCTGATTCCATGTGTTGGGGCGAAAGCTATCAACCTCTCTTGCCTAGTACCCTTGGGTATATTAAATGAGTTAATCACGTACTGCTGGACCCACGCGGCGTTCCTGATGCCACATGTGGTTAGGTATAAGGATTGCTCAAGCAAGTGAAGGACCCTAGCCTACCCTTATCATTAGTCCATATAGACAGACTTGTAGGACACTACGGTCTCACCTTTATGCACCCACAATTGTTTGTAATGATGCTATGCTGTGTTTGTGGTGTGAGGCTTCATATCTTATGCCCTTAATATAGACCTTTAAACCCTAGCCTTCGTTAAGGCCATGGGTTAGGAGGAATAAATTAAGGAAATAGGATGTAAAACTATGTTTGTGATGTGCTAGTCCTAGGGGATTAATTAAACCTAGTTGAAGGACTCTATGCCCTATTCTTTAAAACATACCCTTAATCCATGATCCCTGTAAAGGTAATTGGATAAAAGGAATGAATTAATTGAACAAGGTGTAGAGACCGAGTTCATTAAGGAAAATATGGAGGTTTAGGACAAGTCCTTAGGCTAAAGGTTAAAACTTTTCTATCCATAGACGTGCTGGCTTGGATCCGCAATCCACAAGGGCGTCTAGTGAGTGTTGAGTCTACCCATCAGATAGACATGGCCGACGAAAGAACTAGTGAGGGGCACTTTGACCTTGAGGCTTGCCTGAAAGCCATCATGGCCAAGCTTGACCATATCGCCGAGACATCCGATACCGCATTGAAAATGGCTCAAGAGAACCAACAGAAGATGGCGGATCTTGAACAAAATGGCTCTAAGGCCCATTCCTCGGGTATACCTCATGGGGCTGGCACCGAAGAGGGACCTTAATCCAATGAGAACACCAAGACAAGGGGGGAAAGTAGCTCGAAACCTGAGGTCACCAACCTAGAAGGGGAAGCCAAGGGGAAAGGTTCTAGCAGTGATTCCGTGTTAGCTAGCAAGGTAGAAGCATTGGAGAGAACTATAAAAGGGATTCGCAGGGCTGATGACATGGTCGATGTGCAGACTCTATCCCTGTTTCCAACGGCTCGTATTCCACTACAATTCAAGATGCCGGAGTTAGAAAAGTTCGATGGGACGGGTTGCCCTAAGACTCATTTGAAGATGTACGTGCGAGCTATGCACCCTCGAGGGGCTACTGACGAGCTTTTAGCTCAAATGTTCCATGAAACCTTGGCCACTTCTGCTTTGAAATGGTTCTTATCCTTGGATGAGAATAGAACCCGGACTTGGGAAGACATATGCAATGAGTTTTCAGAGCACTACAAGTATAACACAGAGGTGGACGTTACTCGAAGGGACCTAGAAACTACCAAGCAAGGGGCTCATGAAACTTTCTCCACTTACATTACAAGGTGGAGACAAAAGGCATCGAGAATGACGGATAGGCCGAATGAGGAGGACCAAATTCAGTTAGTGGTTAAGAACCTGCTGCCCGTGTATCACAAGCACCTATTTGCCCACTATTTCCCAAATTTCAAAGTTCTCATTGGGGCTGGCACGCAGGTTGAAGATGCTATCAATGATGGGACAATCAAGACTGAGGAAGTGAGGAGTCGCAAGACAAACTTTACTGGGAAGAACAATGCCGAGGTCAACACCATAACTCAACCAATCCAACCCTTTTCTCTCAATGATGTCAACACACCTCGCCAATTCACTGACCTATTCATGCCACTCGAAAGAGTCCTTGAAAAGCTCATAAGTCGTGACCTATTGAAGCCACTCGACCCAAGACCTCCACCAAATCCCTTACCCAAGAGCTACAATGAGAATGAGTACTGCAAGTACCATCAATCCAAAGGCCATGCCACCAATCGCTGTATTCGCCTTCTCCACCAAGTCCAAGACCTCATTGACAAGCAAGTCATTTCACCACCAACCCGTCCAAATGTCACCCGTAATCCTCTCCCATCACACAACAACACACCCCCACCTAACACCATAAATGCCATTGGGGTTGAATCCTCTCGCCCTCGCCATCCCATAAGACAATACACTCCACTCCCCATGACCTTAACCCGTCTTTTCACCATTTGCCGCAATAACAGCCTTATCATGCCACTTCCACCAAAGCCAAGGCCATCAACCCCTCACCAATATTGCCAATACCATCGTGCACCCAGCCATGACACCGAGGCTTGTTCTATACTAAAGAAGATCATTCAAGACCTCATTGACCAAAAAGTTTTGTTGTTGCCAAAGAAATCTATCCAACAAGAGCTGAAAGAAAGATATGAAGCAGGGGATCCTCAGGTTGGCCTATTAGGTCAATCATCGGGGAAATTTGATTACTATGTGCTGTACTCAAGCCCAAGTCCGATATCAGATGAGCCGATAGTCCCTTCAGGTTGGGATGACTTGCCGACAGAGATGGAGAGCATTGACATGATAGAATGGGATGACTTAATGAATGACTCCGAGGAAGTCCATGACATATGGGCTAGCGATGATGAGTTGGACCATATAACCAGAGGGGGTCGTCATTTCAAGCCTCCCCACCTAGAGTCTGAAAATCCATTGGAAGATTTGGAAGGGCAGAGGCGCCCTAGCTTGCAAGAAGAAGAGGATGAAGTGCTTAGGCAACTGAAGAAGACCAATGCCAACATCACTATTTGGGGCTTGCTCATGGCCTCGCATAAGCACAGACAGACCGTGTTGAAACTGTTGAATCAGATACAAGTGCCTGTTGACATATCCCCCGAGGGATTGGTACATTTGGTGAATCCAACTCCCAAGAACTCAACCATCGTGTTCACCGATGTAGACCTACCTAAAAGCGGGCCGAGCCATTCTCAAGCTCTCTATGTAACCATTGACACTATGGGGAAGAGGGTTCCCACCATTCTTATCGACAATGGGTCCGCACTGAATGTATGTCCTCTCCGAACTGCCACTGTTTTGGGTTTGGGACCCACTGATTTCACGCCATCTGGGCAGACCGTAAGAGCTTATGACAACACCCGCCGAGAAGTAATAGGGGTAGTTACTTTGCTTCTTATCATGGGACCCACTGAATTTAGGGTAGAATTCCAAGTGTTGGATGTGCCGTTATGTTTCAACTTGTTGTTGGGCCGACCTTGGATCCATCCTGCTGGGGCTGTGCCATCTTCACTCCATCAAAAGGTGAAGTTTCCTTATGAAGGAGCCATAGTAACGCTTCAAGGGGACTATGAATTGAAACTCGCAGGTGTGCCTATATGTGAGATACAACCCGAATCAGCAGCGATACCGCTATCTGGGTTTGACTATGTCCAATGCATTGAGAAAGAGCTCGAAAAGGGTGAATTAATACCCTTGGACTTTTGCCCCTATGGCAACTTGCATGTTGGTGAAATCATGAGAAGGATGAGTTTCTTCCCAGGCATGGGGCTAGGGCGTTGCCAACAAGGGATCCCTACGTCTATTCAAAGCCGTGTCACCTCATATACTTTTGGGTTAGGATATGAGCCCTCCAAAAATGATTATGCGGAAATGCTGAAGAGGAACAAAGAGAAAGTAAGAGCCAAAGCCGAGGGAAGGGTGCCAGACCTGAAGATCTCGCCATATCGACCTACTTTGAATGGTTACTTCGTCAAAGAAGGGGATGATTTTCTATATTGCGGGTTTCCAGAGCCCACCTTTGACCAAGCTACCAAGATCCGAGTTCCGAGTTTTGAAATCTTCTTCACCGAATGGTATCCAATCACAGCTGAAATGGTGGATAATGATGCCATCAATGATGAGTTCTGGGAAAAGAAAGAGGAGGACTGGGCAGAGAACCTTGATGCGGGGGCTATAACTGAAATGTTCCAAGACATGATCCTCACCGTGGAAGACTCGACCATTGAAGAACTCCAGGGTTCATCCATTAGCCGTGCTACCGTGCCATTCCTGAATTGGTACCTTGAATGTGGTGTCATTGCGGAGATCCATGAAGAAGAAGACCTTGGCCTACCTGATAGCAGCTTGTAGGTGTCTTAGTTTAGTAATATTTCCCTAATTCAATAAGATGTATCTACTTTACTTACTTTGTGGAGTCATAGTATTGATACAGATTTGTTTGTTTTCCTTCTTTCTTTTGTGTGTCATTCCCATTATTCCTAGTCAATAAAGTGTGCTTTCTTTCTCTATATATGCAGTGTCTCTTTTCTCTCCTCTATGGATATTTATGGCATGGATATAGATCCTAGGAACGATGTCCCCCCGGAACTCGTTGAGCAAAGGAAAAGGGGCGTCACCGAACCTAATATGGATGAATTGGAATCAATCAACTTAGGGACGAATGAATTGCCAAGAATAGTTAAAATTGGGAAAACCCTCTCCCCGTTGAAAAAGAAAAGATGATCTCTCTCTTGAAAGCCAACATTATGGCTTTTGCATGGTCTTATGAAGACATGCCTGGCATCGACCCCGATATTGTGCAACACTATATCCCCACTAATTCCCTAAAGAAGCCGGTAAAGCAGAAACTCAGAAGATTAAAACCAGAATGGGCCCTAAAAGTAAAAGAAGAGGTAACTAAACAACTAGACGCGGGTTTCCTCCAAGTTGTGGAGTACCCCGAGTGGTTGTCGAATATAGTGCCTGTGCCTAAAAAAGATGGGAAAGTGAGGATGTGTGTCGACTTCCGAGATCTCAACGCCGCGAGCCCTAAGGATGACTTTCCTTTACCCCATATCGACGTGTTGGTAGATAGCACGGTGGGACATGCACTCCTTTCCTTCATGGACGGATTCTCCGGGTATAACCAGATAAAGATGGCGCCTCAAGACATGGAGAAAACAGCCTTTATCACGCAATGGGGAACGTACTGTTACAAAGTAATGCCTTTTGGCTTAAGAAACGCTGGGGCTACTTACCAAAGAGCAGCTACGACCCTATTGCATGATATGATCCATAAGGAAGTCGAGGTTTACGTCGATGATATGATCGTGAAGTCCGTGGATAGGGAAGGGCATTTCAAGGCACTAGAGAAATTCTTAGAGCGAGCAAAAAAGTACAATCTCCGACTCAACCCACAGAAGTGTGCTTTCGGCATCACTGCAGGCAAGCTATTGGGGTTTATGATCACTCAGAGAGGTATCGAAGTGGACCCAGGGAAGATAAAAGCTATTGTGGAGATGGAGCCGCCTAGCACTGAGAAGCAGATCCGAGGTTTTCTGGGAAGAGTTCAATACATAAGTCGATTCATTGCCAACTTGACCATGGTTTGCGAACCAATCTTCAAATTGCTTAAGAAAGGTGTGCCAAAAGTGTGGAACGAAGAATGCCAAGAGGCCTTTGAGACCATTAAGAGATACTTGAGCAATCCTCCAATCTTAGTTCCCCCACGGCAAGGTGCGCCACTTTTGTTATACTTAACGGTCACCGAAACCGCGACGGGAGCTATGTTAGCTCAATATCTTGAAGGGTCTACAAAGGAAAATGCCATTTATTACTTAAGCAAGAAAATGACAGACTATGAAGTGAAGTACAATGCAATTGAAAAGGCTTGTGTGGCCCTAGTATGGGCGACGCAGAAACTCCGACACTACATGATGTCCTTCGAAGTGTTCTTGATAAGTCGCATGGACCCGTTGAAGTACCTGGTAGAAAGGCCAGTATTGTCATTCAGAACTGCTCGATGGTCAATTCTCCTCAATGAATTCGACATCAAGTACGTGAATCAGAAGTCTATCAAGGGAAGCGTCATCGCAGACTACTTAGCCAGCTGTCCGGTGTCATCATCCGCTCCGTTCAACGATCAATTCCTAGATGAAGACGTGCTAGAGATTGGTAGAAAAACTTGGAGAGTATACTTCGATGGGGCAGCCAATAAGAAAGGTTATGGGATAGGAGTCCTGCTGGTCTCACCTGAAGAGGCATCTACACCGTTGGTGGTCAAGTTGGGGTTCGAAGCTACCAACAACATTGCTGAGTATGAGGCCTGTATCCTAGCACTGGAAGCGGCACTTGAATTGGGGATCAAAGAATTAGAAGTGTTCGGGGACTCGGCGCTAATCATTTGTCAGATAAAAGGGGAATGGAAAACTCGAGATGAGAAGCTGCTACCCTACCATGCCTACCTGGAAGCTCTAACCAAGGAGTTCTCAGAGATAGAATTTAACTACCTTTCAAGGAACAAGAACCAGTTCGCCGATGCCTTGGCGACCCTAGCATCCATGGTGGAGATACCTGAAGGGGGAAATGTGAAGCCGTTGGTGATAGAATGCCGAGACAAGCCTGTGTACTGTTGTGCAATCCGAGGAGGAGAGGTAAATGATGGCCGTCCGTGGTTCCATGACATAAAGAAGTTCATTGAAGAAAGGGAATACCCAGAAGGAGCATCTCGTATCGATAGAAAAACCCTAAGGCGGTTGGCGAGTCACTATGTACTTTGTGGAGGAAAGCTATATCGGAGTTCATACGACGGGATCCACCTGCTGTGTATCACCGAGGAAGAAGCCGAGCATCTGATTAAAGAAATCCATGAAGGGACAGGGGCTCCGCATATGAATGGCTATATGTTAGCTAAGAAAATCATGAGGTTAGGCTATTATTGGTCTACCATGGAAAGAGACTGCCACGCACATGTCAAGAAGTGCCACAAATGCCAACTGTTCGCCAGTGGACAACATTTGCCTTCTATGCCTTTAACGAGTATGTCGTCACCTTGGCCATTCGCGGTGTGGGGGATAGATATCATCAGACAGAT
Source organism: Liquidambar formosana (assembly GCA_039720395.1). Classification (NCBI taxonomy): domain Eukaryota; kingdom Viridiplantae; phylum Streptophyta; class Magnoliopsida; order Saxifragales; family Altingiaceae; genus Liquidambar; species Liquidambar formosana. Next base: position 30,132,196 of record CM077826.1, on the reverse strand, counting down.
CAAGCCAAAGGCATCAAATGGGCATGAATACATCCTGGTTGCCATCGACTACTTCACTAAGTGGGTGGAAGCAGCGTCCTTCAAGACCTTGAATTTCAAGAAGGTAGCACAGTTCATACAGCACAGCATCATCTATCGATATGGGGTACCGCATGAAGTTATCTCAGACAATGGCCAGCACTTTCAGAAAGAAACCCATGAGCTCTTGCAAAAGTACGGCATAGTTCACCATCTGTCATCACCATACCGTCCTCAGACTAATGGAGCGGTGGAAGCAGCTAACAAGAACATCAAGAAGATACTACAGAAGACTGCGGACTCGCACACAGACTGGCATGAGAAGTTGCCATTGGCTTTATGGGGTTACAGAACATCAATAAGGTCGTCAACAGGGGCTACCCCTTATTCTCTAGTTTATGGAATGGAGGCCGTGTTGCCAGTTGAATTAGAGGTTCCTTCACTAAGGGTTGCCGTGGAGAGCCAGATAACAGAAGTGGACTGGGTTAAGAGCCGCTATGATGAGTTAGCTTTGCTGGATGAAAGGCGTTTAAGGGCGCTGTATCATGTTCAGGGGTATCAACGGAGAGTTGCCAGAGCATTCAACAAGCATGTCAAAGATCGAGGTCTAAAGAAAGGGGATGTAGTGCTGAAAGAAATCAGAGCTCCAGTGTTCGATCCGCGGGGAAAATTCAAGCCAAGTTGGGGTGGGCCATACATTATCAAAGAGATATTGCCAGCAGGGGCTGTTCGCCTCATGGATTTAGATGGAATTGAGTTCGCTCGTCCAACTAATTTGGATCAATTGAAGAAATATCATGTTTGAAGCCTGCTAGGTTGAAAACCCGTAAGGGCGGCCTAGGCAAAAGTTAAGGCATAAGAACTACGTAAGACCTGATTCTCCATTCAAAAACAAAAAAAAAAAAAAACAAAAAAAAAAAAAAAAAACAAAAAAAAAAAAAACAAAAAAAACAAAAAAAAAAACAAAACAAAAACAAAAAAAAAAAGAAGAAAAAACCATGGAGATACGTAGGCAACCCATAAAGTTACCTTGGGTGCGGTCTAAATCAAATAAGAAAATCCCAAATTTGATTTATTATTGGCAATTTATTCAAAACTAAAATTGATTGACATAGCAATTCATTGGTATTAAGTAAAAGAACTATAAATATGCCATAAATATCCTATTCTATTTTCTTGAGCCTCTTTGCAGCTCGCTCCTCAGCTTTCTTCTTCTCTCTTTTATGTCTTCTTTTCTTCCTCAAGTCATGTTCATAAGCTGCTGTCATTGCTTCCATAATATCTTCTTTGCAAGATCCAAGTTCGTTGTTCTTGATAAGTCCAAAAATCCTTTCTCTTCGAGTAGTCTCTCTCTCACCTAAATTGCTTTTCAACCATTCCTTATACTCGGGGCTCATCATATATGGACCATCAGTATTCGTAACTTAGGTTAGTATCAACTTGCTAGGCCATCGGTCCTTCGCCCAAGTCACTACAGAAAGACCCGCGGGCACCACAGGATAGTCACCTTTCAAGGAAGTGGGTATGGTTTGCATGGAGCCCATCTGACGCAGAACCCTTAAAGGCCAATAGAAGGAAGTAGACCTCAGTCCTATGAGTCTCACCATGGCACATCCAGAAGTCCGCAGAAGCACCTGGTCACTGCAGCCCCATATGAATACAAACCACTTGACACTTCTCCAAGAAAGGGTTTGGTAGTAACCTAGCCAATCTCTCAATGAAAATTGCCCAGGTAATTCAATGCGGCGAAGGCAGTAATGCTAGGGCTTGTATGGTGTAATGGCAACTGGTGACAAGAAATTCAGTCTTTCAAGCAACCACATCTGCAGTAGAATGGGGCTACCTCCTAAAGGAACCTTTGGGTCCTCATGAGTTTTATCCAAACCATTCAGGGTTTCAGCTAGCACCATGGGAATCAAGTTATGGCCCTTGGCAAGGAGAGGAATCAAGTCACAGATTTGAACGGGAACATGTGGAGTACCAGTGGAAATAAGAAAACGACCAATGAGGCAAAAGGCAAGTGCATGCTTAATAGGAAAGGTAAAATTCAGAATACCTTTACTATCACAAGCTAAAAAAGAGGTTGCCAATTTCATCAAGTCTACCATATGGTCCTTTACCAACGTAGAGGCATATTGTGAGTGAATCCCAAGTAGATTGGAGAAAGAAGTAAGAAAGCTTGGGCGAGGAGTAAGGAGAATGAAAGGACCTACCGTTGAAACTCCATACAATGCACAGAATTCCTCCATGGTTGGGCACAGTTCTTCATAGTTGAAGCGGAACACATGAACTTGAGGATCCCAAAAATATGTAGCAGCAGTCAAGAGGTTCATTTCAAGCCTCACATGCCTCAAGGAGAGCAATGGATCCAAGCCAAAGCACTTGAACTCAGATTTTGCTTCAGCACTCATAACTCTCAAAAACCCTCCTAAAAATTTGTCTAGAGCCTCCATAACTTCTAATGAATGAACACAAGTAGGTTTAGGAACCTCTTGGATGTGTTTTTATAGGGAAAAGGTCACAAATCCAAGTTCAAATAGGAAAAAACCCATCAGAATAGGAAGTTTCCTATTCAAAGTGGGATTTCCGCTTCGGGCTCGGGTAACCACCCAGGCCTGGGCGGCTAGCCTCCCGAGGCCTGGTGGTCACCCAAGCCACCTTGTTTTGGCTTTCTCCTTCGCTTTGTCTCGCCTTGACGCGTGATCAAACCTCCTTCCAAATGAGATATTCAACACTTTTTGAGCTTAAAATCAATCAAATTCCATCTTGAAATCAATTCCTTGAATTGATTTTATGTTCAAAAGGGTTGAATATATTTCCCCTGTGTCATGCCAACTCAAGTGACAATGTGTTAAGTCACTTTCCTCTTGCACCATGCCTGTTCAATCTTGATAAATTGATCATATATCCTCATTTCAAATCTTGATTTTTCATCCCACTTGGTTGAATATACTCATCATTTGAATATATTCTTCCATTTCAAAAGTGTATTCACTCTTTGAATATGCTTCTCAGTTTCAAATTCTCATTCCCTATCCTACTTGGTTGAATATATTCATCACTTGAATATATTTTTCCATTTCAAAAGTGTATTCACCCTTTGAATATGCTTCTCAGTTTCAAATTCTCATTTTCTATCATACTTGGTTGAATATATTCATCACTTGAATATATTCTTCCATTTCAAAAGCATGTTCACCCATTGAATATGCTTCCTAGTTTCAGATGTTGGGAATCGAACAAGAGGGAAAAATAGAAATGCGGAATATAAAAAATTTTTCCTACGATTCCCAATCCCATGAATCTAACTATGCATAACACAAAATCAAACCCTAACTACGAAGAGGGTTAGAACAATTACAGGATTTTTGTCTTCTCCGTTTTGCTCCAAGCTTCTACTCCGGACAGCGGTGAATGAGCAGCCCAAGTGTGCTGCCTCCAACGGTATCCACACCTAGCTAGAGCTTCAAGCCTTTTCTTTCTTCTTCCTTGTTGTTGCTAGAGGTGGAGAAGAGAGAGAGAGAGAAGAGAGCCTCCAAAGGGCTGGACGGCTAGGGTTTATTGTGCAAGCCTACTATGCCATGTCACACATAAGTGTGACTTATATAGGCAGCCCACTAAAGGGGGCTGGCCATGGGGAAGAAACCCTAATAGGGTTATGTGTAATTACTCTTAATTGCACATTAACCCCTATTATTTGTATCAAATACAAATAGGCCTATAAAGAACTATTCTTTATTCACTAAAACCCTTTCTCTCATAGACTTTAAAGCTCATCTTGCATGATCAGTGTGTGACCCATTGGGTTCACATCATCAAGTAGTAGGAATAGCACGAGGTGTGCACAATGGAACTCTTTCCATTTAGGGTCTAATTGGAACTCCTTCCAATTCCCTAATTGATTATAACTCACTTATATCAATTAGGGCTTCTACTAACCATGAGTAACACCTAGCATATGGCTCATGGTGTGGTCCTTAATGAGGTGCATAGTCATTTACAAAGAACCCTTCTGTTATAGTTTATAGGTTACAATTGCATCCTTCCTTCAACACAATGTCTCCAATTGAACTAATAGGACATGGAAGTCTGTCAAGTCCCTAGTTCAATTACTTTATACTCATTCATAGATATCAACTCATTGATGAACTCATGAAACTCTTTTCATATTCATCCTACCATGGCCATGGATTTAATGAGTTATATTATGAATGCTATATGAGACATTCTCTCTCTTTTCCTGAGAGTGATGGATCCCTTGTTGATCACTCACATGCCTTCACACACATAGCAGTAGGGCCAATGAACACCTTTGCAGACCCCTGAATAGGATCTGCACTTAGTGTTATCAAACTTCTAAAGCTACATGCATAAGGCAACTATGGTGTCTCAGGTCTAAGGATTACTTGTACCACTATAACAATGAGAAACTGATTGACAGGCAGGATAAAACTCCATTCAGTTTATCTCATATCTTTGGTCACATTCAGTGTACCTATTCTCGCAATAGGCACCCACTTGTTGGTTGTAGTGTCTCCACACAAATAGCTTGAGACTAGCTATCCTCCTATAGAGTCAGCCTAACAAGTGCTAGTCCTATGGTTCATTACTGTCCATCATAGTGAACCTTCAACTAGGAATGCTTTAGGAGTTTAGTACAGAGATATATCTATAGTCTCAAAATTACAACTCTTTGTAATTCCATATTCTCAACTCTAACTCCATGGACATATTATGTAAATATAAATGATGCATATAAACATAATAGAATAAGCCCTTTTATTAAATCAATAATAAATGTGACATACATAAATGAAATCAAATGATTGTTCCTAATCCCTAAACAATCATCTCTATGATTGGCTCTAGGGCATAATCTTAACAATCTCCCACTTGCACTAAAGCCAATCGACCATGTATCATATACCTATCTTCTCAAGATGTTGGTCTTAGACATAACCAATTATGTTTTAAAGCTTTAGTTAGTAGGTCTACAAAAACTTATGTAGATAATATCTTCTGTAATGTATCTATTACCTCTTCCAATGATTCCTCTAATCACTTGGAATTGTCATTCTATGAGTTTGGACTTTTGATGAGACCGTGATTCCTATACTTGAGCTATAGACCCATTGTTGTCACAAAACAAGGTGTGGGCAACTCAATGGAAGGAACAACTCTAAGTTCTAAATGAACTTATAGATCCAAACAGTCTCCTAGACAATGCGACAATTAATTCACCCTTAATAATGGAATCCACTGTATCTTTCATACAGTTCTTCCATTAAGTATTTCACCAACTAAAGTGAATATAAAATATACCCCATATGGATTATATCCAAATCCATACACCCATCTACTATGAGTTTACAATTTCCATATACAATCCAATATTCCAAATTTGAATTGATTGATAACTATTTGTAACAATTACAACATAATAGATATCAGGTTCAATACATAGTGTAAAATAAGGCTTCTTAACACTTTAAGAATCTTACTTGTGTTATCCTAGGGCACATGCCCTTGAATAATGAATTCTTATCTGAAGTAAATCAGACCTCCCTTAGAATTCTCCATGTTGAACTCCTTCAACATTTCAACTATGTTTGATGATTTGGAGATACTTAGCAATCTATATGATCTATCTCTATAGATCTTATTGGATGCTTCTGCCAAATCTTTCGTGAATTAGTTTTTCTCCAAAAATTAAAACTTTACATTAGATAACATTCATATATCATTCATAATGATTATGATGTCATCCATACTTAGGATAAAGAAAAACGATCGCACTCCCACTAACCTTTTATACACTCATGGTCCATCTATACAATGAGAGAAATCAAACAATTTGATTACTTCAACTTTATAGATGTTCTAATTATGAGAACCTTGTAGTCTATTAATAGACTTCTATAACTTACACACTTTTATGGTTTTTCACCATTTGATATAACATCTTTATATCTTTTTGACATATCTCATATTCAAAATGTGTGTTTATAGATAACAAGATCCAAATGGATTTCAGCATAACTATTATCAAACAAGTTTCTTTATAGACAACTTTTTGCCTATGTTGAAAACATTCTTAAATAGCCAAGCCTTTTAGGTCTCTACCTATCCATATTGGACTTAATGACTCTAAGTCATTTATCAAGTTGATGTCAAACATCGCCTAATCATAATCAATAGGATTATCTTGGTGATCTTTATCACCAAAGAACAATTCTTTCACATTCTAATGGAGATACAATATCTCTCTTATGTTAAAGAAATATCCAATTTGATCTATGAAAAGAATGTGGTGTAATTAAAGGTTTTGCCTCAATAGGGGCAAGGATTGGATCTTTGTTGGTTTGTGGCTTTACAAACAATTCTGTAAATTCTATCTACTTTTGCATCTTTCTTGAATGAACTCTTTCTCCAGAAAATCCAGCAAACATCCTAATGGACAACTTTTGTTCATTAGAGTAATAGAAATACTATCCCAACCACTTTTGGGATATACCACAATTCAACACTTACTTGACCTTATTTCCAGATTGTCTACATTATGTTTCCAGACAAACGTAGCATAAGCCCAAGCATTAACTTCTTTAAGTTGGGTTACTTCCCATATCATATCTGATATAATTGGGACGAAACTGGAGTGAACCCTAAATTATCAATATGTAGCAATTTTAAGGTATATCCTAGATGGATACATTAGTAAAACTCATCATGGATTAAACCATATCTTAATAGGGTTCAATTCGTCCTCTTAGATTCACCATTGAGCTATGGTATTCTAAGATGAGTCTACTGTAATTGAATGCATGCTCTACATGACTATATACATCACAATGTATTAGTCAAATTATAAATGTAACTCATTCACTTCACCAAGTAAAAGATGGGTTTGGTAATCTCATAACCAAGTCATAATCGTTACATTTAAATGAGAGTCTCTACATCTCTTGTATTCTCGGAATACGTTGCATTCGCTCTAATTAGTCATTTAAATTCAGAAATCAAATTTCTAGAATGTCTTAAATGACCTAGTTAAGAAATAAGTTCCCAAAATTAATCTAGCAACTCTTGCTCTATTAAAATTTTTAAAGGTAACTCATTATCTACTTAACTTTCTGCTTCAATTTAGATTACACTAGAATCCAAAAACCAAGAAGCAAAACTAACCAACAATTTAGTTTAGAGCATGAACCAAAACTTCAAAAGTTTGGTTCTTCTAGGAAGACTGATACTTATCAAGTTCCCTTTACAATACCTTACGTTTACTACAAAATAATTATATTTCTTTGTCTTTGACTTTTCAAGACTTGATTTCCTCTATGCTTCCATTTTAAATCACATCTAGCTTCTCAAGCTATTCTATGTGATTAATCATTTTTCAAAAGAATGATTATTAATAAACAACTTTTATTACATCCTAGTCTAGAAGAAGTCCTTTATAAGTACTATACTTTATAGTATTATTTTACTCACCATACAACCTTTGTATGTGATGTAGGACATCAAAGGCATTTGCATTGACTAATTTTGCTTCTGAAGCTCATTAGTCATCAATACTATCATATAGCATGGCAACAAGATGCCAATTGTGCATAGTGTCTTTTTCTTCTTAGGATGTTTTATGGAGGGCCTTTAATAAAAGGCCTAATAGCATATAAACAATCTTTTGAAATTGAGAACAATTCTCAATTTCCTAAGTCAATCAAAGAAATCGGGTTTAGTCAAACTATCAATATCCTATATATTAGGAAATAGGGGTTTTGAGGTGAGTAATTAGGTAATCTACATAAACAGAGAATTAGATTTCATTTTTATCCATAATGATTGGGTCTTTAATCATATGGTACCTCCCACTATTTTATCAAATTCCATACACCCTCTAATGGAATTCGGGAATCTCATTCCTAATGGGGATTGGGGTCCCACTGTGACCTAGAAGCCTCACATGTTAGTTTCTTGGCTTCTAACCCACAATAAGAAGACAACTCTTTGTCTATTGCTTCATAAGCAAGTTCCAATCGTTTTGCCTCTAGGGAACATACACCTCACATGTTAGTTTCTTGGAATACTTCCCTAGTTAAGTTAAACCCATCATTCACACAGGTATGTTTCGCCAAATATATACCTCACATGTTAGTTTCTTGGTATATACCAGTTTAGGCACCCCATGATATCTCATATGTGATAGTTTCAAGTAATGTCTTTAACATGGGTAGCTCCTACATGTCTGCAGCCAGGTACCCACATTAAGGGACGTTAGATGATCCTATAATGATGGAAGGCAATGAAGAATTCATTCCCCAATGACTTCTCCATTTTCAACTTAATATTAAATAAGAGGGGTTTTAAAGGGTCTCATCAAATTAACATGCATCCTATGTATCAAAATTTAAACATATAAATTATGCTATTTATAATCATACATCTCATGCTATTATAAATTATACATCGCATGCTATTATATATCAACATATATAAAGTACCACATTTTGATATTAGTCCCTAAGTGAATAGGTAACATATATCAAACTATGGTATTGGAGCTAATACAATTATCTCATAAATTAAAGCTCCCACTATGATGATTATGGACTTTGAGAGGATTCAATCCAAGCCAATAGATTGAATCCAAGGTCTAAGGTGGGTGTAGGTGATCGTAAAATAGCACATTCGAAACATGCATGCTGTCTTGAAACACTTCTCTAAGCTTTCAAGTCCTTCAATCTGCTCCTTTGGCTTGATGGTCTCCACCATTGGCTTGTTGGGCTCTATCATGCTCCTTTGGGTCCACCATGCTCCTTAGTGCGCTCTCGATTACATAACATTTACATAATTTAAAGAAAGGGATACATAAGGGGAATGTGGGGTACATAAGAGAATGATAGAGAGAGAGGGAGAGGGAAGGTGGCATGCAAGCCCCAAATAAATTACATCACCTTAATAAAATTACAACTCTTGTAAATAATAACATCCCATTCATAAGACGGCCAATCACAATTGGTTTAAAGGGTATAGTCCATAATCATCATCCAAACACATACATACAATCTCATTGCATAATGTAAAGAAAAACTGTAAGCATTAAAACATATGGGCATTATGGTAATTCTCTTGAATGATTTACATTAATCTCATTAATGCATCCTAATCTTATTAGGTTTTAACAAAAATATCCAGAATTAAATAAAGTCTTAACATTTAAGACATTACAGTTTCAATTAATCAAATTAATTTAAAACATGTAAAGTTTCCTAAAATAACTCTAATATCCAATATTAGGGTTTCCTTAATTAAACAAAACAATTTCATTTAATTAAGAATTTCCAGATTTTAATTTAATCCCTAATTGTGTTTTAAACCATTTAAAACATTATAAAATTAATCAATATTAATTAAATAATTAATATAGGAATTAAATAAAATCATTAAAATGATGAATTAGTGTATTAGGGTTTCCTAAAATCCTAAACCCTAAATGCATAACCCTAAACCCTAAATGCAAGCCCTAATCATTAAATGCCTTATGATTGGTCATTTAATGTCCAATCATTAAAACCCTAGGTTCATATGGTATTTAATAAAAGGGATTAGGGTTTAATTAATGCCAAATAGGGTATTAATTACCCTTAATTAATTACACTAATTAGGGTTTCCAAAACCCTAACCCTAGACATCATTAATGGTATTAATTATGCCCTAACAATCAATAACCATGATTGGTCATTTAATGACCAATCATTAACTCTTAATTAAGGTAATTAATATTCCAATTAGGGTTTTAATTAATGCCATAATGAAATTAGGGTTTCATCATTAACTCAAAATTAGGGTTTCATCCTTAACTCTATGCAGCCGTCACTACCAGTGGGCTGCCTGAGCTTGGCTAGGCTGCCATGGCCACCAACGACTGTGGGAGGCCATGGCCAGTCATGGGAGAACATCCTAGGGGTGTGGGACAAGCCTCTGGACACGTGAGAAGTGGTGGAAGTGGCTGCCATCATCAAGAACAATCAGGGTTTCCAAAACCCATTGCTGGAGCCATTGTTGCAGACCTTGAAGGTCACAATAGCTTCTAAATCCTTATCAATTTGACTCCTCCATTGAAACCAGCTTTTGTATCATGTCCCTACATGAAATACTAAGCTAATAGAAGAGGTTTGGATGATCAAATCATCACCAATTGTTCTAAACAATTAAAACAACAGTAGGCTGCCCAGAATTTGACAGCACACTGTCCATGGTCAGAAATTGATTTAAAACCCAGAAAGATGAATGAATTAGGCTACCAAAAGAATTTTCCCAGTATCCTACATGTCTTAGGAAACTAATGCAATTGGTTTCATGCAATTTGGAGTTCCCTAACTCAAGTTCTAATCAAAACTCCATTGATGACTTTTCTGCAGAGAAAATCTGCTATGCTGTTCATGAAAAATTTTCAAACTTTTTGAATCTTTTTCCATCAAAACCTTTTTGAAACTTAAAGAAAATCATATACACATGATATATAATGATCCTACAATGATCTTCCATCATAAATACAGCAGCTTTAATTAGAATTAATTGCAAGAACCTTAGGGTTCTAAAACCCAGATTCAGCCTCCATGGTGTTCTTCTCCTTCTTCCTTCTGTTCTAGCATCTTAATCCAATTATGATGCATCTAAATGCTTGGGAACCTTTCCCTACCATGTCTAGAACATAACCCAAGTGGTGGCAACCATTGCCATGCCTTTGATCTCCATCAATAACTCAAAGTTGTGGCTATTGCATCATTCCCGAGCAAAACTGTCTTTCCAGACAGCCTGTAGTAAAAAATTCATAACTTTCACTACAGAACTCGGATTGACGCACCGTTTGTTGGGTTGGAAAGCTTATTCAAAGAGCTTTCTAACCATATATGGCTCGAAAATTTTGGAGAAGAACTCTGAATTCGGCAGGCAAAACAAGATGACGGTTTTTCATGGCAACCATGAAAACTGTTCATAACAGTTTTATAAAACCCTAGTTTCCTTATTCTTCTTCTCCAAACTCAAACCCTATGCAACCTATTGCATCCATGGATACACTTAACCATCAATTAGAAGAGGAGTAGAAGAGAATTGACCTAGGGTTCCAAACCCTAGGTTCAGCCATGGAGGAAAACCAATTATGCAGAAAACTTTTCCAGATTTTTGAATCATTCAACTACACCATAATTACCAGCCCATATGTATTTTGTATTATGCATAATCATGGCTCTGATACCACTGTTGGGAATCGAACAAGAGGGAAAAATAGAAATGCGGAATATAAAAAATTTTTCCTACGATTCCCAATCCCATGAATCTAACTATGCATAACACAAAATCAAACCCTAACTACGAAGAGGGTTAGAACAATTACAGGATTTTTGTCTTCTCCGTTTTGCTCCAAGCTTCTACTCCGGACAGCGGTGAATGAGCAGCCCAAGTGTGCTGCCTCCAACGGTATCCACACCTAGCTAGAGCTTCAAGCCTTTCTTTCTTCTTCCTTGTTGTTGCTAGAGGTGGAGAAGAGAGAGAGAGAGAAGAGAGCCTCCAAAGGGCTGGACGGCTAGGGTTTATTGTGCAAGCCTACTATGCCATGTCACACATAAGTGTGACTTATATAGGCAGCCCACTAAAGGGGGCTGGCCATGGGGAAGAAACCCTAATAGGGTTATGTGTAATTACTCTTAATTGCACATTAACCCCTATTATTTGTATCAAATACAAATAGGCCTATAAAGAACTATTCTTTATTCACTAAAACCCTTTCTCTCATAGACTTTAAAGCTCATCTTGCATGATCAGTGTGTGACCCATTGGGTTCACATCATCAAGTAGTAGGAATAGCACGAGGTGTGCACAATGGAACTCTTTCCATTTAGGGTCTAATTGGAACTCCTTCCAATTCCCTAATTGATTATAACTCACTTATATCAATTAGGGCTTCTACTAACCATGAGTAACACCTAGCATATGGCTCATGGTGTGGTCCTTAATGAGGTGCATAGTCATTTACAAAGAACCCTTCTGTTATAGTTTATAGGTTACAATTGCATCCTTCCTTCAACACAATGTCTCCAATTGAACTAATAGGACATGGAAGTCTGTCAAGTCCCTAGTTCAATTACTTTATACTCATTCATAGATATCAACTCATTGATGAACTCATGAAACTCTTTTCATATTCATCCTACCATGGCCATGGATTTAATGAGTTATATTATGAATGCTATATGAGACATTCTCTCTCTTTTCCTGAGAGTGATGGATCCCTTGTTGATCACTCACATGCCTTCACACACATAGCAGTAGGGCCAATGAACACCTTTGCAGACCCCTGAATAGGATCTGCACTTAGTGTTATCAAACTTCTAAAGCTACATGCATAAGGCAACTATGGTGTCTCAGGTCTAAGGATTACTTGTACCACTATAACAATGAGAAACTGATTGACAGGCAGGATAAAACTCCATTCAGTTTATCTCATATCTTTGGTCACATTCAGTGTACCTATTCTCGCAATAGGCACCCACTTGTTGGTTGTAGTGTCTCCACACAAATAGCTTGAGACTAGCTATCCTCCTATAGAGTCAGCCTAACAAGTGCTAGTCCTATGGTTCATTACTGTCCATCATAGTGAACCTTCAACTAGGAATGCTTTAGGAGTTTAGTACAGAGATATATCTATAGTCTCAAAATTACAACTCTTTGTAATTCCATATTCTCAACTCTAACTCCATGGACATATTATGTAAATATAAATGATGCATATAAACATAATAGAATAAGCCCTTTTATTAAATCAATAATAAATGTGACATACATAAATGAAATCAAATGATTGTTCCTAATCCCTAAACAATCATCTCTATGATTGGCTCTAGGGCATAATCTTAACAAATCCTCATTATCACTTACTTGGTTAAATATATTCATCACTTGAATATATTTCTCCATTTCAATGGTATGTTCATCACTTGAACATACTTCTCAGATCATTTGTCACTTACTTGGTTAAGTATATCCACCACTTAGGTATATTTTTTCCATTTCAATGGTATACTCATCACTTGAGTATACTTCTCAGATATTTTGCCACTTACTTGGTTAAGTATATCCATCGCTTGGGTATATTTCTCCATTTCAATGGTATGTTCATCACTTGAACATACTTCTCAGATTATTTGTCACTTACTTAGTTAAATATATTCATGACTAGAATATATTTCTCCATTTCAATGGTGTACTCATCACTTGAGTACACTTCTCAGATTATTCTCTATCTTACTTGCTTAAGTATATCCATCGCTTGGATATATTTCTCTATTTCAATGGTATGTTTATCACTTAAACATACTTGTCACTTACTTTGTTAAGTATATCCATCACTTGGATATATTTCTCTATTTCAATGGTATGTTTATCACTCAAACATACTTGTCACTTACTTGGTTAAGTATATTCGTGACTAGAATATATTTCTCCATTTCAATGGTGTACTCATCACTTGAGTACACTTCTCAGATTATTCTTATCTTACTTGGTTAAATATATCCGTCGTTTGGATATATTTCTCCATCTCAATGGTATGCTCATCACTTGAGTGTACTTCTCAGCTTACTTGGTTAAATATATCCATCACTTGGATACATTTCTCCATTTCAAAAGTATGTTCATCACTTGAACGTACTTCTCAGTCTTTTTCAATCATTAAGTATACTCATCACTTGAGTATATTTCTCAGCATCTTTTTCATCACTTGGTTAAATATGTTCGTGACCTGAATATATTTCTCCATTTCAAAAGTACACTCATCACTTGAATACACCTCTCAGATTATTCTTATCCTACTTGGTTAAAGATATCCATCGCTTGGATATATTTCTCCATTTCAATGGTATGCTCACCACTTGAGTATACTTCTCAGATTTCATTCTCAGATTACTTGGTTAAATATATTCGTGACCTGAATATATTTCTCCATTTCAGTGGTATACTCATCACTTGAGTATACTTCTCAGATATTTTGTCACTTACTTGGTTAAGTATATCCATCGCTTGGATATATTTCTCCATTTCAAAGGTATGTTCATCACTTGAATGTACTTTTCAGATCTCATTCTCATCACTTGGTTAAATATATTCGTGACTAGAATATATCTTTCCATTTCAAAAGTATGTTCATTCGTAGTGGCTTGAATATGCTTCTCTTGACAATCATCAACCCCCAGTGGTTTAAGTATACTCATGACTTGAGTACACTTCCTTATTTCAGTCTCAGGTTTTCAACCTCCCATCATTGTTGGTTACAGTGTGTGATTTCTCCGGGCTTTTTGGCCAAAAATGGGTTGTTCTTTATCATTGGTTCACAAGTGTAACTTGTTCGCCAATGAGGGGCTTCTGTCACACCCCATTTTTGCACCACCTTACTAGGGCTCATCATTTCATGCATGTTTTTGTTTTGTTTTTGAGTCTAGTCACTTGCATTAGTTTTCTAGAGTCACAAGGACAATGGATATGAATTTTGGTTCAAATTGGAGTTGATCTTGAGGGATAATAAGAGCTTTTGTGACTTGAGGGGCATAATCGTCTTTTAAGTCCCAAACTTTTCATTTGACCTTGGAATGATCTCCAAATTGTCAATTGGAGTTCATATGGATGCATATGAGGTATTTCTAGGTTCAATTTGGTAAATCAATGGCTCGGGATTAAAATGGCTCGATGTAGTTCAAGTTGGTTAATTGACCCTTCCTTGGGTTAGCTCTAATTGACTCACAATTACCAACCAAATCTTTTCAAATTGACTTTCATTAGTCATCATTTTACCCTCAAAAGTGTTTCATGAAGTTCAATTTTGATATGGCCTGATGATGAGTTTAGTGTGGTTATTTACAGATTATCCTTAAAGAATTAGTGCGAATCACAGCATGAGATTTTTGGTTAAAATGAAAAGAAAATTATTTTATTAAATTAGCCATTTTTATCATGACACTAACACGTGTACGTATGTGATGAGTGTGTGTACGCACATACGATACATGTGCATGCGTGTTAGCGGTCAGTCTCCCAATTTTTATAAAAGACAATTTCCTTTTCCTATTCAGATTAGAAGTCTTTTATCATTATAAAATACCTTTTGATTATTCTCCAAGGAAACCTAGTCCAGGAAGGAAAGGGAAACTCCAGATTTCAGCTATAAATACTCTCTTAATGTCTTTAAACAAAGGGGAGGAGAGGAGGGTTTGGAGGGAGTGAAATTCGTCATAATTCAGCAGCAGATTTTCTGAAAACTAGCAGTCGTATTTTAATCATAACTTTTTCATCCAACGTCAGAATTTGATGAAATTGGTCTTGTTAGAAAGATAATTCAATTCTCTACAACTTTGTATTTCACAAGCTTTGTCCAAATCCAACGTTTTCATACCCAAAAACGCGATTGAAGTTGCTGCTGCTGCAAAGTGACGAGAATCACTTTTTCTTTTCTCTTGTTCTCTTTTTGTTTTCTATTTCTTTTCAAAGTTGAGTGAGTTTTGATCTCTTTGCTGTGATACCACTTTGACAAAGAGGAGGATTCGTGTTGGTTTGATTCACTCTAAAGACCTGAGGAGCCACGAACAATTACAAACACAAGGGGAGCCACTTCCTAAGGTATTCTCCTTCTCTATTCAAGCTTAAACTAGGTTCTCATATGGGTTAGGCTTATTGCATGTTAAAGGTGACTTTTTTATCATGTATTAACACTCTAGCTAGTTAATATACATGGAATATCTATTTTTTATCTACTGTTTAGCATGCTTTAGGGCTGTCCTTTAGGTTTTTAATGCATAGTTATGATTCTTGTGCTCCTGTTTGTCCTTGTGCTAGGATTAGTGTCATTGCATGTTAGAGTTAGGATTTTCATCATGTTATATTGCTTTAGTTAGTTAATATGCATGATTTAATTTCTGTTTAGTTTGGTTTTAGCATGATTAAAGTATGTTTTGTATGTTTTTAAGCATATTTGTGAGTTTAGGGTTTTAGAGTCATTGTTTCGTGTTTGTTTTCATATAGCATGATAAAGTAGACTTTTTTATTTGGTTTTTCTTCGTGTTTGCTGTATATGTTTTTCATATGGAGTAAACATGATAGTTTTGCATGCATGTTAGTATGTTTTAGGGTTTTTATGCATGATATGGTTCTAGGAATATGTTAGGACTTATTATTGTTCGCTGTGTTGCTGTTAGCATGCTTAGTGGATGATTTTTAGGCCATAATACTATTCTGTCCAGATTTGCATGTTAGTGTTTTTGCATGGTTTTGAGCACTTGTAAGGGTGCAAATAGGTGTGGTATTTGTCCTATGGCAAATAGGGCTGCTTATGTCTGAAATGGCTAAATGCTTGGAGCTAATTGCGCTTAGGTAAGTGGGTGTGAAGGTGCCCCAATTCACCTTTCTTCTTAACTCATTCTCTTCTCCCTATTTAGGGTTAATTTTTAATATGATCCTATGGTTTAATTAGAGGTTTCCTTAACCAACAAAATTCTGGTTTTTATTAAAGTTTCCATTTTGTGGATTTCTTTCCTAAAATCAAACTTTCTATCATATTCAACTCTTTTGATCAAATAAGGAAACCTAGGGTTTTAACCATAGGTTTATATTAGGTCTTAACCCTAATTCTAATCGAACTACGTGGACTTTGATCCATGTATTTCGTTGCATGGTACGTAGGCGCTCTTCGTGAGGCTCAAGTCCGTTCTAGGATCCAAGCATCCTAGGTTTATTTATGTTTTCTTTTCTTCTTTTTATTTTCTGTTTTTATTTGCTTATTATGCATGGATGGATGAATGAAATATATGATATGCATGCAATTCTTGTGATGATATACTTGCTGATTTTTGTATGGAAAGACTTTAATTTAGCCCAAATGAACTGAGAGACCGAAAGGGTGACATGGGTGCCTATAGGCTTTGCCTAGAACCTTCCCATGTCATAACTTAGCCTCCGAATCCCCGATTTCTTTGGTTTTCAAAAGATTGGTTTTTGCCTTTCCCTTTTTTATGGAGTCATTCAAATTGTTTTCCTAAAACAAACTATTTTTAGGGTTTTCCTTGTTTCCTTTAAAAAATAAGGTGGCGACTCCTTTCCTTTTTCTTTTTCAAACCCACTTTCTTTTCAATCCCTCGTGGGCCCAATTTCCGGGGTTCACAGTACCCCATATCGATAGATAATGTTGAGCTGTATTAACTGTGCCACCTTTTTGGCATTCAAGACCTTGAAGGAAGCTGCTTCCACCCACTTGGTAAAGTAGTCAATGGCTACCAAGATGTATTCATGACCGTTGGATGCCTTCGGCTTAATCTGTCCGATGATATCTATTCCCCACACTGCGAACGGCCATGGAGTTGACATGCTTATTAAGGGCATGGAGGGCAAGTGTTGTCTGTTGGCGAAGAGGTGACACTTATGGCATTTCTTAACGTGGGCATAGCAATCCCTTTCCATTGTAGGCCAGTAATACCCTAGCCTCATGATCTTCTTAGCCAGCATGTATCCATTCATATGCGGAGCCCCCACTCCTTCATGGATTTCTTTGATGAGTTTTCTAGCTTCTTCCTCTGTGACATATAGCAAGTGAATCCCGTTGTAAGACCTCCGATACAGTTTTCCTCCGCATACCACATAATGGCTTGCCAATCTCCTCAGGGTTCGCCTATCCACACAAGATGCTTCCTCTGGATATTCCCCTTCCTCGATGAGCCTTCTTATGTCATAAAACCGAGGGTGGTTATCTATTACCTCCCCTTCTCGAATGGAACAGCAATAAACAGGTTTTTCTCTGCATTCGATCACGAGTGGTTTCACACTTCCCCCTTCTGGTATCTCCACCATTGAAGTTAGAGTTGCTAGGGCGTCAGCGAACTGATTCTTGCTTCTTAACAAATTAAACTCGATCTCTGCAAACTTTTTGGTCAATGCTTCCAAATAGGCATGATATGGCAACAGCTTCTCGTCGCGAGTTTTCCACTCCCCTTTTATTTGACAGATGATCAATGCTGAATCCCCGAACACCTCGAGTTCTTTTATCCCCAATTCTAATGCAGCTTCCAATGCCAGGATGCAGGCCTTATACTCCGCAATGCTGTTGGTAGCTTCGAACCCCAACTTGACTGCTAACGGCGTGAAGGCTTTTTTGGGCGAAACTAACAACACTCCTATTCCATATCCCCTTCTGTTTGCAGTTCCGTCGAAGTAGACTCTCCAAACCTTCTTCTTGATTTCCAAGATGTCTTCATCGGGGAACTCATCATTGAATTGGGTTGATGATGACACAGGGCAGCTTACCAAGTGGTCTGCAACAACGCTTCCTTTAATAGACTTCTGCACCAGGTACTTTATGTCGAATTCATTGAGGAGAAACGACCAACGAGCGGTCCTGTATGATAGGACTGGTCTTTCTAGCAAATACTTCAAAGGATCCAATCGACTTATCAGCAGGACTTCGAAAGACATCATGTAATGACGGAGTTTCTGGGTAGTCCATACTAATGCTACGCAAGCCTTTTCTAGTGCATTGTACTTTACTTCATAATCTGTCATTTTCTTGCTCAAGTAGTAGATGGCATTTTCTTTTTTCGACCCTTCAAGGTATTGAGCTAACATGGCTCCCGTCGCGGTTTCAGTAACAGTTAAGTATAACAATAACGGTTCACCTTACCGTGGGGGAACCAAGATTGGGGGATTGCTCAGATACCTTTTAATGGTCTCAAAGGTTTCTTGGCAATCCTCGTTCCATTCCTTGGGCACACCCTTCTTAAGTAGCTTGAAAATTGGCTCGCACACCATGGTCAGATTAGCGATAAACCGGCTTATGTATTGAACTCTCCTTAGAAAACCCCGGATCTGCTTTTCTGTTCTTGGTGGCTCCATTTTCGTGATAGCTTTTATCTTCCCTGGATCAACTTCAATTCCCCTCTGAGTGATCATGAAACCCAACAACTTCCCTGCGATGACTCCAAAGGCACACTTCTGAGGATTCAATCGAAAGTTGTACTTCTTTGCCCGTTCTAGGAACTTCTCCAATGCCGCGAAATGTCTTTCCTGGTTTACAGATTTGACTATCATGTCATCCACGTACACCTCTACTTCTTTATGGATCATATCATGCAATAGGGTCGTAGCAGCTCTTTTGTAAGTAGCTCCGGCATTTCTCAAGCCAAAAGGCATTACCTTGTAGCAATACGTGCCCTACTGCGTGATAAAAGCCGTCTTTTCCATGTCTCGAGGCGCTATCTTTATCTGGTTGTAACCGGAGAACCCATCCATGAAGGAGAGAAGGGCATGGCCTGTTGCACTGTCCACCAACACATCGATATGCGATAGAGGGAAATCATCTTTTGGGCTCGCAGCATTAAGGTCGCGGAAGTCAACACACATTCGCACTTTCCCATCTTTTTTAAGCACAGGCACTATGTTAGATAGCCATTCAGGGTACTCCACAACTTGGAGAAACCCGGCATCTAATTGTTTAGTTACCTCTTATTTTACTTTCAAAGCCCATTTTGGTTTTAATCTTCTTAATTTCTGCTTTATAGGCTTTTTAGTGGGATTAGTGGGGATGTAATGTTGCACTATATCTGGATCAATACCAAGCATATCCTCATAAGACCATGCAAAGGCCTCTACATTGGCTTTTAGAAGTATTATCAATTTTTCCTTTTCAGCAAGCGAGAGAGTTATCCCAATTTTAATTATCCTTAGCAATTCATCTGTCCCTAGATTGATTGATTCCAATTCTTCCATGTTAGGTTCGGTAACGCCCTTTTTCCTTTGCTCGACGAGCTCCGGGGGGATGTCATTCCTAGGGTCTATATCCATGCCATAGATATCCATAGAAGAAAGAAAGGAAACACTGCAAATAATGAAAAGAAACACACTTTATTGACTGAACTAACAAAACAAAGAAAAGAAAACACATATGCCACAACTAGGGAATGACTCCTAACTCCACAAGGTGGGCTAGGCGGACACACTTTATTTGAAAGGAAAGCTAAAACAAGCTACTAAGGAACCTACAAGCTACTGTTAGGTAAGTCGAGATCCTCGCCTTTAAGAATTTCTGCAATAGTACCCTCTTCAAGATACCAATTAAGGAGCGGCACGGCTGCATGGTGAATTGAAGAACACTCGAGATCTGATTCTTCCACAACAAGAACTGTATCTTGAAACATTGTAACCATGGCTTTCGAATCCATTTGTTCTGCCCAGTCCTCACTCTTTTCTTCCCAATAGCCATCATTGATTGCTTCATCGTCAACCATTGTTGCAGTGATGGGATACCACTCAGTGAAGAATATCTCGAAGCCTTGAACTCTCACTTTGGTTGCTTTGTCAATGGATGGTTCGGGGAATCCACAGAATAGAAAATCCTCCCCCTCCTTAACAAAGTAACCATTCAAGGTAGGTCGGTATAGTGAGATTCTAATATCTGGCACCCTCTCCTCTGCTTTTGCTTTGACCCTTTCTCTGCTTCTCTGCAACATCTCCATATGGTCCTTCTTGGAAGGCTCATACCCCAATCCGAAGGTGTAGGTAACAATGCGGCTCTGAACGGATACCGGTATGCCTTGCTGACGGCGTCCTAGTCCCATGCCTAGGAAGAAACTCATTTTCTTCATTATGTTCCCTACATGTAAGTTGCCATGAGGGCAAAAGTCAAGAGGTATCAACTCTCTCTGTTCTGGCTCTTTCTCTATGCATTGAATATACTCGAATCCGGACAATGGTACTCGCACGGGCTCAAGCTTGATCTTGCAAATGGGTACCCCCGACAACTTCAAGTCATAATCACCTTAGAGTGTGACGATGGTCCCTTCATAAGGGAACTTGACTTTTTGGTGCAATGAAGAAGGGACAGCCCCTGCAAAATGAATCTAAGGTCTCCCCAACAAGAGATTGAAGCATGACGGGACATCCAGCACTTGGAACTCCACTCTGAATTCTGTAGGCCCCATAATCAGCGGCAAAGTGACCACTCCAATCACCTCTTTGCGGGTGTTATCATAAGCTCTCACTGTTTGCCCGGATGGAATGAAATCGGTAGGATCCAAACCCAAAACGGTGGCAGTTCTGAGAGGGCACACATTAAGAGTGGAACCATTGTCAATCAGGACTATCGGAACTCTCTTCCCCATGGTGTCAATAGTGATGTACATGGCTTACGAATGGCTAGGTCCACTTTTAGGTAGGTCTGCTTCTGAGAACACAATAGTTGAGTTCTTCGAGGTTGGATTCATCAAGTTCACCAAATTTTCTGGAGATGTGTCTACGGGAACCTGTATCTGGTTGAGTAATTTCAAGATGGTCTGCCTATGCTTGTAAGAGGCCATGAGCAAACCCCACATAGTGATGTTGGCATTAGTCTTTCTCAATTGCCTAAGCACTTCGTCCTCCTCTTCTTGCAAGTCGAGGTGGTGATTACCTTCCAAATCTCCCAATGGGTTGTCAGATTCCAAGTGCGGGGGCTTGAAATGGTGACCCCCTCTAGTTATGTGCTCTACCTCGTCATCACTCATCCACATATCATCAATCTCACCTACGTCACCCATGAGATCATCCCATGTGATTGTATTGATCTCCTCCATTTGGACTTCCTCTGGTAACTCATCCCAACCTGTGGGGATTATAGGCTCATCAGGGATGGGGTTGGGGTAGAGTACGTAGTAATCAAACTTTCCGGACGACTCTCCTAGCAAACCCACTTTAGGATCTCCTGCCTCGAACCTTTCTCTTAACTGTTGTTGAACGGACTTCCTTGGAAATACCAAAACCTTTTGATCAATAAGGTGTTGAACTACCTTTTTCAATATGACACAATTCTCCGTATCATGTTCGGGCACCTGATGGTACAAACAGAATTGGTGAGGAGTCGAAGGCCTCGGCTTTGGATGGTGTGGCAATATGAGCCCTTTATCACAACATTGGTGGAAAACTTGAGTCAAGGTCATGGGAAATGGTGTGTATTGCCTTATGGGTTGACGGGATTGGGACGAGTCAAGCTCAATGGCATTTATGTTGTTAGGAGGAGGCATATTGTGAGTGGGGAGGGGATTTCGAGTGACATTTGGGCGATTTGGTGCGGTGGGTGGTGAAATGATCTGCTTGTCAAGCAAATCTTGGATTTCATGGTGGAGGCGATAGCAACGGTTAGTTGGATGGCCTTTGGCTTGGTGGAACTTGCAATATTCATTTTCATTGTAGTTCTTGGGCAATGGGTTTGGTGGAGGCCTTGGGTCGAGGGGTTTCAAAAGGTCACGGCTTCTCAGCTTTTCAAAAACTCTTTCGAGTGGCATGTACAACTCGGTGAATTGGCGAGGTGAGGTGGAGTCATTTAGGGAGAAAGGGCGAGTGGGTTGGGTAATGGCATTGACCTCGGTATTGGGTTTTCCACCAAAGTTTGTCCTCCGACTCCTTTGGACCTCATCTGTTTTGATTGTTCCATTGGCGATTGCATCTTCAACCTGTGTGCCAGCCCCAATAAGAGCCTTGAAGTTCGGAAAGTAGTGAGCAAAGAGGTGCTTATGATATACGGGCGGCAAGTTCTTCACCACTAACTGAATTTGGTCTTCCTCATTCGGTCTGTTTGTCATTTTGGAAGCCTTTTGTCTCCACCTAGTGATAAAGGCGGAGAAAGTCTCATTAACCCCTTGCTTAGTGGTTTCCAAGTCCCTTCGCGTGACATCCACTTCGGTGTTATACTTGTAATGGTCCGTGAATGCATTGCATACATCCTCCTAAGTCTTGGTTCTATTCTCCTCTAATGACAAAAACCATTTCAAAGCGAAACTCGCTAATGACTCATGAAACATTTGAGCCAATAACTCATCGTTCGCCCCTCGAGGGTGCATAGCTCGCACATACATCTTGAGGTGGGTCTTAGGACAGCCTATCCCATCGAATTTTTCCAATTCCGGCATTTTGAACTGCAGAGGAATGCGAGCTTTTGGGAACAAGGATAAAGTACGGATGTCCACCATATCATCAAATCTACGGATTCCCTTCAGAGTTCGTTCTAAGGCCTCGACCTTGTTTGCCAGGACGGTTGAGCTCTCTCTAGATATGGCTTTGGTTTCCCCTTCCTTGGTCTTGGGTGGTTCTCCCCCCTCTCCTAATGGTTCCTCAGCAGATTCGGAATCATTGGATCCTTGATTGTTGTCAGTGGTACGGGCCCTAGATTCAGGTTCAGAGTTCTTCTGTTGAATGTCTTGAGCTAACTTGAGTGCGGTCTCGGATACCTGGGTAGTGTGATCAAGCTTTTCCATGATAGCTTTCAAAGTGGCCTCAAGGTTGAAACCCCGGTTGCTAGCTCTTTCCTCGGCCATATCCGACTCGGTGACAGAATCAGTACTGACTAGGCGCCCTTGTTGATTACGGATCCACGCCAGCACGTCTCTCCCTCTAACATAAGGGAAACACTCAATTTTTCAGCCTAAGGGTCCATTCTAAGCTTCCATAATTATCTCAACGTTTTTACAACGTACACCCTTAATTAGTTCTCTTAACCAATTACCCTTGCGGGGTTCATGGGGAAGGGTACGTATTAAGGATGTAAGATGTAAAGTTTCCCTTAATTACCCACTCAATCAACAAAGCATGGCAACACATCACAAACACGGTAGCATATAATCACATCAATGTGTGTGCATATAGGTGATCCAACGGTGTCCTAGAAGGCCCATTACATGCAATTCTTTCTTTTAAGAGGGTAGGCTAGGGTCCTCAACTTTGCTTATACCAATCTTTATACCTAACCACATGTGACATTAGGAATGTCGCGTGGGTCCAGCAGTACGTGATTGATCCATTTGATATACCCAAGGGCAAGCCCAAGGGTACTTGGCAAGAGAGGTTTGATAGCTTCGCCCAACACATGGAATCAGGAAAACTAAGGTCGAATTAGGCTATCAGTTGGCAAGGATACATCGAGGGACAATCGAGTGATCATGCAACAGTAGCGCACACAATGCAATAAATGAAAGCACACAATCAAGCGGATGCAATGTGATTGATTTTAATTATCAATAAGAAATTAATTTAGCCCAATCAAATTAAATGAGTTTAGCCCTCGACATCCCCAGTAGAGTTGCCAAACTGTGAACCCACGAAAAAGCACGGCGCCCACGAGGGATTTGGCGAAAGAGAAAATGATATATGTGTGGTGAAAGACAACAAACAAAAAGGAGTCGCCACCTCATTTTTTAGGGAAAAGAGGAAAACCACAAAAATGTTTTATTTTCAAAACCACATGACTCCATTAAAGGAAAAGCAAAGTCTTTAAAACCAGAAAATTGGATTCGGGGGCTAAGTTACGACGTGGGAAGGTTCTGGGCAAAGCCCATAGGCACCCACATCGCCCGCGTTGGTCTCTTAATTTAATTGGGCTAACTTAATATCATTTTTCACTCAAATATCAGCATATATCATCACAGGGCAGCATGCATATCATATGTTTCATCCAATCATCCGTGCACAATCAACCAAATAAAACAAAACAGAAAAAAGAAGAAAAGAAAAGAAAAACCTAGGATACTTGGATCCTAGGACGGACTTGAGCCTCACGAAGAGCGCCTACGTACCATGCAGCGAAATACATGGATCAAAGTCCACATAGTTCGAAAAGAATAGGGTTACAACCTAATACAAACCTATGGTAAATACCCTAGGTTTCCTTATTTGAAAATATATTGATTTAGTCCAAAATCGAAAACTTCCACAAGAGGAAAACCTTGATAGAAAACCAGAATTTTATTGATAAAGGAAACCTTTGATAATCACCATGTGTTTGTATTAAGAAGTAACCCTAGGAGGGAGAAGAGAAAAGAAAGAAGAAAAGTGAATTAGGGCATTTCATACCCTACTTACCTAAGCGCAAAAGCTCCAAGCATTAGCCATTTCAAGCCATAGCAGCCCTATTTGCAATAGGACAAGCATTGTACCTGTTTGCACCCTTACAAGTGCACAAAATCATGCAAAGAAGAGCAACATACTAATCTGGACAGAACCATGACAAGGCCTAAAATTATCTATTTATCATGCAAATAACAAGAATAATGAATAACTAAAGACCCTAACTCAATCCTACATGCAATGACTTAACTAACATGCATAAAAAACCTACCAAAGACACACTAACAATCATAAGAGACTCCAATAATATCAATAAACATGATAACAAAGCACATTCTAACCAAAAAGATGATATTTCATGTAAAATATGAAAATAGACCTTCCTACGGCGAGCTTTCTTAAGCGAAACTATCCTAAGATAATTTCACGTAAAAAAGTCGTTATGGGGAGGTACAATCAGCATATCCTACGTAAAATATATATACTAGAACACAATGGAAGTGATTTCATGCTTAAACACATCACAGAAAGCTCTCATGCAAAACCTCACTCAACGAAAAGGATAATTATCCTTAGAAAAGGATAATGTCTCCAAAAACCCTATAAAATCTACTATATGAATGCAAACCTAGCATGATTCAACTATATGCAGCATATATAGAATGACTATGATGAGAAACAACTCAAAAAGCTAAGCTAAGTATGCTATATGAAATTTGTGCGAATTCAGGGTTATCGAAACCCTAATTTCATAACCATGCATTAAGACTTGTGAAACGACTCTAACACATGCTCAAATTATCATGAATATCATTCATATCACATATATTAACTAACAGGAGCATCAATTCATGATAATTATCACAGCAACTTAGACATGTGAACTATGCATGATTTAAGAAGATAAAAAAGATAATACTATCAAATCCTTAGTAAACCAAGGATTATCAAGCATATAAAGCCATAAATCATCTCAAAATCATTCATATAACATCACACAAGCATTGAATTCAATCCATAAGAAGAGCTATTTCATGCACTATAACTATCCTAGAAGAAGAAGAAGAAGGAGAAGAAGGAGAGCAGAAAACTTATATTCAGCATTAAAGGGACATGCTTACCTCTTGTAGACTCTTCCTTGTCTTCAAAGTCCTTGTTCTCTTGCTTGCTTGGGGTTGAAGAGCCTCCTCTTGATGTCCTTCTAGCTCTCCAAACTCGTAGCTCCCTCTCTCTCTAAGTGTAAAGTGCAATTAACCTCCTCCTATGTGCTGAATATCATGCCCTTTATATAGAGAATTGACCCCCTAAACCAATGGCTAAGATTAATTCATTAAACAATGATCCTAGGGCTATTAGAGACTTTCTTGGTGCTCAAACAACTCAAACTTACACACTCCTAAGAGCAAACAAGTTGTTTTGGCGGAGGAAACTGTCAAAAGAGGGAAGAAAGAGTCAGAAGTTGAGTTGAAGAGGGAGTCTCTCAGGTGACCATCTAGGCCTAGACGGTTAGCCGTCTGGGCTTGGACGGCTGACCGTCCAGCCCCGGACGGTTACCCGAGGGTCTCCTATTTTTGCTCCGGTTTTGACTCCCACTTGCTGTAGAAGTCCTAAAATCTTCAAATTAAGTCCGATTTTGACGAAATAAAAGCCAAAACGACCGTGTTTCGAAGGGGAACACATTTTTAAGCATTTTAGGACAAAAATCCTTAACCATGGGTGCATGGTTAGGTTTTACAAAGGTGGTTAACCATGGTGCTTCACCGTCGCTAAGCTGGGTTTGTACACAAGGTCGAACCGAATGCTTTCCCAATTTAGATCTTTCTAAACATATTTAGGACATAAATAAGGCCCAATTGAAGTTAAATGAGAGAAAATTGATTGGGTCTTATAAGTCAATTTGAGCAAACCAAGAAAGGGTCTTTTAGCCAACCCGAACCATTACGAGCCGAATTGATCTTAAACCATTAATTCATGAAATTGAACCTTTATATGGACTCTATATAACCATATGAACTCGAAGGAATGACTTGGGATTCATTTTAATGTCAAATGGAAAGTATACAGCTTAAAAGACGATTACGCCCTTAAAGTCGCAAAAGTTCTTATTGACTATCGAAATGAACTCCAAATCACTTCAAAATTCATACATATGATATTCAATGCCATAGAAACTCAATGCAAAAGACTAGACTCAAAAAGGACTCAAAATCCTACATGAAATGATATGTCCTAGCTAAGGTGACAAAAATGGGGTGTGACAGTGAGTACCACTTTTTAAAGGAGAAAACCAAAGGTTTTTAAAAGTTTTTGATTTGAGCTATTCTTACTGGGTGTGCATGTTTGCCTGTTCTATACGCCTCTTGCCTTGATAAGCTTAGGCTCATCCTCATCATGTCTCTCCTTAAGCTGGCATTGAGATTGATCCATTCTTATGTATACCCGACAGGTGTCTGTGAAGGGAAATTGGGTAAGAAATGCCTAATAAATAGCTGGGGATTAAGAGAATCAAGTCAACCCTGAAACTTACAGTCTCATATCTAGGATCTATCTGAGGAACCTCATCCATCACGGGAGGTGCTATGGTCGTGGGCATGATGTCACCTCCTTGGTACAGATCAATGGACCACTTAGGCCGTGGTAAAGGGGGCAGTGCATCCCTATCCATGCCCTCATCATCACTATCCATATGCACCCTTAACACACCTGAGGTTGAACCCACTGTGGAATAGTGACCACGAGCTCGCCGTCCCTGAATAGAGTTGCACATAGTTAGCTAGGAAACACTTGTAAAGCATGCATAGGGTTGAGTATATACTTACCCCTACGGGTGGAACTCCTACGACCCTAGGCGGCATCAGATACCTCCTACAAAAACTCTCGTAGTTCCCATTCGGAACTATGAAGTCACTCGCATCTTTGCCTCTTATAGCTTTGATCAGTTCACACCCCTGCAAGGAGTTGGCATGTCTCAAGCTCTCAGGTGGTGCCATAGGAATTACAGCTGCATTGATGTTGCATTTTACTTGGTGCCAAACTCTTTCCCCAAGGTACCAGTAGCGACCCATAGGACCTTCTAGGAGGATCCGCTTCTCTGTCATGTCTACACACCTGTGTTATTGCTCCTCAAGGGCATATTTCCATTGGGCCCATGGGTCCCAGTCCACCTAATTCATGAGTTGGTGTTAAGAGAAAAAATTGAAAGAAGATGGAATTCAAAAGATAAAAGTTTTAGGGATTACCTTGTCAGCAGTAATGCAAGCTAGGAATGCCCTAGCATGGGCATAGTCGTGTTTATTATCCACTGAATCACACCTGTTGTCGATGTGATAATTGGATATCACGGGCCAGGAGGGATCATTGTCAATTAGAGCGGGACGCTCAAACCCCAAGTACTCGTAGTACCAAATCTGTTTTCAAAAAGAAAATGAATTTCAAAAGAAAATGATCATGTGTACTCATTGCAAATATTGAAAAGGAAGCTTGTAGGTTGATTTACCTCCCAGATAAAGGACATCCCGTAGTGGTTTGTGCTCACTCCATGTGATCTGTCACTCATGGATCTATATAATATAGCAACGGCGGCGCTACCCCAGTTGTAGTCGCCCATCGCCCAAACCTCCTCCATGCAAGCGAGATGCCTTAAAGGAACGACATCGCCGGAGCTAGCAAAGAATATGCTAGACAACATGTATAGCATAAAAGCTCGGGCAAGACAAGATGGATCTGCATCATCCTCTTCTCTTTGATCACCAAAATGATTCTTTAGCCAAGTTCTGCGCACTCCACCCCTTTGAACGGGTACTATGGTCCCGAGTTGTTCCAAGAGATAATGAGGATCCCCGTGGGCATTCTCATAGTAAGACAACCTCTACCCACCTAGGCGAAGTCCAGTAATGACAGTGAAGTCCGTTGGGGTAAGAGTCATTTCCCCAAAATTGAAATGAAATGTGTTAGTGGTGTCCCACCACAACTCAGTGAGGGCCAACAAAGCTTGTTTGTCTCTCTGCTCCACCCACAAAGCATTCAGAAAGTCTCCAAAACTCGCATTAACTATAATCTTCTAGGTTTCAGGTTGCCGTGTGGCCATTTTGCGCAACACTCAATGACTCCTCCAAGGGCATGTCTCGTCCTATCCTCAAAGTTTGGCTACAAAGAATAAAGGAAATCATGGAAATTGTTATTTTGAGTATTTGCTATGCTTAATGAATAACTCAAGGATGCTTAAATTCATGGTTTTTCAAGTTTTTCAAAAGTTTACACATGTGAAAAGAAAGTTCTTTGCAAGAAGGAAAGTATTTCAAAAATCAAAGGTTAGCATTCAAAAGAATACTCATGAGTTTTCCTTTGGTTAGTTAAAGCATTTGAAAAGAAAAGGAATGATTTTATTCTCTTGAGAATTTTATCAAACAATTGATGGGCATAGCTATGCCCACATGATTTTTGTAAAGAAAAATGTTTTTAAACTCATGGGTAAACCTCCTAGAGAATACCTTTGATGTTTTGCTTAAGAACTTGGAATATTTGAAAAGAAAAAGAATGATTTTATTCTCTTGAGAATTTTATCAAGCACTTGGTAGGCATAGTTATGCCCATATGATTTTTTGTAAAGAAAGATGTTTTTTAAACTCATGGGTAAACCTCCTAGAGAATACCTTTGATGTTTGTTTAAGAACTTGGAATATTTGAAAAGAAAAAGAATAATTTTATTCTCTTGAGAATTTTATCAAACACTTGGTAGGCATAGTTATGCCCACATGGTTTTTGTAAAGGAAAGTGTTTTTAAACTCATGGGTAAACCTCCTAGAGAATACTTTTGATGTTTTGTTTAAGAACTTGGAGTATTTGAAAAGAAAAAGAATGATTTTATTCTCTTGAGAATTTTATCAAACACTTGGTAGGCATAGTTATGCCCACATGATTTGTAAAGAAAAATTGTTTTAAACTCATGGGTAAACTCCTTGGCAAATATCTTTGATAGTTTGTTTAAGAACTTTGAGCATTTGAAAGCAAAAAGAATGATTTTATTCTCTTGGGAATTTTATCAAACACTTAGTGGGCATAGTTATGCCTACAAGGTTTTTTGTAAAGAAAAGAACTTCAAAATTCATGGGTTAGCATTCTAGAGAATGCTCTTGAGTTCACTTTTGATTATCTTGACCATTTGAAAGCAAAAAGAAAGATTTTATTCTCTTGGGAATTTTATCAGACACTTGGTGGGCATAGTTATGCCTATGTTGGAAAATGAGGTCTTTGTATATGGAAAACTCCCAAAAATTGTCAAAATAGCAAAAACTCAATGCATTTCATTCATAAGAATAGCAAATATTTGAAAAGAAACAATGAAATGAAAGAATAAGAATGAACTTGAAGGAGTTGGGAATTATCTTACCTCATTCATGGAATGGATGTAGGAGAGATGATTGTTGGGTTCCAAGAGCAAGCTATCCGATTGATCTTCATAATGAGGTGCTTTGTATGTTTTCTTGAGGAAATGATGTGGATACTTGGCATCGGAGTATTTATTTGATGAAGAACTCATGTTGGGTGTTCTTGAAAAAATGGGTTTGATTGGAAAAAGTAAGTTGGGAAGGTTGATTTGATGAATCAAAGGTTGTTTTGATTCCTTGAAAGTGATGTTGTTGGTGTTTAATCACCACAATGATTCAAATTTAATGCCAAAGTTTTGGTATTTTGGAGTTGGGAATGTTGGGTTTTGGGTTTCTAGAGAGAGAAGCTCTCAAAAACCAAGTTGGAAGGATGAACAAATGAAGGAAGGTGCAAGGCTTTATAGCCAAAACACCAAAAATGTGCAGCAGAAAATTCACTCTCAGGTGACCTGTTGGCCCCAACCGGTCCAACCGGTTCACCAACCGGTCCAACCGGTCCCCCAAATCGGTTTTTCGTTTTGTGCAATTTTCGCACATTTTCGCTTAACCGGGCCCCTTTTCGCTTGATTTTTTGATGAAATCTCTCTTGAAAGGCTTAGAACTGATGTAAATGATTTGAAATGAATGAAATGATGAGTGATTAATAACTAATTGAATTATTAGTGCACTCATGGTGGTATTTGCAAGCCCGCTTTGACATTTGCTTTGTTAAAGGGCTTTATCTTTGGATAATGGAAGGATGATGCTTATGATATTTGATTGGAACCATGGAATTTTATATTCCTTGATTTCTTGAGATTGAATTGTTATTGCTATTTATTTCTTGAGGAAATTATAGCACGTTGGGATTAATTGAGTGTTCTTGCTTATTTTTAATCCTCGGGTTAAAATAAAGCTTTGTTGATTGGATGATGAGTTGTTGAATGCTTGAGATGCTTTGTAAGGATCATGAAATTGTTATTTCTTGATTCTTTATGATGAATTGACATTGCTATTAATTTCTTGAGGAGATTATAGCATGATTGGAATGTGTGCTTTGCTTAATTTTAACAAAGATTGTTAAAATAAAGCGTATGAATGCTTGATTGGAGTTGGTTTTGGAAGTATGTTTAAATGACTCTTTGAGTCACATACATGGATTATCTTGCATTGCTATTAATTTCTTGAGGAAATTATAGTACATTTGGAATATTTGCTCCGCTTAATTTTAACAAAGATTGTTAAAATAAAGCTTGTCATTGCTTGGATAGAAGTGTTTGTGATAGTATGTTTAAATGACTCTTTGAGTCACATACATGAATTGCTTTGCATTGCTATTTATTTCTTGAGGAAATTATAGCACAATGAATGGATTGCCTTCACTTAATTTTAATAAAGTTGGTAAAATTAAAGTTTCATGGTTTTGTTTAGTAAGCATGGTGTGTTTAAACGACTCTTGTAGTCACACACAACCTCCTATCTTGTGCGTGTCCTCATTAGAAAGAATGAGCGTACATTATGGAAGCATATGTGTTCCTATTAGAAAGAATAGGCATACGAGTATAGTGTGTTTAAATGATCCTTGTGATCACACACGCCTCCTATCTTGTGCGTGTCCTCATTATAAAGAATGAGCGTACATTATAGAAGCATATGTTCCCCTATTAAAAAGAATAGGCATATGAGAGTGCCGTGTGTTTAAATGACTTTCATAGTCACACACAAGCCCCCCTCTATTTTGTACAAGTGTACATTATAGCAGTTATGAACATCCTCAGTAATCACTGTTGAAGTTCAAGCATTGGTTCTTGGCCCTTTTATTGTGAAAATGGGCTGTCTTTTCTAACATTGGTGTCATTTGTGAAGCAAACTCCACTAATGAGGGGCATCTATAGACACCCGATTTTCACCCCCATGAGTTTATGATAGCATTTGGTTAGGTTTAGAAGCATTTAGGAGTCCCTAAGCCTTAAAGGACACTTTTGCCCTTTTAAGCGTTAGGAGAATAGGTTATCGTTGCATGCATGTTTTTGTCTCTTGGTTGAGTCCCATCACTTGCATTTAGTTTCTAGGATCATTTTGGATATGTGTGTCAAATTTGGTTCAATTCTAGATAGGTTTGGATAGTTAATTAGAACTTTTGCAACTTGAAGGGCAATTTTATCTTTTACTCCGTATATTTTCCAATTGACTTCCAAATTTGTTCCGGAGTGTTCCATTGACCTTAGAATAATGAAATGAGCCTAATTGAAGTGCCAATTTAATTTATTGATAGGTTTAAGATTGGTTCACCACATTACCCTATGCTTAATTGACCTTTTTTTCGGGTAATCACCTCATGAAAACCCAGCCACCTGACCGTGGTCAGGGATTCTTAGTTCAAGAATATTCTAGGCTTATTCTACATTGAATCCTTGAAATTTTGGCTTTTGAATCACTCAAATCGGAGTTAAAATGAAGAATTTAAGTCCGTTTGAAATTAGGAGTCCAAACCAAGTCAGGAATCCTCAAAACCGAGGAAACCTGAGTTCATTCTCGGGTGACCGGTTCACCCAACCGATCACCCGAGCGTTTCATCTTGATTTATCTCCTTTTGAATTTTTGACGAAATGGGACTCTACCACTCCGATTTTCAGCCT
This sequence comes from Liquidambar formosana, assembly GCA_039720395.1. Lineage (NCBI taxonomy): Eukaryota > Viridiplantae > Streptophyta > Magnoliopsida > Saxifragales > Altingiaceae > Liquidambar > Liquidambar formosana. The sequence goes on along the minus strand of CM077826.1, from coordinate 30,099,273 downwards.
TCTAAAGGACTTCTAAGCCTATTGGGAGGTGGTTTTGAGTTGTTTAACACTCATGGGATTTAATTACAGCCCTAGATTGATTTTATGGTGAATTAATCTCAACCATTGGTTCATATGGTTGGTTGGTTATAAATAGAGGCTCATTCATCAGCATAAAGGATTTTGGGTGACTTTTGACACTTCATACTTATAATAGAGAGAGGGACCACGAGTTTGCACACATCCATATCATTTGGAGGACGCTTTCTACTGTAATTTTGAAGAGGAACTAGAAGGGAACCAAGCCAAAGAGAAGGAAGAACACAGCAAAGACCCTTGCTTTGTTGTGAGTTTCCTTTGCATCCTTTTATGATTCCTTCTTCTTTTACTCCATTCTCTGCATAACTATAGCTTAGAATTGAATTAGGAATCATATATACTCTATATTTTAGAGTGTATATGATTCAAAGATGATGAGAATGCATGTTAGTGGATTAGGATTGTGAATTGTTTGCTGGTAGGATAGTTTCTCTCTTAAGGATAGAGGTACGTTTTGCATAAAAAATCAGTTGATGTGTTTAGGCCGTTTTCTCTTCATGGTTCAATTATATGCATGATTTTAAGCATCTTTTGTATAAGACACTTGCTGTGTAAGCCTCATCTTCATAGGTGTATGGATGATTATCCTTTTCGAGGATAATTATCGTCCTTAGAGGGTGAGATTGTGCATAGGTGCTTTCTAGAGTATGTTTAAGTGCGCTATGAGTTTCTTTGCATTCTTAGGTATATATTTTACGTAGGATATGTGAAGAAATCATTCATACGGAGTGATTTCTACATAAAATTATCTCCGAGTGGTTTTACTTAAGAAAGCTCACCGTAAGGATGATTATTTCGCATTCTTACATAAAATACTCACCTAAGGCATCATGTTAGATTTTCTTTTCATGTCTAGGATTGTCATATGATATTTTCATCATGGTAATACCTATTTAGCATGTTTTCGATAGTTTTGTGCATGTTAGGGCGTTTAGGGCATATAGGAGCATATAGGAGCATACTAAGATTGTGTCTTTGTTTTGATTTTTGTTATTTGCATGAGTTTTAGGTCATTATATGCATGTTTAGTATTCTGTCCAGATTTGAATTAGGCCTTCTAACGATGATTTGAGCATGAATATGAATGATTTGAGCTTAATAATTGCCTTATAGAATATATAGGGTGATTAATCGGTGTTTTCTCGATGTTTCGGGATAATTTGCATATGATAAGTGGTTTATGGTGAGTATTGTGTGAGTTGTTCTCTTCTCCCCCTTGGGTTATTGTCTTTACTTTGGATTAGAAGTCCTAAGTTTCCAACTCTCTTAAAATTCTGTTTTAATTAGAGTTCTATCTCTTTTAGAATTCTACTTTTCTCAAACTTCTTTTTAAATTAGAGTTCTATCTCCTTTAGAATTTTGCTTTTCTAAAATCTCTTTTTGGATAAGAGTTCTATCTCTTTTCAAATTCTATCTTTTCTCAAATTCCTTCTTTGGAAACTCTTCTTCTTTTTAAAACTCTTCTTTTCTTTTAATGGAAACTTAGGGTTTATAGTTCATTGTAAAGGGAGTAACCCCTTCTCAATCGAACTACATGGACTTTGATCCTTACATCTTTGTATGTAAGGTACAGTAGACGCTCATTTGATGTTCAAGTCCGCCCTAGGATACTAAGTATCCTAGCTTTTCTTTTTCTTTCTTTTTTCTTTCTTTCTACCCATTTGTCCATTACATATATGCTAGAGGAGTAGGATAGACCCATGCTTATACATTTATCCATCACATATTTGTTAGTGGATAGGATGGATTTGTTTGCTTGCTCATTTATCCATCACATATTTGTTAGTGGATAGGATGGATTTGTTTGCCTATTCTGTATCTCTTACTTGCTTTCCATATCTCTCATACTTGTTCATAGGATGTTTACATGCTTTTATGGATGTTTATTGCTTTATGGATGTTCATGGATGAATGCGATTGGTTTATGGATGATTCTTTGCATATGCATAGTGACTAATTAAGAAGTGATTGAAATAGGCCATATAAATTCAGAGACTCATTTTGAGGCGATGTGGGTGCCTATAGGATGTTTCCTAGAACCTTCCCATATCGTAACTTAGTCTTCGAATCCTCTCTTGTTTTGATAGACCTGCTTTTCCTTGATTGAAGTCATGTGTTCGTTTTTCAAAGGTTTTCTTTAAAAAACTGTTTTTATGGTTTTATTCTTTTCCTAAAAATGGGGTGGCGACTCCTTGTTTGTTTTGTTTTTGTGAACCTTTTAAAAACTAGATTTTTATTAATTTAAATCTCTACAAGTCTTTTTAAAAGAAGGGTTCTTTCCTTCCTCCTCTTCTCGGATTGAAACTCGTGGTTCATAGTCATGTACGTAACCTCGACAAGCAGGTCTGTTGGGGCACTCCTGGCACAAGAAGTCCATGGTAGGGAGAGGCCAGTCTATTACATCAGCAGGATCGTACGAGAGCCAGAAGTGCGATACACCAACCTCAAACGACATTGCCTCGCCTTAGTATTCGCCTGCCAAGAAGTTCCGGCATTACTTATTTTCACATCGTGTCGAGCTAGTGACGAAATGCGATCCCATATGTTTTTTCCTTTCACGTCTCGCCCTATCAGGAAGGACAGCCAGATGGCTTTTGTCTCTTGTTGAATTCGACATTACCTGCATCAACCCACGGACCATCAAGAGTCAGGCTTTGGTCGATTTGCTAGCACACTTCCCAAGTGGTGAATATGAACACCCCACAGAAGATCTCCCGAGCATGATGGCAGAAGAATCTTGGATGGTGGGGAATGAAAGAGAATGGAGAATGAGTTTCGATGGGTCTGCCACCGTGGGGCAGGCAGGGCCAGGTATTGTCCTTACCTCAGCTCGATGGACCCCACAACCTCGCTATCTTACAAGTTAATGTTTCCCTGCTCTAGCAAGGAGGCAGAATATAAAGCTCTGGCCTTAGGATTATTAGTTGCACTTAACATCGGAGTCGAAACCCTATGCATCCAAGGAGACTCAAATCTGGTGGTCAGGCAAATGACCGGGGATTTGCTGTAAAAGAAGACGCCCTGGCACCACATTGCAGCAAAATTCAGAGCATGATGAGGAGATTCAGGTATATCAAGATTGAGCATGAGCTGTGGTCCTCTAATCGACATGCGGATGCATTCGCAACACTGGCGTCAAAGGTAGCATTGACCTTCACAAAGTCTTAATTTGAAAATTGAAAAGCAGGATGCCCCCATCCCGACAAAAGCCTTCAAAAGTAAAGACGATGAAACCAATGAAGATTGGAGGGGAGATATCATGAAACAACTAAGAGGAGAACTCCCTCCTTCGAGGAACACCCAACTTTTCACAGTATTAGGAGGAGAACTATACTTTAGAGGAAGTAAGGGTGTTCTGAGTAGCTGTATTGGGAAGACCCTCGCTAATGAAGTATTACATAAAATCTATGAGGAAAGATGTGGGGTCCACGACGTCAGCCTTTATAGGCAAATTCAGCGACAAAGGTACTATTGGCCCACCATGGCCAAGGAAGCTGCTGTTTTCTAACAAGAATGTTTGGGATGCCAGAATCTCCCCGACAAAAAGGAATGCTGCTTCGGAGAGGAACGAGATTGGCGATCCCCCTACCTCGACTACCTTAAAGAAAACACTCTCCCAATTGAGCCAGTAGAGGCGATTCAAGTTAAAAAGAAGGCCTAGAGGTTTTTTCACAATGAAGGCAAACTCTTTAGGAGAAGGTTTGTTGGAAGACCACTACTATGCATAGCGGGATCCAAGATTACTCGAGTTCTCGAAGAAGTGCATGTAGGCGCATGTAGTGAGCACTAAGGTGGCGGAAAACTCCTTCAACAAGTCCTCGACGTAGGATATTACTGGCCCACCATGGAAACGGAATGTTTAGCATTTGCCAAGAGATGCCTCGCTTGCCAAGAACATGGCAATCTCATCCATGCCCCTGCAGTCGAACTTCATAGCCTCTCCACTCCATGGCCCTTCCATACATGGGCCATGGATCTGATTGGGCCTATTTCGACATCGGGAGGGGGGAATATTTGAATCCTCGCAGCAGCAGAATGTTATACCAAATGGGTAGAAGCAACACCTCTTAAAAAAAGCGACTGGGGCGGCGGTGATGAATTTCATTATTGAGAATATTATTTGTCGATTCGGAATCCCAAAGAGAATCCTCTCCGACAACGAAACACCATTCGTAAACAGGCATGTCCGAAGTCTCCTAGCTCGTTATGAAATTGTTCATCACAAATCCACCTCATATTATCCAAAAGGAAACGGGCAAGCCAAGGCCACCAACAAAACCTTACTGAAAATCCTTAGCAGAATGCTACATGAGTACCCAGGAGCATGGCATGAGATGCTGCCCCTAGCTTTATGGGCCTATCGAACCTTGAAGAGAAGAGCAACCCAGGCTTCCCCGTTCTCTCTGGTTTATGGAGCCGAGGCAGTACTACTTGCGGAGATTGCAGTACTGTCCGCGAGACTAGCATTCAGAAGCGAAGTTGATCTCGAGGATCAAAATGTTGATATCGAGGTTTTGGATGAAAGAAGAGACAAGGCCAAGAATAGGAACCTTGTCTATCAGCGACGATTATCCAGGGCATATGATCAACTAGTAAAGGCAAGAACATTCGAAGAAGGTGATCTCATACTAAAGCGGCTCAGCATGTAAGGAGGGGAAGTGTAGCTCCGAGCAAGTTCTCGCCTAAATGGGAGGGACCTTATGTGATCATGGAAGCCTATGATACTGGCTACTACAGAATTGCAGAAATCAACTCAGATAGTCTGTCTCCACCAATCAATGCAATGTGGATCAAAAAGTTTTACCCATAAAGAAAAGGAAGTCCAGTTTGTAAATGGGAAAACTTTCAAGCTAGATTATTATATGTTTTTGGAATGCTATAAAGAAGCAACTTATTAATCATAGAATAAACAGAATGTGCATAAAAGATCCCTTCCCAAAAAAATCACCCGCAGGGCAAAATGCGAAGGGCGACCTCCCCGCGTGACCTCATGAAAGGATGGACATCACTAATGCCCGATCAAGCTTCCATTATGAGTTATGAGTAACATCCATGAGGGAATACTTAGATTCGATTCTTAGCACTACCACACCTTCAAGACAAGATTTTTAGCTATTGGAAAAACATAACTCTCGGCCTAATACGTATTTCCGAGTAAAGCCTTGTTTCCTTGCTTTGGCTTCGATTGCTCACCAAAGTCACAGTAGCAGTAAGAGATTACAGTAAAAGGGAAGATGAACGTTCAAGCGGAGTTAATAAGTTTAAACTCTCATTCCAACAAAATTACCCTCGGGGCAAAAAGCAAGGGGCGACCTCTCCCTTGTGACCTTACGGACGCATTGGCATCCTCGAGACCAATGAGGAGACATGCCCATTTTTTCCTCTCTCTCTTTCCAACACAAGGATCGAGAATGTAATTCCTTATAAAAGAAAGAGGCGGCACGTTCTTTTGTAAGAAATTACCCTCGGAGCAGAAAGCAAGGGGCGACCTCCCCCTTGTGACCTCACGGACGCATTGGCATCCTCAAGACCAACGAGGAGACATGCCCATTTTTTTCTCTCTTTCTTTCCAACACAAGGATCGAGAGTGTAATTCCTTACAAAAGAAAGAAGCGGCACGTACTTTTTTAGGAAATTACCCTCAGGGCAGAAAGCAAGGGGCGACCTGCTGACCTCGCGGACGCATTGGCATCCTCGAGAACAATGAGGAGACATGCCCATTTTTTTTCTCTCTTTCCAATACATGGATCGAGGGTGTAATTCCTTACAAAAGAAAGAGGCGGCACGTTCTTTTGTAAGAAATTACCCTCGGGGCAGAAAGCAAGGGGGTGACCTCCCCCTTGTGACCTCGCGGACGCATTAGCATCCTCGAGAACAATAAGGAGACATGCCCATTTTTTTTTCTCTCTTTCCAATACATGGATCGAGGGTGTAATTCCTTACAAAAGAAAGAGGCGGCACGTTCTTTTGTAAGAAATTACCCTTAGGGCAGAAAGTAAAGGGGTGACCTCCCCCTTGTGACCTCACGGACGCATTGGCATCCTCGAGAACAATGAAGAGACTGGCCCAACTTTCCTTTCCTTCTATCCAAAGGAATGGGGGCAACATAAGCAAATACTGGCATAAGTTTTTGTGTAAAAAAAAGCGATTGCCTTAAAACTAAGAGAAATTAAAAGAACCAAAGAATGAAAACAATCATTGTATTCCAATTTATAAAATTATGTACAGTTACATGAGGAGTAAAAAAAAATATATACATAAAAGCCTATGCTACACAAGATTAGGAGAAAAAGTAGCCTCAGGGTCAAAGTTCGAAAGAAGCTCCTCGCGGGCCTTCTCTATCTCCCCTTCTACCTCTGCCAACTTAGCCTTTAACGAAACCACGAGAAGTTTCGCATCTTTCACATCGCGAGATAGGCTTTGTATAGCATCATTGGCACCGAGAAAACTGACAAAGGCAGCCACCTTGTCCACATCAGCACGAAGCCAGCTCACATCGATCTTAGCCTCCTCGAGGTTTTTCACAACATTAGAAATAAACTTCACCCCTGAGAAATCTAAAGATCGTGGAGACTCCCGCATAAGCATTTGAACCACCCTGGCAAGTGACTCGAGCAGGACCACCCTAAAACGTACAGAAAAAGGACAGTCGCAGACGATGTCACCAGGCTTTTCAAAAACTTTCTCTAAAATTGGGGCTAAAGAGGATTGCACCATAAAGCCGTGAACACTCCCCGCACTGGTGTCACACCCCATTTTTGCCACCTTAGCTAGGGTTTGTCATTTCATGTGTCTTTTTGTTTCCTTTTTGAGTCTAGTCTTTTGCATTGAGTTTCTAGGATCCTAAGGATGGTGTGTATGAATTTTGGTTCGATTTGGAGTTGATCTTGAGGGTTAATAAGAACTTTTGTGACTTGAGGGGCATAATCGTCCTTTAAGCTACAAACTTTCCATTTGACCTTGAAATGATCTCCAAGTTGCCAATTGGAGTTCATATGGTTGCATTTGAGGTATTTATGGGTTCAATTCAATGAATTGATGGTTTAGGATTAGAATGGCTCAACAAGGCTCAGGTTGGTTAAGAGACCTATTTCGGGTTAGCTCGAATTGGTTCATGATTTTCACTCTATAACTACTCATTTGACCTTGATTAGTCTTAATTTCATCCCCAAATGTGTTTAGGGAGGTTGAATTTCGAATTGGAAAGCATTCGGTGCGACCCTATGTGCATACCTAAGCTAAGCGATGGTGAGGCATAGCGGTTAACCACCTTTGTAGGACCCAACCATGCAGCCATGGCTAGGGTTTCTTGCCCTTAAGTGACTTAAATTACATTCCCCTTCGAAACACGGTCGTTTTGGCTTTTGTTTCGTCAAAATCGGAGTTAATTTGAACCCTGAAACACATTTGGAAGCCGAAAGGGTCAAAATTGGGCTGAGGATGACATGGCCACGGGTGACCACCCAGGCCTGGGCGGCTAGCCGCCTGGGCCCAGGCTGCTAGCCGCCCAGCCCCAGGTGGTCACCCGAGCCACTTTCCTTTTTGAGTCTTGACGCGGCTCCCTCCCTATTTTCTGTTAGGATTATGCCCTAGAGCCAATCATAGAGATGATTGTTTAGGGATTAGGAACAATCATTTGATTTCATTTATGTATGTCACATTTATTATTGATTTAATAAAAGGGCTTATTCTATTATGTTTATATGCATCATTTATATTTACATAATATGTCCATGGAGTTAGAGTTGAGAATATGGAATTACAAAGAGTTGTAATTTTGAGACTATAGATATATCTCTGTACTAAACTCCTTAAGCATTCCTAGTTGAAGGTTCACTATGATGGACAGTAATGAACCATAGGACTAGCACTTGCTAGGTTGACTCTATAGGAGGATAGCTAGTCTCAAGCTGTTTGTGTGGAGACACTACAACCAACAAGTGGGTGCCTATTATAAGAATAGGTACACTGAATGTGACCAAAGATATGAGATAAACTGAATGGAGTTTTTTCCTGCCTGTCAATCAGTTTCTCATTGTTATAGTGGTACAAGTAATCCTTAGACTTGAGACACCATAGTTGCCTTATGCATGTAGCTTTAGAAGTTTGATAACACTAAGTGCAGATCCTATTCAAGGGTCTGCAAAGGTGTTCATTGGCCCTACTGCTATGTGTGTGAAGGCATGTGAGTGATCAACAAGGGATCCATCACTCTCAGGAAAAGAGAGAGAATGTCTCATATAGCATTCATAATATAACTCATTAAATCCATGGCCATGGTAGGATGAATATGAAAAGAGTTTCATGAGTTCATCAATGAGTTGATATTTATGAATGAGTATAAAGTAATTGAACTAGGGACTTGACAGACTTCCATGTCCTATTAGTTCAATTGGAGACATTGTGTTGAAGGAAGGATGCAATTGTAACCTATAAACTATAACAGAAGGGTTCTTTGTAAATGACTATTCACCTCATTAAGGACCACACCATGAGCCATATGCTAGGTGTTACTCATGGTTAGTAGAAGCCCTAATTGATATAAGTGAGTTATAATCAATTAGGGAATTGGAAGGAGTTCCAATTAGACCCTAAATGGAAAGAGTTCCATTGCGCACACCTCGTGCTATTCCTACTACTTAATGATGTGAACCCAATGGGTCACACACTGATCATGCAAGAAGGGCTTTAAAGTCTATGAGAGAAAGGGTTTTAGTGAATAAAGAATAGTTCTTTATAGGCCTATTTGTATTTGATACAAATAATAGGGGTTAATGTGCAATTAAGTGTAATTACACATAACCCTATTAGGGTTTCTTCCCCATGGCCAGCCCCCTTTAGTGGGCTGCCTATATAAGTCACACTTATGTGTGACATGGCATAATAGGCTTGCACAATAAACCCTAGCCGTCCAGCCCTTTGGAGGATCTCTTCTCTCTCTCTCTCTTCTCCACCTCTAGCAACAACAAGGAAGAAGAAAGAAAGGACTTGAAGCTCTAGCTAGGTGTGGATACCGTTGGAGGCAGCACACTTGGGCTGCTCATTCACCGCTGTCCGGAATCAAAGCTTGGAGCAAAAAGGAGAAGACAAAAATTCTGTAAGTGTTCTAGCCCTCTTTGTAGTTAGGGTTTGATTTTGTGTTATGCATAGTTAGATTCATGGGATTGGGAATCGTGGGAAAAATTTTTTATATTCCGCACTTCTATTTTTTCCCTCTTGTTCGATTCCCAATATTTTCTCGGATTTGTTCGCCTCCAGCCGCCATTTAACCCTAATTTCAGCCCTATTTGACCTACTTGAGCCCCAAGGGAACCTCTAAGAGCCCTTGGATCAATCCCTAGGGTTTTAATCCCAACCATTGAGGGTTTTCCCTCAATCCCTATAAATACCCCCTTATACTTTAGCAATAGGGGGAGGAATTTTCTGAAGTGTGGAGGCATGTGTGAGACTTGGAGGCTATGATAGCCATCCTTAGGGTAGTTTAACCTAAATTTTGAGTGAGAGAGTGAGAGAGAAAGCTTGAAGGAAGGCTAGAGTTGGGCTTGAAGGCTTGAAGGAAGGAATTCCCAGCAGTGCATAAGAGGAGGAGGACTCTCTACAGCAGCCACCATAGGTATACCTCTCCCCATTTCTCTCTTTCATTCAAATTAGGGTTTTATGCATAGGATAGCATTATTTCATGTGCAAGCTTATATTTTTATCATGTGTTGATGCTTCTAATGCTTAGAATGCATGATTAGGATATTGTTTATGGCTGGTTTTGCATGATATAATGTCATTCCATGTGACTTTGTGAGTGTTTGTGTTTTTAGGGTTTCTAGAGTCTTTTCTAGAGTTTTGCATTGAATAGTCATTATTTCATGTTCAAGTTTATGTCTTTATCATGTCTTGTTGCTTCTATTAGCTAGTATGCACATTTAGGATGATATTCATGGGCTGTTTAGTATGCTAGGATGCTATTCCATGTGATTTACTGCATGTTTGAGACTCTAGGATTTCTCTTGTGCTGAAATTGAGTTTATGCTTAGAATAGCTTTATTTCATGTGAAAGTCTATGTCTTTATCATGTGTGGATCACTCTATTGATTAATATGCATGGTTAGAATGCTGTTCATATTCTGTTTTGCATGATTTAGGGTTATTTCATGGGATTTTATGCACTAGTGTGATTCTAGGGTTTTTATCATCCTTATGTTGGTTTAGTTGCATATAGCATGATAGCTTAGGGATTTTCTCTGTTTTTTTTTTCATAGTTGCTGCATATGTGTTCCATATTAGGTAACTATGATATTTTTAGCATTCATATAGTTGATTTTAGGGTTTTTGCATGTCATTGCATATAGGGTTAAATTAGGGTTTTAGTTAGCTTATGATTCATGTTGTTTACATGATTTATGGTTGATTATAAGCTCTATTTCAATTCTGTTCAGATCTGTTTAATGGCTTTAATGATGAGTTTTGAGCATGTGCTAGCCTATGTTTAAGCATGATAATTGCTTGATTGGAACCTAGCTTGGTTGGTTGGTATTTTGGTATATTTTGCATGCAAATTGCAGGTGCTTGACAGGTACAACAGGTGCAACTACCCCACCAATGTGAGGTGGTTATTTTGGCTACTGTGAGATGAAATCTTACAAATAAGGTAATTACCCTATGCAATAAGGTGGTTATTTTGACAGGTTGCTTTTGCTTAAAGGTAAGTAGGGTATGAGGGAGCCCCAATTCACCCTTCTTTCCTTTCCTTGAAACTTTCCCTTTCTCCCTCCTAGGGTTATTTCCTAATAGGGGGATATGGCAATCTCTATGGTTCCCTTTCATGAAAGAATACCTTTTTTAAATCAAAATTTCTGTCTTTACTTGGAATACCATATTTTCTAAAGATCTTTTGAGAATCATTTTTGGAAATTTACCATGTTTCTCATGAAAGGAAACTTAGGGTTTACCATAGGCCTCTATTAGGTTATAACCCTATTCCCTTTCGAACTACGTGGACTTTGATCCATGTATTTCCATACATGGTACGTAGGCGTTCTTCGTGAGGTTCAAGTCCGCCCTAGGATACTAAGTATCCTAGGTTTTCTTCCCCCTCTTTCTCTTTTCTGTTTTTTCTTTGATTTACTTGATTATATGGATGAATGAATGAATGATATGCATGCTGTCTTGTGATGATAATTGTTGATCTGTGTGTGATTAAGACTTTGATTTAGCCCAATTAAATTAAGAGACCGTTTAGGGCGATATGGGTGCCTATAGGCTTTGCCTAGAACCTTCCCGTATCGTAACTTAGCCTCCGAATCCCCGATTTCTTTGGTTTCCAAAAGATCATTTGCCTTACCATTTTTAAATATGGAGTTAATCTTTTGTTTTCCTAAAACAAAATTGGTTTTTAGGGTTTTCCTTGTTTCCTTTAAAAAATAAGGTGGCGACTCCTCTCCTTTTTCATTTTCAAACCCCTTTCCTTTCAAATCCTTGTGGGCCACCTTTTTTTAGGGTCCACAACTGGCTCTGAGTGCACCCCCAGAGGCCAGGTTGCTGCCCCGTCTAAAACAGATCTTGAATAAGAAAGGGGGAGAAGAGCCGCTGAAATCCAAACCTTGCGTTGCGGACGAGGAAGGAGGGCCAAAAGGTTGAGATGACAAGGCTGCAAGAGAAGAGAATAGGTGTTAAGGCAAATAAATTTATACAAACAATGATAGATGAAAATGGACAAAGAATGGAATAAACCTGGGGGATCAGTATGCCCTAAGGATGGACTGGCTGGTACCAGACATTGCAGATTGAGCGCCGGCTTTGAATTATGCTTTGACTGCGATCATGGCGTCTGCAACCTCGATCTCGGTCTCGACCTCAGTCTTAGCCTGACTTGTAACTGTGACCTTGCCTTTGTCCTCCTCTGCCTTAGCCTCAGCATCAGCTTTAGCCTTGGCCTCTGCTTCAGCCTTGGCTTTGGCCTCAGTAGCCTTGGCCTCAACTTCGGCTTTGGCTTTGGCCTTGGCCTCCGCCTCAACCTTGGCCTTGGCCTCAGCAGCCTTGGCCTCAGCCTCAGCTTTGGCCTTGGCCTTGGCCTCTGCCTCAGCCTTGGCTTTGGCTTCAGCAGCTTTGGTCTTGGCTTCAGCAGCCTTGGCCTTGGCCTCAGCCTCAGCTTTGGCCTTTGGCTTCAGCCTCAGCCTTAGCCTTGGCCTCAGCAGCAGCCTTGGCCTTAGCCTCAGCAGCCTTGGCTTTGGCCTTGGCCTCAACCTCGACCTGGGCTTTGTCTTCTGTTGCCTGGGCTTTCTCTGAAGACTTAGCGGCCTTAACCTTGGTCTGATCCGTCGCCTTGGTAGTGTCTGCCCGCTCCTTGGCCTCGATTGCCTTAGCCTTTCCCAGTGTATTTTTTCCCTCAGCAGCTTTAGTAGGTTTGGCCTTAACATGATCCTCGGCTTTCCCCGCAGTTTTGGGCCTACCCTGGACAAGGGACGTCACTTTTTCCTCAACCCCTTTTGTTGTTGGATCCATAAGGTCCAGATCGTCCTCTGAGTCAACGAGGATGTTCGTATCCACCCGCGGGGGGATGACCTCTTGGACTGGAAGTTTGACCCTTTTAGAAGGTAGGGATACTGCCTCTTACTGTTCAGGATCTGAGAGGAAAGCTTTCCTAAGTAGCCTCCGTTTCCGGGTAACGAGGGTGGCTTGCGAGTCTTCAAAGCCCGCACCATCATCACCGTCTTTCGAGCCCGCGGGAGCAACATGCTCGCCAGCTCCCACCAGGAACTCGAGGTCCTCATCCCTATCTATCCCCTCGACTCCTGGGGTAGCAGGAAGCTCTCCTTCCTCCATTATGTCTTCATCAGCAGGGAGGTCTAAGAAGGGAGACAAGGAGACACTTTGAACAACCTGCAAGACCAGCTGGTCCAGATCCACGCCCTTGGACGAAAGCTCCTCCATAGTACTGTGAGAAAAGGATACCGGAGGAGAGATGGGCCGTTGAGACATGGTCTTGACCTAAAAAATTTATTATTAAGAAAGATGGAATATGGGTGAGTCAAAACTAAGAAAAGAAAGAAAATTAAATAAAAAAAAGGAAAAAAAGAAGGGATATGAGAAGAATGAAGAGAGACCTGCGGATGCTTAGGTTTGCGGGAGCCACCCTCGGAATGTGGAACAAAGGTGGAAGGAGCCGCTTCGGCTGACTGGCGCCTCTGAGGCTTCTAGGGAACCACTGTCTCTTCCTCGGGGTCCTTTCCTTTACCCTTTACCTCTCGCCGTGATGGCAACCTCAAGGAATAGTCACCTGCGGTGGATGGTGACGGTGGGAACCATTTTGGGAGGAGAGGCCACAAAGTCTTTATAAGACTGGATCACTTTGACCTAGAACTGGGCATACTCATCCGAATCAGATGCCCACGCGGGACTTCCTAGGAAACATTATCTTCTTCGCTGTATCGCAGAGAAGAAAGAGCTGCAGATATGTGAACAGCACGTCTGCAGCACCATAATGCCCCCCAGGCGTGAAGATGTGGGGCACTCCTTGATCAAAACCCAGTTGCCTTGAAATCCTGTCTGCTGGATAAAAGACCACAGAGGCACTATTCTCTACAGTCGCGGGGAGGTCACTAGGAAGGAGATTAGCTAAATATAAGTTTTACATTGCTGGTACCTCCCCTTCGAGTGTGGCAAACTCGACAACAACATTCTGTTGAGGGCAGCAGCTGAGCCATTTCACCCTTGGAATTGAGGTTACATAGGGTCGAGGCACGAAGTTTTGGGCCACGTCAATATAATCTGACAATTTCCTCTTGGTGGGGTCTGCCCACCGCGTGGCCCTTGCCGTGGTGCCAAGAATTTCCTTCTTCACCAGCACCCCATTTTCCATCACTTCCACCTTTTCTATGGGGGGTAGCTTAATAGCTAAAGGGGAATACCCCTTAAAGTGTTCATATAAGAACAACTGCAGGAAGGAGGTGGGGATGTAAGTGTTGACCATATAATGCCCTTTTGACCGCTCCAAATCCCTCTTAATCATGTCCAAGCGGTAATATAAAGTCCCGAGGAAAAGTGGGGCCAGGGCCAACCTCGTCCCACCTGCGAACTTGATGGCCAAGGGAAATACACGGCCATTTATTCCATCCTCGAGCCCTCCCTCAAGGACGTGGCGACAAAGCCAGTAGGCCACAAAAGCCTCTAATTCATAGTCATTCTCGCGACCAGCACTAGGCTTGGCGTTCCTGCCCTTACCACCAAAGTCCTTGTAAAAATATTTTACCCACCTAGAGAGGGTGCACTTCTTCTACGAACCGCCTATCTTAACAACGGCATCGCGTAAAGCTTCATCCGCTTTCTTTTCCTCAGGGACAGGATTATCCCTAACCACTTCTCCTCACCAAAGGGTGGTAACCATGTCAATACTACCACATCCTCGAGGGTGGGTCCAAACTCCCCCCACGCGGTCACGAATGTGTGAGTTTCAGCGGACTAGCGAGAAAGTAGAAACTCCAGACTCTACTTATCCCTCTTCATATCCAAAGCAGCAAACAACTTCACAGCCTTCAGAATCCCCACACTCCGGAGCTTCTCACTCGAGGGTTCTACCTCACACATCTCCTCAACCCACGCCTTCCACCCAGTGCCTGGTTATGAGTGAGACCCAAATTACATGCTGCTGGCAGGGAAGTCCCCCCTCTCAATACAGAAGCGCGGAAGAGAACTTGCGGAGGGAAAGATGCCATCGTCGTCCTTGGCTTCCTTAAAGCGGAGAACTATCTAGTGGCCAGGCTTCGCGGTGGGCTTTATTTCCCCTTTGTTGGCAATCTTCCAAAACCCATCCTCTATCAGATGGGTTTTCTTCCACAAGGCACTAGCAGGAACCTCTGGAACAGCTCCGTCCTTGTGAGCATACACGGCGCCCGCAGAAGACATAGTAATAAGCAGGGGAGAGATATATATGCCGAGAAGAAAAAGAGAACAGAGAGGTAAGAGAAAGATAGTTAACAGAAGACACTTACAGAGAAGAGAGAGATAGAGATGCAAAGGAGTAGGAAACGTAAAAAAGAATGAAGAAAGCTAAGTGTCCTATTTATACTAAAGAAGGAGTAGGGGAGGGGTTACCACCAGAAGTTGAGGAGGAGAAGAAGCGGGCTCAAAGCAATGATGGTGGCTGTAATAACGGGAATCGAGGTCGTACTGCTTCAATCGAGCCCAACCACGGAGTGACACGTGGGCCACGACCTTCTGACTAAGCGATACGGATTTATTGCCGCACTTATGGCAACCGCGTACGGGAACGAGAGGGTCGCTTCCGCCGCCAGGGCTCATCATGGTGCAGTTATGAGATAAATGACAGAAAAACATGCTGTCACTCGCATGCACCAAGCGCAGTAGCAAAGGCGTGGCGCCACGCGCATGACAGGGGGCAACTGTAGGCACATGAGATTTCAAGACACATGTCGAAAGTGGAAAGTTATCCATAGGCAAAGAATGGGGTCCCACAGGGACACATTGGAGTCATGAGACACATGGCACGTGACTAGCATCATGTTCCATCCGCAAGGGTTAAGAGTCACGAGAGCAAGGCGTACGATCGAGGAAAGGGGAATGTTTCGGGAGTATAAAAGACAAAGAGAGTGTTGAGGGTGAAGAGCCGAGGGTCGAGGATTGGGAGGGTTGAGGATCATAGGAAGGGAGGAGTCAAGGTCGACTCAAAAGGCCATTCCCTCTATGATACCTCGGCCTTGTATGAGACAAATTAGTAGGCATTTAATGACTGACATAAGTTAGTAGAAGAGTTGGTAGAACACATTGACTGTATCAGAGGCCACCTTACTTAAGGACCCTTAAGGACCCAAGCCCAAGTACGAATGATGCGACAAGGGACGGGCTTACTGATCCTAAGAAGATCTGCAAGCCCAATAACCTTACTTGCTCCGATAGAGCATTAAATGCCCCTGTAAGGTCATTTAAAGGGATCCTTTGAATTGTCACGTCATTCCTGTTTATTGAGTACTCACATCTCGGGCTCACTATATAAAGAGACCCAAGCACTGAAGAAAAGGATTAGCAAAAATAGAGAGAAAAGAGGAGATAAGAGGAGAAAAGAAATAAGAAAGAAAAGATAAAGAACATGAGAGGAGATAACCAGAGAAGATACTCCTCTGGTCTAGGAGGAAGTCTCCTATAGATAATGTCTTACTAAAGTCCCATAGATTCCCGATCATCCCTTACCCAGAACGGTGCCCTCGCACTCACCTTTCATTCTCCTCACGAGCAGCTCATTTCTCACGTGCTTCATTATAGTTTTCCTCACGTGTCGACCTCTCTCTGTACTTTCCTTGCTTATTATATTGAATTCAGAATCTCCCCTTCTACACACATCAACCCCAGAACAATACAAAAAAAACTCCCAATCATCACCACTTCTCTTCCATCTATAGTAACCAAATTTCTAGTGCTCAATGATTGAAGAAGCTGCTGACATGATGGGATAGTGATTTAGCTTGAAAAATAAGATTCTTCTCATCCCTTAGAAGCTCCGTACGTTCCTTGGTTATAAACCTTCAATTATCAGTTTTGTTAATGGTGGCACCTAGAAAATATGTGAGAGAGTGAGAAAGAGATGCAGATGAAATGGAAAAAGTTGTGCTGTGGTGGTGATGGGGGTGGAGGAGGAGGTTGGCGGGATCCATCATCAATGAAGATGGTACTGTATGGCTTGAACAAAAACTGCATTTTGCCTCAAACAATGTACAAAACGCAGCCTTTTCTAAAGAGGGTAAAACTATCATTTCACCATATAGTTAATGTAACGCCCCACCCTCACCACTAGCATGATATTATCCGCTTTAAGTTATCCCTCATTGTTGTAATCCCCCCCCCCCCCAACTACTTGAATGATGTTGTGAACCCTAAAAAAGGGTTAAGGCCCACACGGGTTGAAAAGGAAAATGGTGGGTTTGAAAATGAAAGGAAAGGAGTCGCCACCTTATTTTTTAAAGGAAACAAAGAAAACCCTAAAAAACAGTTTTGTTTTAGGAAAACAAAAGATTGACTCCATATTTAAAAATGGTAAGGCAAATAATCTTTTGGAAACCAAAGAAATCGGGGATTCGGAGGCTAAGTTACGATATGGGAAGGTTCTAAGCAAAGCCTATAGGCACCCATATCGCCCTAAACGGTCTCTTAATTTAATTGGGCTAAATCAAAGTCTCAATCACACACAAATCAACAATTATCATCAAAAGACAGCATGCATATCATTCATTCATTCATCCATATAATCAAGTAAATCAAAGAAAAACAGAAAAGAGAAAGGGGGGGAAGAAAACTTAGGATACTTAGTATCTTAGGGCGGACTTAAACCTCACGAAGAGCGCCTACGTACCATGTATGGAAATACATAGATCAAAGTCCACGTAGTTCGAAAGGGAATAGGGTTATAACCTAATAGAAGCCTATGGTAAACCCTAAGTTTCCTTTCAAGAAAAACATGGTAAGTTTCCAAAATAAATGATTCTCAAAAGATTTTTGGTAAATATGGAATTTGATAAAGATGGAAACTTTGATTTAAAAGGTATTTTTATGAATGGAAACTATAGAGTCTACCATACCCCCCTATTAAGGAATAAACCTAGGAGGGAGAAAGGAAAAGTTTCAAGGAAAGGAAAGAAGGGTGAATTGGGGCACCCTCATACCCTACTTACCTTTAAGCAAAAGCAACCTTGTCAAAATAACCACCCTATTGCATAAAGTAATTATCTTATTCGCAAGATTTCATCTTGCAATAGCCAAAATAACCACCCCACATTGGTGGGGTAGTTGCACCTGTTGTACCTGTCAAGCACCTGCAATTTGCATGCAAAAAACACCAAAAATACCAACCAACCAAGCTAGGTTCCAATCAAGCAATTATCATGCTCAAACATAGGCTAACACATGCTCAAAACTCATCATTAAAGCCATTAAACAGATCTGGACAGAATTGAAATAGAGCTTAAAATCAACCATGAATCATGTAAACAACATGAATCATAAGCTAACTAAAACCCTAACTCAACCCTACATGCAATAACATGCAAAAAACCCTAAAATCAACTATATGAATGCTAGAAATATCATAGTTACCTAATATGGAACACATATGCAGCAACTATGAAGAAAAAACAGAGAAAATCCCTAAGCTATCATGCTATATGCAACTAAACCAACATAAGGATGATAAAAACCCTAGAATCACACTAGTGCATAAAATCCCATGAAATAACCCTAAATCATTCAAAACAGAATATGAACAGCATTCTAACCATGCATATTAATCAATAGAATGATCCACACATGATAAAGACATAGACTTTCACATGAAATAAAGCTATTCTAAGCATAAACTCAATTTCAGCACTAAGGAAACCCTAGAATCCCAAACATGCAGTAAATCACATGGAATAGCATCCTAACATACTAAATAGCCCATAAATATCATCCTAAACATGCATACTAGCTAATAGAAGCAACAAGACATGATAAAGATATAAACTTGAACATGAAATAATGACTATTCAATGCAAAACCCTAGAAAAGACTCTAGAAACCTTAAAAACACAAACACTCACAAAGTCACATGGAATGACATTATATCATGCAAAACCAGCCATAAACAATATCCTAATCATGCATTCTAAGCATTAGAAGCATCAACACATGATAAAAATATAAACTTGTACATGAAATAATGCTATCGTATGCAGAAAAACCCTAATTTGAATGAAAGAGAGAAAGGGGGAGAGGTATACCTATAGTGGCTGCTGTAGAGAGTCCTCCTCCTCTTATGCACTGCTGGGAATTCCTTCCTTCAAGCCTTCAAGCCCAACTTCAGCCTTCCTTCAAGCTTTCTCTCTCACTCTCTCACTCAAAATTTAGGTTAAACTACCCTAAGGATGGCTGCCATAGCCTCCAAGTCTCATACATGCCTCCTACTTCAGAAATTTGCCTCCCCCATTGCTGAAGTATAAGGGGGTATTTATAGGGATTGAGGGGAAACCCTCAATGGTTGGGATTAAAACCCTAGGGATTGATCCAAGGGCTCTTAGAGGTTCCCTTGGGGCTCAAGTAGGTCAAATAGGGCTGAAATTAGGGTTAAATGGCGGCTGGAGGCGAGCAAATCTGAGGAAATAGGGAGGGAACCGCGTCAAGACTCAAAAAAGGAAAGTGGCTCGGGTGACCACCTGGGGCTGGGCGGCTAGCAGCCTGGGCCCAGGCAGCTAGCCGCCCAGGCTTGGGTGGTCACCTGAGGCCATGTCATCCTCAGCCCAATTTTTGACCCTTTTGACTTCCAAATGTGTTTCAGGGCCCAAATCAACTCCGATTTTGACAAAACGACCGTGTCTCGAAGGGGAATGTAATTTGAGTCACTTGAGGGCAAGAAACCCTAGCCATGGCTGCATGGTTGGGTCCTACAAAGGCGGTTAACCGCTATGCCTCACCATCGCTTAGCTTAGGTATGCACATAGGGTCGCACCGAATGCTTTCTAATTCGAAATTCAACCTCCCTAAACATATTTGGGGATGAAATTAAGACTAATCAAAGTACAAATGAGTAGTCATGGAGTGAAAATCATAAGCCAATTCGAGCTAACCCGAAATAGGTCTCTTAGCCAACCTGAGCCTTGTTGAGCCATTCTAATCCCAAACCATCAATTCATCGAATTGAACCCATAAATACCTCAAATGCATCCATATGAACTCCAATTGGCAACTTGGAGATCATTTCAAGGTCAAATGGAAAGTTTGTGGCCTAAAAGACGATTATGCCCCTCAAGTCACAAAAGTTCTTATTAACCCTCAAGATCAACTCCAAATCGAACCAAAATTCATACACACCATCCTTAGGACCCTAGAAACTCAATGCAAAAGACTAGACTCAAAAAGGAAACAAAAAGACACATGAAATGACAAACCCTAGCTAAGGTGGCAAAAATGGGGTGTGACAGATGTTGTTTGCTTTGGGTTACCCTTATGATTTTAAAATGTGTCATACTAGTTGGAAAGCGAAGTTTATATATATAGTGTAGTAACTTTTTGGGTTACCCTTATGATTTTAAAATGTGTCATACTAGTTGGAAAGCGAAGTTTATATATATAGTGCAGTAACTTTTTCTAATCAAGTGATGTGGGATCTTGGAGTATTACAGTTAATACCATTTAATTTGTCGTTTTTGACAGGGTGTCAGCGTAATTTTAGAATCCATAGGAGTGACCAATGTATTTATTAGTAACTAGGAGTCTAGATGTAATTTACCATTTTTTTTGTTTTTTTTTTTTGGTTTTGGGTACAGGTAACGTGTGTGCTCCGGCATTGTAGTATAGATAGAATATAGATACATGCTTATATGCTGTTCGACCGACTCTCAAAAATAAAAACCTAGGAATATATTAGACCATCTTTGTTTAGCTAGAATGGAATGGATGGGAATAGGAATCTGATTCCTTGCTTAAAGTAGTATGGAATAGAAAGTGATTTGAAATGGCTCTATAAACACACTGTTTGATTCCATTCCTCGCTTAAAGTAGTATAGAATGGAAAGTGATTTGAAATGGCTCTACAAAGACACTGTTTGATTCCATTCCCGTTCAAATTACCTCATCCAAACATTTTGTTTGGAATGAATTGAAATGAGATTTCATTCTAGCAAAACAAATATGGTCTAAATGTGTTAATACATTATAATATTGTCGGAGATGGCGATCGAAAGCAGTAGAAACCTATAAGATCGAAATGAATGCCTCGATTGTCCAACGCATTCGCTGTATTGGAGGAGGATGATCTAGAATCGTATCTTCGTCACTATGATTTCACCAGCCCCAAAGAAAAAGAAGTCGGTTTTGGCGCAGTTTTCTTTACATTCTCTTATGCCCGTTGAGATCCCTTCACAGCCTCTTCCCCTAACTGATACCAATGAGTGATTTTTCCATTTCGTTGTAGGCTTTAGAATCTATTGTTTGCTAACTTTGGGTTCTCTATTTTGATATTCTTGTTTGATGATACCTTGGTTCACCTAATTTGATGTTCTTGTTTCTCTATTGTTCTCTCTCTAGCAGTGGGTTGGTGGATTGGTGTCAGCGAGAACCAAAGGAAGGAAAAAAGAACCAACTATACATAATAAACGAAGAAATCCATTAGAGCAGAAAATAAGAGCAACGAGATAGATCTGTAACCCTATCCGAGTACTTTCATAGAGACTCGTTTGGCCTTTCAAAGCAAGGACTAACTCTAAAAGGCCATACTAGAGAAAAGGAAGTGGGTGCAAGGGTAACCGGGTCTCATAAAAGCAAGAGGTTTTTGTTTTCAAAAGATCGGGGTTCCTCTAGTACTGGGAGTCGCATTGCTGTTGAACCTCTAAAGTAAGCTTTATGTAATGTTTCATTTCTTCATTTATTTATTTATTTGATGAAGTAAATTGTAATGTTTTATTTATCATCTTGTAGACAACAAATTTTGTGTATTAATATTAACACAAAATAAGAGTACAAATTATAATTTTGATGTAAAATGAAATGGAATGGGATGAGCTCTCTTGGATTGCAATCGTACATGTGAGCAGCCTTTGATTAACAGTCAATGATCAAGTTGTTGAAGACGAGAGCCACGTGGCATATTCCTTGAACTTTGGAATATAGAGAGTTACTTCTTCAGTTCGGGCTTTGCGCATACTCTGCTGTGAAGAATGGATGCTTCTTTGAGTTGGAGAATTCTCAGGCTTTAAGTCTCTTCTAGTCTTTAAATTTTCAAGTCTCCAAGAGTTGAAATGATTTCTGTGTGTTGTGTAACCTCCCTTATGTTAGTTGTATGCCCTACAACCAATCATAGAGATGATGCTTTAGGGATAAAGAACAATCATAGGATTTCATTTATTGTTAAACACATTTATTATTATTTAATAAAAGGGCTTATTCTATTATGTTTATATGCATTATTTATACTTACATGATATGTCCATGAAGTTAGAGTTGAGAATATGGAATTACAAAGAGTTGCAATTTTGAGACTATCAATATATCTCTATACTAAACTCCTAAAGCATTCCTAGTTGAAGGTTCACTATGATGGACAGTAATCAACCATAGGACTAGCACTTGTTAGGTTGACTCTTTAGGAGGATAGCTAGTCACAAGCTATTTGTTTAGAGACACTACAACCAACAGGTGGGTGCCTATTACTAGAATAGGTACACTGAATATAACCAAAGATATGAGATCAACTGAGTGGAGTTTTAACCTGCCTGCCAATCAGTTTCTCATTGTTATAATGGTACAAATAATCCTTAGACCTGAGACACCATAGTTGTCTAATGCATATAGCCTTATAAGTTTGACAACATTAAGTGTAAAATCCTTATAGGGGTTTACAAGGGTGTTCATTAGCCCTATTGCTATGTGTATGAAGGCATGTGAGTGATCAATAAGGAATCCATCATTCTCAGGAAAAGGAAAAAGAGAGAGAATGTCTCATATAACATTCATAATATAACTCATTAAATCCATGGCTATGGTAGGATGAATATGGAAAAGAGTTTCTATGAGTTGATCAATGAGTTGATATTCATGATTGAGTATAAAGTAACTAAACTAGGGACTTGACAGACTTCTATATCCTATTAGCTTAATTGGAGACATTATATAGAAGGAAGGATGCAATTGTAACCTATAAACTATAACAGAAGGGTTCTATGTAAGATACCTATTCACCTCATTAAGGACCACACCATAAGCCATATGCTAGACGTTACTCATAGTTGGTAGAAGCCCTAATTGATATAAGTGAGTTATAATCAATTAGGGAATTGGAAGGAGTTCCAATTAGACCCTTAATGGAAAGAGTTCCATTGTGCACACTTTGTGCTATTCCTACTACTTAATGATGTGAACCCAATGGGTCACACACTGATCATGCATTGAGAGCTTTAAAGTCTATGAGAGAAAGGGTATAAGTGAATAAAGAATAGTTCTTGAAGGCCAAGTTTGTATATGATATAAACTAGAAGGGTTAATGTGCAATTTAGAGAAATTACACATAATCCAATTAGGAATTCGATTCCCTTTATAGCCGGCCTTATTAGTGGCTATATATAGTCATATGTGATGTCTGACATCATACATCATAAGCCACTCCCTTACCCTAGCCGAAAATTCCAAGAGGCTTTCTCTCTTTCTCCTCTCTTCTCTTCTAGCAACAACAAGGAAAAGAAGGAAAAGGACTTGAAGCTCTTGCTAAGTATGGATACCATTAGAAGCAAAACACTTGGGCTGCTCATTCACTGCTGTCCAGAGTCAAAGCTTGGAGCAAAGCAGGAAGACAAATAAACTGTAAGTAATTCAACCCTCTTCTAGTTAGGGTTTTGGTTTTGTATTATAGCATAGTTAGATTCATGGGCTGTGGAATCATTTAGGAAAATTTCTATATTCCGCACATTGTTTTTCCTTCTAGTTCGATTCTGAACACCTTAACCCACTATTTATAGAGCTAGAGGAGTTGTTATTCCAAATTACTTGACATGCCCTTGTCAATAAGGGTAATCTTAGAAAGTGTAAACTTTAAGGGTCTTGGGCTACACTCCTAGGTCCATCTTTTTATGGATCTAATTGGGCTTTATACTCATTGTGATAATTAGACTCTATTCAACCCATGATAAATTTAAAGACTTAATATTATTGGGCTTGAAATAGTTTGGGGTCCAATTTAATTATTATTATTATTATTTTGATGTCTACAAATGCCCCCTTGATACTTGTTTTGCCTTAATACTTTAGTATAGGTGAACAAGTATCGAATTATCCAATCAAGAGCAAGGCTTATGAATATACCATATCTGAGGATATGTGGAATTATATCCTTGGTAATCCATACGGAAGTCAAATTCATTAAGGATTCTAAGTCAATATAAAATCCTTGTAGAATTTTAACTCCTATTAATACGGTGGTAACAATAAAAGAAACTATTAGTCTCTCTTAGTCCATTGTATGTTAGCTGAAGGAAGTGTCGTTTTACCTGCTCTCTGAAGTTGAAGACCATGTATTCTTGCATCAAGTCAAGTTGATTCTTCTTCAACACAAACCAACAAAAAAGTAAACATGTGTAAACCCAGGAAAACGGCCCACAGGAGATTGGCAATGTGAAAGACAACAAAAGAAGGAGTTGCTACCTCATTTTTTAAGGAAAAGAGAAAACCATAAAATGTTTTATTTCTAAAGCCTCATGACTCCATTTTAAAAGGAAAAAGCAAAGTCTTTAAAACTAGAAAATTGGATTTGGGAGCTAAGTTATGATGTGGGAAGGTTCTGGTCTAAGCCTATAGGCACCTACATCGCCCGAGTTGGTCTCTTAATTTGATTGGGCTAATTTAATGACTTAATCACATGCAAATCAATATCAATCAATAAAATACAGCATGCTATTCAATCACAAATCCATCCTACTCCTCTAACAATTATATGTGATGGATAAATTCATCCTAATCCACTAGCAATCACAAACATAAATCCATCCTACTCTACTAGCAATCATATGTGATGGATAAATGAATAAAAGAAAAAAAAGAAAACCTCGGATATTTAGTATCCTAGGGCAAACTTGAATATCAATTGAGCGCTTACGTACCATATATGAAAATACATGGATCAAAGTCCACGTAGTTCAAATAGAATAGGGTTAAATCCTAATAGAAACTTATGGTAAACCTTAGGTTTCCTTCCATAAAGATTTTCAAAGACGAATGATTCTCAATAAGATTTCAATGAAAGATATAAAATTTTGAAAAAGGGTGGAAAGAAACCTAAAATTCACTATATCCCTCTATTAGGAAATAACCCTAGGAGGGAGAAGAGAAAAGAAAAGTGAGAAAATGAGGGTATTTTCTACACCCATCATGCTTACCATTAGCAACCTGTAAAATAAGCGCCCTATTTCATAAGGCCATCACCATATTTGCAAACTTTCTATTTGCATTAGCCAACAATTGTCACCCCACTTTCTATGGGATTTGTACCTGCCAAAAATCGCTTGCAATTTGTATGCAATATCCAAATAATACCAAATAACCAACCATATCTTCAATTGGGCAATTATCATGCTCAAAAGTAGACTTTAACATGCTCAAAACATCACCACCACAATGATCATAATCAAATCTGGAAAGAATTAAATTAAGGCCTAAAATCTTCCAATACTCATGTAAATAACAAAAATCATGGATTAAGAGAAACCCTAATACAATCCTACATGCAATGACCTAATTATCATGCAAACAACATATTAATAATCATGAGAATATCCAATAATATCAATAATCATGATAACAAAGTCTATTCTAACCAAAAAGATGATATTTTATGTAAACTATGAAGAAAGGCCTTCCTACAACAAGCTTTCTGAAGTAAAACTATCCTAAGATAGTTTCATGTAAAAAAGTTATTATGGGGAGCTGCAATCATCATAGCCTACATAAAATATATATCCAAGAATACAATAGAAGCGATTTCATGCTTAAACACATCACAGAAAGTTCTCATGCAAAATTCAACCTAGCAAAAAGGATAATTATCCTTAAAAAAGGATAATATCTCCAAAAACCCGAGAAAATCCACTATATGAATGCAAACCGAACATAATTCAACTATATACGACATATATAGAACAATGATGAGCAATAACTCACAAAGCTAAGCTAAACATGCTGTATGAAACTCACATGAAATAAAGGTTACAGAAACCCTAATTTCACAACTATGCATAATAACCCATGTATCAACCCTAAAACATGCTCAAATTAACTATTATGAATATCATCAATATTATGTATATTAACTAACAGAAGCACTAATTCATGACAATTATCACAGCAGATATGCTATATGAAACATGCATGATTTGAAAGGATAAAAAGGATAATGCTTTCAAACCCTAGTAAACTAAGGATTATCAAGCATATTAAACGATGAATCATCTTAAAATCACTCATATAACTATTAGGATTATGCCCTAGAGCCAATCATAGAGATGATTGTTTAGGGATTAGGAACAATCATTTGATTTCATTTATGTATGTCACATTTATTATTGATTTAATAAAAGGGCTTATTCTATTATGTTTATATGCATCATTTATATTTACATAATATGTCCATGGAGTTAGAGTTGAGAATATGGAATTACAAAGAGTTGTAATTTTGAGACTATAGATATATCTCTGTACTAAACTCCTAAAGCATTCCTAGTTAAAGGTTCACTATGATGGACAGTAATGAACCATAGGACTAGCACTTGTTAGGTTGACTCTATAGGAGGATAGCTAGTCTCAAGCTATTTGTGTGGAGACACTACAACCAACAAGTGGGTGCCTATTGCGAGAATAGTACACTGAATGTGACCAAAGATATGAGATAAATTGAATGGAGTTTTATCCTGCCTGTCAATCAGTTTCTCATTGTTATAGTGGTACAAGTAATCCTTAGACCTGAGACACCATAGTTGCCTTATGTATGTAGCTTTAGAAGTTCGATAACACTAAGTGTAGATCCTATTCAGAGGTCTGTAAAGGTGTTCATTGGCCCTACTGCTATGTGTATGAAGGCATGTGAGTGATTAACAAGGGATCCATCACTCTCAGGAAAAAGAGAGAGAATGTCTCATATAGCATTCATAATATAACTCATTAAATCCATGGCCATGGTAGGATGAATATGAAAAGAGTTTCATGAGTTCATCAATGAGTTGATATTTATGATTGAGTATAAAGTAATTAAACTAGGGACTTGACAGACTTCCATGTCCTATTAGTTTAATTGGAGACATTGTGTTGAAGGAAGGATGCAATTGTAACCTATAAACTATAACAGAAGGGTTCTTTGTTAAATACTTATTCACCTCATTAAGGACAACACCATGAACCATATGCTAGGTGTTATTCATGGTTAGTAGAAGCCCTAATTGATATGAGTTATAATCAATTAGGGAATTAGAAGGAGTTCCAATTAGACCCTGAATGGAAAGAGTTCCATTGTGCACACCTTGTGCTATTCCTACTACTTGATGATGTGAACCCAATGGGTCACACACTGGTCATGCAAGATGAGCTTTTAAGTCTATGAGAGAAAGGGTATGAGTGCATAAAGAATAGTTCTTTGAGGCCTTGTTTGTATTTGATGTAAACAATAGGGGTTATTGTGCAATTTAGGGAAATTGCACAAAACCCTAAAAGGGTTCTCCCCTAGGGCCGGCCCCTTTAGTGTGGCATATATAAGTCATACTTATGTGTGACATGGCATAGACTTGCTTGCACACTCCCAACCCTAGCCGTCCAAAGTGTTGGAGGCTTTCTTCTCTCTCTCTTTCTTCTCCACCTCTAGCAACAACAAGGAAGAAGAAGGAAAAGACTTGAAGCTCTAGCTAGGTGTGGATACCGTTGGAGGCAGCACACTTGGGCTGCTCATTCACCGCTATCCGGAATCAAAGCTTGGAGCAAAAAGGAGAAGACATAATCAACTGTAAGTTCTAAACCCTCTCTTTATAATTAGGGTTTTATTGTTTTGTATGAACCACAATCAGATTCATGGGTTGCATGGAATTGATAGGAAATTTTTGTTATTCAAGTTATTCCGCATTCTATTTCCTTCTAGTTCAATTCCTTACAGTGGTATCAGAGCCATGGTTGTGCTTCATACAAACATCATATGGGCTGGTATTTATGGTACAATTAATTGGACATTGGTGTTCTAATTAGTTTTAAGAAAACTAGGGTTTTATAAAACTGTTATGAACAGTTTTCATGATAGTTATGAACGGTCATCTTGTTTTGCATGCCAAAATTTGAGTTCTCCTCCAAAATTTTCGTGCCATATATGGTTAGAAAGCTCTTTGAATCAGCTTTTAAACCCAACAAACGGTTCATCGATCCGAGTTCTGTAGAGAAAGTTATGAATTTTTTACTACAGGCTGTCTGAAAAAGACAGTTTTACGCGGGAATGGAACTCTAGGTTGTTCTTCATCTTCTTCTTATATTAATTTGATTTATATTAATCATATGATGATTATATACAATTATATATACTGTATATATAATTACTATATGTATTTGATAAATTAAAAATCGAATTTAAAAGAAAAACAAGATTGAAGTTCTTGAAGAGGCTGAATCTGGGTTCTTGAAAAACCCAGGTTAGTTTTCTGGTTTTTGTTCATTCTCTTCCATCAAAATCATTATGAATGATCATAGATTTAATATATATATTGTATATATGTTTATCATTGATGTTGGTACGAGTTTTGAATTAAAAACAATCAAAAAGTTTGAGTTTTAAAATTTTCCAGCAAAGCAGTTTTCTGGGCAGCATGATACAGCCATGGTTACTGGCATGTATCTTCTTCATAGGAGCAAGGCAGGGCATGAAACCACCTCTATTAGAATCGTGGGACACTAGGGGATAAACCCCAAGTGGTGCGGCAGCCATTAGATGGCATCTTCTAGGGTTTTAGAACCCATTCTCTTCATTATCGTTTTGCTGAAATTTTCTGGATAATCTTCATAGATTTATTTGCAGCGGCTGTTTGGCCTTGATTTGATCAATTAAATCTCACCTATGGGGGTCGAAAATCATATGGAGATATGACTTGAGGGTTGCCAAAGCTTGGGCAGCCATGGTTGGATCGTGGCAGCCATGAAAGCTTCTTTGAAGCTTCACCTTCTTCAGCAGGCAGCAGCTAGGGTTTATGGAAACCCCTCCCAAATTCGACCTAGGGCTCTTGGCCCTTAATCACCACCTCTGTGATGATTGTCCCAGATGTAGGAGAGTGCTGCAAGGCCTGGCATAGGCTGGCAGCAGCCATGGGTGGATCGTGGCAGCCATGGAAGCTCCATGGCAGCCTCCTTCTATTTTCGGAAATTAGGGTTTTCTTAGGAAACCCTAATCCTATGTGTACTAGGGTTTTAGAAACCCTAATTACCCTCAATAATGTGTCCTATTAGGGTTCTAATTAGGACATTAATGACCAGCCTTGGTCATTAATGAACCCGATTCTAATTAAATGCATTAGGGTTTGAGTTTATGAAACCCTAACCCTAATACATTTAAAATTTGATTTCTCCCAAATTAAATTAATTTTGAAATTAATTATATAATTAATATTGATTAATTTTAAGATGTTTTAAATTGTTTAAAGCAATTTTGGAATAAATTTATTTTCTGGAATTTTTTATTTAAATAAAATTGTTTTATTTATTTAAGTTAATTCCTAATACTATAGTATTAGATACTAGTTAGTATTATTTAATTGTTTTAATTATTCTAATGATTTTGATTTATATGATTGATCAAAATTAGATGTTTTAAAAAGTTAAAACATGTTAGGATAGATTAAAATAATTTTGGGAAATTAAATGATTAAAAGGAGTTTTAATTCAATAATTGATTTCTAAATTAGGGTTTTAGAAATTCTAATTTTAGAAATTAATAAATGCCATTTATTTTGTTTTATTAAGTTGTTTCAATTATTCTAGTAATTTTGATTAATATGATTGATCAAAATACAATGTTTTAAAGAGTTAAAATCATACTAGAATAGATTAAAATAATCTTTGAAAATTATTGATTAAAAGGAGTTTTAATTCAATAATTGATTTCTAAATTAGGGTTTAGGAAATTCTAATTTTAGAAATTAATAAAACATTACCATTTTCATTATTTTAATTTTGGATATGATATTTTGAGGTCCCCTAATGAGATTAGGAAGCATTAATGAGATTAATGAAGTCCAATTAATAGAGTTACCATAATGCCCATATGTTTTAATTGCTTACAGTACTTTTATTTATGCAATATGATTGTATAATTGTGTGTGGATGATGATTATGGACTAAGCCCCCTTAAACCAATTGTGATTGGCCGTCTTATGGGTTGTGAAATATTTTTTAAAGGGTTGTAATTTATTTATGGTGATGTAATTTTTTAATTGGGGCTTGCATGCCACCTTTTTCTCCTTCACTCTCTCTATCATTCTCTTATGTACCCCACATTCCCCTTATGTATCCCTTTCTTTAAATTATGTAAATGTTATGTAATCGAGAGCGCACTAGGGAGCATGGTGGACTCAAAAGAGCATAGTAGAGCCCAACAAGCCAATGGTGGAGACCATCAAGCTCATGGAGGAATTGGAGGACTTGAAAGCTTAGAGAAGACTTTCAAGAATGCATGCATGTTTCCATTGAATGTTCTACGATCACCTACACCTACAATAGACCTTGGATTCAATCTATTGGCTTGGATTGAATCTTCTTAAAGTCCATAATCATCATAGTGGAAGCTTTAATTTATGAGATAATTGTATTAGCTCCAATACCATAGTTTGGTATATGTTACCTATTCACTTAGGGACTAATATCAAAATATGGTACTTTATATATGTTGATATATAATAGCATGCGATGTATGATTTATAATAGCATGAGATGTATGATTATAAATAGCATAATTTATATGTTTAAATTTTGATACATAGGATGCATGTTAATTTGATGAGACCCCTTTAAAACCCCTCTTATTTAATATTAAGTTGAAAATGGAGAAGTCATTGGGGAATGAATTCTTCATTGCCTTCCATCATTATAGATCATCTAACGTCCCTTAATGTGGGTACCTGGCTGCAGACATGTAGGAGCTACCCATGTTAAAGACATTACTTGAAACTATCACATATGAGATATCATGGGGTGCCTAAACTGGTATATACCTAATAAACTAACATGTGAGGTATATATTTGGCGAAACATACCTGTGTGAATGATGGGTTTAACTTAACTAGGGAAGTATTCCAAGAAACTAACATAGTGAGGTGTATGTTCCCTAGAGGCAAAATGATTGGAACTTGCTTATGAAGCAATAGACAAAGAGTTGTCTTCTTATTGTGGGTTAGAAGTCAAGAAACTAATATGTAAGGCTTCTAGGTCACAGTGGGACCCCAATCCCCATTAGAAATGAGATTCCCGAATTCCATTAGAGGGTGTATGGAATTTGATAAAATAGTGGGAGGTACCATATGATTAAAGACCCAATCATTATGGATAAAAATGAAATCTAATTCTTTGTTTATGTAGATTACCTAATTACTCACCTCAAAACCCCTATTTCCTAATATAGGATATTGATAGTTTGACTAAACCCGATTTCTTTGATTGACTTAGGAAATTGAGAATTGTTCTCAATTTCAAAAGATTGTTTATATGCTATTAGGCCTTTTATTAAAGGCCCTCCATAAAACATCCTAAGAAGAAAAAGACACTATGCGCAATTGGCATCTTGTTGCCATGCTATATGATAGTATTGATGACTAATGAGCTTCAGAAGCAAAATTAGTCAATGCAAGTGCCTTTGATGTCCTACATCACATACAA
Source organism: Liquidambar formosana (assembly GCA_039720395.1). Classification (NCBI taxonomy): domain Eukaryota; kingdom Viridiplantae; phylum Streptophyta; class Magnoliopsida; order Saxifragales; family Altingiaceae; genus Liquidambar; species Liquidambar formosana. The sequence goes on along the minus strand of CM077826.1, from coordinate 30,067,791 downwards.
AGGTTGTATTATGAGTGAAATAATACTATAAAGTATAGTACTTGTAAAGGACTTCTTCTGGACTAGGATGTAATAAAAGTTGTTTATTAATAATCATTCTTTTGAAAAATGATTAATCACATAGAATAGCTTGAGAAGCTAGATGTGATTTAAAATGGAAGCATAGAGGAAAGCAAGTCTTGAAAAGTCAAAGACAAAGAAATATAATTATTTTGTAGTAAATATAAGGTATTGTAAAGGGAACTTGATAAAGTATCAGTCTTCTTAGAAGAACCAAACTTTTGAAGTTTTGGTTCATGCTCTAAACTAAATTGTTGGTTAGTTCTGCTTCTTGGTTTTTGGATTCTAGTATAATCTAAATCGAAGCAGAAAGTTAAGTAGATAATAAGTTACCTTTAAAAATTTTAATAGAGCAAGAGTTGCTAGATTAATTTTGGGAACTTATTTCTTAACTAAGTCATTTAAGACATTCTAGAAATTTGATTTCCGAATTTAAATGACTAATTAGAGCGAATGCAACGTATTCCGAGAATACAAGAGATGTAGAGACTCTCATTTAAATGTAACGATTATGACTTGGTTATGAGATGACCAAACCCATCTTTTACTTGGTGAAGTGAATGAGTTACATTTATAATTTGACTATACATTGTGATGTATACAGTCATGTAGAGCATGCATTCAATTATAGTAGACTCATCTTAGAATACCATAGCTCAATGGTGAATCTAAGAGAACAAATTGAACCCTATTAAGATATGGTTTGATCCATGATGAGTTTTACTAATGTATCCATCTAGGATATACCTTAAAATTGCTACATATTGATAATTTAGGGTTCACTCCAGTTTTGTCCCAATTATATCAGATATGATATGGGAAGAAACCCAACTTAAAGAAGTTAAGGCTTGGGCTTGTGCTACGTTTGTCTGGAAACATAATGTAGACAATCTGGAAATAAGGTCAAGTAAGTGTTGAATTGTGGTATATCCTAAAAGTGGTTGGGATAGTATTTCTATTACTCTAATGAACAAAAGTTGTCCATTAGGATGATTGCTGGATTTTCTTGAGAAAGAGTTCATTCAAGAAAGATGCAAAAGTAGATAGAATTTACAGAATTGTTTGTAAAGCCACAAACCAACAAAGATCCAACCCTTGCCCCTATTGAGGCAAAACCTTTAATTACACCACATTCTTTTCATAGATCAAATTGGATATTTCTTTAACATAAGAGAGAAATTGTATCTCCATTAGAATGTGAAAGAATTGTTCTTTGGTGATAAAGATCACCAAGATAATCCTATTGATTATGATTAGGCGATGTTTGACATTAACTTGAGAAATGACTAAGAGTCATTAAATCCAATATAGACAGGTAGAGACCTAAAAGGCTTGGCTATTTAAGAATGTTTTCAACATAGGCAAAAAGTTGTCTATAAAGAAACTTGTTTGATAATAGTTATGCTGAAATCCATTTGGATCTTGTTATCTATAAACACACATTTTGAATATGAGATATGTCAAAAAGGATATAAAGATGTTATATCAAATGGTGAAAAACCATAAAAGTGTGTAAGTTATAGAAGTCTATTAATAGACTACAAGGTTCTCATAATTAGAACATCTATAAAGTTGAAGTAATCAAATTGTTTGATTTCTCTCATTGTATAGATGGACCATGAGTGTATAAAAGGTTAGTGGGAGTGCGATCGTTTTTCTTTATCCTAAGTATAGATGACATCCTAATCATTATGAATGATATATGAATGACATCCTAATCGTTTTGGTTTTTGGAGAAAAACTAATTCATAAAAGATTTGGCAGAAGCATCCAACAAGATCTATAGAGATAGATCATATAGATTGCTAAGTATCTCAAAATCATCAAACATAGTTGAAATGTTGAAGGAGTTCAACATGGAGAATTCTAAGGGAGGTCTGATTTACTTCAGATAAGAATTCATTATTCAAGGGCATGTGCCCTAGGATAACACAAGTAAGGTTCTTAAAGTGTTAAGAAGCCTTATTCTACACTATGTATTGAACCTGATATCTATTATGTTGTAATTGTTACAAATAGTTATCAGTCAATTCAAATTTGGAATATTGAATTGTATATGGAAATTGTAAACTCATAGTAGATGGGTATATGGATTTGGATATAATCCATATGGGGTATATTTTATATTCACTTTAGTTGGTGAAATACTTAATGGAAGAACTGTATGAAAGATACAGTGGATTCCATTATTAAGGGTGAATTAATTGTCGCATTGTCTAGGAGACTGTTTGGATCTATAAGTTCATTTAGAACTTGGAGTTGTTCCTTCCATTGAGTTGCCCACACCTTGTTTTGTGACAACAATGGGTCTATATCTCAAGTATAGGAATCACGGTCTCATCAAAAGTCCAAACACATAGAGTGGGAATTCCAAGTGATTAGAGGAATCATTGGAAGAGGTAATAGATACATTATAGAAGATATTATCTACGTAAGTTTTTGTAGACCTACTGACTAAAGCTTTAAAACATAATTGGTTATGTCTAAGACCAACATCTTGAGAAGATAAGTATGCGATACATGGTCGATTGGCTTCAGTGCAAGTAGGAGATTGTGAGGATTATGCCCTAGAGCCAATCATAGAGATGATTGTTTAGGGATTAGGAACAATCATTTGATTTCATTTATGTATGTCACATTTATTATTGATTTAATAAAAGGGCTTATTCTATTATGTTTATATGCATCATTTATATTTACATAATATGTCCATGGAGTTAGAGTTGAGAATATAGAATTACAAAGAGTTGTAATTTTGAGACTATAGATATATCTCTGTACTAAACTCCTAAAGCATTCCTAGTTGAAGGTTCACTATGATGGACAGTAATGAACCATAGGACTAGCACTTGTTAGGTTGGCTCTATAGGAGGATAGCTAGTCTCAAGCTATTTGTGTGGAGACACTACAACCAACAAGTGGGTGCCTATTGCGAGAATAGGTACACTGAATGTGACCAAAGATATGAGATAAACTGAATGGAGTTTTATCCTGCCTGTCAATCAGTTTCTCATTGTTATAGTGGTACAAGTAATCCTTAGACTTGAGACACCATAGTTGCCTTATACATGTAGCTTTAGAAGTTTGATAACACTAAGTGCAGATCCTATTCAGGGGTCTGCAAAGGTGTTCATTGGCCCTACTACTATGTGTATGAAGGCATGTGAGTGATCGACAAGGGATCCATCACTCTCAGGAAAAAGAGAGAGAATGTCTCATATAGCATTCATAATATAACTCATTAAATCCATGGCCATGGTAGGATGAATATGAAAAGAGTTTCATGAATTCATCAATGAGTTGATATTCATGACTGAGTATAAAGTAATTAAACTAGGGACTTGACAGACTTCCATGTCCTATTAGTTTAATGGGAGACATTGTGTTGAAGGAAGGGTGCAATTGTAACCTATAAACTATAACAGAAGGGTTCTTTGTTAGATACTTATTCACCTCATTAAGGACAACACCATGAACCATATGCTAGGTGTTATTCATGGTTAGTAGAAGCCCTAATTGATATAAGTGAGTTATAATCAATTAGGGAATTGGAAGGAGTTCCAATTAGACCCTGAATGGAAAGAGTTCCATTGTGCACACCTTGTGCTATTCCTACTACTTGATGATGTGAACCCAATGGGTCACACACTGATCATGCAAGATGAGCTTTAAAGTCTATGAGAAAAAGGGTATGAGTGCATAAAGAATAGTTCTTTGAGGCCTTGTTTGTATTTGATGTAAACAATAGGAGTTATTGTGCAATTTAGGGAAATTGCACAAAACCCTAAAAGGGTTCTCCCCTAGGGCGGGCCCCTTTAGTGTGGCATATATAAGTCATACTTATGTGTGACATGGCATAGGCTTGCTTGCACACTCCCAACCCTAGCCGTCCAAAGTGTTGGAGGCTTTCTTCTCTCTCTCTTTCTTCTCCACCTCTAGCAACAACAAGGAAGAAGAAGGAAAAGACTTGAAGCTCTAGCTAGGTGTGGATACCGTTGGAGGCAGCACACTTGGGCTGCTCATTCACCGCTGTCCAGAATCAAAGCTTGGAGCAAAAAGGAGAAGACATAATCAACTGTAAGTTCTAAACCCTCTCTTTGTAATTAGGGTTTTATTGTTTTGTATGAACCACAATCAGATTCATGGGTTGCATGGAATTGATAGGAAATTTTTGTTATTCAAGTTATTCCGCATTCTATTTCCTTCTAGTTCAATTCCTTATAATAACATCACAAAAGTATTGAATTCAACTAATATGCGGAGCTATTACATGCACTAGAACTATCATAGAAGAAAGAAAGAGAAGAATAAGAAGAAACCGTAATTCTAACAATTAAAAGTACAGTTTACCTCTTGTAGAACTTCTCTTGCCTTTGAAACAACTCTTCTCTTGCTTGCTTAGGGTTAGAGAACCTCTCTTTGATGTTCTTTACCTCTCCAAATTCGTAGCTCCCTCTCTCTCTAAGGATAAAGTGTACTTTTAGCTTCCCTATGTGCTGAATATCATGTTCTTTATATAAGGGACTGACTTAATAAACCAATGGCTAAGATTAATTCATTAAATAATGATCCTAGGGCTATTAGAGACTCTCTTGGTGCTCAAACAACCTAAAGTTACTCAATCTTAGTAGGAAACAACTTGCAAAGGCGAAGAAATCCGTTAAAATAGGGAAGGAGAGGTGAAAACCTATTCAAAGACGGAGTCCCTTGGGTAACTGACCAGGCCCTGTTCGGTTAGCTATCAGGGCCTAGATGGCTAACCGTCCAGCCTTGGTCGGTCACCTGAGGTCCCTCTTTAGCTCGCTTCGGTTTAGACTTCTAAGCTTTCTAGAAGTCTTTCAAGGGTCAAATTAAGTTTGATTTTGACAAAACAAAAGCCAAAACAACCGTGGTTTGAAAAGGAACACATTTTTAGACATTTTAGGACAAAAATCCTTAGTCATGGGTGCATGGTTAGGTTTTACAAAAGCAGCTAACCATGGTGCACTATTGTTGCAAAGCTAGGGTTTGCACACACGGTTGAGCTAAATGCTTTCCAATTCAAAATTCAACCTTTTAAAACATGTTTATGATGTTAATAAAGCCCAATTGAAGTTAAATGGGAGAAAATTGAATGGGTCACATGAGTCAATTTGAGCGAACCAAGAAAGGGTCTTTTAGCCAACATAAACTACTACGAGCCGAATTGATATTAAACCATTAATTTATCAAATTGAACCTATATAAAGACTTTATATATCCATATGAACTCAAAGGAACAACTTGGGACTCATTTCAAAGTCAAACAGAAAATATGTTACTTAAAAGACGATTATGCCCTCAAAGTTGCAAAAGTTCTTATTAACTAGTGAAATCAACTCCAAATCACTCCAAAATTCATATACATGATCTTCAATACCATAAAAACTCAATGCAAAAGACTAGACTAAAAAAGGAGATAAAAATCCACATGAAATGACAAATCCTAACTAAAATGACAAAAATGGGGTGTGATAACATGTATACCATTTTTTCCCTTAGTTTTACTTTTCTGCCAATAAACCACGTGAAACAAGATTTCTTCTTTTATATATATATATATATATATATATATATATAGATATAACTTTGAAAGTACATAAACAATTATGGACAAAGAATAAGTAATCACAATGGACTATGTGAAAGCCAACGTGAGAATAATCTCGTGTAATTCACTTCGTGTTAGGATTATGCCCTAGAGCCAATCATAGAGATGATTGTTCAGGGATTAGGAATAATCAATTGATTTCATTTATGCATGTCACATTTATTATTGATTTAATAAAAGGGCTTATTCTATTATGTTTATATGCATCATTTATATTTACATAATATGTCCATGGAGTTAGAGTTGAGAATATGGAATTACAAAGTGTTGTAATTTTGAGACTATAAATATATCTCTGTACTAAACTCTTAAATCATTCCTAGTTAAAGGTTCACTATGATGGACAGTAATCAACCATAGGACTAGCACTTGTTAGGTTGACTCTATAGGAGAATAGCTAATCTCAAACTATTTGTGTGTAGACACTACAACCAACAAGTGAGTGCATATTATAAGAATAGGTACACTGAATGTGACCAAAGATATGAGATAAACTGAATAGAGTTTTAGCCTGCCTATCAATCAGTTTCTCATTGTTATAGTGGTACAAGTAATCCTTAGACCTGAGACACTATGGTTGCCTTACACATGTAGCTTTAGAAGTTTGATAATACTATGTGCAGATCCTTATGGGGGTCTGTAAGGGTGTTCATTAACCCTATTGCTATGTGTGTGAAGGCATGTGAGTAATCAACAAGGAATCCATCACTCTCAGGAAAAAGGGAGTGAATGTCTCATATAGCATTCATTAAATATAACTCATTAAATCCATGGGGCCATGGTAGAATGAATATGGAAAGGAGTTTTCATAAGTTTATCATTGAGTTGATATTAATGAATGAGTATAAAGTAATTGAACTAGGGACTTGACAGACTTCCATGTCCTATTGGTTCAATTGGAGACATTGTATTGATGGAAGAATGTAATTGTAACTTATAAACTATAACAGAAGGGTTCTCTGTAAATGACTATTCACCTCATTAAGGACCACACCATGAGCCATATGCTAGGTGTTACTCATAGTTAGTAGAAGCCCTAATTGATATAAATGAGTTATAATCAATTAGGGAATTGAAAGGAGTTTCAATTAGACCCTCTAATGGAAAGAGTTCCATTGTGCACACCTCGTGCTATTCCTACTACTTGAGGATGTGAACCCAATGGATCACACACTGATCATGCTAAAAGAGCTTGATAGTCTATGAGAGAAAGGGTATAAGTGAATAAAGAATTGTTCTTAAGGGGCAAATTTATATGGGATATAAATTAAAGGAGTTATTATGTAATTAGGAGTAATTACACAAAACCCATTAGGGTTAGAAGACCCCCTTGGCCGGCTCTAGTTGGAGGCTATTTAAAGCCTTTTATGATGTGATGACATCATCACTTGAAGCACTTTTGGAGGCTCCCAAGTGCTAGCCGAAAATTTCAGCTCTCCCTCTCTCTCTCTCCTCTCTCTTTCTCCTCTCTTCTCCTACTCTAGCAACAACAAGGAAGAAGGAAGAAAGGATTTCAAAGCTCAAGCTAGGTGTGGATACTGTTGGAGGCAGTACACTTGGACTGCTCATTCATTGCTACCCGGAGTTCAAGCTTGGAGCAAAAAGGAGGAGACAAAGCTTGGAGCATAAAGGAGAAGACTTTGATCAATTGTAAGTAATTCTTACCCTCTTCTAGTTAGGGTTTGTTTTGTATTAAGCACAATTGGATTCATGGGATTGGGAATTGTAGGAAAATTTTTATTCTGCCTTTGTATGTTTTCCTCCCTAGTTCGATTCCCAACACTTCGCCCCCTTTCCTCCCCCCTTTTTTTTTTGCAAGAAAATAATTGTACTCACCTTAAGTCTGGCTATTAATTTGCTTGGCATGACATACTTTGTAATGAACAATTTGGAATGTGGTCACTTTGTACTGAGTGATTTGGATTAGAGTCATTTTGTACCGGACGACTTGGAATGAAGTCACTTTATACTGGAGCAACTTAAGTTAGAATCACGTTATACCGAAGCGACTTAGGTTGGAGTCACTTTGTGCGGAGCAAGTTGGAGTAGAGTCACTTTATACTAGGGCGACCTCAATTGGAATCACTTTGTACCAGGCAACTTGGGATGCAGTCACTTTGTATCAGGGCGACTTGAGATAGAGTCACTTTATATCGGGCAATTTGGGATATAGTCACTTTGTACTAGACAAGTTGGAATGGAGTCACTTTATACCTGGACGACCTAAGTTGGAATCACTTTGTACCGGGCAATTTGGGATGTAGTCATTTTGTATCGAGGCAACTTAGAGTCACTTTGTATTGGGCAACTTGGGAATTTCTATCAAAACAATTATAACACAATAATCATCAAGATGAATCTAATCTGTAATAATCAACAATAATAATATTACAAGAACTAGAGTTTAGAATAGCCTATAATATGGATCAAGGCACGTTGTAAAGCACTATCCTTAGAGAAAATATGCCCCCGTCGATCTGTACTAGGTTTGCATGACGTTTCTCTCCCAAGATACAATGATCCTCTGGGTAGCCTTGTGTGTAGCTAAGACTTCCTATGAACCTCGAATCACCCATATGCTCCGAATACTCAAATAATAATTTATAGAAAATATGAAAAGAACTCAAAGTGTATAACAAACATGGAGATATAGGTGTTGAAAATTTCAGCATATACAAACTCTTCTTCAACATCCCTTCACCTCCACATATAACTCATATATAAATAAACAAAATGAGTAACCTTCAACCATAATGGTATAATGAGTTAGTGGTGTGGGAGTTACCTCCACCCACTAACTCACCATTATAAAGTAGAATAAAGTAGAGAAATAAAACACAAATGTAGGTTACACCTACACCAATCAAATACAATAAATAAAAATAAAAATCACAAATGACAATAAATAAAAATAAATTAATTTTAAATCAAATATTTACAACAATAATGAACCATAGGACTAGCATATGTTATATTGGTTCTTTAGGAGGATAGCTAGTCTTAAACTATTTGTGTGGAAACACTAAGACAAAACATATGGGTGCTTATTAGAGGAATAGGTACACTGAATGTGACCATCTTACTTTAAGAATACTAAATAGAGTTTTATTTTCATGTCAATCAGTATCTCATAGTTGTAATAGTACAAGTAATCCTTAAACTTGAGACACCATGGTTGTCTTGTTCATAGAGCTTTAGAAGTTTGATAGTACTAACTGTATATTCCATGGGAACTTACAAATGTGTTCATTGGCTCTGTTGTTTCATGTATGGAGGCATATGTGTAATCAATAAGGGACCTATCACTTTTAGTAAAAAGGAGAGAATGTCTTAATTGACATTTATAATATGACTCATGTAAGTCCATGGCCATAGTAGGATGACTGTGGAAAAGGAGTTTCCATAGTGCATCTACTTGAATCAATATTTTTGATGTTTATAAAGTATTAAACTAGGCACTTGATAGACTTCCATATCCTATTAGTTTAGGTAGAGACATTTTATTGATGGAAAGATGTAATTGTATCTTAACTGTAACTGAAGCTCTTGTTTTTTATTTTCCTTAGGCTGTGAGGATTTTATAATTGTGTCTTTTGCTTTTCCTTGGGCTGTGAGGATTGATTTTTTTGTGGTCCTTTGAGGACATGTTTCGAGCTTCATGTATATATTTTCCCCCTTTTTGGAATATACTTACTCACTTATCCAAAAAAAAAAAAAAAACTGAAGAGTTCTTTAATTTATCTTCACTTCATTTATTTTGGGATAAGTGGTTTAGAATCACCATCCCAAGCAATAACTAATAAATCAACAATAAGAAACATCATCCAAGTATAAACCATAAAGAACTCAAAATCAAAACCCCATAAGGCCATAATTTTTTTCAGTACTATTTATCACACCCCATTTTTGTCACCTTAGTTAGAGGTCAACATTTCATGTAGCTTTTTATTTTATTTTTGAGTCTAGGCATTTGCATTAGGTTTTTAAGGCATTAAGGATCATGCATATAAATTTTGGTTTGATTTGGAGGAGGTTTTAATAGTTAATTAGAGATTTTGTGGAAGAAATCTAGCACTACCATCTTCTTCATTACAACCAGCCCCCTCCATCTCTACGATCTAAAACCATTCCAACCCTCCCCCACAAATGAAACAATTGAAAAAAAAATGAAGAAAAAAAAGAGAAAAGAAACACCACAGAAGGAGACAATGAAGTCGCCGACGTGAGTTATCACCGTAGTTCCATAATAGAAATTTTCTTATTAAATATCAAACATGTGTTTTACCATAGAAGTGGTTTGCGATCTCATATTGGAATTGATGGGGGTTGTGCCATGGATTAGATCGGGCATAGAGTCAAACGACGGTGGGAGGGGGGAAGGAGACGCTGAAGTCGCAAGAGTTTTGCCAAGGAGATGGTGATGACAATCCTTTGCCAAAAACGCACCACCACCTTCTTCATCTTCATCCACCTCCTTACCTGCACCAGCCTCACCGCCGTCGCCTTTGCCTTATTCTTTTTCACTTCCACAACTCAATCCATCCCCTACATACCCCTACCACCACCAATATCAAAACCACTACAAATTTGTTGTCGATTTGGGTCGCTGCTAATTTGTTCTCCCTCACCAATAACGTCGTTAGAGTTTTGTCCCAACAATCAAGTTGGCTTTATAAAAGAGGAGAAAGGATCCATGTTAGAAGAAGACGTTTGTTGAATCATGTTTTTAGGAGTGAGAAGGGACATGAGTTGAAATTATTGATTTTTGTTACTCAATACAAAGGGCACGATTGTCATTATGTTTTATTATAAAACTCAAACCTGGAATCTCAAAGCAAAACCACCTTCAAAGGAAGGTGAGTTTGACTTACCCCCATTTTGTGGAATCCTATTACATCAGTAATGAATGTTTTTGAGAAAATTGAGTGTATCAAACATCGAAATTGAGAATCAAACACCTTTTCCAAGAATCAAACCCACGAACCAAACACTACCTAAAAAATGGAAAGAATCATTTCATTGCCTGGGTCTATTTCTCTTCAAGCAATGAATAAGAGCATCTCCAACGGAGGTAGCAAATCTAGATTTGCTACCTCTTCTTCCAAAAATAAGCTCCAATGGAATTAGCAAAGGTAGTAAAAAGTACACAAATTTTTTTGCTACCACTTTCTCTCTCTTCAAACCTGGAAGAGGAGAGAAAAGGTAGCAAATCATATAATTGAATAAAAAATTGAAGGGGCTTACCAAGAAATCCCACAGCAGATTGCAACAACCCCAATAATCATCAACAAGAAATGGTGGTAACCCAAACTGCCAAAGCCGGAGGAACTCTCACCATCACCGTCGCCGGAAAAAGCCAGAGGAAACCGTCACCATCGCACCACTGTCAAGTGTATATAAAAAAAAACCCAAATCAATTTTTTTTTTTTTTTTTTTTTTTTTTTGCTATAACCCAAATCAAAAATCAATTTCAAAATAGGAGGGGGTGAGAGCAGGTCAAAGTGGGAAGGTTTTGTGAAGCCGTGAAGCTGTGAATGAAGATGAACGGAAAAAAATTATTAAAAAAAAAATTAAAAAATAAATAAAAATAAATAAAAAAACTATACCTTGAGATCTTGAGATCTAAGACGTGAAGAAAGAGAAAGAAAAAAGGGGGGGACTTTATTGGTGTGAAAGAAGAAGAGGAAGGGGATGGAGTAGAGGGGGTATAAAAAAAAAAAAAAAAAAGAAGGTTTGGGTCTGACGTGAAGAAATGAAAGGAGAAAAGGAAGGAAAAAAAAAAAAGAAGGTTTGGGTCTGATGTGAAGAAAGGAAAGGAGAAAAGGTGGGAAAAAAAAGGAAGAAGGTTTGGGTCTGACATGAAGAAGGGAAAGGAGAAAAGGGGGGAGTTTACTAGTGTGAAGGAGGAAGAGGAAGGGGATGGAGTAGAGCGGGGTAAAAGAAAAAAGAAAAAAGAAAAGAAGGTTTGATTCTGTGATGTGAAGAAGGGAAAAGAGAAAAGGGGGGAGTTTACTGGTGTGAAGGAGGAAGAGGAAGGGAATGGAAGAAAGGGGGTAATGATGACGATGGGAAACGTAAAGGTCATCAGAATGGGGGGAGTTGACCCTTCTGATTTCCATTCTTTATTCTGAACGGTAAAAAATTTTACTGTTTGAATTATTATTATTATTTTTCATATTTATTGTATTCGGTTTTCCTATAAATACCATACTAATTCGTTCAATCAAACCATCCCCAACTCAATTCTTCTACAAATTTATTCTTCCAATTTTTTCAATTCTTGTAAACTTTTTCAAGATTGTTCTACATTTTTTTTTTCCAACTCTCAACATGAATTCTCAAAACCCCAATGGAGATGATTTTTATTTTCCCCAATTTAATACGCAATCTTCCAATTTTCAATAAAAACCATAAATTCATTCATAAACAAATAATAATACAAAAAATTTAAAGCAGATAATAAAAAACAATTACAAAATACAATTAGTAGAATAAGCAAGACATTGACAACGAGTTACATGTTCTAACGAGTTCCCTGATATTGCCACAGATGTTCAATAAGATCTGCTTGTAGTTGAGAATGTGCTTCTCTGTTCCTAATGCGTTGGTGATTTTGAAGGAATTGCACAAACTCTACTGTAGGTTCATGTGACAAATCAACATTTTTTTCAAATACCTCGTAATTGTTGTTAGGCATGTGAACTCGACGTTCATCTTCAACAATCATGTTATGCATTATAATGCATGCTATCATAATATCTTTGAGTGTTGCAAGATCCCAAAAACATGAAGGTCCACGAATAATCGCAAAACGTGATTGGAGCACTCTAAATGCTCGTTCAACATCTTTCCTTATCCATTCTTGAGCTGCAGCAAAAATTTTATGCTTATTCTCTCGTGGATATGGAATTGTTTTTATGAATGTTGACCATGGAGGATATATTCCATCTGCAAGATAGTATCCCGTCGTATAGTTGTGGCCATTAATTGAGTAATTAGTAGCAGGAACACCGCCTTTGGCGAGATTAGCAAACAAATGAGATCGTTCTAACACATTGATATCATTGTGAGATCCTGGTAAACCAAAAAAAGCATGCCATATCCAAAGATTATACGAAGCCACTGCTTCAAGAATAATTGATGGATCATGGATGTCCCCACGAACATACATACCTTTCCATGCGACTAGGCAGTTCTTCCACTTCCAATGCATACAATCTGTGTGGAAATATCTCTGAACCGAGGTTCCAGCTCGGGATAGAAAGCTCAAACTGGAAACACTGACACGTGGCAAAGGCAATTCAACCAGGCCAACTACAACGCATGTGATCCATCTCCCAAGATCCAGTTCGGGCCAAAGAGTTAAACCACGATATTTGACACGTAGTTAATACCACACAATGGGATCTGCTGCAAACCACGTGACCTCCCAGCTCGGGACCTTACTTTCATCTTGGGACATCTGTCCTATGACTCACACTATAATCCAAATCCTACTACAGTCCAAAACTGTCACAGCAGCTGTAATTCCTGATACAGCGGTTACTAGAAACCATGGCTCCATGCCCAACCACGATCAACAAACCATGGTCAAACGGTTATTAGTAAACCATGGTCAGATCTGACCTAACCAAGGCAGTTACCTGACCTCACATGGTCAGTCCGTACAGGTGGGTATAAAAAGAATACGATACAACCAAATATGGTAAGCTACAGTACCCTAATTCTCTGAGATTCATCTTCTTCCTTGCCTCATTCTCCCCAACATAGTTTTCTGACTTAAGCTTTGGAGAGGGCACGGCCAAAACCCACCTTGGCCTACCCTCTGACCCATTGTCCAAGCTTGTGATTGCAGGTCCAGGCGAGAGAGCAAGCTCCATCATCAACACGTAGTTCGGGGAGCAGTTTTTACCCCGTACAATTTGGCGCCGTTTGTGGGAACCATTGTGATAAGATGGTTACACCACCTCCGCCCACCTATGGGCGAACAAGATATGGAGCAAACTTTACTCATGTAGACCAAGTAGTTGGAGGCGATGCTGGGAAGCGAGTAGAAACCCAGCCTTCATAGGCCAACCCGCCATTACCTGCGGTGGGAACTAGTCAGCTTCCTTCGATTCAGCAACACCAGATCTCCTTGGAGATGTCCGCTGTTCTACATTCTCTCGATGACCAGCCTGTTTTGAAAGCTGCATTTGATAGGGCAGTGACAAACAACCCAAACCCAGCAGTGGTGGTGGAACTAATTGCAACTATGCAATCAAAGATTCAATCGGCGCAGCTCGCAAAGCTAACTGCAAAGCAGAACTACCACCGCTACCTCTAGGTCAATGTTGTCGCTGAGGAGGCTAGCCAAACAAGTCCACTCCGCCACACCAGGCACCAGGAAAGTTCACCCAGACCTGGAGTCTCGCACCACCACCACCACAGCAAACGCGATGACGAGCCACGACTGACTGGCCTAGAACCAAGACACTCAGGAAAGGGAGATAGACAACATCATGCGTTGGTGCAGAGATCCCCTGAGCGCAGCTCAAGGCGTTCAGATCATTCACGAAGGTGGAACGAGGACCATCCAAGACCTCGTGCTCAAGTGCGTTCTGGGAACAAAACTCACAGAGACGAGAGACGACATCACAGGTCTCGATATCTTGAAAGAAGAGGGGAGAGAAGCACTGGGGGAACGAGTAGGAAGCATTCTCGGTCACCCAGGCTTGAGAAAAATAAGGAAGAGGCCTCCAAGAGACACCGAGGTAATCAAAGTAGAGGGGCAGAGAGACCAGAAAGCGTAGCTGTGGCTCGGAGCCCATTCACGAGGTGGATTCAATGGGTCCCAATCCCACGAGGGTATTCCGAGATAACCTTTACTCTCTTTCAATAGACCCTGATCATCATTTAAACTATTACTTGTAACGCATGTCGTTATATACTGGAAATGAGGGTTTTCTCTGTAAGATATTTCCTATGAGTTTGGGGGAGGTGGCTCTCAAGTGGTGGGCCAAGATTCCAGATGAGTCTATTGACAGCTGGCACGAACTGAGCAAGCTGTTTAAGAAGAGGTTCATCACTAGCTGCAAATTCCCGAGGACTATGCAGAACCTATACGAGCTGAAACAAAAAGATGGGGAAGGACTTAGGGAATATTCTCAAAGGTTCTGGGAGGTTTACAATGAGATTGACGAGCCGATTGAGAAGAATGCAATGGATCTATTTCACCTCGAGCTGAGGAAGCCATCACCTCTGTTTAAGGAGCTCACTATTAATCCCCCCAGAAATCTAGCCAAATTACTCTCCACTGTAGCCAACTATTCAAAGTTGGATGATTTCTACACCCCGTAATCTACCAAAGCCAATGAAAAAGATGACAAGAAGAAAGACTCAAGGCCTCATAGGGATAGTCCCTGAGGAGAGAAATCAAGGCTGCCTACTGTGAACCCCGGAAATTGGGCCCACGAGGGATTGAAAAGAAAGTGGGTTTGAAAAAGAAAAAGGAAAGGAGTCGCCACCTTATTTTTTAAAGGAAACAAGGAAAACCCTAAAAATCAGATTGTTTTAGGAAAACAATTTGAATGACTCCATAAAAAAAGGAAAGGCAAAAACCAATCTTTTGAAAACCAAAGAAATCGGGGATTCGGAGGCTAAGTTATGACATGGGAAGGTTCTAGGCAAAGCCTATAGGCACCCATGTCACCCTTTCGGTCTCTCAGTTCATTTGGGCTAAATTAAAGTCTTTCCATACAAAAATCAGCAAGTATATCATCACAAGAATTGCATGCATATCATATATTTCATTCATCCATCCATGCATAATAAGCAAATAAAAACAGAAAATAAAAAGAAGAAAAGAAAACATAAATAAACCTAGGATGCTTGGATCCTAGAACGGACTTGAGCCTCACAAAGAGCGCCTACGTACCATGCAGCGAAATACATGGATCAAAGTCCATGTAGTTCGATTAGAACTAAGGTTAAATCCTAATACAAACCTATGGTAAAAACCCTAGGTTTCCTTATTTGATCAAAAGAGTTGAATATGATAGAAAGTTTGATTTTAGGAAAGAAATCCACAAAATGGAAACTTTAATAAAAACCAGAATTTTGTTAGTTAAGGAAACCTCTAATTAAACCATAGGATCATATTAAAAATTAACCCTAAATAGGGAGAAGAGAATGAGTTAAGAAGAAAGGTGAATTGGGGCACCTTCACACCCACTTACCTGAGCGCAATTAGCTCCAAGCATTTAGCCATTTCAGACATAAGCAGCCCTATTTGCCATGGGACAAATACCACACCTATTTGCACCCTTACAAGTGCTCAAAACCATGCAAAAACACTAACATGCAAATCTGGACAGAATAGTATTATGACCTAAAATCATCCACTAAGCATGCCAAAGCAAAAACAGCGAACAATAATAAGTCCTAACATATTCCTAGAACCATATCATGCATAAAAACCCTAAAACATACTAACATGCATGCAAAACTATCATGTTTACTCCATATGAAAAACATATACAGCAAACACGAAGAAAAACCAAATAAAAAAGTCTACTTTATCATGCTATATGAAAACAAACACGAAACAATGACTCTAAAACCCTAAACTCACAAATATGCTTAAAAACATACAAAACATACTTTAATCATGCTAAAACCAAACTAAACAGAAATTAAATCATGCATATTAACTAACTAAAGCAATATAACATGATGAAAATCCTAACTCTAACATGCAATGACACTAATCCTAGCACAAGGACAAACAGGAGCACAAGAATCACAACTATGCATTAAAAACCTAAAGGACAGCCCTAAAGCATGCTAAACAGTAGATAAAAAATAGATATTCCATGTATATTAACTAGCTAGAGTGTTAATACATGATAAAAAAGTTACCTTTAACATGCAATAAGCCTAACCCATATGAAAACCTAGTTTAAGCTTGAATAGAGAAGGAGAATACCTTAGGAAGGGCCTTCCTTGTGTTTGTAATTGTTCGTGGCTCCTCAGGTCTTTAGAGTGAATCAAACCAACACGAATCCTCCTCTTTGTCAAAGTGGTATCACAGCAAAGAGATCAAAACTCACTCAACTTTGAAAAGAAATAGAAAACAAGAAGAGAACAAGAGAAAAGAAAAGTGATTTTCGTCACTTTGCAGCAGCAGCAACTTCAATCGCATTTTTGGGTATGAAAACGTTGGATTTGGACAAAGCTTGTGAAATACAAAGTTGTAGAGAATTGAATTATCTTTCTAACAGGACCAATTTCATCAAATTCTGACTTCGGATGAAAAAGTTATGATTAAAATACGACTGCTGGTTTTCAGAAAATCTGCTGCTGAATTATGACGAATTTCACTCCCTCCAAACCCTCTTCTCCTCCCCCCTGTTTAAAGACATTAAGAGAGTATTTATAGCTGAAATCTGGAGTTTCCCTTTCCTTCCTGGACTAGGTTTCCTTGGAGAATAATCAAAAGGTATTTTATAATGATAAAAGACTTCTAATCTGAATAGGAAAAGGAAATTGTCTTTTATAAAAATTGGGAGACTGACCGCTAACACACATGCACATGTATCGTATGTGCGTACACACACTCATCACATACGTACACGTGTTAGTGTCATGATAAAAATGGCTAATTTAATAAAATAATTTTCTTTTCATTTTAACCAAAAATCTCATGCTGTGATTCGCACTAATTCTTCAAGGATAATCCGTAAATAACCACACTAAACTCATCATCAGGGCCACGGGACTTAAGATGACAACCGGTACAAAATGATGACTAATGAAAGTCAATTTGAAAAGATTTGGTTGGTAATTGTGAGTCAATTAGAGCTAACCCAAGGAAGGGTCAATTAACCAACTTGAACCACATCGAGCCATTTTAATCCCGAGCCATTGACTTACCAAATTGACACTAAAAATACCTCTTATGCATCCATATGAACTCCAATTGACAATTTGGAGATCATTCCAAGGTCAAATGAAAAGTTTGGGACTTAAAAGACGATTATGCCCCTCAAGTCACAAAAGCTCTTATTATCCCTTAAGATCAACTCCAATTTGAACCAAAATTCATATCCATTGTCCTTGTGACTCTAGAAAACTAATGCAAGTGACTAGACTCAAAAACAAAACAAAAACATGCATGAAATGATGAGCCCTAGTAAGGTGGTGCAAAAATGGGGTGTGACACCTACCAATCCAAATCAGGCCATCTTCACTGTATTTACTCTCCCTATCTACAAGTTGATGAAGGCATTGGAGAACAAGGACTTCTTCCAAAAACCTAGACCCATGCTTGCAGAGCCCAAGAAGAGAAACAAAAAGCTGTTCTGCAGCTATCACAAGGATCACGGCCATAAGATAGAAGACTGTAAGGTTCTAAAGTACAATCTCGAGGCCTGGGCCAAAAAAGGAAAGCTGAATGAGTTTATAGCCTGAAGTGAAAAAGGACAGCCATCCGAACAGAAAAAGCCCGAGAGTAGAGCTCCTCAATCCACACAACCAAAGATCCTTGGGAGGATTGACATGATCACGAGGGGATATGAAGAAACTGGCCTGTCAACCAGCCAGCTCAGGGCACAGTACAGGATGGCTTGCCAAGATGTCGAGGTCAGTGATATCGAGAACGAGCCAGTACTATTACCTCAAGGTGAAGGGGAAATTGGAGAAAAACTATTGTTCTTTGGGGATGCCGAGACTGACGGGACAGTGCGCTGCCCCCACAATGATGCTCTAGTCGTTAGCATATTCATAAGGAACTACGATGTGGGCAAAGTCTATGTGGACAACGGGGCATCTGTGAATGTCATGTTCCAGAAGTTGTTTAGTCAACTCGGGTTGAAGGACTCCGACCTAAAGCCCTGTCACGTCAGCCTAAAGGCTTTCAATGGAAACATGACTTTCCCGCTGGGGCAGATAACTCTCCCAGTTTGGGCAGGGCCAGTGCAATCCATGGAAACATTTATGGTAATCCAAGAAAGGTCAGCTTACAACGTAATACTCGGGCGACCCTGGATTCATGTTATAAAGGCTGTCCCATCCTCCTACCACCAATCCATCAAGTTCCCGAGCCCAAAGGGAATCATGGAGATAAAGGGAAACCAGGCAGTGGCCAGGGAGTGTTTTCTAGCGGAGTATGCAGACTCAGCACCCTCAGAGGACAAACTGAAGTCTAGGATCCCACGCCTTCCCAGTTCGGGAACTGGCAAAGTTAAAACCCCGAGGCAGGAGCCAGAGCAAAAGAAAAAAGCCAAAGTCGATGAGATTCCCTTGTAGCAACGAAAGGGAGAGCAGCCCAGGGTTGAAGAGACAGCTTTGGAACCCGCAGACAGAACAGAGGAAGAGCTAGTAAAAAAGATAATTAATCCCGATGATCTAAAGAGGTTTTTCTGGATTGGAAAGTCACTGAGTAAGACGGACGCAGCAGAGCTATTTGAGTTCCTGAAAGATAACATTGACGTATTTGCTTGGTCGCCCCATGAAATGCCAAGAATTGATCCCAGAATTATCACTCACGAGTTGCAGGTTAATCCGAATTGTATGCCATTGGTTCAGAAGCAATGAAGGTTGTCTAAAAATCGGGCTGAAACAATTTCTGCCGAGGTGGATAAGCTCTTGAAAGCAGGGTTCATCAGAGAAGTAAAGTACCTGAGTTGGCTGGCCAATCCCGTATGTGTAAGAAAAAAGACAAGGGACTGGCGTGTCTGCATTGACTTTACAGACCTCAATAAAGCATGCCCCAAGGACAGTTTCCCCTTGCCTAAGATTGACCAACTCATAGACTCTATCTCGGGATATGAGCGGCTGAGTATCTTTGATGCCTTCTCGGGCTATCATCAAATTCCCATGGCAGAACAAGATTAAGATAAAACGGGGTTTATTACTCCTAGAGGGACGTACTGCTATAAGGTAATGCCATTTGGATTGAAGAATGCCGGGGCAACCTATCAACGTCTTGTTAACAGGATGTTTGAAGGACTAATTGGCAAAAACCTAGAGGCATACATTGATGACACTATTGTTAAGAGCAGTTCAGAGAGAAACCATTTGGCAGACCTAACTGAGGCTTTCGCCCGACTCAGGGAGTACGGGATGAAGTTGAACGCAAAGAAAAGCTCATTTGGGATAGGCTCGGGAAAGTTCCTGGGTCACTTAGTCTCGAGAAGGGGGATCGAGGCAAATCCAAGTAAGATTAAGGCAATAAGAACCCTACATACACCAACAACAGTCAGGGATCTTCAACAGTTGAACGGGATGGTGGCAGCACTCAGCAGGTTTATCTCAAGGTCATCAGATAAATGCCACCCTTTCTTCCAGGTACTGAGGAAGAGCACTAACTCGGGATGGAATACGGAGTGCCAGGAAGCTTACTAGAAGTTAGTCGCTCATTTAGAAACAGTCTCCACCCTGACCCACCCTTACCACGGGGAAACTCTTTACCTCTATCTTGCTGTCTCAGCCCATTTACTCAATGGCGTTCTCCTTGCCCAGCGCGAACTTACACAAACACCAATCTATTATATTAGCAAGACGCTGTTAGATGCTGAAACTCACTATCTACCCCTTGAAAAACTAATCCTAGCTCTTGTCACAGCCTCCCGAAAACTCCAACACTACTTTCAGTCTCATCCTATCACTGTGCTCACCAACTATCCACTCAAAGATGTCCTCCGCAAAGCTGACTTGTCAGGACGAGTCTCGAAGTGGGGGGTAGAACTCAACGCTTACGAGATTCACTTCAAACCCCGACCTGCAGTTAAAGGGCAAATATTAGCCGATTTTATTGCCGAATTCGCAGATCCTACTTCCAGTTCGAAACAGACAAAACTAAAATCCTCTCTGCCCGAACTGGAGGGGGAAGACAATATAAACAATGAAAAGAAGAAGAGATGGGAGCTCAAAGTGGATGAGGCATCAAACTGCGAAAGGGGCAGGTTTGGGAATTGTGCTGACAGATCCCGAGGGAGAGATCATCGAGCAAGCAGTTAGGCTTATGTTCCCAGCCTCAAACAATGAAGCAGAATACGAGGCAGTTGTGGCAGGACTTGGGATAGCGAGCAATGGGAGTTAAAGAATTGTCAGTATACAGTGATTCTAGACTCGTAGTTAATCAGCTGAACAAAGAATATGAAGCCAAAGATGAAAGAATGACTGCGTACATGCACAAGGTATGGGAATTAGCTGCTGACTTCACGAGTGTTGAGTTCAAGCGCTTCGTGAGGGATCAGAATAGACATGCAGATGGGTTAGCTGCCTTAGCTGCAGCATTAGAAATGGATACCCCTCGAACCATAAATGTCGAAGTCCTACAAGAGCCCAGCATCGGGACAGAAGAGCTCATCTCGGACATTCAGTCCTCAACACCGAGCTGGATAGACGAGATAGTTGCCTATCTACAAAGGGATGAACTACCCGAGGACCGCAATCAGAGTCACCGAATTCGAGCTAAGTCAGCTAGATTTTGGTTATCTCCATCAGGCTCTCTCTACAAAAGGTCTTATATGGGCCATACCTCAAGTGCGTACACCCAAACCGAGTGTTAGACCTGCTGGCTGAACTCCACGAGGGGTCGTGTGGGGGTCACACAGGAAGAAGATCACTAGCCCATAGGGCAAACACTCAGGGCTACTGGTGGCCATACATGTAGAAGGATGCTATCAGGTAGTGAGGAAATGTCTGAAGTGTCAGATGTTTGCCGATAAGATACACCAGCCAGCTCAGGAGCTGCATCCCATATCCAGCCCGTGGCCTTTCGCACAGTGGGGATTAGATCTCATGGGTTCATTGCCCACTGCCTCGGGGAATAGGAAGTACTTGTGTATCGCAACTGACTACTTCACTAAATGGGTAGAAGCCATCACGCTTGCATCAATTAAGGATTTCGATATTATCAAGTTCCTTTGGGAAAACATTATCACACGCTTTGGAATCCCGAGAGCCTTTGTATCGGATAACGAAACTCAATTCGACAGCAAAAGAACCCGGGAATTCAGCGCAGAATAAGGGATTCAATGGTGGTGTTCTAACCCGAGTTACCCACAGTGTAATGGCCAGGCAGAAGCAACTAACAAGATTATAGTCGCAGGGATAAAAAGGAGGCTAGATAATGTGAAAGGGCCTTAGCCTGATGAGCTACATTCCGTACTATGGGCATACCGAACTACTCCAAGGAGGTCCACTGGAAAAACTCCATTTTCAATGACCTATGGAATGGAAGCAGTTATACTAACAGAACTGGGTCTACTGGGTCTCAGAACTGAGTTGTACGACGCGGCAACAAATGATCAAGTTTTGTCTCAAGATCTGGATCTGGCAGAAGAAAGAAGGGAAAGGGTTCGAATTAAAATGGCATCTTACCAACAAGAGCTGAAAAAATACTACAACCGAAGAATAAAGTCAAAGGAGTTCAATGTTGGAGAATTAGTGATCAGACAAGTTAACTCCGGAACCAGAAATCCCGCGGATGGGAAGCTCGGGGCAACATGGGAAGGTCCTTACGAGGTCATCCACGTCAGGGAAACAGGTTCGTACAAATTAAAGAGCTTAGAGACTGGATAAGAACTCCTGAGATCAGTTAATATAACTAATCTGAGATTGTTTTACCGATAGCGAAAGTTGTAATTACATTCAATGATTATTCAATACAAATTCAGAGGTTATTCAGAAGTGTTATCGCTTATTTATCAATCGAATTAAAGGCACTTGCCCAAGAATGGGTCGAAGTCATAATTTGCCTAAGAATGGGCACAAGTCTTGCCCAAGAACGGGTCCAAGCAAAAATTGCCTAAGAATGGGCACAAGTCTTGCCTAAGAAAGGGTCCAAGCAAAAACTGCCTAAGAATGGGCACAAGTCTTGCCCAAGAAAGGGTCCAAACAAAAACTGCCTAAGAATAGGCTCAACCTAACAACGTGCCCAGGAATGGGTCCAAGCAGACAATTGCTAGAAGGTGCCCAAGTCTATCACTATCCTAATTGGAATCCACAGCCAAGTTGGGTTAACTAAGTGTGCCAATGAAACAATACACATACAGCAGCAGGGGATTTCATACCGAGAACACATTCAAATGTACAGCCAATACAAAAGTAAAGAACAGATGCACATAGTGAAGAAAAATCGTGTATTTCATTCCCAGAAAAAGATATTACAAGAATCTGTACAAATTAGGGCACTCAACCAGAAACATGAAAAAACAAAAAACAAAAGAAAAAACCTAGGTGGCTACTTCTCTCCCGAGCCCCCAATAGCTGGATCAGTGATCTCAAGGCGCCTGGATAGGGTTAGCGGAGGCAAGAGGGGCCACGGGAGCCAAAGGTAGATCAGGGGCTGCCTCTGTGGTGCTTTCTGTTGCAGTTGCGGGTTGATCCCCATTATCAGTGGCCGAAGTGTCATTGGTAGTGTAGACACCCCATTTTCACCCCCATAAGATCATGATAGCATTTGGTTAGGTTTAGAAGCATTTAGGAGTCCCTAAGCCTTAAAGGACAATTTTGCCCTTTTAAGCCTTAGGAGAATAGGTCATCATCGCATGCATATTTTTGTCTCTTTGTTGAGTCCCATCACTTGCATTTAGTTTCTAGGGTCATTTTGGATATGTGTGTCGAATTTGGCTCAATTCCAAATAGGTTTGGATAGCTAATTAGAACTTTTGCGACTTGAGGGGCAATTTCGTCTTTTACTTCGTATATTTTCCAATTGACTTCTAAATTTGCTCCGGAGTGTTCCATTGACCTTAGAATGATGAAATGAGTCTAATTGAAGTGCCAATTTAATTTATTGATAGGTTTGGGATTGGTTCACCACATTACCCTATGCTTAATTGACCTTTTTTCGGGTAATCGCCTCATGAAAACCAGCCACTTGACCGTGGTCAGGGATTCTTGATTCAAGAATATTCTAGGCTTATTCTACACTGAATCCTTGAAATTTTGGCTTTTGAATCACTCAAATCGGAGTTAAAATGAAGAATTTGTGTCCGTTTGAAATTCGGAGTCCAAACCGAGCTAGAATTCCAAATTTTTTGGATTCTTCTCGGGTGACCGGTTGGGCCCAACCGGTTGGACCGGTTCACCCCAACTGGTCACCCGAGAGTCCCATCCTGAATTTTCTCCTTTTGAATTTTTGACGAAATGAGACTCTACTACTCTGATTTTGTGCCTTCTAAAGGACTTCTAAGCCTATTGGGAGGTGGTTTTGAGTTGTTTAACATTCATGGGACTTAATTACAGCCCTAGATTGTTTTTATGGTGAATTAATCTCAACCATTGGTTCATATGGTTGGTTGGTTATAAATAGAGGCTCATTCATCAGCATAAGGGACTTTTGACTTTTGACATTTCATATTCACAAGAGAGAGAAGGAGTGACCACAAGTTTGCACACACCCATATCACTTGGAGGAGGCTTTCTACTGCAATTTTGAAGGAGAACTAGAAAGGAACCAAGCCAAAGAGAAAGAAGAACGCAGCGAAGACCCTTGCTTTGTTGTGAGTTTCATTTACATCCTTTTACGATTCCTTCTTCTTCTACTCCATTCTCTGCATAATTATGGCTTAGAATTGATTTAGGAATCATATATACTCTATATTTTAGAGTGTATATAATTCAAATATGATGAGAATGCATGTTAGTGGAATAGGATTGTGAATTGCTTGCTGGTAGGATAGTTTCTCCCTTAAGGATAGAGGTGCGTTTTGCACAGAAAATTAGTTGATGTGTTTAGGCCGTTTTCTCTTCATGGTTCAATCATATGCATGATTTTAAGCATCTTTTGTATAGGACACTTGCTGTGTAAGCCTCGTCTTCATAGGTGTATGGATGATTATCCTTTTCGAGGATAATTGTCGTCCTTAGAGGGTGAGGTTGTGCATAGGTGCTTTCTAGAGTGTGTTTAAGTGCGCTGTGAGTTTCTTTGCATTCTTAGGTATATATTTTACGTAGGATATGTGAAGAAACCATTCATACGGAGTGATTTCTACGTAAAATTATCTCCGGATAGTTTTACTTAAGAAAGCTCGCCGTAAGGATGATTATTTCACATTCTTACGTAAAGTACTTACCTAAGGCATCATGGTAGATTTTCTTTTCATGTTTAGGATTGTCATATGATATTTTCATCATGGTAATGCCTATTTAGCATGTTTTTGATAGTTTTGTGCATGTTAGGGTGTCTAGAGCATATAGGAGCATATTAGGATATTGTTTTTCTTTTGATTTTTGTTATTTGCATGAGTATTAGGTCATTTTATGCATGTTTAGTATTCTGTCCAGATCTGATTTAGGTCTTCTAATGATGATTTGAACATGAATATGAATGATTTGAGCTTAATAATTGCCTTATAGAATACATAAGGTGATTAATTGGTGATTTCTCGATGTTTCGGGATGATCTGAGCATATAGGAGCATATAGCTAGGATTGAGTTTTTCTTTTGATTTTTGTTATTTGCATGAGTTTAAGGTCATTATATGCATGTTTAGTATTCTGTCCAGATTTGAATTAGGTCTTCTAATGATTATTTGAGCACGAATATGGTGGATTTGAGCTTAATAATTGCCCTATAGAATACATAGGGTGATTAATTGATGTTTTCTCGATGTTTCGGGATAATTTGCATATGGTAAGTGGTTTATGGTGAGTATTGTGTGAGTTGTTCTCTTCTCCCCCTTTAGGTTATTGTCTTTACTTTGAATTAGAAGTCCTAAGTTTCCAACTCTCTAAAAATTCTGTTTTAATTAGAGTTCTATCTCTTTTGGAATTCTACTTTTTCTAAAAATTCTGTTTTAATTAGAGTTCTATCTCTTTTAGAATTCTACTTTCACTAAAATTCTTTTTGCATTAGAGTTCTATCTCTTTTAGAATTCTACTTTTCTCAAATTCCTTTTTGAATTAGAGTTCTATCTCTTTTAGAATTCTATTTCTCTCAAACTTTTTTTTGGATAAGAGTTCTATCTCTTTTCAACTTCTATCTTTTCTCAAATTCCTTTTTTGAAAACTCTTCTTCTTTTTAAAACTCTTCTTTTCTTTTAATGGAAACTTAGGGTTTATAGTTCATTGTAAAGGGAGTGATCCTTTCTCAATCGAACTACGTGGACTTTGATCCTTATATCTTTGTATGTAAGGTACGTAGGCGCTCATTTGATGTTCAAGTCCGCCCTAGGATACTAAGTATCCTAGGTTTTCTTTTTCTTTCTTTCTCTTTCTCTCTACCCATTTGTCCATCACATATATGCTAGTGGATAGGATGGACCCATGCTTATACATTTATCTATCACATATTTGTTAGTGGATAGGATGGATTTGTTTGCTTGCTCATTTATCCATCACATATTTGCTAGTGGATAGGATGGATTTGTTTATTCATTCTCTCTATCTCTTACCTGCTTTCCATATCTCTCATATCTGGTCATGGATGTTTACATGCTTTATGGATGTTTATTGCTTTATGGATGTTCATGGATGAATGTGGATTGGTTTATGGATGATTCTTTGCATATGCATGGTGACTAATTAGGAAGTGATTGAAATAGCCCATATAAATTCAGAAACCCATTTTGGGGCGATGTGGGTGCCTATAGGATGTTTCCTAGAACCTTCCCACATCGTAACTTAGTCTCCGAATCCTCTCTTGTTTGATAGACCTGCTTTTCCTTGATCAGAGTCATGTGGTTTGTTTTCAAAGGTTTTCTTTAAAAACTGTTTTTATGGTTTTCCTCTTTTCCTAAAAATGAGGTGGCGACTCCTTATTTGTTATGTTTTTGTGAACCTTTTAAAAACCAGATTTTTATTAATT
Source organism: Liquidambar formosana (assembly GCA_039720395.1). Classification (NCBI taxonomy): domain Eukaryota; kingdom Viridiplantae; phylum Streptophyta; class Magnoliopsida; order Saxifragales; family Altingiaceae; genus Liquidambar; species Liquidambar formosana. The sequence goes on along the minus strand of CM077826.1, from coordinate 30,041,302 downwards.
TAAATCTCTACAAGTTTTTTTAAAAGAAGGGTTCTCCTTCCCCCCGGATCGAAACCCGTGGTTCACAGGTAGCGCCAACGACCCTCTCGACTTCAGTGTTGGCATTAGGCTGGGATGTGACCTCGGGATCATTCTCCCCAGCCTCGTCCTCACCTACAACCTCCACCTCAGCGTCCCCGACATCACCTCCCTCGGGGTCATACTCCGGGGGAACTTCCCTCCTTTCGAAGGGAATTTCAGCAATGCCAGGGAACTGGGCAGATGCCAACTCGACCAAGGTTTCCCGCAAATTTGTAGATAGCCTCGAGCTCATTGGTCAACTGCCCAACGAGAGAGTCCTTTACACTCTTCCTCTCGTCAGCCACTGCCGTCTCCACAGAGGCCTTCTCCTTCTCTACCTCAGCCTCGAGGGCCCGAACCTTTCTCGCCAGGTCACGCTTCTCCTGAGCTAATTCGTCATGGGCGTCCTTCATCTTCCTCAGCTCAGCCTCCAAATCTGCGTAGTCCTTCCTCGTGAGTTCTAATTTGCTGACGATGCTCTCGGCAGTAGATTTGAAAGTCTCGCACTCAGACTTCACTTTCTGAAGCTGGGACATAGCCGCAAAGCAATTTGCCTTAGCCTCTTGCAATTTCTTGTTTTACTCACTCCAGACTTTGGTGACCTCGATTTGCAGTTTATTATCCTCCTCCTCGAGAAGTTCACCCGCCAGCAGAATTTGTTGGCAGCCCTATACAAAAATCAACAAGTCAAAGATCGTGTTGAATAGCAAGTAACAAAAACCACAAAGAAACAAGCCTTACTCGGTAAAGACTTGTAAACCCTGTCACACCCCATTTTTGTCACCTTAGCTAGGACATATCATTTCATGTAAGATTTCGAGTCCTTTTTGAGTCTAGTCTTTTGCATTGAGTTTCTATGGCATTGAATATCATGTGTATGAATTTTGAAGTGATTTGGAGCTCATCTCGATGGTCAATAAGAACTTTTGCGACTTTAAGGGTATAATCGTCTTTTAAGCCGTATATTTTCCATTTGACCTTGGAATGAATCCCGAGTCATCCCATCAAGTTCATATGGTTATATAGAGTCCATATATAGGTTCAATTTCATGAATTAATGGTTTAAGATCAATTCGGCTCGTAATGGTTCGGGTTGGCTAAAAGACCCTTTCTTGGTTTGCTCAAATTGACTCATAAGACCCAATCAATTTTCTCTCATTTAACTTCAATTGGGCTTTATTTATGTCCTAAACATGTTTAGAAAGATCAATTCTCGATTGGGAAAGCATTCGGTTCGACCTTGTGTACAAACCCAGCTTAGCGACGGTGAAGCACCATGGTTAACCACCTTTGTAAAACCTAACCATGCACCCATGGTTGAGGATTTTTGTCCTAAAATGCCTAAAAATGTGTTCCCCTTTGAAACACGGTCGTTTTGGCTTTTATTTCGTCAAAATCGGACTTAATTTGAAGATTTTAGGACTTCTACAACAAGTGGGAGTCAAAAGCGGAGAAAAATAGAGGACCCTCGGGTAACCGTCCAGGCCTAGTTGGTCACCCGAGAGAGTCCGTCCTCAACTCAAATTCTGACTCTTCTTTTCCTCTTTTGACGGTTTCCTCCGCCAAAACAACTTGTCTGAGCTTAGGAGTGTGTAGGTTTGAGTTGTTTGAGCACCAAGAGAGTCTCTAATAGCCCTAGGATCATTATTTAGTGAATTAATCCTAGCCATTGGTTTAGGGGGTCAGTTCTCTATATAAAGGACATGATATTCAGCACATAGGGGGAGGTTAATTGCACTTTACACTTAGAGAGAGAGGGAGCTACGAGTTTGGAGAGCTAGAAGGACTTCAAGTGGAGGCTCTTCAACCCCAAGCAAGCAAGGAAACAAGAGGATTGAAGACAAGGAAGAGTCTACAAGAGGTAAGCCTATCCCTTCAATGCTGAACATGAATTACTGCTTCTCCTTCTTCTCTTTCTTCTTCTTCTAGAATAGTTATGGTGCGTGAGATTGTTCTTCTTATGGATGGAATTCAATGTTTATGTGATATTGTATGAATAATTTTAGGATAGTTTATGGCTTTATATGCTTAATAATCCCTGGTTTACCAAGGATTTGATAGCCTTATTCGTTCTATCTTCTTAAATCATGCATAGTTCACATGTTTAGGTTGCTGTGATTATTATCATGTGTGGATGTTCCTGTTAGTTAATATATATGATATGAATGATATTCATGATAATTTGAGCATGTCTTAGAGTCGTTTCATAGGTTTTAATGCATAGTTGTGAAATTAGGGTTTCGATAACCCTAAATTCGCACAAGTTTCATACAGCATGCTTAGCTTAGCTTTTTGAGTTGTTGCTTATCATAGTCATTCTATATATGCTGCATATAGTTGAATCATGCTAGGTTTGCATTCATATAGTATATTTTATAGGTCTTTTGGAGATATTATCCTTTTCTAAGGATAATTATCCTTTTCATTGAGTGAGGTTTTGCATGAGAGTCTTCTGTGATGTGTTTAAGCATGAAATCTTTTCTATTGTGTTCTAGGGTATATATTTTACGTAGGATATGCTGATTGCACCTCCCCATAACGACTTTCTTACGTGAAATTATCTTAGGATAGTTTCGCTTAAGAAAGCTCGCCGTAGGAAGGTCTATTTTCATATTTTACATAAAATATCATCTTTTTGGTTAGAATGTGCTTTGTTATCATGTTTATTGATATTATTGGAGTCTCTTATGCTTGTTAGTGTGTCTTTCATAGGTTATTATACATGTTAGTCGAGTCATTGCATGTAGGGTTGAGTTAGAGTCCTTAGTTATTCATTATTCTTGTTGTTTACATGATTAATGGATGATTTTAGGCCTTGTCAAGGTTCTGTCCAGATTTGCATATTGCTTTCTTTGCATGATTGTGTGCACTTGTAAGGGTGCAAACAGGTACAATGCTTGTCCTATTGCAAATAGGGCTGCTATGGTCTGAAATGGCTAATGTTTGGAGCTTGTGCGCTCAGGTAAGTAAGGTTTGAAGGTGCCCCAATTCACCTTTCTTTTTCTATCTTTTCTCTTCTCCCTCCTAGGGTTACTTCTTAATACAAGCTTATGGTAATGATCAAAGGTTTCCTTCAATAATAAATTCTGGTTTTTATCAAAGTTTTCCTCTTGTGGAAGTTTTCAGTTTTGGATTTAATCAATACATTTTCAAATAAGGAAACCTAGGGTTTTTACCATAGGTTTGTATTAGGGTGTAACCCTATTCTTTTCAAACTACGTGGACTTTGATCCATGTATTTCGCTGCATGGTACGTAGGCACTCTTTGTGAAGCTCAAGTCCGTTCTAGGATCCAAGTATCCTAGGCTTTTCTTTTCTTTTCTTCTTTTTTCTGTTTTGTTTTATTTGAGTGATTGTGCATGAGATGATTGGATGAAATATATGATATGCATGCTATCTTGTGATGATATATGATGATATTTGAGTAGAAAAGATCTTAAGTTAGCCCAATTAAATTAAGAGACCAACTCGGGCGATGTGGGTGCCTATGGGCTTTTGCCCAGAACCTTCCCATGTCGTAACTTAGCCCCGGATCCAATTTTCTGGTTTCAAAGACTTTGCTTTTCCTTTAATGGAGTCATGTGGTTTTGAAAATAAAACATTTTTGTGGTTTTCCTCTTTTCCCTAAAAAATGAGGTGGCGACTCCTTTTTGTTTGTTGTCTTTCATACCTATTATCATTTTGCCAAACCCTTGTGGGCTCCGCGCTTTTTTCGTAGGTTCACAGTTTGGCGACTCCGCTGGGGATGTCGAGGGCTAGACTCATTTAATTTGATTGGGCTAAATTAATTTCTTATTATTAATTAAAATCAATCATATTGCATCCGCTTGATTGTGTGCTTTCATTTATTGCATTGTGTGTGCTACTGTTGCATGATCACTCGATTGTCCCTCGATGTATCCTTGCCAACTGATAGCCTAGTTCGACCTTGGTTTTCCTGATTCCATGTGTTGGGCGAAGCTATCAAACCTCTCTTGGCAAGTACCCTTGGGCTTGCCCTTGGGTATATCAAATGGATCAATCACGTACTGCTGGAACCACGCGACATTCCTGATGTCACATGTGGTTAGGTATAAAGATTGGTACAAGCAAAGTTGAAGACCCTAGCCTACCCTCTTAAAAGAAAGAATTGCATGTAATGGGCCTTCTAGGACACCGTTGGATCACCTATATGCACATACATTGTTGTGATGATATGCTGCCGTGTTTGTGATGTGTTGCCATGCTTTGTTGATTGAGTGGGTAATTAAAGGAAACTTTACATCCTACATCCTTAATACGTACCCTTCCCCATGACCCCCGCAAGGGTAATTGGTTAAGAGAACTAATTAAGGGTGTACGTTGTAAAGATTTTGAGATAATTATGGAAGCTTAGGATGAACCCTTAGGCTGAAAAATTGAGTGTTTGCCCTATGTTAGAGGGAGAGACGTGCTGGCTTGGATCCGCAATCAACAAGGGCGCCTAGTCAGTGCTGATTCCGTCACTGAGTCGGATATGGCTGAGGAAAGAACTAGCAACCGGGGTTTCAACCTTGAGGCCGCTTTGAAAGCTATCATGGAAAAGCTTAATCACACTACCCAGGTATCCGAGACCGCACTCAAGTTAGCTCAAGACCTTCAACAAAAGAACTCTGAACCTGAATCTAGGGCCCGTGCCACTGATAACAATCAAGGATCCAATGAGTCTGAATCCGCTGAGGAACCATTAGGAGAAGGGGGAGAACTACCCAAGACCAAGGAAGGGGAAACCAAAGCCACATCAAGGGAGAGCTCAACCGTCCTGGCAAACAAGGTCGAGGCCTTAGAACGAACTCTGAAGGGAATCCGCAGGTCTGATGATATGGTGGACATCTGTACTTTGTCCTTGTTCCCAAAGGCTCGCATCCCGTTACAATTCAAGATGCCGGAGTTGGAAAAATTCGATGGGATAGGCTGTCCTAAAACCCACCTCAAGATGTATGTGCGAGCTATGCACCCTCGAGGGGCGAACGATGAGTTATTGGCTCAAATGTTTCATGAGTCATTAGCGAGTTCCGCCTTGAAATGGTTTTTGTCATTAGAGGAAAACAGAGCCAAGACCTGGGAGGATGTGTGCAATGCATTCACAGACCATTACAAGTATAACACTGAAGTGGATGTCACACGAAGGGACTTGGAAACCACTAAGCAAGGGGTTAACGAGACTTTGTCCGCCTTCATCACTAGGTGGAGACAAAAGGCTTCCAAAATGACAGATAGACCGAATGAGGAACAACAGATTCAGTTGGTGGTGAAGAATTTGCTGCCCGTATATCACAAGCATCTCTTTGCTCACTACTTTCCGAACTTCAAGGCTCTTGTTGGGGCTAGCACACAAGTTGAAAATGCAATCGCCGATGGAACAATCAAAATGGAGGAGATCCAAAGGAGTCGAAGGACAAATTTTGGAGGAAAACCCAATGCTGAGGTCAATACCATTACCCAACCCACTCGCCCTTTCTCCCTAAATGACTCCACCTCACCTCGCCAATTCACCGAGCTATACATGCCACTCGAAAGAGTCTTTGAAAAGCTGAGAAGCCGTGACCTCCTGAAACGCCTCGACCCAAGGCCTCCACCAAACCCATTGCCCAAGAACTACAATGAAAATGAATATTGCAAGTTCCACCAAGCCAAAGGCCATCTAACCAACCGTTGTTACCGCCTCTGCCATGAAATCCAAGATTTGCTCGACAAGCAGATCATTTCACCACCCACCGCACCAAATCGCCCAAATGTCACTCGAAATCCCCTCCCCACTCATAATATGCCTCCTCCCAACAACATAAATGCCATCGACCTTGGCTCGTCCCAATCCCGTCAACCCATAAGGCAATACACGCCGCTTCCCATGACCTTGACTCAAGTTTTCCACCAATGTTATGATAAAGGGCTCATATTGCCATGCCATTCAAAGCCGAGGCCTTCGACTCCTCACTAATTTTGCTTGTACCATCAGGCGCCCGGACATGATACGGAGGACTGTGTTATACTAAAAAAGGTAGTTCAAGACCTTATTGATCAAAAGGTTTTGGTATTGCCAAAGAAGTCCATGCAGCGACAATTGAAAGAAAGGTTCGAGGCAGGAGATCCTAAAGTGGGTTTGTTGGGAGAGTCGTCTGGAAAGTTTGATTACTATGTACTCTACCCCAACCCCATCCCTGATGAGCCTATAATCCCCACGGGTTGGGATGAGTTACCAGAGGAAGTCCAAACGGAAGAGATCGACACAATCACATGGGATGACCTCATGGGTGATGTAGGTGAGATTGATGATATGTGGATGAGCGATGATGAGGTGGAGCACATAACTAGAGGGGGTCGCCATTTCAAGCCTCCGCACTTAGAATCTGACAACCCATTGGGGGACTTGGAAGGTAATCGCCACCTCGACCTGCAAGAAGAGGAGGATGAAGTGTTTAGGCAATTGAGAAAGACTAATGCCAACATCACTATATGGGGTTTGCTCATGGCCTCTTACAAGCACCGTCAGACTATCTTGAAGTTGCTCAACCAGATATAGGTTCCTGTTGACACATCTCCAGAAAATTTGGTGAACTTGGTGAATCCAACCTCGAAGAACTCAACCATTGTGTTCTCAGAGGCAGACCTACCTAAAAGTGGACCTAGCCATTCGCAAGCCATGTACATCACTGTCGACACCATGGGAAAGAGAGTTCCAACAGTCCTGATTGATAATGGTTCCGCTCTTAATGTGTGCCCTCTCAGAACTGCCACCGTCTTGGGATTGGATCCTACCGACTTCATGCCATCCGGGCAAACAGTGAGAGCCTATGATAACACCCGCAGAGAAGTGATTGGAGTGGTCACTTTGCCATTGATTATGGGGCCTACAGAATTCAGAGTGGAGTTCCAAGTGCTGGACGTCCCGTCGTGCTTCAACCTCTTGTTGGGAAGACCTTGGATTCATCCTGCAGGGGCTGTCCCTTCTTCATTGCACCAAAAAGTCAAGTTCCCTTATGAAGGGGCCATCGTCACACTCCAAGGTGATTATGACTTGAAGTCGTCAGGGGTACCCATTTGCGAGATCAAACCCGAGCCCATTGGAGCACCATTGTCTGGGTTCAAGTATGTTCAATGCATAGAGAAAGAGCCGGAACAGAGAGAGTTGATACCTCTCGACTTTTGCCCTCATGGCAATTTGCATGTGGGGAACATAATGAAGAAAATGAGTTTCTTCCCAAGCATAGGATTAGGACGCCGTCAGCAAGGCATACCGGTTTCCGTTCAGAGCCGCATTGTCACCTACACTTTCGGATTGGGGTATGAGCCTTCCAAAAAGGACCATATGGAGATGTTGCAGAAAAGCAGAGAAAGGGCCAAAGCAAAAGCAGAAGGAAGGGTGCCAGATATCCGAATCTCGCCATACCGACCTACTTTAAATGGTTACTTTGTTAAGGAAGGGGAGGACTTTCTATTCTGTGGATTTCCCGAACCATCCATTGACAAAGCAACCAAGGCGAGAGTTCCGGGGTTTAAAATATTCTTCACTGAGTGGTATCCCATCACTGCAAGAATGGTTGATGATGAAGCAATCAAGGATGACTATTGGGAAGAGAAGAGTGAGGACTGGGCAGAACAGATGGATTCGGAAGCCATGGTTACAATGTTTCAAGATACGGTTCTTGTTGTGGAGGAATTGGATCTCGAGTGTTCTTCAATTCACCATGCAGCCTTGCCGCTCCTTAATTGGTATCTTGAAGAGGGTACCGTTGCAGAAGTTCTTGAGGGCGAGGATCTCGACTTACCTGATAGTAGTTTGTAGGTTCCTTAGTAGCTTGTCTTAGCTTTCCTTTCAAATAAAAGTGTGTCCGCCTAGCCCACCTTGTGGAGTTAGGAGTCGTTCCCTAGTTGTGGCACATGTGTTTTCTTTTCTTTGTTTTGTTTTGTTAGTTCAGTCAATAAAGTGTGTTTCTTTTCATTATTTGCAGTGTTTCCTTTCTCTCTTCTATGGATATCTATGGCATGGATATAGATCCTAGGAATGACGTCCCCCCGGAGCTCGTCGAGCAAAGGAAAAGGGGCGTTACCGAACCTAACATGGATGAATTGGAATCAATCAATCTAGGAACAGATGAATTGCCAAGGATAATTAAAATTGGGATAACTCTCTCACCTGCTGAAAAAGAAAAATTGATAATACTTCTAAAAGCCAATGTAGAGGCCTTCGCATGGTCTTATGAGGATATGCCTGGTATTGATCCAGATATAGTGCAACATTACATCCCCATTAATCCCACTAAAAAGCCTATAAAGCAAAAATTAAGAAGATTAAAACCAGAATGGGCTTTGAAAGTAAAAGAAGAGGTAACTAAACAATTAGATGCCGGGTTTCTCCAAGTTGTGGAGTACCCTGAGTGGCTGTCTAACATAGTGCCTGTGCCTAAAAAAGATGGGAAAGTGCGAATGTGTGTTGACTTCCGCGACCTTAATGCCGTGAGCCCGAAGGACGATTTCCCTCTACCACATATCAATGTATTGGTGGACAGTACAGCAAGCCATGCTCTTCTCTCCTTCATGGATGGGTTCTCCGGTTACAACCAGATAAAGATGGCGCCTCGAGACATGGAAAAGACAGCTTTTATCACGCAGTGGGGCACGTATTGCTACAAGGTAATGCCTTTTGGCTTGAGAAATGCTGGGGCTACTTACCAAAGAGCTGCTACGACCCTATTGCATGATATGATCCATAAAGAAGTAGAGGTGTATGTGGATGACATGATAGTCAAATCTGTAGACCGGGAAGGACATTTCGCGGCATTAGAGAAATTCCTAGAACGGGCAAAGAAGTACAACCTCCGACTGAATCCTCAGAAGTGCGCCTTCGGAGTCACCGCAGGGAAGCTGTTGGGTTTCATGATCACTCAGAGGGGAATTGAAGTTGATCCAGGGAAGATAAAAGCTATCTCGGAGATGGAGCCACCAAGAACGGAAAAGCAGATCCGGGGTTTTCTGGGGAGAGTTCAATACATAAGTCGTTTTATCGCCAATCTGACCATGGTATGCGAGCCAATTTTCAAGCTACTTAAGAAGGGCGTTTCCAAGGAATGGAATGAGGATTGTCAAGAAGCCTTTGAGACCATTAAAAGGTATCTGAGTAACCCCCCAATCTGGTTCCCCGCGGCAAGGTGAACCATTACTGTTATATTTAACGGTTACTGAGACCGCGACGGGAACCATGTTAGCTCAATACCTTGAAGGGTCGAAAAAGGAAAATGCCATCTACTACTTGAGCAAGAAAATGACAGATTATGAAGTAAAGTACAATGCGCTAGAAAAGGCTTGCGTAGCATTGGTATGGGCTACCCAGAAACTCCGTCATTACATGATATCTTTCGAAGTCCTGTTGATAAGTCGATTGGATCCTTTGAAGTATTTGCCAGAAAAACCAGTCCTATCATACAGGACCGCTCGTTGGTCGCTTCTCCTCAATGAGTTCAACATAAAGTACCAGGCGCAGAAGTCTATTAAAGGAAGTGTCATTGCAGACCATTTGGCAACTTGTCCTGTGTCATCATCAACCCAATTCAATGACGAGTTCCCCGACGAAGATATCCTGGAAATCAAGAAGAGGGTTTGGAAAGTCTACTTCAACGGAGCTGCAAACAGAAGAGGTTATGGCATAGGAGTGCTACTAGTCTCGCCCGAGGAAGCCTTCACACCTTTAGCAGTCAAATTGGGGTTCGAAGCCACCAACAACATAGCGGAGTATGAGGCCTGCATCCTAGCATTGGAAGCTGCATTAGAATTGGGGATAAAAGAACTAGAAGTGTTCGGCGATTCAGCATTGATAATCTGTCAGATAAAAGGGGAGTGAAAAACTCGCGATGAGAAGCTGTTGCCCTATCATGCCTATTTGGAAGCACTGACCAAAGAGTTCGCGGAGATCGAGTTCAATTACTTGTCGAGAAACAAGAATCAGTTCGCTGATGCCTTAGCAACTCTAGCGTCAATGGTGGAAATACCAGAAGGAGGAAGCGTGAAACCGCTCGTGATCGAATGCAGAGAGATACATGTTTATTGCTGTTCCGTTCGAGAAGGGGAGGTAACAGATAACCACCCTTGTTTTTATGACATAAGAAGGCTTATCGAAGAAAGAGAATATCCAGAGGAAGCATCTCGCGTGGATAGGCGAACACTGAGAAGATTGGCAAGCCATTATGTGGTATGCGGAGGAAAATTGTATCGGAGGTCTTATGACGGAATCCACTTGCTGTGTGTCACGGAAGAAGAAGCCAGAAAACTCATCGAAGAAATCCATGAAGGAGTGGGAGCTCCACATATGAATGGATACATGTTGGCTAAGAAGATCATGAGACTAGGGTATTACTGGTCTACAATGGAAAGGGATTGCTATGCCCACGTCAAGAAGTGCCATAAGTGTCAACTCTTCGCCAACGGACAACACTTGCCCTCCATGCCCTTAACAAGCATGTCAACTCCGTGGCCGTTTGCAGTATGGGGAATAGATATCATCGGACAAATTAAGCCGAAGGCATCCAATGGTCATGAATACATTTTGGTAGCCATCAATTACTTTACCAAGTGGGTGGAAGCAGCTTCCTTCAAAGTTTTGAATGCTAAAAAGGTGGCGCAGTTCATACAGCTCAACATTATCTACCGATATGGGGTACCACATGAGGTCATTTCAGATAACGGTCAGCATTTCCAGAAGGAGACCAAAGAACTTTTGCAGAAGTACAAGATCGTTCACCACTTGTCGTCCCCGTATCGCCCGCAGACAAACGGCACAGTGGAAGCCGCCAACAAGAACATCAAGAAGATATTACAGAAAACGGCTGACACGTACACTGATTGGCATGAGAAACTACCATTGGCATTATGGGGGTACAGAACGTCAGTCAGATCGTCAACAGGGGCTACGCCGTATGCGCTAGTGTATGGGATGGAGGCTGTTCTGCCAGTGGAATTGGAAGTTCCTTCGTTAAGGGTTGCAGTGGAAAGTCAGCTAGCAGAGGTGGACTGGATCAAAAGTCGTTATGATGAGTTCGCATTGCTAGATGAAAGGCAATTGAGGGCTCTCTACCATGTGCAAGGGTACCAGAGAAGAGTCGCAAAGGCGTTCAACAAACATGTCAAAAACAGAGGCTTGAAGAAAGGGGATTTAGTATTGAAAGAGATCCGAGCTCCAATTTTCGACCCACGAGGAAAGTTCAAACCAAGTTGGGGTGGACCGTACGTCATCAAGGAGATATTGCCAGCAGGGGCTGTTCGACTTATGGATTTGGATGGGATCGAGTTCGCTCGTCGCACCAATTTGGATCAATTAAAGAAGTATTATGTATAAGGCCTGCTAGGTTAAAAACCTGTAAAGGCGGCCTAGGCAAAAGTTAAGGCATTTGAACTACGAGGACCTGATTCCCCAAAAAGAGAAAAAAAAAAAAAAAAAAAAAAAGAAAAAGAAAAAAAAAGAAAACAGGGATATGTAGGCAGCCCATAAAGTTACATTGGGTGCGGTCCAAACAGCGCAATCACAAAAAAATCTCAAAAGTAGATTATTATTGGCAATTCATTTAAAACTAATTGTTTGACATAACAATTTATTGGTGTTAAGTAAAAGAACTATCGACATGCCATAGATATTCTATTCCTTGAGTCTTTAAGTCCTCTTGAGTTTCTTCAGAGTTATTTTGTTTGTCTTCTGTCTTTCTCTATCAAGTCTTCTTTTCTTTCGCAAGTCATGGTCGTTGTGAACCCACGAAAAAGCGCGGAGCCCACAAGGGTTTGGCAAAAATATAAGGGGTTTAAAGACAACAAACAAAAAGGGAGTTGCCACCTCATTTTTTAGGGAAAAGAGGAAAACCACAAAAATGTTTTATTTTCAAAACCACATGACTCCATTAAAGGAAAAGCAAAGTCTTTGAAACCAGAAAATTGGATCCGGGGGCTAAGTTACGACGTGGGAAGGTTCTGGGCAAAAGCCCATAGGCACCCACATCGCCCGAGTTGGTCTCTTAATTTAATTGGGCTAACTTAAGATCTTTTCCACTCAACTATCATCATATATCATCACAAGGCAGCATGCATATCATATATTTCATCCAATCATCTCATGCACAATTACTCAAATAAAACAAAACAGAAAAAAAAGAAAAGAAAAGAAAAGCCTAGGATACTTGGATCCTAGAACGGACTTGAGCCTCACGAAGAGCGCCTACGTACCATGCAGCGAAATACATGGATCAAAGTCCACGTAGTTCGAAAAGAATAGGGTTACAACCTAATACAAACCTATGGTAAAAACCCTAGGTTTCTTTATTTGAAAATGTATTGATTAAATCTAAAACTGAAAACTTCCACAAGAGAAAAACTTTGATAAAAACCAGAATTTATTATTGAAGGAAACCTTTGATAATTACCATAAGCTTGTATTAAGAAGTAACCCTAGGAGGGAGAAGAGAAAAGATAGAAAAAGAAAGGTGAATTGGGGCACCTTCAAACCCTACTTACCTGAGCGCACAAGCTCCAATCATTAGCCATTTCAGACCATAGCAGCCCTATTTGCAATAGGACAAGCATTGTACCTGTTTGCACCCTTACAAGTGCACAAAATCATGCAAAGAAAGCAATATGCAAATCTGGACAGAACCTTGACAAGGCCTAAAATCATCCATTAATCATGCAAACAACAAGAATAATGAATAACTAGGGACTCTAACTCAATCCTACATGCAATGACTCGACTAACATGCATAAAAACCTACCAAAGACACACTAACAAGCATAAGAGACTCCAATAATATCAATAAACATGATAACAAAGCATATTCTAACCAAAAAGATGATATTTCATGTAAAATATGAAAATAGACCTTCCTACGGCGAGCTTTCTTAAGCGAAACTATCCTAAGATAATTTCACGTAAGAAAGTCGTTATGGGGAGGTGCAATCAGCATATCCTACGTAAAATATATACCCTAGAACACAACAGAAAAGATTTCATGCTTAAACACATCATAGAAGACTCTCATGCAAACCTCACTCAATGAAAAGGATAATTATCCTTAGAAAAGGATAATGTCTCCAAAAACCCTATAAAATATACTATATGAATGCAAACCTAGCATGATTCAACTATATGCAGCATATATAGAATGACTATGATGAGCAACAACTCAAAAAGCTAAGCTAAGCATGCTGTATGAAACTTGTGCGATTTCAGGGTTATCGAAACCCTAATCTCACAACTATGCATTAAGACCTATGAAATAACTCTAAGACATGCTCAAATTATCATGAATATCATTCATATCACATATACTAACTAACAGGAGCATCAATTCATGATAATAATCACAGCAACCTAAACATGTGAACTATGCATGATTTAAGAAGATAGAGCGAAGAAGGCTATCAAATCCTTAGTAAACCATGGATTATCAAGCATATAAAGCCATAATATATCCTAAAATCATTCATATAACATCACATAAACATTGAATTCCATCCATAAGAAGAACAATCTCATGCACCATAGCTATCTTAAAAGAAGAAGAAGAAAGAGAAGAAGGAGAAGCAGGAAATTTATGTTCAGCATTAAAGAGACATGCTTACCTCTTGTAGACTCTTCCTTGTCTTCAATCCTCTTGTTTCCTTGCTTGCTTGGGGTTGAAGAGCCTCCTCTTGAAGTCCTTCTAGCTCTCCAAACTCGTAGCTCCCTCTCTTTCTAAGTGTAAAGTGCAATTAACCTCCCCCTATGTGCTGAATATCATGTCCTTTATATAGAGAACTGACCCCCTAAACCAATGGCTAGGATTAATTCATTAAATAATGATCCTAGGGCTATTAGAGACTCTCTTGGTGCTCAAACAACTCAAACCTACACACTCCTAAGCTCAGACAAGTTGTTTTGGCGGAGGAAACCGTCAAAAGAGGGAGAGAAGAGTCAGAATTTGAGTTGAGGACGGACTCTCTCGGGTGACCAACTAGCCCCGGACGGTTAGCCGTCTGGGCTTGGACGGCTGACCGTCCAGCCCCGGACGGTTACCCGAGGGCTTTCCTTGTTTCACTCCGGTTCTGACTCCTACTCGCTGTAGAAGTTCTAAAATGCTCAAATTAAGTCCGATTTTGACGAAATAAAAGCCAAAACGACCGTGTTTCGAAGGGGAACACATTTTTAAGTATTTTGGGACAAAAATCCTCAACCATGGGTGCATGGTTGGGTTTTAAAAAGGTGGTTAACCATGGTGCCTCACCGTCGCTAAGCTGGGTTTGTACACGAGGTCAAACCGAATGCTTTCCCAATCGAAAATCGATCTTTCTAAACATATTTAGGACATAAATAAAGCCCAATTGAAGTTAAATGAGAGAGAATTGGTTGGGTCTTATGAGTCAATTTGAGCAAACCAAGAAAGGGTCTTTTAGCCAACCCGAACCATTACGAGCCGAATTGATCTTAAACCATTAATTCATGAAATTGAACCTATATATGGACTCTATGTAACCATATGAACTCATGGGATGACTCGGGATTCATTCCAAAGTCAAATGGAAAATATACGACTTAAAAGACGATTATGCCCTTAAAGTCGCAAAAGTTCTTATTGACTATCGAAATGAACTCCAAATCACTTCAAAATTCATACACATGATATTCAACGCTATAGAAACTCAATGCAAAAGACTAGACTCAAAAAGGACTCAAAATCCTACATGAAATGATATGTCCTAGCTAAGGTGACAAAAATGGGGTGTGACAGAAGCCCCTCATTGGTGAACAAGTTTCACTTGCGAGCCAATGATCAAAGAACAACCCATTTTTGTTTGATGGATTAATCTCATTAATACCAACAAACTCAAATGGAACCAAAAGGATAGACTTTGTTATATCCAAGCATGCGACGATTTCATCGAAGCAAAGATTCGAATGCATTTCTATGCAAGCCAACATTCGTTGGTGCGCTCATGCAAATGCCTTTACCATGCACTAATTGCATTAGTGATATAACAACACATTTTGTATGATGGATTAATCTCATTAATACCAACAAACTCAAATGGAACCAAAAGGATAGACTTCGTCATATCCAAGCATGCGATGATTTCATCGAAGCAAAGAATTGAATGCATTTCTATGCATGCTAACATTCGTTGGTGCGCTCATGCAAATGCCTTTACCATGCACTAATTGCATTAGTGATATCCACATGGTCTTCTCATGATGCAAAACTAGTTGCACTAGTACATCACAAGGTATCCTACCAATTTCATTGGTAATTCTCAAAACGAGTTATTTCATAACTCATAAATCATCATTTCATGTGAATTATTGGTGAATTGAATGTCCATCAATTCAAAACCAAGGGCATTTCATGCCAGTCTCACTGGGGATAACAAATGTGGTGAGTTATTTCATAACTCATGACTCATCAAATTATGATTTCATGCCACTTTCAGTGGAAACAACAAAGATATGGATTTATTTCATAACTCCTGAATCATCATTTCATGTGAAATTGTGATTTCATGCCACTTTCTGTGGAAGTAACAAAGATAGGGAGTTGTTTCATAACTCATGAATCGTCATTTCATGTGAAATTGTGCCACTTTCTGTGGAAGTAACAAAGACGGGGAGTTATTGCATAACTCATGGATCGTCATTTTATGTGAAATTGTGCCACTTTCTGTGGAAGTAACAAAGACGGGGAGTTATTGCATAACTCATGGATCGTCATTTTATGTGAAATTGTGCCATTTTCTATGGAAGTAACAAAGACGGGGAGTTATTGCATAACTCATGGATCGTCATTTCATGGGAAATTGTGCCACTTTCTGTGGAAGTAACAAAGACGGGGAGTTATTGCATAACTCATGGATCGTCATTTCATGGGAAATTGTGTTTATCACATGATATGAGACCCAATTGCAAGTCAATTGATTCAAAATCAAGCTCATTTCTTATCATTTTATGTGAAACTATCCTTATCACATGGAATGACAATGTACTGGGAGTCATTCAACTCCAAATCAATTGCATTTCATGTGAAATTGTCTTTATCACATGAAATGATAATGTATTGAGAGTCATTCAACTCAAAATCAAGTTCATTACTTATCATTTCATGTGAAATTATCTTTAACACATGAAATGACATTGAATTGAGAGTTAATCAAGCTTATTTCATGTCATTTCATGTGAAATTATCTTTATCACATGATACAACATTGATTTTGAAAGTCAATTGATTGAAAAACAAAGTGCATTTCATGCCCTCTCCACAAAGATAGCAAGTTACTTCCTAACTAGCATAGCTTATGAATCATCATTTCATGTGAAGTTATCTTTATCACACAATTAGCAAGTCATTTCATGTGAAATTATCCTTATCACATGATATGATATCACTATCATCTCCTAGGGAATTGAATTCCAAGACTTGAAAGTCAATCAATTCAACACTAAGCTCATTTCATGAGAAAGCCATTTATCATGGCCATTGCAACTCCTCGTTATGCGAGCGAATACAATCACCCAAGATTCAAAAATTTCATTGAAACTTGATAAACTTGAGGGATATATTCATCCCATAACTCAAGGATTGCACAAAAAGTCAATTTGGAGAAGTTTGGAGGTCGCAAGCGCGCGAGATGGGGCAAACAGGCAAAGCGGGCTAGGGTGACCATCTGCCCTCAGATGGTCAACCGTCCAGGGCAAGACGGTTGACTGTCCAGGGTGGGACGGTTACCCGAGCCCACCATTGAAAAAAATCTGGGTTTTTAAACCCAACACTTGCCCACTCATTCTCACATTCTCCCATTCGAAAATTAGAGAGTTTCTCTCTCTAAACTCACATCCTATCTTCTCCATCTCTCATTCTCTCATTCCTACTTCAAAAACATTCAATCCAAACATCAAATGCACATCAAACAACAATAAATCAAGCCCATTTAGCAATCAAAACAACCAATTCACATCATTTTGTGAAATCAAACCAAATCAAACCCATTTTTCACAAACCCAACTCCATCATCAAGGATGTCATCAAGCAAGGACTCAAGCACCAAGTATCCATTCTATGGGGTCAAAAGCACATACAAGGCACCACTCTATGATGCTCCACAAGCTAGGGTGTTGCTTGAACCCGACAAGCATCTCTCATTCATCCATTCCCAACAAGAAGTAAGTTTACCCAACTTAACACTTTTCTTTTGAATCTTTCGATTCTTTCGATGAAATTGCATTCCCTTCTACTTCTTTTGAATACCCCTTGGGTTGTTGAGTGATATCCCTTGATTTGGCAAGGATTGAACACACAAATACTTTTCATTTGAAAGCTTGAAAAATGGCACCCGCCAAGTGTTCGATAAAATTCCCAAGTGAAATAAAGATGTTTAATCTTTACCAAATCAATGTATATCAACAAGTAAACCCTCAAGTAAGTAATATGCTATGATTTAGCAAGGATTGACCATACAAAATTCTTTTGTTTCAAGGCTTGGGAGGTGTCACCCACCAAGTGTTCGATAAAATGCCCAAGTGATAAAAAAGTGTTCAATCCTTGCCAAATTAAGGCACATGAACAAGTAAACTCATAAACATCCATTAGCAATTCATTTCATGAATAAAAACAAACTTTTGACATCTTTTAGAAAACAATTTGAAACCAATTGCTAGTGTAAGCATATCATTTCCATGTTCTCTCAACTAACTCTCAAGGTATTTTCAATGGCTATAGCCCAACTTTCAGGACATGCGCACTCGGTCCTCTGTCAAAGGACTCATTGAATGGTGGCGGAACATGGAAAACTTCCAACCCATCACCAAAGGCTATATCGAAAAGGCCGGTTTTGGCCCATTCCTAGATTCTCTATGGAATGACCAATGTGATAGGCAAGCTTTGCTAGCCTTGTCTGAGCTATGGTGGGACACCACCAATACATTCCATTTTAGCTTCGGGGAGATGACATTAACCCCCAAGGACTTCACTATGATCACGGGCTTAAGCATTAAAGGCAAAAGCTTGGAGTTCTATGAGGAGGCTCACACGGATGAAGATTATCTCCTAGCTTACCTTGGGATGGAAATCGAGGTAATCAAGAAAGCAGTGCGACGCACTTGGCTTTTCAACAAGTTTGCTAAGCAAAGGGAGAGCGAGGGTGCAAGCCCCGATTGCATTACAAGGGCATTCCTTCTGTACATGATCTCATGCACATTCTTTGCTGGGACGGGCGACCTAGCCCCTTTGGGTCTTCTTGCAAGCATGGAGGATGTTGACAAGATCAGGAAGTTCAACTGGGGAGGGGCTGCTCTAGCCACCATGTATCGCACCATGTGTGACATGTCACGTGGTGTGACTAAGGACTTTAGCGGGATGCCCTTTGTTTGGGAGGTAATGCTACTTCCCTTTCATTCCTTTTTATTTTTTTCTTATATTATCTTTTCTTTTTGACTCTTTTCTCAACTTTTGACAGGTTTGGTGCTATGAGTACCTCAACCTATGTCGCCCATCCCTTGCTGAGGAAACCATTGAATGGCCTACCCTCAAGAATTACTCTCCTAGTTATGTGTCCATCCAAGCGGCGAATCGTCATGATTACGCCTTTGCTAGAGCTCACCTAGCAAGCCTCACTGCTGATATGGTGAAATTCTTTCCCCATTCTTTTCTTTTTCTTTTTACTCCCCAATTTCTCATTTTGGATTTTTGGACAGATTGAATGGAATCCATGGAAGATATGGGTACCAATGCTACCCAAGCGATGCATTCCTAGCTTGATGCTAACGGGCAAGAGGGTGCTCTTGGAAGGCCCCGTGGGTAGGTACTGGTACCTAGGGGAGCGTGTCTTACGCCAAGTCATGGGTGATGTGAATGCCGCCATGGCTCCAATGCCTCCACCACTTAACATGAGGCATGCTAACTTAATGGAGGGGGAGGAGTTGTGGGATGCCTTGAGAGGCTGGGATGCGGAGGAGTTCACTTCTCCTGACATTGCATATGACACTTTCTGTCTCCAATATCTGATGAGGCCTAGGGTGACAGGCCTCCCTCCTCAGGGGGTAAGTCTTTAACATTCTCCTAGCCTTTTCTTTTTTATAGAGACTCTATTTAATAGGCGAACACTTGCAGGGTCGACGAGCACGAGGGCATAGCTGGACAGTGGGCTCAGGAGTGGTTCCTGGCTCTGAGGAAGATGAGATGGAGGGGGATAGGTCACTACCCTTGCCTCAGCCGAATTGGTTCATTGATTTGTGCAGTGGGTCAGACTTTGTCAAGACCGCCATCACTCATCCTGCATTTGATGAGTCCCCCAGGATCGACCCAAATCGAGAACAGGTGAGTTCTCTTTATGGGTATTTCTTTCTTTCTTTGAACATTACCTTCAATTTTACCCTTATTGATTATCCTAGGTGCCTGCGGCGTATGCCCAAGAGTTCATCGACCTTAGTGAGGGCTTGAGGCGTGACCTTGTGAGGATGAGCCTAGCCAAATCCATGGCGGAAGCTCGTTTGGATGTCATGGTAAGTGTTCAACCCATTTTAAGGTTCCTATTTGTGGTTTTCAACCAACTTTATTCTCATACTTGACTTCTTTGCAATGGATTTTGTATATGCAGCCACCACCAGCAATGCGCCCTCCTAAAGCACCTCGTGGGGGTCGTGATGGAACTGGGCCGAGCCGCAAAAGAAGCTCTGGGAATCGCTGAGATTTACTTTCTTGTTGGGCTTATAGAAACAATGAGACAATGGCTATCTTTTTGCATTTCATGCTTGTGTTTTGTAATTGCCACCTAAAACCAACTCTCTTATCCCTTGCTATGGATACTTGTTGTGCTTGTTTGAATCTATCATGATGATGTTATGGTGCCTTTCTCATGAAAATTTGAGTCAATATGAGTTCATAGGAGTGAAAATGGCCTAAAAAGGCCACCCGAACGCGAAAATAGGCAAAACCGGGCGAAACAAGGCAAAACAAGGCGGGAGCCTCGGGTGACCATCTGGCCCCGGACGGTTAGCCGTCTAGGCCTAGACGGCTGACCGTCCAGCCTCGGACGGTTACCCGAGGTCGACGCTCTTTTTCGCGATTTTTCAGGAATTTTGCGATTTTGACGGTTCTACTCCCTTTAGGACTCGAATTTGTGACCCTTTCCCTATAAAAACACATGAGGGGAGCCTTCTAACTTACCTATTTTTATTGACAATAATTATGGAAGCCTTGGATGGGTTCTTAAGAGGGTTTTTGGCAGTCATGCCTGCCAAAGACAAAATTGAGTTTAAGCGCTTCGGCTTGGAACCATTGCTCTCCATAAGGCACATGAAGCTCGAGACGACCCTTCTCACTGCTGCTACATACTTCTGGGATCCTCAAATCCATGTCTTTCGATTTAATTATGAAGAATTATGCCCAACCATGGAGGAATTCTGTGCTTTATTTGGAGTTTCGCCCGCAGGGCCATTCATTCTTCCTACACCTCGCTCGGATTACCTTGCTTCCTTCTCGGATTTTCTTGGCATTCCTCAAAGGGACACAACGACCTTTGTCAAGGACCATGTGGTGGACTTAATGAAGTTAGCAACCTCATTCTTGGCTCATGATAGCGAAGGTATTCTGACTTTTACCCCTCAAATTCAGCGTGCACTTGCTTTCTGTTTAATCAGTCGCTTTCTCATCTCCACCGATACTCTTCAAGCCCCTGTTCAAATATGTGAGTTGGTTGCCCCTCTTCTCAAGCGCCATAACATCATTCCCTTGGTATTAGCTGAAACCTTGAATGGTTTAGATAAGGTTCATGGCAACCCCAAAGCGCTTTTAGAAGGTAGCCCCTTTTTACTACAAATGTGGCTGCTCGAGCGCTTGAATTTTCTATCTCCCACCACTATCAATCCATACAAGCCCCAGCACTTCTGTCTGCGCCGAGTTGAACTCCCTGGGCCGTTCTCTTTAAGAGATTGGTTGGGTTATTTCCACACGCTGTCATGGCGGAACATCAAATGGTACGTCTTTACATGGGGGTGTAAAGAGCAGGTACTTTTTCGAACCTCGGGGTGTGCTTTTGTCAAACTCATAGGACTGAGGTCGACTTCCTTCTATTGGGCTTCGAGAATTCTTCGCCAGATGGGCACCATGCAAACCATACCGTCCTTAACAGGACCTTGTTGCTTTGTGGAACCTGTCGGTCCTACCATAATCAAGTGGGCGAGGACTCACTGGCCTACAGACCTGAAATTGACTCGGATTGCCAACACTGAAGGGCCTTTCGAGATGAGTAGAGAATACAAGCACTGGTTGAAGGATGACTTGGGCGAAAGAGAAGCCTCTCGCTGAGAAAGAATTTATGACCTTATCAAGGACACAAGACTTGGACTTTGCAGAGAAGACATTCTTGAAGCAGTGGAGGCATCCCACGACCATAACTTGCGAAAGAAAAGAAGACTTGATAGAGAGAGACAAAAGACAAACAAAATGACTCTGAAGAAACTCAAGAGGACTTAAAGACTCAAAGAATAGAATATCTATGGCATGTCGATAGTTCTTTTTACTTAACATCAATAAATTGTTATGTCAAACAATTAGTTTCAAATGAATTGCCAATAATAATCTACTTTCGAGATTTTTTTATTGTGTTCATTGGACCGCACCCAATGTAACTTTATGGGCTGCCTACGTATCCCCGTTTTCTTTTTCTTTTCTTTTTTCTCTTTTTTTTCTTTTTTTTCTTTTTTTCTTTTTCTTTTTTCTTCTTTTTGTTTCCTTTTTTTTTTCTTTTTGGGGAATCAGGTCCTCGTAGTTCAAATGCCTTAACTTTTGCCTAGGCCGCCCTTACAGGTTTTCAACCTAGCAGTCCTCATACATAATACTTCTTTAATTGATCCAAATTAGTAGGACGAGCGAACTCGATCCCATCCAAATCCATAAGTCGAACAGCCCCTGTTGGCAATATCTCCTTGATGACGTATGGTCCACCCCAACTTGGTTTGAACTTTCCTCGTGGATCCAAAATTGGAGCTCGGATCTCTTTCAACACTAAATCCCCTTTCTTTAAGCCTCTGTCTTTGACATGTTTGTTGAACGCCCTTGCGACTCTTCTCTGGTACCCTTGCACATGGTAGAAAGCCCTCAATCGCCTTTCATCTAGTAATGCCAACTCATCATAACGACTTTTGATCCAATCCACCTCTGCTAGCTGACTTTCCACTGCAACCCTTAACGAAGGAACTTCCAATTCCACTGGCAGAACAGCCTCCATCCCATACACTAGCGCATACAGCGTAGCCCCTATTGACGATCTGACTGATGTTCTGTACCCCCATAATGCCAATGGTAGTTTCTCATGCCAATCAGTGTACGTGTCAGCCGTTTTCTGTAATATCTTCTTGATGTTTTTGTTGGCGGCTTCCACTGCGCCGTTTGTTTGTGGACGATACGGGGATGACAAGTGATGAACGATCTTGTACTTCTGCAAGAGTTCTTTGGTCTCCTTCTGGAAATGCTGACCGTTATCTGAAATAACCTCATGCGGTACCCCATATCGGTAGATAATGTTGAGCTGTATGAACTGCGCCACCTTTTTAGCATTCAAAACTTTGAAGGAAGTTGCTTCCACCCACTTGGTAAAGTAATCGATGGCTACCAAAATGTATTTATGACCATTGGATGCCTTCGGCTTAATCTGTCCGATGATATCTATTCCCCATACTGCAAACGGCCACGGAGTTGACATGCTTGTTAAGGGCATGGAGGGCAAGTGTTGTCCGTTGGCGAAGAGTTGACACTTATGGCACTTCTTGACGTGGGTATAGCAATCCCTTTCCATTGTAGACCAGTAATACCCTAGTCTCATGATCTTCTTAGCCATCATGTATCCATTCATATGCGGAGCCCCCACTCCTTCATGGATTTCTTCGATGAGTTTCCTGGCTTCTTCCTCCGTGACACACAGCAAGTGGATTCCGTCGTAAGACCTCCGATACAATTTTCCTCCGCATACCACATAATGGCTTGCCAATCTTCTCAGTGTTCGCCTATCCATGCGAGATGCTTCCTCTGGATATTCCCTTTCCTCGATGAGCCTTCTTATGTCATAAAACCAAGGGTGGCTATCTGTTACCTCCCCTTCTCGAATGGAACAGCAATAAACAGGTTTCTCTCTGCATTCGATCACGAGCGGTTTCACGCTTCCTCCTTCTGGTATCTCCACCATTGAAGCTAGAGTTGCTAAGGCATCAGCGAACTGATTCTTGTTTCTCGACAAGTAATTGAACTCGATCTCCGTGAACTCTTTGGTCAGTGCTTCCAAATAGGCATGATAGGGCAACAGCTTCTCATCGTGAGTCTTCCACTCCCCTTTTATCTGACAGATGATCAATGTTGAATCTCCGAACACCTCTAGTTCTTTTATCCCCAACTCTAACGCAGCTTCCAATGCTAGGATGCAGGCCTCATACTCTGCTATGTTGTTGGTGGCTTCGAACCCCAATTTAACTGCTAAAGGCGTGAAGGCTTCCTCGGGCGAGACTAGTAGCACTCCTATGCCATAACCTCTTCTGTTTGCAGCTCCGTCGAAGTAGACTTTCCAAACCTTCTTCTTGATTTCTAGGATATCTTCGTCGGGGAACTCATCATTGAATTGGGTTGATGACGACACAGGGCAGCTTGCCAAATGGTCTGCAATGACACTTCCTTTAACGGACTTCTGCGCCAGGTACTTTATGTCGAATTCATTGAGAAGAAGCGACCAACGAGCGGTCCTATATGATAGGACTGTTTTTTCTAGCAAATACTTCAAAGGATCCAATCGACTTATCAACAGGACTTCGAAAGACATCATGTAATGACGGAGTTTCTGGGTAGCCCATACCAATGCTACGCAAGCCTTTTCTAGCGTATTGTACTTCACTTCATAATCTGTCATTTTCTTGCTCAAGTAGTAGATGGCATTTTCCTTTTTCGACCCTTCAAGGTATTGAGCTAACATAGCTCCCGTCGCGGTTTCAGTAACCGTTAAGTATAACAGTAATGGTTCACCTTGCCGCGGGGGAACCAAGATTGGGGGGTTACTCAGATACCTTTTAATGGTCTCAAAGGCTTCTTGACAATCCTCATTCCATTCCTTGGAAACGCCCTTTTTAAGTAGCTTGAAAATTGGCTCGCATACCATGGTCAGATTGGCGATAAAACGGCTTATGTATTGAACTCTCCCCAGAAAACCCCGGATCTGCTTTTCTGTTCTTGGTGTCTCCATCTCCGTGATAGCTTTTATCTTCCCTGGATCAACTTCAATTCCCCTCTGAGTGATCATGAAACCCAACAGCTTCCCTGCGGTGACTCCGAAGGCACACTTCTGAGGATTCAGTCGGAGGTTGTACTTCTTTGCCCGTTCTAGGAACTTCTCCAATGCCGCGAAATGTCCTTCCCGGTCTACAAATTTGACAATCATGTCGTCCACATACACCTCTACTTCTTTATGGATCATATCATGCAATAGGGTCGTAGCAGCTCTTTGGTAAGTAGCCCCTGTTAGGATTATGCCCTAGAGCCAATCATGGAGATGATTGTTTAGGGATTAGGAACAATCATTTGATTTCATTTATGTATGTCACATTTATTATTGATTTAATAAAAGGGCTTATTCTATTATGTTTATATGCATCATTTATATTTACATAATATGTCCATGGAGTTAGAGTTGAGAATATGGAATTACAAAGAGTTGTAATTTTGAGACTATAGATATATCTCTGTACTAAACTCCTTAAGCATTCCTAGTTGAAGGTTCACTATGATGGACAGTAATGAACCATAGGACTAGCACTTGTTAGGTTGACTCTATAGGAGGATAGCTAGTCTCAAGCTATTTGTGTGGAGACACTACAACCAACAAGTGGGTGCCTATTACGAGAATAGGTACACTGAATGTGACCAAAGATATGAGATAAACTGAATGGAGTTTTATCCTGCCTGTCAATCAGTTTCTCATTGTTATAGTGGTACAAGTAATCCTTAGACCTGAGACACCATAGTTGCCTTATGCATGTAGCTTTAGAAGTTTGATAACACTAAGTGCAGATCCTATTCAGGGGTCTGCAAAGGTGTTCATTGGCCCTACTGCTATGTGTGTGAAGGCATGTGAGTGATCAACAAGGGATCCATCACTCTCAGGAAAAGAGAGAGAATGTCTCATATAGCATTCATAATATAACTCATTAAATCCATGGCCATGGTAGGATGAATATGAAAAGAGTTTCATGAGTTCATCAATGAGTTGATATCTATGAATGAGTATAAAGTAATTGAACTAGGGACTTGACAGACTTCCATGTCCTATTAGTTCAATTGGAGACATTGTGTTGAAGGAAGGATGCAATTGTAACCTATAAACTATAACAGAAGGGTTCTTTGTAAATGACTATTCACCTCATTAAGGACCACATCATGAGCCATATGCTAGGTGTTACTCATGGTTAGTAGAAGCCCTAATTGATATAAGTGAGTTATAATCGATTAGGAAATTGGAAGGAGTTCCAATTAGACCCTAAATGGAAAGAGTTCCATTGTGCACACCTCGTGCTATTCCTACTACTTAATGATGTGAACCCAATGGGTCACACACTGATCATGCAAGAAGGGCTTTAAAGTCTATGAGAGAAAGGGTTTTAGTGAATAAAGAATAGTTCTTTATAGGCCTATTTGTATTTGATACAAATAATAGGGGTTAATGTGCAATTAAGTGTAATTACACATAACCCTATTAGGGTTTCTTCCCCATGGCCAGCCCCCTTTAGTGGGCTGCCTATATAAGTCACACTTATGTGTGACATGGCATAAGAGGCTTGCACAATAAACCCTAGCCGCCCAGCCCTTTGGAGGCTCTCTTCTCTCTCTCTCTCTTCTCCACCTCTAGCAACAACAAGGAAGAAGAAAGAAAAGGCTTGAAGCTCTAGCTAGGTGTGGATACCGTTGGAGGCAGCACACTTGGGCTGCTCATTCACCGCTGTCCGGAGTAGAAGCTTGGAGCAAAACGGAGAAGACAAAAATCCTGTAAGTGTTCTAACCCTCTTCGTAGTTAGGGTTTGATTTTGTGTTATGCATAGTTAGATTCATGGGATTGGGAATCGTAGGAAAAATTTTTATATTCCGCCTTTGTATTTTTCCCTCTTGTTCGATTCCCAACAGTGGTATCAGAGCCATGATTATGCATAATACAAAATACATATGGGCTGGTAATTATGGTGTAGTTGAATGATTCAAAAATCTGGAAAAGTTTTCTGCATAATTGGTTTTCCTCCATGGTTGAACCTAGGGTTTGGAACCCTAGGTCAATTCTCTTCTACTCCTCTTCTTATTGATGGTTAAGTGTAGCCATGGATGCAATAGGTTGCATAGGGTTTGAGTTTGGAGAAGAAGAATAAGGAAACTAGGGTTTTATAAAACTGTTATGAACAGTTTTCATGGTAGCCATGAAAAACCGTCATCTTGTTTTGCCTGCCGAATTCATAGTTCTTCTCCAAAATTTTTGAGCCATATATGGTTAGAAAGCTCTTTGAATAAGCTTTCCAACCCAACAAACGGTGCGTCAATCCGAGTTCTGTAGTGAAAGTTATGAATTTTTTACTACAGGCTGTCTGGAAAGACAGTTTTGCTCGGGAATGATGCAATAGCCACAACTTCGAGTTATTGATGGAGATCAAAGGCATGGCAATGGTTGCCACCACTTGGGTTATGTTCTAGACATGGTAGGGAAAGGTTCCCAAGCATTTAGATGCATCATAATTGGATTAAGATGCTAGAACAGAAGGAAGAAGGAGAAGAACACCATGGAGGCTGAATCTGGGTTTTAGAACCCTAAGGTTCTTGCAATTAATTCTAATTAAAGCTGCTGTATTTATGATGGAAGATCATTGTAGGATCATTATATATCATGTGTATATGATTTTCTTTAAGTTTCAAAAAGGTTTTGATGGAAAAAGATTCAAAAAGTTTGAAAATTTTTCATGAACAGCATAGCAGATTTTCTCTGCAGAAAAGTCATCAATGGAGTTTTGATTAGAACTTGAGTTAGGGAACTCCAAATTGCATGAAACCAATTGCATTAGTTTCCTAAGACATGTAGGATACTGGGAAAATTCGTTTGGTAGCCTAATTCATTCATCTTGCTGGGTTTTAAATCAATTTCTGACCATGGACAGTGTGCTGTCAAATTCTGGGCAGCCTACTGTTGTTTTAATTGTTTAGAACAATTGGTGATGATTTGATCATCCAAACCTCTTCTATTAGCTTAGTATTTCATGTAGGGACATGATACAAAAGCTGGTTTCAATGGAAGAGTCGAATTGATAAGGATTTAGAAGCTATTGTGACCTTCAAGGTCTGCAACAATGGCTCCAGCAATGGGTTTGGAAACCCTGATTGTTCTTGATGATGGCAGCCACTTCCACCACTTCTCACGTGTCCAGAGGCTTGTCCCACACCCCTAGGATGTTCCCCCATGACTGGCCATGGCCTCCCACAATCGTTGGTGGCCATGGCAGCCTAGCCAAGCTCAGGCAGCCCCCTGGTAGTGACGGCTGCATAGAGTTAAGGATGAAACCCTAATTTTGAGTTAATGATGAAACCCTAATTTCATTATGGCATTAATTAAAACCCTAATTGGAATATTAATTACCTTAATTAAGGGTTAATGATTGGTCATTAAATGACCAATCATGGTTATTGATTGTTAGGGCATAATTAATACCATTAATGATGTCTAGGGTTAGGGTTTTGGAAACCCTAATTAGTGTAATTAATTAAGGGTAATTAATACCCTATTTGGCATTAATTAAACCCTAATCCCTTTTATTAAATACCATATGAACCTAGGGTTTTAATGATTGGACATTAAATGACCAATCATAAGGCATTTAATGATTAGGGCTTGCATTTAGGGTTTAGGGTTATGCATTTAGGGTTTAGGGTTATGCATTTAGGAAACCCTAATACACTAATTCATCATTTTAATGATTTTATTTAATTCCTATATTAATTATTTAATTAATATTGATTAATTTTATAATGTTTTAAATGGTTTAAAACACAATTAGGGATTAAATTAAAATCTGGAAATTCTTAATTAAATGAAATTGTTTTGTTTAATTAAGGAAACCCTAATATTGGACATTAGAGTTATTTTAGGAAACTTTACATGTTTTAAATTAATTTGATTAATTGAAACTGTAATGTCCTAAATGTTAAGACTTTATTTAATTCTGGATATTTTTGTTAAAACCTAATAAGATTAGGATGCATTAATGAGATTAATGTAAATCATTCAAGAGAATTACCATAATGCCCATATGTTTTAATGCTTACAGTTTTTCTTTACATTATGCAATGAGATTGTATGTATGTGTTTGGATGATGATTATGGACTATACCCTTTAAACCAATTGTGATTGGCCGTCTTATGAATGGGATGTTATTATTTACAAGAGTTGTAATTTTATTAAGGTGATGTAATTTATTTGGGGCTTGCATGCCACCTTCCCTCTCCCTCTCTCTCTATCATTCTCTTATGTACCCCACATTCCCCTTATGTATCCCTTTCTTTAAATTATGTAAATGTTATGTAATCGAGAGCGCACTAAGGAGCATGGTGGACCCAAAGGAGCATGATAGAGCCCAACAAGCCAATGGTGGAGACCATCAAGCCAAGGGAGCAGATTAAAGGACTTGAAAGCTTAGAGAAGTGTTTCAAGAAAGCATGCATATTACGAATGGTTTATTTTACGATCACATACACCCACCTTAGACCTTGGATTCAATCTATTGGCTTGGATTGAATCCTCTCAAAGTCCATAATCATCATAGTGGGAGCTTTAATTTATGAGATAATTGTATTAGCTCCAATACCATAGTTTGGTATATGTTACCTATTCACTTAAGGACTAATATCAAAATATGGTACTTTATATATGTTGATATATAATAGCATGCGATGTATGATTTATAATAGCATGAGATGTATGATTATAAATAGCATAATTTATATGTTTAAATTTTGATACATAGGATGCATGTTACTTTGATGAGACCCTTTAAAACCCCTCTTATTTAATATTAAGTTGAAAATGGAGAAGTCATTGGGGAATGAATTCTTCATTGCCTTCCATCATTATAGGATCATCTAACGTCCCTTAATGTGGGTACCTGGCTGCAGACATGTAGGAGCTACCCATATTAAAGACATTACTTGAAACTATCACATATGTAGATATCATGGGGTGCCTAAGCTGGTATATACCAAGAAACTAACATGTGAGGTATATATTTGGTGAAACATACCTGTGTGAATGATGGGCTTAACTTAACTAGGGAAGTATTCCAAGAAACTAACATGTGAGGAGTATGTACCCTAGAGGCAAAACGATTGGAATTTGCTTATGAAGCAATAGACAAAGAGTTGTCTTCTTATTGTGGGTTAGAAGTCAAGAAACTAACATGTGAGGCTTCTAGGTCACAGTGGGACCCCAATCCCCATTAGGAATGAGATTCCCGAATTCCATTAGAGGGTGTATGGAATTTGATAAAATAGTGGGAGGTACCATATGATTAAAGACCCAATCATTATGGATAAAAATGAAATCTAATTCTCTGTTTATGTAGATTACCTAATTACTCACCTCAAAACCCCTATTTCCTAATATATAGGATATTGATAGTTTGACTAAACCCGATTTCTTTGATTGACTTAGGAAATTGAGAATTGTTCTCAATTTCAAAAGATTGTTTATATGCTATTAGGCCTTTTATTAAAGGCCCTCCATAAAACATCCTAAGAAGAAAAAGACACTATGCGCAATTGGCATCTTGTTGCCATGCTATATGATAGTATTGATGACTAATGAGCTTCAGAAGAAAAATTAGTCAATGCAAGTGCCTTTGATGTCCTACATCATATACAAAGGTTGTATTGTGAGTAAAATAATACTATAAAGTATAGTACTTGTAAAGGACTTCTTCTGGACTAGGATGTAATAAAAGTTGTTTATTAATAATCATTCTTTTGAAAAATGATTAATCACATAGAATAGCTTGAGAAGCTAGATGTGATTTAAAATGGAAGCATAGAGGAAAGCAAGTCTTGAAAAGTCAAAGACAAAGAAATATAATTATTTTGTAGTAAATATAAGGTATTGTAAAGGGAACTTGATAAAGTATCAGTCTTCCTAGAAGAACCAAACTTTTGAAGTTTTGGTTCATGCTCTAAACTAAATTGTTGGTTAGTTTTGCTTCTTGGTTTTTGGATTCTAGTATAATCTAAATCGAAGCAGAAAGTTAAGTAGATAATAAGTTACCTTTAAAAATTTTAATAGAGCAAGAGTTGCTAGATTAATTTTGGGAACTTATTTCTTAACTAAGTCATTTAAGACATTCTAGAAATTTGATTTCCGAATTTAAATGACTAATTAGAGCGAATGCAACGTATTCCGAGAATACAAGAGATGTAGACACTCTCATTTAAATGTAACGATTATGACTTGGTTATGAGATGACCAAACCCATCTTTTACTTGCTGAAGTGAATGAGTTACATTTATAATTTGACTATACATTGTGATGTATACAGTCATGTAGAGCATGCATTCAATTATAGTAGACTCATCTTAGAATACCATAGCTCAATGGTGAATCTAAGAGAACAAATTGAACCCTATTAAGATATGGTTTGATCCATGATGAGTTTTACTAATGTATCCATCTAGGATATACCTTAAAATTGCTACATATTGATAATTTAGGGTTCACTCCAGTTTTGTCCCAATTATATCAGATATGATATGGGAAGAAACCCAACTTATAGAAGTTAAGGCTTGGGCTTGTGCTACGTATGTCTGGAAACATAATGTAGACAATCTGGAAATACGGTCAAGTAAGTGTTGAATTGTGGTATATCCCAAAAGTGGTTGGGATAGTATTTCTATTACCCTAATGAACAAAAGTTTTCCATTAGGATGTTTGCTGGATTTTCTTGAGAAAGAGTTCATTCAAGAAGATGCAAAAGTAGATAGAATTTATAGAATTGTCTGTAAAGCCACAAACGAACAAAGATCCAACCCTTGTCTCTGTTAAGACAAAACCCTTAACTACACTACAATCTTTTCATAGATCAAATTGGATATTTCTTAACATAGGAGAGATATTGTATCTCTATTAGAATGTGAAAGAATTGTTCTTTGGTGATAAAGATCACCAAGATAATCCTATTGATTATGACTAGACGATGTTTCACATCAACTCGAGAAATGACTAAGAGTCATTAAATCCAATATGGATAGGTAGAGACCTAAAAGGCTTGGCTATTTAAGAATGTTTTCAACATAGGCAAAATGTTGTCTATAAAGAAACTTGTTTGATAATAGTTATGCTGAAATCCATTTGGATCTTGTTATCTATAAACACACATTTTGAATATGAGATATGTCAAAAAGGATATAAAGATGTTATATCAAATGGTGAAAAACCATAAAAGTGTGTAAGTTATAGAAGTCTAATAATAGACTACAAGGTTCTCATAATTAGAACATCTATAAAGTTGAAGTAATCAAATTGTTTGATTTCTCTCATTGTATAGATGAACCATGAGTGTATAAAAGGTTAGTAGGAGTGCGATCATTTTTCTTTATCCTAAGTATAGATGACATCCTAGTCATTATGAATGATATATGAATGACATCCTAATCGTTTTGGTTTTTGGAGAAAAACTAATTCATGAAAGATTTGGCAAAAGCATCCAATAAGATCTATAGAGATAGATCATATAGATTGCTAAGTATCTCCAAATCATCAAACATAGTTGAAATGTTGAAGGAGTTCAACATAGAGAATTCTAAGGGAGGTCTGATTTACTTCAGATAAGAATTCATTATTCAAGGGCATGTGCCCTAGGATAACACAAGTAAGATTCTTAAAGTGTTAAGAAGCCTTATTTTACACTATGTATTGAACCTGATATCTATTATGTTGTAATTGTTACAAATAGTTATCAATCAATTCAAATTTGGAATATTGGATTGTATATGGAAATTGTAAACTCATAGTAGATGGGTATATGGATTTGGATATAATCCATATGGGGTATATTTTATATTCACTTTAGTTGGTGAAATACTTAATGGAAGAACTGTATGAAAGATACAGTGGATTCCATTATTGAGGGTGAATTAATTGTCGCATTGTCTAGGAGACTGTTTGGATCTATAAGTTCATTTAGAACTTAGAGTTGTTCCTTCCATTGAGTTGCCCACACCTTGTTTTGTGACAACAATGGATCTATAGCTCAAGTATAGGAATCACGGTCTCATCAAAAGTCCAAACACATAGAGTGACAATTCCAAGTGATTAGAGGAATCATTGGAAAAGGTAATAGATACATTACAGAGGATATTATCTACATAAGTTTTTGTAGACCTACTGACTAAACCTTTAAGACATAATTTGTTATGTCTAAGACCAACATCTTGAGAAGATAGGTATGCGATACATGGTCGATTGGCTTTAGTGCAAGTGGGAGATTGTTAGGATTATGCCCTAGAGCCAATCATGGAGATGATTGTTTAGGGATTAGGAACAATCATTTGATTTCATTTATGTATGTCACATTTATTATTGATTTAATAAAAGGGCTTATTCTATTATGTTTATATGCATCATTTATATTTACATAATATGTCCATGGAGTTAGAGTTGAGAATATGGAATTACAAAGAGTTGTAATTTTGAGACTATAGATATATCTCTGTACTAAACTCCTTAAGCATTCCTAGTTGAAGGTTCACTATGATGGACAGTAATGAACCATAGGACTAGCACTTGTTAGGTTGACTCTATAGGAGGATAGCTAGTCTCAAGCTATTTGTGTGGAGACACTACAACCAACAAGTGGGTGCCTATTACGAGAATAGGTACACTGAATGTGACCAAAGATATGAGATAAACTGAATGGAGTTTTATCCTGCCTGTCAATCAGTTTCTCATTGTTATAGTGGTACAAGTAATCCTTAGACCTGAGACACCATAGTTGCCTTATGCATGTAGCTTTAGAAGTTTGATAACACTAAGTGCAGATCCTATTCAGGGGTCTGCAAAGGTGTTCATTGGCCCTACTGCTATGTGTGTGAAGGCATGTGAGTGATCAACAAGGGATCCATCACTCTCAGGAAAAGAGAGAGAATGTCTCATATAGCATTCATAATATAACTCATTAAATCCATGGCCATGGTAGGATGAATATGAAAAGAGTTTCATGAGTTCATCAATGAGTTGATATCTATGAATGAGTATAAAGTAATTGAACTAGGGACTTGACAGACTTCCATGTCCTATTAGTTCAATTGGAGACATTGTGTTGAAGGAAGGATGCAATTGTAACCTATAAACTATAACAGAAGGGTTCTTTGTAAATGACTATTCACCTCATTAAGGACCACATCATGAGCCATATGCTAGGTGTTACTCATGGTTAGTAGAAGCCCTAATTGATATAAGTGAGTTATAATCGATTAGGAAATTGGAAGGAGTTCCAATTAGACCCTAAATGGAAAGAGTTCCATTGTGCACACCTCGTGCTATTCCTACTACTTAATGATGTGAACCCAATGGGTCACACACTGATCATGCAAGAAGGGCTTTAAAGTCTATGAGAGAAAGGGTTTTAGTGAATAAAGAATAGTTCTTTATAGGCCTATTTGTATTTGATACAAATAATAGGGGTTAATGTGCAATTAAGTGTAATTACACATAACCCTATTAGGGTTTCTTCCCCATGGCCAGCCCCCTTTAGTGGGCTGCCTATATAAGTCACACTTATGTGTGACATGGCATAAGAGGCTTGCACAATAAACCCTAGCCGCCCAGCCCTTTGGAGGCTCTCTTCTCTCTCTCTCTCTTCTCCACCTCTAGCAACAACAAGGAAGAAGAAAGAAAAGGCTTGAAGCTCTAGCTAGGTGTGGATACCGTTGGAGGCAGCACACTTGGGCTGCTCATTCACCGCTGTCCGGAGTAGAAGCTTGGAGCAAAACGGAGAAGACAAAAATCCTGTAAGTGCTCTAACCCTCTTCGTAGTTAGGGTTTGATTTTGTGTTATGCATAGTTAGATTCATGGGATTGGGAATCGTAGGAAAAAATTTTTATATTCCGCACTTCTATTTTTCCCTCTTGTTCGATTCCCAACAGCCCCAGCATTTCTCAAGCCAAAAGGCATTACCTTGTAGCAATACGTGCCCCACTGCGTGATAAAAGCCGTCTTTTCCATGTCTCGAGGCGCCATCTTTATCTGGTTGTAACCGGAGAACCCATCCATGAAGGAGAGAAGAGCATGGCCTGCCGTGCTGTCCACCAATACATCAATATGCGGTAGAGGGAAATCATCCTTTGGGCTTGCAGCATTAAGGTCGCGGAAGTCGACACACATTCGCACTTTCCCATCTTTTTTAGGCACAGGCACTATGTTAGACAGCCACTCAGGGTACTCCACAACTTGGAGAAACCCGGCATCTAATTGTTTAGTTACCTCTTCTTTTACTTTCAAAGCCCATTCTGGTTTTAATCTTCTTAATTTTTGCTTTATAGGCTTTTTAGTGGGATTAGTGGGGATGTAATGTTGCACTATATCTGGATCAATACCAGGCATATCGTCATAAGACCATGCGAAGGCCTCTACATTGGCTTTTAGAAGTATTATCAATTTTTTCTTTTTCAGCAGGCGAGAGAGTTATCCCAATTTTAATTATCCTTGGCAATTCATCTGTCCCTAGATTGATTGATTCCAATTCATCCATGTTAGGTTCGGTAACGCCCCTTTTCCTTTGCTCGACGAGCTCCGGGGGGACGTCATTCCTAGGATCTATATCCATGCCATAGATATCCATAGAAGAGAGAAAGGAAACACTGCAAATAATGAAAAGAAACACACTTTATTGACTGAACTAACAAAACAAAAAAAAGAAAAGAAAACACATGTGCCACAACTAGGGAACGACTCCTAACTCCACAAGGTGGGCTAGGCGGACACACTTTATTTGAAAGGAAAGCTAAAACAAGCTACTAAGGAACCTACAAACTACTATCAGGTAAGGCGAGATCCTCGCCCTCAAGAACTTCTGCAATGGTACCCTCTTCAAGATACCAATTAAGGAGCGGCACGGCTGAATGGTGAATTGAAGAACACTCGAGATCCGATTCCTCTACAGCAAGAACCATATCTTGAAACATTGTAACCATGGCTTCCGAATCCATCTGTTCTGCCTAGTCCTCACTCTTCTCTTCCCAATAGTCATCATCGATCGCTTCATCATCAACCATTGTAGCAGTAATGGGATACCACTCAGTAAAGAATATTTCAAACCCCGGAACTCTCGCCTTGGTTGCTTTGTCAATGGATGGTTTGGGAAATCCACAGAATAGAAAGTCCTCCCCTTCCTTAACAAAGTAACCATTCAAAGTAGGTCGGTATGGCGAGATTCGGATATCTGGCACCCTTCCTTCTGCTTTTGCTTTGATCCTTTCTCTGCTTCTCTGCAACATCTCCATACAGTCCTTTTTGGAAGGCTCATACCCCAATCCGAAGGTATAGGTGACAATGCGGCTCTGAACGGATACCGGTATGCCTTGCTGACGGCGTCCTAGTCCTATGCCTGGGAAGAAACTCATTTTCTTCATTATGTTCCCCACATGCAAATTGCCATGAGGGCAAAGGTCGAGAGGTATCAACTCTCTCCGTTCCGGCTCTTTTTCTATGCATTGAACATACTTGAACCCAGACAATGGTGCTCCAACGGGCTCGGGCTTGATCTCGCAAATGGGTACCCCTGACGACTTCAAGTCATAATCAGCTTGGAGTGTGACGATGGCCCCTTCATAAGGGAACTTGACTTTTTGGTGCAATGAAGAAGGGACAGCCCCAGCATGATGAATCCAAGGTCTCCCCAACAAGAGATTGAAGCACGACGAGACATCCAGCACTTGGAACTCCACTCTGAATTCTGTAGGCCCCATAATCAACGGCAAAGTGACCACTCCAATCACTTCTCTGCGGGTGTTATCATAGGCTCTCACTGTTTGCCCGGATGGCACGAAGTCTGTTGGATCCAACCCCAAAACGATGGCAGTTCTGAGAGGGCACACATTAAGGGCGGAACCATTGTCGATCAAGACTGTCGGAACCCTCTTTCCCATGGTGTCAACAGTGATGTACATGGCTTGTGAATGGCTAGGTCCACTTTTAGGTAGGTCTGCCTCTGAGAACACAATGGTTGAGTTCTTCGAGGTTAGATTCACCAAGTTCACCAAATTTTCTGGAGATGTGTCAACAGGAACCTGTATCTGGTTGAGCAACTTCAAGATAGTCTGACGATGCTTCTAAGAGGCCATGAGCAAACCCCATATAGTGATGTTGGCATTAGTCTTTCTCAATTGCCTAAGCACTTCATCCTCCTCTTCTTGCAGGTCGAGGTGGCGATTACCTTCCAAGTCTCCCAATGGGTTGTCAGATTCTAAGTGCGGAGGCTTGAAATGGCGACCCCCTCTAGTTATGTGCTCCACCTCGTCATCACTCATCCACATATCATCAATCTCACCTACATCACCCATGAGGTCATCCCATGTGATTGTGTCGATCTCTTCCGTTTGGACTTCCTCTGGTAACTCATCCCAACCCGTGGGGATTATAGGCTCATCAGGGATGGGGTCGGGGTAGAGTACATAGTAATCAAACTTTCCGGACGACTCTCCCAACAAACCCACTTTAGGATCTCCTGCCTTGAACCTTTCTTTCAATTGTCGCTGCATGGACTTCTTTGGCAATACCCAAACCTTTTGATCAATAAGGTCTTGAACTACCTTTTTCAGTATAACACAGTCCTCCGTATCATGTCCGGGCGCCTGATGGTACAAATAGAATTGGTGAGGAGTCGAAGGCCTCGGCTTTGAATGGCATGGCAATATGAGCCCTTTATCACAACATTGGTGGAAAACTTGGGTCAAAGTCATGGGAAGCGGCGTGTATCGCCTTATGGGTTGACGGGATTGGGACGAGCCTAGCTCGATGGCATTTATGTTGTTGGGAGGAGGCATATTGTGAGTGGGGAGGGGATTTCGAGTGACATTTGGGCAATTTGGTGCAGTGGGTGGTGAAATGATCTGCTTGTCGAGCAAATCTTGGATTTCATGGCGGAGGCGGTAACAACGGTTGGTTAGATGGCCTTTGGCTTGGTGGAACTTGCAATATTCATTTTCATTGTAGTTCTTGGGCAATGGGTTTGGTGGAGGCCTTGGGTCGAAGGGTTTCAGGAGGTCACGGCTTCTCAGCTTTTCAAAGACTCTTTCGAGTGGCATATATAGCTCGGTGAATTGGCGAGGTGAGGTGGAGTCATTTAGGGAGAAAGGGCGAGTGGGTTGGGTAATGGTATTGACCTCGGCGTTGGGTTTTCCTCCGAAGTTTGTCCTTCGACTCCTTTGGATTTCCTCCGTTTTGATTGTTCTATCGGCGATTGCATCTTCAACTTGTGTGCCAGCCCCAACAAGAGCCTTGAAGTTCGGAAAGTAATGAGCAAAGAGATGCTTGTGATATACGGGCAGCAAGTTCTTCACCACCAACTGAATCTGTTCTTCCTCATTCGGTCTGTCTGTCATCTTGGAAGCCTTCTGTCTCCACCTAGTGATGAAGGCGGAGAAAGTCTCGTTAACCCCTTGCTTAGTGGTTTCCAAGTCCCTTCGCGTGACATCCACTTCAGTGTTATACTTGTAATGATCTGTGAATGCATTGCACACATCCTCCCAAGTCTTGGTTCTATTCTCCTCTAATGACAAAAACCATTTCAAGGCGGAACTCGCTAATGACTCATGAAACATTTGAGCCAATAACTCATCGTTCGCCCCTCGAGGGTGCATAGCTCGCACATACATCTTGAGGTGGGTTTTAGGACAGCCTATCCCATCGAATTTTTCTAATTCCGGCATCTTGAATTGTAACGGGATGCGAGCCTTTGGGAACAAGGACAAAGTGCGGATGTCCACCATATCATCAGACCTGCGGATTCCCTTCAGAGTTCGTTCTAAGGCCTCGACCTTGTTTGCCAGGACGGTTGAGCTCTCCCTTGATGTAGCTTTGGTTTCCCCTTCCTTGGTTTTAGGTAGTTCACCCCCTTCTCCTAATGGTTCCTCAGCGGATTCAGACTCATTGGATCCTTGATTGTTATCAGTGGCACGGGCCCTAGATTCAGGTTCAGAGTTCTTCTGTTGAAGGTCTTGAGCTAACTTGAGTGCGGTCTCGGATACCTGGGTAGTGTGGTCAAGCTTTTCCATGATAGCTTTCAAAGCGGCCTCAAGGTTGAAACCCCAGTTGCTAGTTCTTTCTTCAGCCATATCCGACTCAGTGATGGAATCAGCACTGACTAGGCGCCCTTGTTGATCGCGGATCCAAGCCAGCACGTCTCTCCCTCTAACATAGGGTAAATACTCAATTTTTCAGCCTAAGGGTCCATCTTAAGCTTCCATAATTATCTCAAAATCTTTACAACGTACACTCTTAATTAGTTTTCTTAACCAATTACCCTTGCAGGGGTTATGGGGGAAGGGTACGTATTAAGGATGTAAGATGCAAAGTTTCCTTTAATTACCCACTCAATCAACGAAGCATGGCAACACATCACAAACACGGCAGCATATCATCACAACAATGTGTGTGCATATAGGTGATCTAACGGTGTCCTAAAAGGTCCATTACATGCAATTCTTTCTTTTAAGAGGGTAGGCTAGGGTCCTCAACTTTGCTTGTACCAATCTTTATACCTAACCACATGTGACATCAGGAATGTCGCGTGGGTCCAGCAGTACGTGATTGATCCATTTGATATACCCAAGGGCAAGCCCAAGGGTACTTGGCAAGAGAGGTTTGATAGCTTCGCCCAACACATGGAATCAGGAAAACCAAGGTCGAACTAGGCTATCAGTTGGCAAGGATACATCGAGGGACAATCGAGTGATCATGCAACAATAGCGCACACAATGCAATAAATGAAAGCATACAATCAAGCGGATGCAATGTGATTGATTTTAATTAACAATAAGAAATTAATTTAGCCCAATCAAATTAAATGAGTCTAGCCCTCGACATCCCCAGCGGAGTCGCCAAACTGTGAACCCACGAAAAAGCGCGGAGCCCACAAGGGTTTGGCAAAAATATAAAGGGTTTAAAGACAACAAACAAAAAGGGAGTCGCCACCTCATTTTTTAGGGAAAAGAGGAAAACCACAAAAATGTTTTATTTTCAAAACCACATGACTCCATTAAAGGAAAAGCAAAGTCTTTGAAACCAGAAAATTGGATCCGGGGGCTAAGTTACGACGTGGGAAGGTTCTGGGCAAAAGCCCATAGGCACCCACATTGCCCAAGTTGGTCTCTTAATTTAATTGGGCTAACTTAAGATCTTTTCCACTCAAATATCATCATATATCATCACAAGGCAGCATGCATATCATATATTTCATCTAATCATCTCATGCACAATTACTCAAATAAAACAAAACAGAAAAAAAGAAAAGAAAAGAAAAGCCTAGGATACTTGGATCCTAGAACGGACTTGAGCCTCACGAAGAGCGCCTACGTACCATGCAGCGAAATACATGGATCAAAGTCCACGTAGTTCGAAAAGAATAGGGTTACAACCTAATACAAACCTATGGTAAAAACCCTAGGTTTCCTTATTTGAAAATGTATTGATTAAATCCAAAACTGAAAACTTCCACAAGAGGAAAACTTTGATAAAAACCAGAATTTATTATTGAAGGAAACCTTTGATAATTACCATAAGCTTGTATTAAGAAGTAACCCTAGGAGGGAGAAGAGAAAAGAGAGAAAAAGAAAGGTGAATTGGGGCACCTTCAAACCCTACTTGCCTGAGCGCACAAGCTCCAATCATTAGCCATTTCAGACCATAGCAGCCCTATTTGCAATAGGACAAGCATTGTACCTGTTTTCACCCTTACAAGTGCACAAAATCATGCAAAGAAAGTAATATGCAAATCTGGACAGAACCTTGACAAGGCCTAAAATCATCCATTAATCATTCAAACAACAAGAATAATGAATAACTAGGGACTCTAACTCAATCCTACATGCAATGACTCGACTAACATGCATAAAAGCCTACCAAAAACACACTAACAAGCATAAGAGACTCCAATAATATCAATAAACATGATAACAAAGCATATTCTAACCAAAAAGATGATATTTCATGTAAAATATGAAAATAGACCTTCCTACGGCGAGCTTTCTTAAGCGAAACTATCCTAAGATAATTTCACGTAAGAAAGTCATTATGGGGAGGAGCAATCAGCATATCCTACGTAAAATATATACCCTAGAACACAACAGAAAAGATTTCATGCTTAAACACATCACAGAAGACTCTCATGCAAACCTCACTCAATGAAAAGGATAATTATCCTTAGAAAAGGATAATGTCTCCAAAAACCCTATAAAATATACTATATGAATGCAAACCTAGCATGATTCAACTATATGCAGCATATATAGAATGACTATGATGAGCAACAACTCAAAAAGCTAAGCTAAGCATGCTGTATGAAACTTGTGCCATTTCAGGGTTATCGAAACCCTAATCTCACAACTATGCATTAAGACCTATGAAATAACTCTAAGACATGCTCAAATTATCATGAATATCATTCATATCACATATACTAACTAACAGGAGCATCAATTCATGATAATAATCACAGCAACCTAAACATGTGAACTATGCATGATTTAAGAAGATAGAGCGAAGAAGGCTATCAAATCCTTAGTAAACCAGGGATTATCAAGCATATAAAGCCATAATCTATCCTAAAATCATTCATATAACATCACCTAAACATTGAATTCCATCCATAAGAAGAACAATCTCATGCACCATAGCTATCTTAAAAGAAAAAGAAGAAAGAGAAGAAGGAGAAGCAGGAAATTCATGTTCAGCATTAAAGAGACATGCTTACCTCTTGTAGACTCTTCCTTGTCTTCAATCCTCTTGTTTCCTTGCTTGCTTGGGGTTGAAGAGCCTCCTCTTGAAGTCCTTCTAGCTCTCCAAACTCGTAGCTCCCTCTCTCTCTAAGTGTAAAGTGCAATTAACCTCCCCCTATGTGCTGAATATTATGTCCTTTATATAGAGAACTGACCCCCTAAACCAATGGCTAGGATTAATTCATTAAATAATGATCCTAGGGCTATTAGAGACTCTCTTGGTGCTCAAACAACTCAAACCTACACACTCCTAAGCTCAGACAAGTTGTTTTGGCAGAGGAAACCGTCAAAAGAGGGAGAGAAGAGTCAGAATTTGAGTTAAGGACGGACTCTCTCAGGTGACCAACTAGCCCCGGACGGTTAGTCGTCTGGGCTTGGACGGCTGACCGTCCAACCCCGGACGGTTACCCGAGGGCTTTCCTTGTTTCACTCCGGTTCTGACTCTTACTCGCTGTAGAAGTCCTAAAATGCTCAAATTAAGTCCGATTTTGACGAAATAAAAGCCAAAACGACCGTGTTTCGAAGGGGAACACATTTTTAAGTATTTTGGGACAAAAATCCTCAACCATGGGTGCATGGTTGGGTTTTACAAAGGTGGTTAACCATGGTGCCTCACCGTCGCTAAGCTGGGTTTGTACACGAGGTCGAACCGAATGCTTTCCCAATCGAAAATCGATCTTTCTAAACATATTTAGGACATAAATAAAGCCCAATTGAAGTTAAATAAGAGAGAATTGGTTGGGTCTTATGAGTCAATTTGAGCAAACCAAGAAAGGGTCTTTTAGCCAACCCGAACCATTACGAGCCGAATTGATCTTAAACCATTAATTCATGAAATTGAACCTATATATGGACTCTATGTAACCATATGAACTCATGGGATGACTCGGGATTCATTCCAAAGTCAAATGGAAAATATACGACTTAAAAGACGATTATGCCCTTAAAGTCGCAAAAGTTCTTATTGACTATCGAAATGAACTCCAAATCACTTCAAAATTCATACACATGATATTCAACGCTATAGAAACTCAATGCAAAAGACTAAACTCAAAAAGGACTCAAAATCCTACATGAAATGATATGTCCTAGCTAAGGTGACAAAAATGGGGTGTGACAGTCGTGGGATGCCTCCACTGCTTCAAGAATGTCTTCTTTGCAAAGTCCAAGTCTCGTGTCCTTGATAAGGTCATAAATTCTTTCTCGACAAGAAGTCTCCCTTTTGCCCAAATCATCCTTCAACCATTGCTTATATTCTCTACTCATCTCGAAAGGTCCTTCAGTGTTGGCAATCCGAGTCAATTTCAGGTCTGTAGGCCAGCGAGTCCTCGCCCACTTGATTATAGTAAGACTGACAAGTTCCACAGAGCAACAAGGTCCTGTTAAGGACGGTATGGTTTGCATGGCACCCATCTGGCGAAGAATTCTCGAAGTCCAATAGAAGGAAGTCGATCTCAGTCCTATGAGCTTGACAAAAGCACACCCCGAGGTTCGAAAAAGTACTTGCTCTTTACACCCCCATATGAAGACGTACCATTTGAAGTTCCGCCATGACAGCGTTTGGAAATAACCCAACCAATCTCTTAAAGAGAATGGCCCAGGGAGTTCAACTCGACGTAGACAGAAGTGCTGGGGCTTGTATGGATTGATAATGGCGGGAGATAGAAAGTTCAAGCGCTCGAGCAGCCACATTTGCAGTAAAAAGGGGCTACCTTCTAAAGACGCTTTAGGGTTGCCATGAACCCTATCTAAACCATTTAAGGTTTCAGCTAATACCAAGGGAATGATGTTATGTCGCTTGAGAAGAAGGGCAACCAACTCACATATTTGAACAGGGGCTTGAAGAGTGCCGATGGAGATGAGAAAGCGACCAATTAAACAGAAAGCGAGTGCACGCTGAATTTGAGGGGTGAAAGTCAGAGTACCTTCGCTATCATGAGCCAAGAATGAGGTTGCTAACTTCATTAAGTCCACCATATGGTCCTTGACGAAGATCGTTGAGACCCTTTGAGGAATGCCAAGAAAATCCAAGAAGGAAGCAAGGTAATCAAAGCGAGGTGTAGGAAGAATAAATGGCCCTGCGGGCGAAACTCCAAATAAAGCACAGAATTCCTCCATGGTTGGGCATAATTCTTCATAATTAAATCGAAATACATGGATTTGAGGATCCCAGAAGTATGTAGCAGCAGTGAGAAGGGTCGTCTCGAGCTTCACGTGCCTTATAGAGAGCAATGGTTCCAAGCCGAAGCGCTTAAACTCAGTTTTGTCTTTGGCAGCCATGACTGCCAAAAACCCTCTTAAGAACCCATCCAAGGCTTCCATAATTATTTTCAATGAAAATAGGTGAGTTAGAAGGCTCCCCTTATGTGTTTTTATAGGGAAAGGGTCACATATTTGAGTCCTAAAGGGAGTAGAACCGTCAAAATCGCAAAATTCCTGAAAAATCGCGAAAAAGCGCGTCGACCTCGGGTAACCGTCCAGGGCTGGATGGTCAGCCGTCTAGGCCCAGACGGCTAGCCGTCCGGGGCCAGATGGTCACCCGAGGCCCCCGCCTTGTTTTGCCTTGTTTCGCCCGTTTTTGCCTATTTTCGCATTCGGGTGGCCTTTTTAGGCCATTTTCACTCCTATGAACTCATATTGACTCAAATTTTCATGAGAAAGGCACCATAACATCATCATGATA
The DNA here is from genome assembly GCA_039720395.1 of Liquidambar formosana. Classification (NCBI taxonomy): domain Eukaryota; kingdom Viridiplantae; phylum Streptophyta; class Magnoliopsida; order Saxifragales; family Altingiaceae; genus Liquidambar; species Liquidambar formosana. The sequence goes on along the minus strand of CM077826.1, from coordinate 29,997,506 downwards.
GATTCAAATAAGCACAACAAGTATCCATAGCAAGGGATAAAAGAGCTGGTTTTAGGTGGCAATTACAAAACACAAGCATGAAATGAAAAAGATAGCCATTGTCTCATTGTTTCTACAAGCCCAACAAGAAAGTAAATGAACTCAACGGTTCCCAGAGCTTCTTTTGCGACTCGGCCCAGCTTCGTCACGACCCCCACGAGGTGCTCTAAGAGGGCGCATTGTTGGTGGTGGCTGCATATACAGAATCCATTGCAAAGAGGCTAAGTATGAGAATAAGGTTGGTTGAAAACCACATATGGGAACTTTAAAATGGGTTGAACACTTACCATGACATCCAAACGAGCTTCTGCCATAGATTTGGCTAGGCTCATCCTCACAAGGTCACGCCTCAAGCCCTCACTAAGGTCGATGAACTCTTGGGCATATGCCGCAGGCACCTAGGATAATCAATAAGGATAAAATTGAAGGTAATGTTCAAAGAAAGAAAGAAATACCCATAAAGAGAACTCACCTGTTCTCGATTTGGGTCGATCCTAGGAGATTCATCAAATACAGGATGAGTGATGGCGGTCTTGACAAAGTCCGACCTACTGCACAAATCAATGAACCAATTAGGCTGAGGCAAGGGTAGTGACCTATCCCCCTCCATCTCATCATCCTCAGAGCCAGGAACCACGCCTGAGCCCACTGTCGAGCTATGCCCTCGTGCTCGTCGACCCTGCAAGTGTTCACCTATTAAATAGAGTCTCTACCAAAAGAAAAGGCTAGGAGAATGTTAAAGACTTACCCCCTGAGGAAGAAGGCCTGTCACCCTGGGCCTCATCAGATATTGGAGACAGAAAGTGTCATATGCAATGTCAGGAGAAGTGAACTCCTCCTCATCCCAGCCTCTCAAGGCATCCCACAACTCCTCCCCCTCCATTAAGTTAGCATGCCTCATGTTAAGTGGTGGAGGCATTGGAGCCATGGCGGTATTCACATCACCCATGACTTGGCGTAAGACACGCTCCCCTATGTACCAGTACCTACCCACGGGGCCTTCCAAGAGCACCCTCTTGCCCGTCAGCATCAAGCTAGGAATGCATCGCTTGGGTAGCATTGGTACCCATATCTTCCATGGATTCCATTCAATCTATCCAAAAATCCAAAATGAGAAATTAGGAGTAAAAAGAAAAGGAAAAGAATAGGGAAAGAATTTCACCATATCAGCAGTGAGGCTTGCTAGGTGAGCTCTAGCAAAGGCGTAATCATGACGATTCGCCGCTCGGATGGACACATAACTAGGAGAGTAATTCTTGAGGGTAGGCCATTCAATGGTTTCCTCAGCAAGGGATGAGCGACATAGGTTGAGGTACTCATAGCACCAAACCTGTCAAAAGTTGAGAAAAGAGTAAAAAAGAAAAGATAATATAAGGAAAAAATAAAAAGAAATGAAAGGGAAGTAGCATTACCTCCCAAACAAAGGGCATCCCGCCGAAGTCCTTAGTCACACCGTGTGACATGTCACACATGGTGCGATACATGGTGGCTAGAACAGCCCTTCCCCAGTTGAATTTCCTGATCTTGTCAACATCCTCCATGCTTGCAAGAAGACCCAAAGGGCTAGGTCGCCCGTCCCAGCAAAGAATGTGCATGAGATCATGTACAGAAGGAATGCCCTTGTAATGCAATCGGGGCTTGCACCCTCGCTCTCCCTTTGTTTGGCAAACTTGTTGAAAAGCCAAGTGCGTCGCACTGCTTTCTTGATTACCTCGATTTCCATCCCAAGGTAAGCTAGGATATAATCCTCATCCGTGTGAGCCTCCTCATAGAATTCCAAGCTTTTGCCTTTAATGCTTAAGCCCGTTATCATGGTGAAGTCCTTGGGGGTTAGTGTCATCTCCCCAATGCCAAAGTGGAATGTATTGGTGGTGTCCCACCATAGCTCGGACAAGGCTAGCAAGGCTTGCCTATCACATTGGTCATTCCACAAAGAGTCTAGGAATGGACCAAAACCGGCCTTTTCGACATAGCCCTTGGTGATGGGTTGGAAGTTTTCCATGTTCCGCCACCATTCAATGAGTCCTTTGACAGAGGACCGAGTGCGCATGTCCTGAAAGTTGGGCTATAGCCATTGAAAATACCTTGAGAGTTAGTTGAGAAAACATGGAAATAATAAGCTTACACTAGCAATTGGTTTCAAATTGTTTTCTAAAAGATGTCAAAAGTTTGTTTTTATTCATGAAATGAATTGCTAATGGATGTTTATGAGTTTACTTGTTCATGTGCCTTAATTTGGCAAGGATTGAACACTTTTTTATCACTTGGGCATTTTATCGAACACTTAGTGGGGGACACCTCCCAAGCCTTGAAACAAAAGAATTTTGTATGGTCAATCCTTGCTAAATCATAGCATAATACTCACTTGAGGGTTTACTTGTTGATATACATTGATTTGGTGAAGATTGAACATCTTTATTTCACTTGGGAATTTTATCGAACACTTGGCGGGTGCCATTTTTCAAGCTTTCAAATGAAAAGAATTTGTGTGTTCAATCCTTGCCAAATCAAGGGATATCACTCAACAACCCAAGGGGTATTCAAAAGAAGTAGAAGGGAATGCAATTTCATCAAAAGAATCGAAAGATCCAAAAGAAAAGTGTTAAGTTGGGTAAACTTACTTCTTGTTGGGAATGGATGAATGAGAGATGCTTGTCGGGTTCAAGCAACACCCTATCTTGTGGAGCATCATAAAGTGGTGCCTTGTATGTGTTTTTGACCCCATAGAATGGATACTTGGTGCTTGAGTCCTTGCTTGATGACATTCTTGATGATGGAGTTGGGTTTGTGAAAAATGGGTTTGATTTGGTTTGATTTCACAAGATGATGTGAATTGGTTGTTTTGATTGCTAAATGGGCTTGATTTGTTGTTGTTTGATGTGCATTTGATGTTTGGATTGAATGTTTTTGAAATAGGAAGGAGAGAATGAGAGAAGGAGAAGATGGGATGTGAGTTTAGAGAGAGAAACTCTCTAATTTTCGAATGGGAGAATGTGGGAATGAGTGGGCAAGAGGTGGGTTTTATAAACCCAGAATTTTTTCCTTGGTGGGCTCGGGTAACCATCCACCCTTGGACGGTCAGCCGTCTTGCCCTGGACGGTTGACCATCTGAGGGCAGATGGTCACCCTAGCCCGCTTTGCCCGTTTGCCCCGTTTCGCGCGCTTGCGACCTCTGAACTTCTCCAAATTGACTTTTTGTGCAATTCTTGAGTTATGGGATGAATATATCCCTCAAGTTTATCAAGTTTCAATGAAATTTTTGAATCTTGGGTGGTTGTATTTGCCCGCATAACGAGGAATTGTAATAGCCATGATAAATGGCTTTCTCATGAAATGAGCCTGGTGTTGAATAGATTGACTTTCAAGTCTTGGAATTCAATTCTCTAGGAGATGATAGTGATATCATATCATGTGATAAAGATAATTTCACATGAAATGACTTGCTAATCATGTGATAAAGATAACTTCACATGAAATGATGATTCATAAGCTATGCTAGTTACGAAGTAACTTGCTATCTTTGTGAAGAGGGCATGAAATGCACTTTGTTTTTCAATCAATTGACTTTCAAAATCAATGTTGTATCATGTGATAAAGATAATTTCACATGAAATGACATGAAATAAGCCTGATTTTCAATCAATTAACTCTCAATTCAATGTCATTTCATGTGTTAAAGATAATTTCACATGAAATGATAAGTAATGAACTTGATTTTGAGTTGAATGACTCTCAATACATTATCATTTCATGTGATAAAGACAATTTCACATGAAATGCACTTGATTTGGAGTTGAATGACTCCCAGTACATTGTCATTCCATGTGATAAGGATAGTTTCACATAAAATGATAAGAAATGAGCTTGGTTTTGAACCAATTGACTTGCTAATCATGTGATAAAGATAACTTCACATGAAATGACGATCCATGAGTTATGCAATAACTCCCCATCTTTGTTACTTCCACAGAAAGTGGCACAATTTCACATGAAATGACGATTCATGAGTTATGCAATAACTCCCCACCTTTATTACTTCCACAGAAAGTGGCACAATTTCACATGAAATGACGATCCATGAGTTATGCAATAACTCCCCATCTTTGTTGTTTCCACAGAAAGTGGCACAATTTCACATGAAATAATGATCCATGAGTTATGCAATAACTCCCCATCTTTGTTGTTTCCACAGAAAGTGGCACAATTTCACATGAAATGACGATCCATGAGTTATGCAATAACTCCCCATCTTCGTTGTTTCCACAGAAAGTGGCACAATTTCACATGAAATGACGATTCATGAGTTATGCAATAACTCCCCATCTTTGTTACTTCCACAGAAAGTGGCACAATTTCACATGAAATGACGATCCATGAGTTATGCAATAACTCCCCATCTTTGTTACTTCCACAGAAAGTGGCATAATTTCACATGAAATGATGATTCCAGAGTTATGAAATAACTCCCCATCTTTGTTATTTCCACTGAAAGTGGCATGAAATCATAATTTCACATGAAGTGATGAGTCATGAGTTATGAAATAACTCACTACCTTTGTTGTCCCCAGTGAGACTGGCATGAAATGCACTTGGTTTTGAATTGATGGACATTCAATTCAAATTCACATAAAATGATGACTTATGAGTTATGAAATAACTCGTTTTGAGTATGCCAATGAAATTGGTAGGATACCTTGTGATGCACTAGTGCAACTAGCTTTGCATCATGAGAAGACCATGTGATATCACTAATGCAATTAGTGTATGGTAAAGGCATTTGCATGAGCTGCACCAACGAAGTTGGCATGCATAGAAATGCATTCAATTCTTTGCTTCGATGAAATCGTCGCATGTTTGGATATGACGAAGTCTATCCTTATGGTTCTATTTGAGTTTGTTGGTATTAATGAGATTAACCCATCAAACAAAAATGTGTTGTTATATCACTAATGCAATTAGTGCATAGTGCAGGCATTTGCATGAGCGCACCAACGAAGTTGGCTATACATAGAAATGCGTTCAATTCTTTGCTTCGATGAAATCGTCATATGCTTGGATATGACGAAGTCTATCCTTTTGGTTCCATTTGAGTTTGTTGGTATTAATGAGATTAATCCATCAAACAAAAATGGGTTGTTCTTTGATCATTGGCTCGCAAGTGAAACTTGTTCACCAATGAGGGGCTTCTGTCACACCCCATTTTTGTCACCTTAGCTAGGACATATCATTTCATGTAAGATTTCGAGTCCTTTTTGAGTCTAGTCTTTTGCATTGAGTTTCTATGGCATTGAATATCATGTGTATGAATTTTGAAGTGATTTGGAGTTCATCTCGATGGTCAATAAGAACTTTTGCGACTTTAAGGGTATAATCGTCTTTTAAGCCGTATATTTTCCATTTGACCTTGGAATGAATCCTGAGTCATCCCATCAAGTTCATATGGTTATATAGAATCCATATATAGGTTCAATTTCATGAATTAATGGTTTAAGATCAATTCGGCTCGTAATGGTTCGGGTTGGCTAAAAGACCCTTTCTTGGTTTGCTTAAATTGACTCATAAGACCCAATCAATTTTCTCTCATTTAACTTCAATTGGGCTTTATTTATGTCCTAAACATGTTTAGAAAGATCAATTTTCGATTGGGAAAGCATTCGGTTCGACCTTGTGTACAAACCCAACTTAGTGACGGTGAAGCACCATAGTTAACCACCTTTGTAAAACCTAACCATGCACCCATGGTTGAGAATTTTTGTCCTAAAATGCCTAAAAATGTGTTCCCCTTCGAAACACGGTCATTTTGGCTTTTATTTCGTCAAAATCGGACTTAATTTGAAGATTTTAGGACTTCTACAGCAAGTGGGAGTCAAAAGCGGAGAAAAAATAGAGGTTCCTCGGGTAACCGTCCAGGCCTAGTTGGTCACCCGAGAGAATCCGTCATCAACTCAAATTCTGACTCTTCTTTCCCTCTTTTGACGGTTTCCTCCGCCAAAACAACTTGTCTGAGCTTAGGAGTGTGTAGGTTTGAGTTGTTTGAGCACCAAGAGAGTCTTTAATAGCCCTAGGATCATTATTTAGTGAATTAATCCTAGCCATTGGTTTAAGGGGTCAGTTCTCTATATAAAGGACATGATATTCAGCACATAGGGGGAGGTTAATTGCACTTTACACTTAGAGAGAAAGGGAGCTACGAGTTTGGAGAGCTAGAAGGACTTCAAGTGGAGGCTCTTCAACCCCAAGCAAGCAAGGAAACAAGAGGATTGAAGACAAGGAAGAGTCTACAAGAGGTAAGCCTATCCCTTCAATGCTGAACATGAATTTCTGCTTCTCCTTCTTCTCTTTCTTCTTCTTCTAGGATAGTTATAGTGCGTGAGATTGTTCTTCTTATGGATGGAATTCAATGTTTATGTGATGTTATATGAATGATTTTAGGATAGTTTATGGCTTTATATGCTTAATAATCCCTGGTTTACCAAGGATTTGATAGCCTTATTTGTTCTATCTTCTTAAATCATGCATAGTTCACATGTTTAGGTTGCTGTGATTATTATCATGTGTGGATGTTCCTGTTAGTTAATATATATGATATGAATGATATTCATGATAATTTGAGCATGTCTTAGAGTCGTTTCATAGGTTTTAATGCATAGTTGTGAAATTAGGGTTTCGATAACCCTGAATTCGCACAAGTTTCATACAGTATGCTTAGCTTAGCTTTTTGAGTTGTTGCTCATTATAGTCATTCTATATATGCTGCATATAGTTGAATCATGCTAGGTTTGCATTCATATAGTATATTTTATAGGTCTTTTGGAGATATTATCCTTTTCTAAGGATAATTATCCTTTTCGTTGAGTGAGGTTTTGCATGAGAGTCTTCTGTGATGTGTTTAAGCATGAAATCTTTTCTATTGTGTTCTAGGGTATATATTTTACGTAGGATATGCTGATTGCACCTCCCCATAACGACTTTCTTACGTGAAATTATCTTAGGATAGTTTCGCTTAAGAAAGCTCGCCGTAGGAAGGTCTATTTTCATATTTTACATAAAATATCATCTTTTTGGTTAGAATGTGCTTTGTTATCATGTTTATTGATATTATTGGAGTCTCTTATGCTTGTTAGTGTGTCTTTCATAGGTTTTTATGCATGTTAGTCGAGTCATTGCATGTAGGGTTGAGTTAGAGTCCTTAGTTATTCATTATTCTTGTTGTTTGCATGATTAATGGATGATTTTAGGCCTTGTCAAGGTTCTGTCCAGATTTGCATATTGCTTTCTTTGCATGATTGTGTGCACTTGTAAGGGTGCAAACAGGTACAATGCTTGTCCTATTGCAAATAGGGCTGCTATGGTCTGAAATGGCTAATGTTTGGAGCTTGTGCGCTCAGGTAAGTAGGGTTTGAAGGTGCCCCAATTCACCTTTCTTTTTCTATCTTTTCTCTTCTCCCTCCTAGGGTTACTTCTTAATACAAGCTTATGGTAATTATCAAAGGTTTCCTTCAATAATAAATTCTGGTTTTTATCAAAGTTTTCCTCTTGTGGAAGTTTTCAGTTTTGGATTTAATCAATACATTTTCAAATAAGGAAACCTAGGGTTTTTACCATAGGTTTGTATTAGGGTGTAACCCTATTCTTTTCGAACTACGTGGACTTTGATCCATGTATTTCGCTGCATGGTACGTAGGCGCTCTTCGTGAGGCTCAAGTCCGTTCTAGGATCCAAGTATCCTAGGCTTTTCTTTTCTTTTCTTCTTTTTTCTGTTTTGTTTTATTTAAGTGATTGTGCATGAGATAATTGGATGAAATATATGATATGCATCCTGCCTTGTGATGATATATGATGATATTTGAGTGGAAAAGATCTTAAGTTAGCCCAATTAAATTAAGAGACCAACTCGGGCGATGTGGGTGCCTATGGGCTTTTGCCCAGAACCTTCCCACGTCGTAACTTAACCCCGGATCCAATTTTCTGGTTTCAAAGACTTTGCTTTTCCTTTAATGGAGTCATGTGGTTTTGAAAATAAAACATTTTTGTGGTTTTCCTCTTTTCCCTAAAAAATGAGGTGGCGACTCCTTTTTGTTTGTTGTCTTTCATACCTATTATCATTTTGCCAAACCCTTGTAGGCTCTGCGCTTTTTTCGTGGGTTCACAAACCCGAAGCGAAGAAGCTCGGGGGTGGACTTCCTCCTGAAGTGCTCCATGTCCGCAGGGAGCCTCATAGGGTTCCCCAACTGTTTGAAGTTGTACTCCGCAGAGAAAGAGCTGGTGACAGTCTTATCTGTGGGTACGGGGAACTGCACGCACATGGTAAGATATGAAGTCAGCCAGAATCCATGATAGGTTTTTGAGTATGGGGTAAACATGAAACCGAAAAAAGCGAAGGTATACCTCGAGAAACTTTGCTATCGTTTCACTACGGGAAGGAGCGCTCCCACCTCCGGCCGCCGGGGCATTGGATCCCCCTTGCCCAGGCTTTTGCACAGCGGGCTGCTGCTCGGGGCCCGTAGAGGGTCTCCTATTTTTTGGGAGAACGACCATGGGAGCCTTCCCCTTCCCAGTAACCTCAGGCGCCTAGGGCCTGCCCACGTCCTACCCCCTCATGGCGCTGGACATGAGCTTACCACTGTTAGGGTCAGTGGACTTTTTGCCAGCGTCCTGGCCTACGCCTTGAGCAGCAACAGCAACAGCCTTGCTGGTCTTCTGCTGCTGCTGATTCTGCTGCTGTTGTTGCTGCTGCTAATTCTGCTGCTGTTGCTTCTACACAGCAACCTTCTTTTCCTGGGCCTCCTTCTCCGCCGCCCTTCTCTCAGCAACCAGAGACCTCAAGTTCATCCCAGAGTCCTTTTTGGCCCTCTGGTTGCCGGAGTCTATTCTTTGTCTCTTGGGGAAGGGGGGGATTGGAGCCTCTCCTCTCCATGGCTTGGGAGACTGTCTCCTCCGAGCTAGAGCTTTCAATAACGAAAGGGGCGCAGGTGACCCGTCTTATCCAGGGCTCTGACTTCCTCAGCACCCTCCCCTTCAGCTCAGAGCCGGATCCCCTCTTCTTCTTCTTCTTCTCCTTCTTGCTCTCCTCTCTCCACCTCTTGCTCTACCACGCGGGTTAGCTTGTCGTCAGGCTACTCCCAGTGAGGGTAACTCGTCTTTACCTCGCGTGGTAGTTGAGCAAGGTATCGACCAAACGGCAGCGCTGGCTGACTTGGTATCCCAGCAACGTCTGGATGTCTTTCTTCTTCAGCTTGTCAGCAGGCTCGTTGGCGTGAGGAGCTGCTAGAAGGAAACATGACATAAGTGTTAGTATGAAATCTAATAGCTATCTCGGGGCCATATAAAAACACAAAAAGGAAAAATGATCTCGCTGAGTGCTTACAGCTAGAGCCTCTCTCGCGGGGGATGATGGGAGCATCTGGGGGAAGAGTCCCATCCACAGGCCCGTATACGAAGATCACAAGGTCGTGAGCTCTAGGGTTAGAATTTGGGATGTGTGTGACAAAGCGTTTCTTCCTGGGCTTGAGAGAGAGATAATGGTCGAGTTTGTTTTTGAGGGCACAGATTTTGTAGTGATTGAGTATCTCCCGCACTCCAACAGAAGTCCCTAATATCTAGTTAAGGGCATAAACCCCCAAGACTGATCCTAAAGGAATTCAGCCCTAGCTGAGTCGGGACTATGCCGCAGTAGAGGAGGAAGTCATTGAGGAGGTCAAGAAATGGGACTCGAACTCCACCCTCCTATGAACGCAGCAATAGGGACAGGGAGGCCATTCTAGGCATCTAACCTATAGATGTCCTCCCCGGGCTCAGCAAAGCGGAAGCTAAACTTCCCATCTTCAAAACCGTACAAGGCTTTAAACTCTGCTATCCTTGTAGAGTTCTCCCTAATGTCATAAAAAGAAGACATCTGCCAAGTTGAAAGGGGAAGGTTAAATCCAAGAATAACTCAACCTATGCCCACATGCCCCGACCTAAAATTTCAGAGTCAAGTCCTGACAGGTATGTTATCCCTGCCTTGACAGACCCTAAAATTTTTCTAAGTGTCAGCTCGGGGAATATTAAACTCGGTGTTGGGAAAAGACAGAAGAAGAGACCAATGGTCTCTCTCTCAAATTTACCCCGAGATGGAGTTTTCAAACCCTAAAAGGCGGAAAAATTGGTATCTTAGTGATTTGCCCCAAAACCAGAGAAAAACCCTAGGATTACGAAACAAACCCCAAGAACATCACCAACAACCGCAAACAGAGAAAATAAAACCGAACAAATTGAAGAATGAGATCAAAGAAAAAGTTATACCGTTGCGGAGATCAAACGATGGTCAAAAAAGCAGTCTCGTCGGAAAACTAGACGGCGCAGTGCCAAGAACCCCCAAAAAATTGCTTTTGGAAAAGTGGAAGGAACAGAAACGATCTTCCAGCGAAGAACAGCGCCAGTGGAATGATTCGCAAGCGGTGGACAAGCACAGGACAGATCTTCACCCACAAACGAACGGCGTAAACAGTGGATTCTGGTGGAAAATACGGTATTTTCTTGGTGAAAGCAGAAGGCAGAAAGCAGAGAAAGTAGAGAGAGAATGCAAAGGACAAAGTGAGCAGTTATTAGCTTCCCTCCAAAGACATAATGCTTCTGGAACATTAAATGCTATATACAGCGGATGGGACGGTCCCAAGGCACATGACATCAACACCTTGGAATATGGAAAGGCGTAACTGCCCTCTGCCAGCTAAGCCCTAGAATGCCAAACGGCATAAGGGCACAGGGTGAAACACTTAGCAAAATAAAATTATGACAAGTCCCAACTCGGGAATGTCATAATTTGGGGCAAATTGTGTAGAAATATCTCTGAACCGAGGTTCCAGCTCGGGATAGAAAGCTCAAACCGGAAACGCTGACACGTGGCAAAGGCAATTCAACCAGGCCAACTACAACGCACGTGATCCATCTCCCAAGATCCAGTTCGGGCCAAAGAGTTAAACCACGATATTTGACACGTGGTTAATACCACAAGATGGGATCTGCTGCAAACCACGTGACCTCCCAGCTCGGGACCTTACTTTCATCTCGGGACATCTGTCCTATGACTCACACTATAATCTAAATCCTACTGCAGTCCAAAACTGTCACAGCAGCTGTAATTCCTGATACAGCGGTTACTAGAAACCATGGCTCCATGCCCAACCACGATCAACAAACCATGGTCAAACGGTTATTGGTAAACCATGGTCAGATCTGACCTAACCAAGGCAGTTACCTGACCTCACATGGTCAGTCAGTACAGGTGGGTATAAAAAGAATACGATACAGCCAAATGTGGTAAGCTACAGTACCCTAATTCTCTGAGATTCATCTTCTTCCTTGCCTCATTCTCCCCAACTATAGTTTTCTGACTTAAGCTTTGGAGAGGGCACGGCCAAAACCCACCTTGGCCTATCCTCTGACCCATTTTCCAAGCTTGTGATTGCAGGTCTAGGCGAAAGAGCAAGCTCCATCATCAACACGTAGTTTGGGGAGCAGTTTTTACCCCGTACACAATCAATGCTCCCCAACATCCTAGGAAATCCACGGCTTTCTCCTTCGGCTAGTAATCTAGCTACATCAGCATTATTTAGTGATCTCAAGTACTCATCACCAAAAACTTCAACAATTGCTTTAACAAATCTTTTCAGACTTTCAATTGCTGTGTTCTCACTGATCCTCACATAATCGTCTACAGCATCTGCCGCTAGTCCATAAGCTAGCATTCTCATTGCAGCTGTGACCTTTTATAAAGATGACAAACCTAGGACTCCGGCTGCATCTCTTTTTTGAACAAAATATTGATCATAAGCTTCCACTAAGTTGACAATTTGGAGAAAGAGAGATCGCCTCATTCGGAACCTCCTCCGAAAATCAATAGGATTGTACACGGGGTTTTCTGCAAAATAGTCTTTGTAGAGTCTATTGTGCCCTTCAATTCGATTTCTGTGCTTAGTCGTGTGGCCTTAAATGGAACCGCGACGACGTCTACTTCTTCTATCTGCATTCAATAGCTCTTGTTGCAGAGTAACTACTGCCATTATTTCCAACTCATTGTCAGATGAGTTTGAGTTGGAGTCGGAGCTATCAAGAAGTGAATCCATATAAATATCGTTTGCCATGGAAAAAGAGAAATGTGGGGGAAAAAAAAAGAGAAGAGAAGAGTATATAGGATATGATAGGAGATGATATAGAGAAGGTGGAAATTTAGAAATTTGTATGAAAATGAGGGGTGAAGTGATTCTATTTATAAAGAAAAAAGAAGAATATTCTGAATTTAAACTTCAACAGTCATATTCGCTTAAAGATAAAAAAACGGTCGTAATAGGTAAAAGACAAAAAAAGGGTAATAAATTTGAATTCAAATTTAAATTAAAAAATTTATTGGCGGTTTGAATTCAAACAGCCAACTGTTATAATTTTTATATTTTTCAAAAATAATCATAGGTTAAAATAGTAGTTATTCAAATTATTTTCTGTTTTATATTTTATTAAAATTAAATTTACGTTAAAAATTTGAGTTCAACTAACATTAATAAAAATTACATAAATTTAATCATGGTATTTTTTACAATAATCACGTTATTTAAAAATATTAAATAAATTTTTTATTAAAATTTATTATTTTAACAATAATTATACTTGTTTTTTATGCCAATGGTCTTAAAATATATAAAATAATATTCAAATATGTTTAAAGTATTAAAACATTAAAATATATGAAATAATAATAAAATATTTAAGTTTGCTAACTCCTTTGAAGCTCCCACCTCTAGAGAAGATAGCAAATTACCACCAAAAATAATAAACTTAGATTTGCTACCTCAAATTTGCTTACTCCCTTGGAGATGCTCTAAGCTATATTCGTTACCAATTAAACACCATAATGTAATGAATGTTCCTGCTCCTTTCTCATTCTTATTCACGTCCGCGGCAGCTGAAACTTGAAAGAAAACCCACCGAAGTAAAACATAATACCCAAGAAGGACACCGAACAGCGATCGGATATTTCTTCGAAACCCCCCTATCTGACTCTATCTGGTATAAATCCCAAACAAGAGTCATATCCCCAACATCCTCGGAGTAAACCCTAGATCTCATCTCTCTACACATCAGCCATGGGAAACACCGAGAAGCTATTGAATCAGATCATGGAGCTGAAATTCACCTCGAAATCCCTACAACGCCAATCCAGGAAGTGCGAGAAAGAGGAAAAAGCCGAGAAACTCAAGGTCAAAAAAGCCATCGAGAAGGGCAACATGGACGGAGCCCGAATCTACGCCGAAAACGCCATCCGCAAGCGCACCGAGCAGATGAACTACCTCCGCCTTGCCTCCCGCCTCGACGCCGTCGTTGCCCGCCTCGACACGCAAGCCAAAATGACCACGATCAACAAATCCATGGCGTCCATCGTCAAATCTCTAGAATCTTCGCTTGCCACGGGGAATCTTCAGAAGATGTCGGAGACGATGGACCAGTTCGAGAAGCAGTTTGTGAATATGGAGGTCCAGGCTGAGTTTATGGAGAGCTCAATGGCGGGATCGACTTCACTGTCAACGCCGGAAGGGGAGGTGAACAGTTTGATGCAACAGGTGGCTGATGATTACGGGTTGGAGGTGTCGGTCGGGTTGCCGCAGCCAGCGGCGCACGCAGTCGCGGCTCCAGTGAAGGCAGAGAAGGTGGACGAGGACGATTTGTCGAGGCGGCTTGCGGAGCTTAAGGCTAGAGGGTAAGAGGATTATAGTATGCGATGGATTGTATGTATGATGTTTGAAGAAGTTATGTACGTAAATTGACTAAATTGAGATTTGGAATTTGAGGTAAGACTCTTATGTATGTTGATGCCTCTATGTCTTTCTTTGGATAAACTTTTCTTATCACGGCGGTAAAACCCTATATGAATTTTAGTGTTTGGGATTCTATATAAAGCTGAAAGGATTTGTATATGGAACTTGACTGAATGTAGTAGTGCTTGGGAGTAAGTGTAATTATCCACTTTACTTATAGTAGTGTTAAGGGTTGGTGAAGACTTATGTGGAAAGAACGTGAATATGTAGATGGAAGAAACTGTGGTTTAGGCTCCTTTTGTAGACCCTGTATTTGGTATTTGGCATGTGTGTGTGTGTGTGTGTGTGTGTGTGTGTGTGTGTGTATTTTGAGAAGTCCTACAAAAATAAAATAAAATAAAAAGGCACAAAAACCAAAGAAACTACGCTCCACAAACAGCCTTTCAATCAGAAACAACAACAAACAATGGAATGCCCTGAAACTCCCTACAAGATGATGCCCAAAAGGAAGCCAAGAAGGAAGCTCTATCCACAAACTCCAAACATCCTCCAATTTATCTTCAGAAATCCTAGCATTCCTTTCTGACCAAAGAATCCAAAAGATAGCCAAGATATCACAACTCCACAAGAGAGAAGCATTCCTGGATGGGCCAAGACCTCTAAAGTCAATAACAAACATGCTAGAACAAGCCTGGGGAGACACCCAATCAATACCTGCGACCTGAAAAAGCCTCTGCCACATAAATCTCGCAACATGGCAATGCAAAAACAAGTGATCCACACTCTCAGCCTTTAACTTACACAAAATACACCACTAAGGAGATAAGCAATAAGAAGGTCTTCTTATCTGAAAAACAAATCATTCATATTAATTTTTCCAAGAGCAACTGTCCAAGAAAAAACCTGATATTTAAGAAGCACTTTAGATTTCCAAATCATCTTGAAAGGAGAAATATGAGAAATACTAGGATCATTAACTAAGACTTCCAAAAAGGACTCACAAGAAATGCAACCAGAAGAATCAGGGACCCAAAACCTCCTCAATGCTGTAGGGGAAGAGGAGTGTTAGGATGAATTCATATCCTCTGATATACTTATGTGGTATAAATAGCATTTGGGATTATAACTCATTGTGGAAGAACTTACATATGCGAATTGATTGAATTCTGATTTGCTATTTGATTCTTGTTTATCGAATATGAATATTGATACCAGTTATATCTTTTTCTCATCGTTGTCTAATTATTCTATTCCCTTTCCAATTAGTGTATAGTTGTATGCTTTTGTGGAATATAGAATTGGGGATTAGAACATGAATTTATAAGATTGAGTAATATTTATCTTTTTTTTCTATATAGACATTTAAGTTTGTTGGATGTAGATATTGATGCATCTAATGCTCTATTTGGATCAATTTGTCTTATTGTTATGGTGGAGCGTTGTGTGAAATCTAGGGTTTGGGATTCTATTGAATGTTGAAAGATTGTGTTATGTAATTTTGGATGAATTGTGATTTGAGATTTTAATATTCTTATTATTTTGTTTTTCTTTGTCAAGCTGCCTTAATAAGGCTCAAGGCCTAGAGGGTAAGGGACTAAATAGTGCAATCTCTCTAATATTCATATATAAGATATTTAGGATTTTATCAATGCTAGAAGAATGTGTGTGTGTGTGTGTGTGTGTGTGTGTGTGTCATTTGACTGAATTAAGAATTTAGGTTTTTTTGTAGACTTATTGTTTATTGTATAGTGTATACAGATATTAATGCATATACTGCCTTCTTTTGATCTACTTTTCTTAACGTAGTAGTAAGGGCTAGTGTATAGTTATGTGTAATATAGCATTTCTTATATCTCAACTAGGGCTACATGAATCCTTTTACGTCATTTAGTTCTATCAAGGTCTCAATCTGCTAAAAAGTTCTTAACACACGTCATTTCTCACCACCTCTAATCACGTTATTTGGATCTTCTTCTTCTCCTTAGTTAGTAACACTGCTACCTTCTCACAAATTTATTCATTTATTTTATTTTATTTTATTTTTTTGTGCATTACCACATATCCATCTTTACATCTTGATCTCTGCTATACTTGTTTTCTGCATATGTTGTTTCGGAGTTGCCCAACATTTTCTACCATAAATTATACCTGATCTTATGGCCATCCTGTAAAAGTTTTATTTTAACTTGATCAGTATTCCATCGTCACATAGTACTCCAGATATACTTCTTCATGTTATCCGTCTGCCCTAATTCTATGGGCAACATCCTCTGCAATCTCCCAATCTTTATGGATAATTGATCCAAGATGTCTAAGTAGTCACTTTTAAGTATCTCTTGGCCACCAATTGCACTATGACCTTATTTTTACTACTAGGTTGACTAAATTTACATTCTATACATTCCGTTTTAGTCATACTTAACCTAAAACTTCTAGATTCTGGTGTGTCATTCCATAATTCTGACATAAAATTTATCCCTATTATCGTTTCAAAAACTAGTACTTTATTTTCAACAAATAACATACACCATGGGTTGTCTTTCTGAATTTGTATAGTCAGTTCATATTCATAACATTAGCAAAAAGATCACTCAATGTTGATCCCTGGTATAAGCCTATTATGATTGGAAAATCGCTTGTCTCACCTCTAGTTGTTCCAACACTTGTTTGACTAAATCATGCATGTCCTTGATTATATTAATATATCTAATAGATACAATTCTATTTTTTAATATCCACTGTATTTTATCCCTAGGGACCTTATCCTATGTTTTTTCTAAGTCAATAAACACCATAAGTTGGTCTTTTCATCTTTCTATACTTTCCATTAATCTTTTAAGTAAGAAAATAGCTTCCATGGTCAATATTCTTGGCATGAACCAAACTGATTCTCCAACATTGTTGTTTCAAATCTTAATATTTGCTCTATCACTCTCTCCTAGAGATTCATCGTATGTCTGTGAGCTTAGGGTATATTTTGCAATTTGGTGCGATGGCCCAAAACCTGTAAAAAATAATTTCTTTAACCTAGAAACCCAGACAAGCATAAATCTCTTACAGTCAAAGTTGGGGTAGGTGCTCCTACGTAAAGAGGTTAAAACCTGTTCTCAAGAAGAGATTTTTACATTTAATGAATCAACTGCCTCCCCACCACCGCTACCACACACCACCACCACCACCCCCCAACATTGCTAACCACTCACCACTACCAGCATTACGCGACATCACAAACCACTTACCATTGATCATCCACCTACCCTCACTAGCCCCACCTCCACCACCACACACCACTAAAACTACCCTAATGTAGCCCCCACACCCACCACCTAACATTACCATCTGGCATCACTAACCACTTATCATCACCACCATCCAATACGTGCTGCCCAGCACCCACCTACCACCACCATCACCCATTCACCCTTTACTTTCTCTATCTGTCTATCTCTCTCTCCATGACCCCCCCACACAAATAACTTTTAGAATGGGTATTATAGTCAAATTCATGGGACAAATACTTCAACAAATATTGTTACCAAACAAAAAGAAAGTGCTTCCATCATCAAGAGCTATTCTAAGTGTGCATACAATAACCCAACACTATCAAGCCTCTTTGCAGCAACCTCTTCTCTGAATATCGCCTCTTAGAAAAGTACTTTACTAGAAGACACAGTTGCGTCGAATGGTCCCTTCATGCCATGGCTGTTGGTGCAAATTTGAATATCACCTTTGTTCTTAAATAGCCGCACCAAAGTACTTTTCCTCCATTCATCTTGCATTCTTTTAGTCTTTAATATATTATTTTTTGTAAGATGGTCTTTAATATATTATTAAACAACTTTTTTAGCCAGACCAGACCATCGTTATCCATAGACTTCCAAGCTTCACTTGGAAGTTTTACAATTCTCTGATTCTTCTATTATTTTTTGTGTCTGTTCGTATGGAATTTTGTGAAGAAAAGTTGAATTTTGGTCCATCAAGAATGTGGGAAGTTTTTTATATTATTTTGGTTCACATTCTGTTGACCGGAGTTGTGTCATAATCCCGTACAAGCTGGAGGTTTTGTTGTTGTCTTGGGTACCAATCAGTGAAACTTCTAAGTTCTAAAATCTTTTATTTTCTTACTAACCAAAAGGAGATAAAAGGTTTGGTTTTTTGTTTTTTTTTTTCAAAGAACAATAATGGATCAATTTAGTTTCCATCTGTGTACACTCACACACATGAAACCTAATAGATGATGGTCTAAGATAGTATAACAAGATTTTGAAAACAATTTTTGCAAAGGCAATGGGAAATCTTAAGGTTATGCAGAACTTTTTAGAGTCCAACCACTTGTGGTGAAGTAGGGTAGAGTTCACTGTAAAAGAGTTTTAAGGGTGATTAAGAATGGATAAAGCTAGGTTTAGGGGTAAAGTTATGTGTGTGAGGGCTATTTTGAGGAATGGGTAGAGGGGGGTTTAGGGGTAAAGTTAGGTGTGTGTGGTTTGGAGAAGTCTAGCCTAATTCAGGCTGAAGATTATCTATTGACTCTCTCTCTCTCTCTCTCTCTCTCTCTCTCTCTCTCTCTCTATATATATATATATATATATATATATATGGTGGGTGATGTTTTTGTTGATGTCATGATTGTTGTTTTATTAATGGTGCAAAATTGATGTGATTAATTGTATTTGTTTGAAGGCCCAGAAAAGTGAATTTCAACAGCCTTGGTTGCATACTGGATTATCAGAATGTATTGTTTCAATGTCAATGTTTTTGTTTTCATTCTTTTATTTATGATTTTCGAACTGGGAGTTTTCCTTCTTTCCCATTTTATTTTTGCTCGCTGGTTAAATAACTTCAGTCGATAGTTTTATTATTGTAAAGTTCTCTTAACACCAAATTGTTCTTTAGTGACTTATATGGCAACTAGTAAAGCCACACACACTTTGAATGGCATTTTACCTTGTGTGTTGCCAATCCCTTGAGGAGGTCAAGGCTGGAGGTTGAGGACTAATTAGGACTGGGGTATACTTAAATAGATTATAGTGTATAAAGAACGTTCAGTCAGACAATAATACATTGTCTGAATTGCAATTCGGGTTTTATGTAGATGAGGTTTGTGGGAAACAATTTATGGAAGTGTATAGGAAATTATTAGGGCAGCGTGTTATCCATATGAATATAGTGTTTGGGATCCAAACTCATGTTGAAAAATCTTATATCTGAACTGAGTAAATTTGTTTCTGAAATTTTATATAGACTTAGTGTTAATTGTATACAAATATTGAAGGTTTCTAGTTTTACTTTTGATTGAGCATTGTATACAAATATTGAAGGTTTCTAGTTTTATTTTTGATTGAGCATTGTTTATTTTGTGTGCTCTAATTATTGACAAGTTTCACAATTCTTTGTTTATTCTATTATGTTGATCTATCCCTATGGGATTTTGTGAAGAAAGGTGAATTTAGTCCATCAAGAATGTGTTAATTATGTGGGGGAAAATTCCTGGTCAAGGTCTGCCCTGGAATTTCCCTTCTTCGATGTGATGTTGATTGAGCCAGCCGTCTTCTGTTCCACCTGTCTCTTTTAGGAAAGTCTTGGGTTGGGACCTGCAAAAGATTCTCCAACGCTCAAGTAAGAAAAGGCCCAAAAGGAGATAGAGATTTCTTTGAATTGATTGTGCATACCTTTGTAGATCATTGATGACCCTATTTATATCTCATGATTGAGGCGAAGGGTTTCTAGAAGATGGGACAAATGTCATCATCTTGTAGATTCCCTTTTGCCCACTCTTTATTGGGTAAGTGACGCCCTGCTTGTGACGTTATTCCTTTACGACATGTGGACGTTGATCTTGGCCCTCACTTGTCTTGCATTGAGAGAAGTTGCAAGTGGTAGTGGGATGATCTTTCATGTTGCGTGCAATTGTCACATCTGGAGGAATGCCCATCTGAGAGCCATGCTCTTCTCCATACCAGCCAAGCTCATTAGGCAATGCCGTGCTTTAGAGAGCTTCAGCATGTCGTGCTGTTTGGAGTCGTACTAGTTTACCTCTTCAAGACTATTCATCCAATCGTACTCTTTATTTCTCTGAAGAGTTCTATATCTGTGCTCTTGAGCTTGGATCACCTGTGTGCTGGTTCAGTTGTAATGATCAACTTTGTTGTTTCCTCATTAATGAAGGGGTTGTTGCACGCCGTTTCATTCCCCCATGTGACTGTTATTGCTCCAACCATCACTTCACCTATCTAACAACTATAATTATTATGCCCATAAATGGTTTGTTTGCTGAGTCAACCCTAGTAAGGGTTTCTCTTATTTGGTAAAATGTCAAATTTACCCTTAACTCTGTACATGTGGGAGCTTGGGGATTAAAAATGCCCACATTTGCCCCCCTCTTTCCACTTTTCCTACTAAGATGGGGAAAGTGGAAAGGCAATTCTATGTGTGCTCGTGCTTGATCATGGGACACATGTCTTATCCCCTGCTTGATCGTGGGACATGTCTCATCCCCCAAACCTTTACTTCTTTTTGAAAACGAATACCTTCTAATGTGCCACCTCTCACCATTACTTAGGGGATTCCTAAGTTTTTAATTTTTCACTGTATCATCTTCAACCTTTGGCGCTTCAAGGATTTTCAAATCTTACAACTCTAAGCACTTAGATTTTTCTCCATCACTTTGTATGTTCTGTCTCTCTCTCTTTGCCTTTGCCTACCTGCTTCATCTCTGGGTTAGGCGACTTTGTGTGCTTTGTGGGTGTAGGATACTTAGGCTAGTTGTTACTTGTTACATATGGATTATGGAGATTCACAACAAAAGGATCCTGGATGGAAGTGTGCGAGACGAGATCCAAAGAACAACTCTTCTGTAATTTGCTATTTCTGTGGGAAGGTGACTAATAGAGGCATATTTCGGGCCAAACAACTTCTAATTGGAGGGCAAAGAAATGCATAAGCCTGTGTGAAGTACCCAGAGCATGTCAAAACAGAAATAAGAGAATATATGCTAGGGAAAAAGGCAGAGAAAGAACAAAGGAATCTATTGCCCGACTTTGATGACATAGCTGAAGCTGAAGATTGGAGAGGAAGATGATTTGGCAAAGGTTGATCATCGTGGCAAAAGACTTTCAAGCTCAAAGGAAAGTACTCAATCAAAAAAGTCAGCATTGAAAAAACCTAAGCAAAAGGGCCAATGGATGCATACTTACTCTTGATCCGAAGATGGTTGTGAAGAATAGAAATAGTAAGAAAGTAAAACAAACCACAATCAATGATGCCTACAAGAAGGAGGCAAGGGATAGGGCATGCCAACACATAGCAAGGTGGATGTATGAAGTTGGGATACCATTTAATGCTATCAATTATGATAGTTTTGGGGTTGCAATTGAATCCATAGGGCAATATGGTGTGGGAATGAGACCACCAAATTACCATAAGGTGAGGGTTCCTATCTTAAAAAAGGAGTTGGCTCATACAAATACTATAATGAAAAATCATAAAGAAGAATGGGCAAGAAATGGATGCTCTATTATGTCTGATGGATGGAGTAACAGGAATGGGAAGACCTTGATAAACTTTTTGCTGAATTGTCCCAAAGGAATCATGTTCATCGAGTCCATTGATGCTTCTGAATATAGTAAGACCAGTGCCAAAATGTTTAAATTACTTGATGATTAGGTAGAGCGCATTGGAGAAGCTAATGTGGTTCAAGTCATAACAGATAATGCCTCAAATTACATGATGGCAGGTGAATATTTTTAGATAGTTTTGTTAATTGTTAGTTAATTACTTAAATAACTTATAAATCATAAATTTGATATTTGGTCTTCTAGTGAAATCTAATTGTCTAATTAAGTAATTAATTAATTATTTAATAGGGAGATTGTTGGAAGCAAAGCACTCACATTTATATTGGTCACCTTGTGCTGCCCATTGCATAGATTTGATGTTAGAAGACATTGGGCAGATTGCTAGCATCAAGAGATCACTGAAAGAGGGCAATGGAACTCAATGCCTATATATATGGTCGTCGAGGCTCATTAAACATGATGAGACGCTTCACAAACCAAAGGAAGTTGACCAAGCCTGCTATACTCGATTTGCAACTGCCTTTTTCACACTAGCAAGTATTCATCATCATAAGGATAACTTGAGGAAGATGTTTATTTTAGAGGATTGGACATCTTGTCGATGGGCAAGGAGCAAAAGGGTAAAAGAGTTGCTCAACTATTTTGATGCCTTCCTTTTGGAAAACCATTATCTATTCCCTCAAGTTGACATTTCCTTAATTGCAATGTTTGCTTCATTAGTCCTCCCCATTTATGTGCAGAGTTCATTCTAGCAATGAGCTTGTGCCATCTTCTCTTAGTGAAATGCTCTAAGCTAAATTAGAAATCCAATTATTGGTCATAAAGAAGTTCGTGTTTCCCAAGTTTATTTATTTTCTAAGATGAGGGAAATATGTAAAACATCAGATTTGGGGTGCTTTGCTTCAACCTATTCCCTATACTTCACCCTTCGACATTATGCAAATAAATATCTGCATGCACACTGTAAACATGTTATTACTACTACATATAGCATACAAAACGGGTCTAAGAGTTACCTCTTGCGGAAGAGACCCAAGAATCACTCGTCATTTGTTGTTAGGAGTCCGCAATGTTGCCAAATGTTTTGTCTTGTCTCCAACATGAACTAGACCTTTGTGTATATTTCTTGTTGCGGCATAAGTTTTAGGGATCGCTACTATTGAGGAAATAAATCAAGGGTAGATTGTCAATGGAGAGATCCAGGGATTATGGAAATGAAAGAGCAAATCAAGGAAGGAGATTGATTTATTTCCTTCATTAAATAATTTGATTATTAATTATTTCCAGTTTATTATCTCTTGTTATCTATTTAAAATCATTAGTGGTTTAGGTTGTAATCAAGCAATTCAATGATGAATGAGAAACCGTTT
This sequence comes from Liquidambar formosana, assembly GCA_039720395.1. Taxonomy (NCBI): domain Eukaryota; kingdom Viridiplantae; phylum Streptophyta; class Magnoliopsida; order Saxifragales; family Altingiaceae; genus Liquidambar; species Liquidambar formosana. The sequence continues at coordinate 29,974,733 of CM077826.1, read as the reverse complement.
TTCTATTTGGTATCAGAGACAACGATCCACTTGTGAGTGAGTGACTGGTCCTTTCATCTTCCATTCTGCCAATGAGTGGCGTTTCTTGCCATGCCTTCACTTAGTTATGATTTATTTTTCTTCTTCTCATTTCTTTTGTGTTAGATATCCACTGTAGTCTTGTCCTCTTGAATCTTGTTATAACCACCCACAAAGAAAAAAAAAATCTTGATTTTTCCCAATGATTCTCCAACATTGGAATTGAATGTGCTCACAACACCATCATCAAGATTGCTACAAATGTCACTATCGGTGTTATTTCATTGATAGTAAGAAACTCTTCATATTGGGTATTTCAATCCGAGGTCGCAAACTCAAAGAAGTTTTAGCTTGGACCTGGACTTTTGTTCATGGAGCGCTATCTCTTCCCACGTTGTTAAAGTCTCAAGGCTACAAGTGTATAAAGGTTTGGCCTAGATTTCAACTCATGGGACTTTGGTCTATAGTCTTTATTAGCTTTATAAAGCCATGTTGTTTATTCATTGTCATTGACCCATTGAGGTCACTTCTAGCCAAAAAAAAAAGAAAAAAAAGCACACACACACATCAATGGTGTTATATCTTTCATCATTCACAATCAAACTCAAGAAGATTTTATTTAAAATTATAAGTTTGAGGGGGAGTATTTGAGGAAATAAATCAAAGGTAGATTGTGAATGGAGAGATCTAGGGATTATGGAAATGAAAGCGCAAATTAAGGAAGGAGATCAAGAGAATATGAAGGAGATTAATTTATTTCCTTCATTAAATAATTTTATTATTATTTATTTCCATTTTATTATCTCTTGTATCCATATAAACTCATTAGTGGTTTGGTTGTAATTAAGCAATTCAATTATGAATGAGAATCAATTTTTCTATGAAATATTGATTCTCATTGATAATGACTTGCCTGGTTACAGTCAATCCAATGCTAGGATTATATAGAGAACAAGAGGAAATAGTATGGAAATTAATAATAATGGAAATACATAAACGAGGAAATAAATCAAGTCTTCTCTCCATGAATGTCTCTTAATTGATCCCCTTCCTTGATATGCTCCTTCTTGATTTATTTCCCTATACTCTTGATCCCATCCATGATTTTCTTGTCTTGATTTATTTCCTCAATACTCCTCCTCAAACTTAAGAAGATTTTAAATAAAATCTCCTTGAGTTTGATACCGAATCATGAAAGATGTACCACCATTGATGAAAATTCTTAAAATAAGCCAAGTGACCTCAATGGATCAATGATAACAAGAAACAATGAGACTTCGTAAGCCAATAAAGGCTCTATGGACCAAAGTCCCATGAGGCGAAGTCTAGGTCAAGCCCCTATATACTTGTAACCTTTATAGACTTCAACAATGTAGGAAAAGAGAGCTCCACGAACCAAAGTCCTGGTTACCGTGGGCATTTATCAAGGCGAATACTCTTTTTGAGTTTGCAACCTCAAATTGAAATTCCCAAGATCAAGAGTTTCATGTTATTGGTGAAATAATGTTGGTAGTAGCATGGTAGTGATATTGATGGTGGCAGATTCAGGGTTGGAGAATCACTGGGGAAAAAAAAATCAAGATTCTAAGGGTGATTATAACAAGGTTTAGGAAGACCAATGACACTAAAGTGGATGAATCTGATTTAAAGGAAGTGAGAAAAAGAAAATAAGGATTAAAAATATATATATACTAAATGAAGCCCGACGGACGGCGTTTTGACTAATAGCAAGAAATGTCACCCACCGGCGAAATGAAAGGCAAAAGGAAGACGAGTCACTCACAGGTGGATCACCTACTCTGATACCATATAGAAAAATTGATTCTAATTCATAATTTAATTGCTTGATTACAACCAAACTACTAATGAGTTTAAATAGATAACAAGAGACAATAAAATGGAAATAAATAATAATCAAATTATTTAATGAAGGAAATAAATCAATCTCCTTCATATTCTCTCGATCTCCTTCCTTGATTTGCTCTTTCATTTCCATAATCCTAGGATCTCTCAATTGGCAATCTGCCCTTGATTTATTTCTTCAATAGCTACTAGAGTTCTCCTTTTGTTCGACGCTTTCAAATTCTCTAGGCTATGGTGATCATTGTGGGAGAGTACTCGAGAGGGCAGAGTATGTAGAAAGGGAACAAATTCATGAACCCTTAAACTAAGAGAGAGCCTCCCCATATATATAGACTCTATTAAGTCGTAATCCTAATAAAGTCCTAATCCTAATAGAACTAGAGTTCCCCTACATAATAGGAAACCAACTCATAACAGAAGCAAACTAATAACACCTACATGTGGGTGGACCATGGTTGCGGGTCATTACCTGACCCAAACATTAACACACACCTTGCATTGGATCGTCATGGCTTTCTTGTTCGATTCAATCTAACTTCCCTCAATGCCTTTATGTTTCTCCAGATTTCTCTCATGAGTTATCTTGGCTTTCTGGCCGTTGATTCTTCCCATGGCGTTAGAATCAAAGAGAGAAAAAGAGAGGGAGAGAGATCAAATGAAGGAATATGGGTTTGGAATACCCAACTGCTGAAGCAGGGAAAGCAAATTGGAGAAGTTAGCTTGTTCAGCACAACACGGGAGAAGTATCGAGCTAAGACTCGTTGGTTTATGAGTATATTAATGGTATGAAGTTCCATAAAAGAGAGGGTATGGTCTTCAGGACAAAAATCTTTTGGCTTGAACTTAAGAAACCAAAAGTCTAATATGAGGGACCCATTACCAAAGCCCTCAAAAAAAAAAAAAAAAAAAAAAAAGAAAAAAGAAAAAACCCTATTAAGCCAATCAAGTGCATCTGATGCAACAAATTTTCATCACTTTCTTACTAATGGCAAACTGAAGGAGACTGGTTACCCACCCTTGGGTCTAGGGGCGGAGTTAAGATTTAAAATTACACTGGATTTGGTAAAAAAAATAATGAACACATAATAGGAGGTCGCTATTGGCACCCTAAGGCTATGTTTGGTATACCGGATAAGCCAGATTGGATTAATAGATCATTTTCATGTACTTTGTGCTATTTCCAAATAAGGGATATACTATCCATAGGATAGTTATATTCCCCATATATGAGATATTTACCCAAGGGAGGTGGTATATTTTTATCCTAGGATACTATGTCATTTAAAAATAACAATGGAATAAAAAATTGTCCGAGAGACCATCTTCCCCACTTGAAACAAAGCAATTAAAGACTTTTTGTTCGTATAATAATCTTATCCTATCCAACCTTTTAATCCGGCTTACCAAACATAGCCTAAGACTTCCATTTTATCCCCTACTCTTTAAACTTCTTAAGGTTTTATAGAAAATTTAAAAAGTTTTCATGAAAAATGGCCATGTTGATTACTAAAAAAACATTATTTTGAACAACTTTATAGAAGAATTTTTTTCAAAAATATTTCTTTTAAGTGGACATTTTGGCCATTTAATGAAACAAAGCCACATGGCCAAAAAGTTTACTTGAACGAGAGATTTTAGAAAAAAATTTATTTTATAATATTTTTCAAAATGATGTTCTCTAGTAGACAACATGGTCATTTTTCCTAAGATTCTTTTGTATTTTTCATATAACCTTGAAAATTTTAAAAAATGAGGGATAAAGCAAGTCTTGGGGTGTTAATAGAGGCCCTACTTATATATAAACTAAACTTGCAACCTCTTTTCCCTATTTTTTGTTAGTTGTATGCCCTACAGCTAATTATAGAGATAATACTTTAGGGATAAAGACAATCATAGAATTTCATTTATTGTATGTCACATTTATTATTATTTAATAAAGGGTTTTATTTTATCATGTTTATTCTATTCTTTATATTTACATGATATATCCATGGAGTTAGAGTTAAGAATATGAAATCACATAGTTATAGTGGTACAAATAATCTTTAGACCTAATACACTATAGTTGTCTTATGTATAGAGTTTTAAAAGTTTAATAGTACTAACTATATATCCCACTAAAGGTTTACAAAGATGTTCATTGGTTTTACTGTTTCATGTGTGAAGGCATATAAGTGATCAACAAGGATCTATCACTCTTAGTGGGAGAGAATGTCTCACATAGCATTCACCAATATAACTCATGAAAGTCCATAGACATAATAGGATAACTATGGAAAAGGAAAAGGAGTTTTTATATTGCATCATATGAGTTGATATTTGAGAATGAGTATAAAAGTATTGAACTAGGACTTGACAGACTTCCATGTCTTATTAGTTTAATCAGACATTGTGTTAATGGAATAATGTAATTGTAACATTACCTGTAACTGAAGGATTCTTTGATTTATCTTCACCTCATTTAAGATCACACCATGAGTCATTGCTAGATGTTATTCATGGTCAGTAGAAGCTTTAATTGATATAAGTTGGTTATCATCATTTAAGGAATAAGAAGGAGTTTTAATTAGACCCTTAATGGAAAGTGTTTCATTGGGCACTTATGTTCTACTACCTACTACTAGATGTTGTAAATCCAATAGATTACACAGATAAGCAAAGTGAGACTTTAAGTTGTGAGAGAAAGGATTAAAGTGTACTTAGAAAAGTTCTTTTGGGCCATACCTATATTAGATGTAAATTGGAGGGGTTAAAGTACAATTTAAGGAAGTTGCAAATCCCACACAAGGTGGGAATTCCCCCATGGCGAGCCCTCCCTTGGCTTGCTGTTTAAGCAGCTAGCACTTGCTAACAAGACCAACACACACTCTCAATCCCTCTCTTTGGTCGGCCCTAGTGAGAAGCCACACTCTCTCTCTTCTAGTTCTCCTCTTCTAGCAAACTCTAAAGAGAATTTGAAGAACAATTGAAAACTTTTGCTTGAAGTGGATAACGTGGAGGCTGGACACTTGTACTACTTGTTCATTGTTCAATTATACATCTTAAGGACCAATTGTAAGTATCAATCCTCTTCTTCTAATTAGGGTTTTGTTTTATAATAAATCACAATCAAATTCATGGACCATAGGGAATTGAGTTTAAATTTTTGTTATTCATTATGTTTCGCATTATAGTTTTTCTCTACCTCAATTCCTTACCATTTTTTTTTTAATTATATTATTGCAAGTATTTGGACTATAGATATACCCTCAGCTAGTGGGCCATTTCTTGCCTGGGCTAAGGCTCTCTTAGGAAGTAAAAGGGAATGGCTATTGCAACCCCCCATTCCTATAAGCCCACCCCCCATCCTTTAGGTTTTTAAGGTTTTATGCAAAATATAAAAAGTTTTTATGAAAACCGGCCGTGATGTCCATTAGAAAACACCATTTTGAACAACTTTGCAGAAGAAAGTTTTTCCAAAATCTATCATTTAAATATACTTTTTAACTATTTATAGCCTTTATTTCATTTTTTGCCAAAAAGTCTACCTAAACAATAAATTTTGGAAAAAATTTCTTCTGCAAAGTTGTTCAAAATGATGTTTTCTAATGGACATCACAGCTGGTTTTCATAAAAACTTTTTATATTTTGTATAAAACCTTAAAAACCCTAAAGGATGGGGGGTGGGCTTATAGGAATGGGGGGTTGCAATAGCCGTTCCCGAAGTAAAATTCAACTAAATCAACATGTAAAAAACAAAAAAATGGGTTGGGCTACCTAGGCTACAGCCTATGGTACCCCTCTATAAGGTTCTGCCCTTGCTTAGGTCACCCAGTTGGTAAGAATGACTTTGTAATTGTGTGATTAGGTGTACAATCATAGATTCGATTCCACACTAGGACAACTCAAGATTTAAGTGAGGGGCATGGCGGTGGGTTGCGCTAGTCTCTTAAGGGTTTAGGTTCTATAAGTGGGTCCAAAGAACCCTCCTATGAGATGATTCCCCATTAAAAAGAAAAACAAAACAAAAACAAAAAAAGTAATAATAATGATGAAGAAGAAAGACAACGATGAAGACTGGTTAAGTGTCACAATATGCATTTTGCTACTTTGAGTGGTTGGTTGTCCACGGCCCAATAGTTGAAGCCTTAAGAGACTAGAGTATACTTTGTCCTCCATTTCAAAAGTGGAGTAGATATAATGCAGGGGGCATTTTAGATTGGTCGGCCTACAGGAAAATAATTACATTTAATAATCATTGTTAGTTAAGTTGGTAATCTTTTTTCTTCTTTCGTTCCACAAAAATAAATCAAGTTTGATAAAACACACAGTTTAAGAAAAGTTATTATTACATTGACTCGTCACTTTTTAAACTTCAACTTTCCAAAAATATCATTTCTTGCTTGGTATTAGGTTTTGTACTTGTTAAAAGTAATTATTGAAACAACTAAGAGTAGTATAAGAAATTTCAAAAAAAAAATAATAATAATTTGACTTTTCTAAGTGGAAAAAAATTATAAGATAAAAAAAGTTACAAAAATAGCACATCTTTGTAGAACGGATAAAGTATTCAAAAGTAAATAAAAAATTAGCACTCAACCGCAATTATTTTCCCATAGTGACCTGCATTAGTTGGATAGCGTTGATACAGTACATTGGGAGAAAGACACGAGGAGGACTCGTGTAGACCCATTTTATTTGCTAGTAAAATACATATTAATTCAACAAAAGCTGTGATGGACTTTAAGTTGATCATGAGGCGTCCCTTGATTTATCTTTGGAGGCAGAGGAGGATTTCGAAGCCGTGCTCGCAAGTTTTTGAAGTTTCTTCTGAACCCTTTGAAAGAGTGGGGTTGTTTGGACACGAGATAGACGGAATCCAATTGCATCTAAATACCAACCGCTTCGGCCATTGAATCCCACAATGACTCCTCCCTCCATCGGAAATGAAAAAGGCGTCCCTTCCTCCACTCCAAATGGCCCAAATGTTCTCTGATTGCTCTTGAAAGTCAGTGATCGAATCACAGGGGTGCCGCCGTGGACCACTGGACAGTAGTGCCCACTCACACTTACAACGAATTCCTCTGGGTATTGCAGCTTAATCTGCATCATATGCATATATGGCAGAATATATATAGTGGGGGAAAAAAACGGAAAATTAAATGATGGAGCTTACCTCAGCCGTTCGACCGCCACCAACGCCTCCATGTTTTTCAGCTGTAACAGGCTTACCATTCTTATCATACACCACACGAATAGAGTCGATACAACGGTCATAAACAATTGTGATTTCTCTCACAGCGTTGTAGCTTCCATCATCCCAGCTGGACCCACCATTGCCTCCCCAAGGCCCCACTACTATGCTCTTCCTTTTCCCACTTTTATGATCCTTCCCGCCTTCCTATAAAATATATCACGTACAATTTATATATAGGGAAGGAACATGTTATTTGTCCTCTAAAATAAAAAATTACAAATTCCACGCCCCAAATGCATGCCATGACAACATAAACGATTCACAAATTTAAATTCTGATTTTTGAATTGGAATAGTTAGATCAAATACCAAGATTTTGATATATATATATATATATATATAGCGAAATATATTTTGTAAAAACTTGGCTACATTACTTTTAACCTCGTATATATTTTGTATAATAAAGAACATATATCATACAACCTTATATCCCATCCCATAAGTCATAAGATATATATATATATATATAGGATATATAGGACCTTTCATTGTTAAAGTTAAGTTAGCAACTGACGCCACTTTAAGTTAGTATAAACCACGTGAAGCCACACACATTCACATGGGCTAATTGATCGATGGATATGGTTTTAACAGCTGCATAATGAGAATTCCAACTATCCGTTTTGTTTTTTTGTGGGGTAGAAAACACTTTGGTACCCTGAAATTTGGAGAGAGTTTCAATATAATACCTCAACTATCTCTCATCCAGCGGTTGAAAGCCATCACTTAAGTGGAGTGAAGACACGATGAAAAAGACAACGGGAGCCGGAACTCGGGGCATCGTGTGGTGATCTATGAAGCACGGACATGGACACGGACACGTGACATGACACTAACACTCTGTAACGGCAATTTTTAAAAATATCAAGACACGACACAGCGGAGATACGGTAATAAATAAATAATTATATATATATTTATAATTATATATGCAATTTTTAAATTTTTTAAAAAAAAAAAAATATTACACCCTATCATAAGAAGCATACACCTCATGATACAAAACCATTCTTCTTTAAGACAGAAATAAGTGTCCCTAAAATTATTTATAATAAGGCATTTTTCAGCTTTTGCAAAAGCACCCATCAATTGTTTATGATAACTAAAATTACCCCTTTTAAAACAATTTAAATTTCTATTTTTTACCTCATTGTGTCTCTTCCGCGTTCATGCCGTGTCCCTTTTACGTCCATGCCGAAATTAATCTATTTTTTTTATTTAATGGATACGTACAGGAAATGTCTAACACGTGTCAGGGCGTGTCGGTGTCCAACACATATCAGGACATAGCTACAGCACTTTTCCTAGGCGTGTTCGTGCTTCCTAGGTAGTGATTGAAGGCTTGAAGCTTATGGGTTTTTTTGTTTGTGTTGACCCTTTCATTCATTATGATCTGAAACCCATGCAATATAACCTGTGTGTCCACTTAAGTGATGGCTTTTAGCCGCTAGATGATAGGAAAACGGAATGGGTATTAATATTAGGAGTGCAAAATGGTTCGGGATAGACCCAAGAATCGAACCGTTCTGTGCAATTTAGTCCGGTCCGGTCCAATCCAAATAGTAACCAGTTTGGTTCTTAGGACAAATTTTTAAAAACCGATGAATTCGATCCAATCCACGGTTTAGGAGGTTTTATAACCGGCCCGGACCGAATCCTTGAATTACGAAAAAAATTAAAATAAATATATATATATATAGATATATATATATGATTATATATATAATTATATGTTTATATTAATATATTATACTCCATATATAAGTATTATTGAATAAATAATAATACTTTCAATAAATTTATTACCTTTTACAAAAAAATCAAACACAAAAACAAAAAAAAAAACCGAGAACCAGACTGTTTTTGTTGGTCCGGTCTAATCCAATACAATTTTCAGTTCAGTTTCAATCCAATTTGTGAGGTCCCGAATTAATTCGATCCGGTCCGGATAATAAACATGTGTTGATAGGATATATCGTTACTTACTATATATACACATACAGTTATGCTCTCATTAGCATATGTTGATATAAATTATATCAGCACCATGCATTGGGGGTTTGTATCCTTTGCATTGGTCCAATGTATCTCATATCCCACTAATGAACACGGTAAAACTTTCAATGCAGGTGTTAATATAAGTTATATTAGCATGTGCTTACCAGATCATCTATATATATATTCAATTTGATACCCAAAGTTTACTTAGTAAAGCAATATAGTCCCTACCCCGAAATTGGGCTAAATAGGTCACGATAAAACCATGTAGCATCCCACATGTCATATAGTTAAAAGCTCATCAAAGAAATTAGAACTCACATTAGATTACGTTTCAATTTAGTACTTGAACTAAAAATTTTCTAATTTCCTTCCCAAAGCATATTAATACAAATGTGGTCCAAAACTTATGTCTAAGAAATTTCAATTTTTTATTTTATTTTATTTTGTGTATAAAAGCTTGTACAACATTTTTGTGGCTGTGTACTTTGAAAGTTGTATACAATTATGTTCCCATCAGCATTTTTGTTTTCTAGGAAAAGAAAAAATAAAATCTTTTATGAAAGCGAGATATTTTTAAAGAAACAAAATGTTAAAACTTAAATGTTGAACTAAATTGATACAAGTATAGTTTTAATATGAAATTAGAAATTTTTTAGTTCTAGTATTAAATAAATTGAAACGTAATCTAAAGTACAAGCCAGTTGATGGGTTTTAATTACCTGACACACGGGATGCTATGTGGCTTTTCTATCAACCGTTTAGATGAGTGTAGGAACCACATGACTTAACCAAGTAAACCTCGTGTACTAAGAAATAAATAAATAAATAAATCATTCGATTACTACATTGAAACTGATCCAAAGTTTAGGGGTATTAAAGTGTTTTTTCTTTTTCCGTTTAACCATTCAATCAGATTGTTAGAAGACAGGTATGATTCAAATGACGAAAATTTGTTGGCCACAGTCATCTTGACCGAATGGTAGCTCATGATCATGGATTTAAAGATGACTTTTAACACGGAGAACATTTAACAGAAAGAATTTTCATAATTTGACAATTTATCAAATTTCGTGACATACAGGATGCATGCGAACTCAAAGACAAGAGCGGAGCCACAAATTTAGTCCGACTGCTAAACTTTGACTGATTTTTAGACGTTTATCCTTCTTCCAAGTGTGGCTACAACCTTTCTCTTATTATAATTTTTTTCGTACTTCACAAAAAAAAAGAAAAAAAAAATCTAATAATGAATTATTTCTTATCGATAAACAATTAGAAGAGAAGTATATATATATATATACATACACTCTGGATCCAATCTTATGAGAATGTACTGATGTAAGTTATATGAACATCATGTATTATGAGTTGTATCCCAAAACTCACCAACATAAGGGGTTACAACCCCCATGCATCGCACGTCCTAACAAAATTGGTTATGTGTATATGTAAAAATATATGGATTAAGATTCACATATACAATTTTTTACACAAAATCTTACACAAGTTTCTAGGTAAATTATTTCTAATTCATATTTTGTAAAACCCACCATTAGTTTAGAAAGTCTTCCCACATAGGTCTGGCACGCAAAAAAATCAAGTTGATGAAAATAAAAAGAATAATTAAAATGGAAAAAAGATCAAAAGAAAGTGATGAAAATAAGAAAATGTAGGCCGAAAATAAAATTTAAATAGGAACAAAATGAGGAAATTTGTAAAAGAAAACGGGGTCAAAAGAAATTTATTACGAAGGGGTAACAAAAAATTGAGAAGGGCTAAATTTGTGAGTAGCAAAAAAATTATAAATATAAATTGAAAAAAAAAATAAAGAAAAAAAGAAAGAAAGTCAGGTGAGCCAGCCGACCCCACTCACCAGCTCTCAGTATCTCCGGCCCAGCCCATAGAAGAAACCTTGAATGATAAGAATTTAAGTAGGACGCAAAAATAAAGAGAGTAGTGGATTTCATACCATATGGAGCAGGGATAGCTGGAGTAGAGATGAACGTGAGGAGCAAACTGAAGTATCAGAGGGAGGATGCTATTGTTATAGTGGGGTGGAGAGTGGGTGGTAACCGTTGATATAGAGAACAAAGCGGGAGACCTGATGCGGTATGTGATTCCATGACTTTTGCTTTTGCTTTTGCTTTTGCTTTATACGTCAGCAACTATTTGATAATTGTGCACCAAACAGCACTTATTCGCACCACATTAAACCTTTGGTAACGGATGGAATTACATTCCAATTCTCGATCCAAAGACGTGAGCTGGCCACCAATCTTGGAAGTCAAATGTCATAATTAGAATCCAAATCTATATTCCAATATGTCATCATTTATCAAATGTGTTCCTTTTTGATAATTAATTATCCTGATTCCATCCAATGACCTCACAAGTTCTAAAGCTTACACACCATGATGAATAAAATAAAGGTGGTGCTTTATACATCCACAAAAAATCGCTCTATAGAGTATCACAACTGACGTGGCATGTTTTGAAATATGGATTTACCCTTTTGCAACTATCTTTTACCTTAGTTGTTTTTTGAACTTTACAATATTATAACTTTTATTTTACATATTGGTTTTCAACAAATTTATATCTTTAAAATATGCTCGTCAAGACTTTCGAATTAAACAATATTCATGAAGAACAGGAAATTATGTATTATAACAAAAAAAGAAAAAAAAAAATGATGTCTACATATTAGATTATCTGCATGCTGAAGTCAGAGAGTGAATTTTCTATCTCTAATAGATAAATTTTATGAAATTCTCATCTAATTCATGAAAATTTTTTATCTAGATTTGACCCTTTCATAGTCAAACAGAGAAATTCCACCAATTTGAGTAGGAAATTTTTGCTAATCCATCCTTTTTTTTTTTTTTTTCTTTTGAATTAACAAATAATTTTTCAGTTGAAATTCCACTTGGCACTCATGGGCTATATCAGGTCCGTCCTATAAATATTGGCCATTTTTGCTACTTTTCCTATCCCAAAATGTGTGTCTATTCTGAAAAGTCAAATCATAAATTTTTTAAACTTCTCTACACTATCTTCCTTTGTTATTTCAATAATTACTTTCAACACCAAGGAGGAGATGATGCTTTTGGAAAGATGGAGTTTAATAAATGAGAAATCAATGCAATGATCTTAAATTGCGTATTTTATCAAACTTAGTCTATCTTTGTGCGACAGAGAGGGAATAGTAAATTCGTCCACGAAATAGAAGGTGAACAAGAGTACTTATATCAAGTTTCTTGAGTGTCTAAAAGAGTTGGGTGATACTGGAAGCTGATTTCGGGAGGGAATTGAAAAGCCTATGTGGGTGAGTTCTACTGGTGTAGATGGTTCAATGGTGTTCGCGGATTTTATACCTTTTGTGGACACAAGATTTGAATGATTTGAGTTTGGGTGAACAAGACATGGCCCGCTTAAAACATGATCCGGTTTGCTTCCTTGGATCCTCGCCTCAAGATTTGAATTATGGTGTCGTAGTTTTGCGAGTTCAAGTGGAGAGCGAGAAATAGAGAGTGATTGTTAGTTGGAAGCCGTGGCGGCAAAGACGGCAAAAGTGTCGTCAATGAGGCCGGAGTGGAAAGTGGCCATCTCTGCAAAGGGAAGAATTCGTGGCGGAGAGCTACATCCATACTTTGTTTGGCTGAAATCAGAATGGAATAGAATCCTCTCCTCTCCCACGTTACAATGGTTCATCATTGAAATCTCATTCCATTCCAATTCCTACCAAACAAACAATTAGTTAGTGTCTACAAGCAAGAAAGGGCAACTAACCCAAGGTAGACCTAGGATTGGATTCTGACCAACCTAGTAATTGTTAGGAACACCCCTGGATTGCTCCAACACAACTCCATGCTGTCTATAGAGTGCCACTTATTTCAGTCCTAACATCTCTCATCTCCATTCCATTGCTATAAAATGGGAGAGCTCTTGAATTCAGGTCTCCACCATCTGTTGTGCATCTTAAAAATCTTTATGTTAAATAGCTGACCGAATACATGAAAGTCTTTACACTACAATTACAGGTTTATTGAAATTTGCCACTGGAAAACATTAAAGGCTTGTTTGGGTGTTCAAGAAATTTTACATAATGTTAAAGGGCATAATCCATCACCTTCCGAATTTTTCCGCACCTTGAATTGACAAATTCAAGAGTAAATGATAGTCATCATCACAAATAAAATTCAAAATTCAAAATTCAAAATTCAAAATTCAAAATTCAAAATAGTGACATTTCATCAATTCCTAAAAATTGATTCTATAACATCAACTATAATGATAGACTCCTATTCTTATAAAAATATTATAATCCAAGGTAATAGATTTATGCATTCAACACTATAAAATTTATTGAATTGCTTAATTTCGAATTGGACACCCAAACAAACCCTAATTTGCTAATGTGAACGGTCTAGTTCTCAGTTTGATTAGTATATAACTTCACATTTCTGTTTTCCCTGTGAGCAGCTTTTTCATGGCATTCAAAACAAGCTGTGCAATGGGCACCTCGCCGTAACAAAGCTTTTCTTGGCATTCCTAAACGAAGGCAGGGTAATTTCGGGACCATATGACTAACACCAGAGCCTTCATTCTGCTAGAAGAATTATATATCCGATATTGCAAAGTTGTTTTTTAAAAACCTAATGTGCACCCCAATTGAGACTCTGATGTCACGACAACAGATATGGAACCACCGGCCACTAGAATCTTTAACTTGTTGAAGAAGACCAAGCTCACTCGTCATGATAAGTGGGAAAATTTCTCTACTATCTGTGTGGGTAAGTTACGTTGAAATTTTTCATAATATGTACAGTGGCAGACATTTTGTAACGACTTGCCAATCTGTAGAAAACAGATTCCTGCTAAATAAAAAATAAATGATTAAACAATTAAACAATAAATAAATAAACCCATATTACTAGATCCCATAACATACTAGCGAGTTAAACAAGGACAATGAGGTTCCAATCAATGAAAAGATAGCCAACGATGACAAGGTTCCAATCGTATAAAGCATTCCCACCATGCTAATGAGAATTCCATTTCAATCTAAAACTAGTTGTCTGACATAGATGAGTTGGAATTGACTTCAACCAAGCATTCCAACTAGGGTTCTTAATATCTTCAGTTACTTCGAAGTTCTCGATCTCAACATCTTTCAAGTAATGCCGCCAACATTTCTTTGAATAGTATCTGCAACAGTTCGTATCCTCTTCTCTGTTCATAAGTTTCTCATGTATTAACTGTAATTCAAGAACAATGAGGAATCAAGGTCATTTCTTCTTACTTAGCAACAACCAAAAAAAGGCAAAATGAGAACATAGTTATCATAAAGCTCCAAAAAATTGTGTATTTTTATGCTTTCTTTTTCTTTTCCTTTAAAATTTTTTTCTTTGGTAAACACATTCTTAGGCTACATAAAGGTATCTTGCAAAGAATAAGAGCTACACTATAAAACACTGGAAGAATATGAACATGACGCCAGCGTCAGCGCGTGAGAGAGAGAGAGTGAGAGAGAGAGACGGACTTAACCAAATGCACAATTCAGAGTCTACAGATATGTTATTTCTCCAAAGATAGTGAAGAACTTAATATTTATATGAAATAAAATAAATAAATAAAAACCATAATACCTCAATAAATTTGGAGGTGGAAGATGATACTATACATAGAGTCTCGGGGTGATGTGTCCGTAATAGATACTCTAATAGATCTTTGAAACTCATTGATGATTTGATTATTTCAAGCTTGAGATTGTAGAGTGGAGGAAGCAAGATTTCTCCCAAGTCTTCATGAATAATCACATTCTAAATAAACCATGACAAGCAAAATTTTAAATATATAAAAAAGAATGTTATAAAATCGATAGTAATTTATACTTTTAAAAATAATAATATATACCTTCTTAGAGCGAACAACCAATTTCAAACCTCCTGAATGATTGAGCTTTGCAAGAAAACCCCGCAATTTCGCAAACCAAAGAAAGTCATCATCTCCATAGCAAAATCCAAGCTTAGCTTTTTGTAATGATTCAAAAGAAAGTTTGGCTTCCAGTAGACCTGAAGGAATCATAGAAGAGAAGGGCAATTTATCACCATCATACTCAAATGTAAGTAGATTCGGAGAATCAATCTCAGCCTCCACCAAATTCTTACACCCTCTCAAGGTTAGACTCTTAAGGTGTTGACTCAATATCTGAATATTTTCCAAGCTACTACATTTGCTTAGGACCAACTGCTCAAGGATGGGAAAATTAAAAAGCTGTTTTTGAAACAACTCATCTGTCATGTTGGGATCCTCTAATGCCAATCTTTTCAGAGATTTACAAGTGGCCAAGTTGATTTCACATGGCCTCATAGATTTCTTCCGATAAAACCAAAAAGTTTGAAGATCTGGTGCTTCAATATTAACTGCCTTAAGTCCATGGCAGAGGTGCACCTCAACCCTATTGAGTCTAAGAAGAGTCGAAACCTCCAGTTTTCTCAACCCATTACAGGATATGAGTCTTAAATCCTCAATCAAAGGGCAACTACGGATCAAATTCTGGATTTTCTGTCCACCAACATAGATTTTTTTCAAACACAACTTTTGCAGATAAGAGAGCTGTACATCATTGCAAGTTTTCAACTTACATCCATATAAACTCAATTCAGTTATTGTTTTGGCAGTAAGAACAGTCTGAGGCAAACTGTAACGTCTATACTTCTTGACTTGGACATGGAGATCTAGCTCTTTGACATTGTTTTCATTTGCGAAACTTATCCACCGATTCATATGGGGAGCCAATTCTGAATCAAACGAGGCAATATAGAGCCTGAATTTCTGTATACTAAACTTTTGCTCGAGGCGACTCTGCAAACAGTAATCAACAAAATTCCGGAACTTCTTATTGTTTTGGATTTCCTGAATTTTCTCTTTGGAGGAACCATGCTGTTCTCCGTCTTGCACTTGAAAGTAGCGTTGATCAAAATCCAAAATGGGGAATGATTCCCACATTTGTTTCCATTTCTTGGACAAGATACTGGTTCGAGCTGCATCTTCCGTATGGAGGAAAGACAGGATGTGATGGATAATGGGTTCGGGCAACTGTGAGATCCGATCCATTGCATCAACAGTTTGATCCATGGTGTCGAAGTCTTTTCTACTTCGCTTCCTTGCAATGTCAATTCTCTGGTCCATAATGTTGAAATCTTCTCTCTTTCGCTTCATTTGAATGCCAACAGGGTCGATTCTCTGATCCAAGAACATAGAAAGGTTTTTCTCTTTCTCAGTCAGTTTCTTCCTCAGAAGTTTTCGCAGAATAACTCTCTTCCATATCATTTTTTATCCCCTTGCTAGGAATCTGTTTGCAAAAAATTTATGTTATTTGCAAGGTTCTGTTTCCTACCCGTAAAAAAAGATGGGAAGCAGATGCTGTAGTTAGAAGCAAACAATTCATTTTTAACTGCACAAAGAAAACAGAAAAGAAACAACAGTGAGAAGGCCTGCTTAAAGCCCTGTCTTTCACAGTTGCTTTTTTGTACCCCATGGGATAAATTCAGCACACACACATTCTTGGTACTCAAGCCATATTCATGCTTTACACATGACTATAGGAGCCACACATAGCACAGCATAAGCAAAGGATGAAATAAATTTCTTGTTGATATTAGCAAGAACCATGAGCAAAATCCAAGACCACATGAAACACATAATAAAATTTCATGTTCCAATGAAGCAATCAGTGAACAGAATATTCAAATACTTCAACATGGTGACCAGATCAAAAGATAGTCAATCTCTGTCCCAAAGAAAAAATAAATAAATAAATAAAAGAAAGATAATCAAACAGTTATCTACATGTTAATCACCTAAAGGACTAAGATTAAATGTTATGCCCTGACTAGTTGGGTGAGTTCAGTTTTTTTTTTTTTTTTTTTTTTTTGAGGTAAAGTGTTGTATTAATATATAAAAAAGGCCTAGCCCAAGTACATGAGTCACATACAAGAAACTAGCCATAGCCACCATAAAAGGCAGAAAAAACAAACTAGAACTTAAGAGAATCTATAAAAAGAACAAAAGAGGGATTGACCCCATTGGAGTGGCTACAAAACCACCAAAAAAAGGTCTGAACCACAAGTTACTTTAACTCTATCACAGACCCTTCAACACCATCAACAGTGCATAAATTCCTTTCTTTCCAACTGCACCAAAGGATAGCATGTGGCACTATTCTCCAAACACATTTAGCTTGGTTCAAAACCATCTAAAAGTAAACCATGTGTGGGTGGCATGTTAATGTGTTTGATACACATACCTATATTTAAGTAACCTAGGGTCCAATACAAGCAAAACAAGACTTAAATAATCATGATGCATACAAGCAACTTTGCAAGGCCCTAATTTCCCAATGAGTCCTGTTACTTTACTGCAACTAGTAAAATGAGTGTGTCAACAAAACATTCATAAATGTGCTTCGAACCATGCACTTCCTTTTTATACAGATATCCACTCCAAACCATGGCCAGATTACTCCAAGAGAAGAAGTATTATTGAAAGCGTGGTCATATTTCCCATCAAACCACATTATCTTAGTCATATGAGAAAGTCCCCTAATAGTTTAAAGGGTAAACAACATTTAAAGAAAATAAATTAAAAATACTTTATTAAATGCAACTAACAAAAAAATCAAACTCTAAGCAGCTATAACTCACTAATTAATTAGTTAGATTTCTAGTTCACTAAAATTTTATTTTTTAATTCACCAAAATTAATTTTTTTGGTAAAAATTCTAATTCACTTAAATTTTTATTTTTTTGCATCAATAATTTCGAATACAAAAAATATACTACATATAGATTAAGATAAGACAAAATTATAAATTCAGTATATAAATTACAAGAAGAAGAAGATAATACAATTTTTTATTTTTTGCTTCAATTAATTTTCTGGAAGAAGATAAAAATGAAACAATTTCTAAGTACAAGAAGAATAAGAAGAAGTTCTTCTTTTGCTGTATAAAGAAAATAAAATAGAAGTCATACGATGGAGAAAATAAAATCAAAGAACAACAACATATGAAAATCATACAAAGCAGAAAATAAAATCAAAGAAGAAGGAAAGCTACGCATTTGTTTAAAGAGGGCCGGAGGCAAGTGCGACGGAGCCTGTTCGAAGACAGCTATGGCTAGAAACTAGAGTTCTGTTTATTTCTACCCCTTATTTCTAGCTTTTTTTTTTTTAAATGTTTGCTCAATCTAATGGTTGTGAATAATATTTAATACGAAAAGGGAATTAGATTTTATTTTTTGAAAAAAAAAAAAGCAAGGTCACTCAAGCACGCCTTTTTTGCGCCCTTGGGCTTTGGAAAAAGCCCCAAAAAGCGTGCCTTAAGGAAAGTGCCTTGCCTAGTCCAAGGCAAAGTCCAGGCCCTGCGCCTTGGCGCGCTTTTCACAACTATGTGATGCCTCTTGAAGGCAATCCTTTGTCTTGTACTTTTTGGGAAGGGGTGATCGATAAAATTGATAAGAGATTTACTTTATCAAAAATTGGTAAGAGATTAGATGGTTGGAATAAAGCTTATATCTTTAGAGGAGGGAGGCTTATGCTAGTGAATTCGGTTCTTGCTAGTATCCCTACTTATTATTTGTCCTTCTTTAAGCTCCCTAGGAAAGTAGCTAACAGGATTAAGAAATTGCAAAGAGACTTTTTGTAGGAAGGTAGTGGGGAAGGTAAGAAAGATCATTGGGTGATTTGGGAGGTCGTGTCTCGCCCCAAGGACAAAGGTGGCCTTGGTCTGGGTAACCCCATTCCTAGGAACATTGCTCTCACTTGTAAGTGGTTGTGGAGATTTCCCACTGAATAAGGTTCTTTATGGCATTCTATGATCAAGAGTAAGTACGGTATTCATGATAACTTGTGAGATTCTCTAGCTGTAGATAGGGAAACATTTCGATGTCCTTGGAAGATTATTTCTCAAGGGCTTCCCTAGCTCTTGAATTGTATGTCTTATTTTGCATGATGGTGTCCATATTCGTTTTTGGGAGGATGTTCTATTTCATCTTTCGCATGCTAACAGTGCTCCACCTCGAATTCTACTTCTTCTAGTTGGAACTTTCATTTCTCTCGCAATTTGAATGATAGAGAGTCAAAGGCTTTGGCGTCTCTTTTGGTGTCCATTTAGGGCGTTTGTCTTCCTCTTTCTAGCCCCGATAGAAGGGCTTAGACCTGTCAATCTTCCAGTAGCTTTTCTTGCAAGTCTTTCTTTGATTACTTGATTGAGGATTCAACAGTCCCTCATTTTCCCCCAGCTAAAAGGATTTGGAGAGCAATCGTTCCTCTCAAGGTTAGATTTTGGCTTGGCTTACAACTCTTCAAAAGACTAACACTAGCGACATCTTTTAGAGAAAGAGACCAGAGTTCGAAGTCTCGCTAGTCTCGAACGAGATCTCATCGAGACAATTCGGTCTCGCCACTGACCGATCCAAGATCTCCCACCGGTACAAATATATCGGGAGAATTACCCCTCTCAAATGAGATTATCATGATCTCGAACGAGATGCGACGAGATAGATGAGATTTCAATGAATCGATTGGATTCGAACGAGAAATCGTTCAAATCGTATGAGAAATTGCTTTTGCCCATGTGAAGTTGCAAAATATGTTTGAATTTGAAAGAAAAAAGATGCATATACTGGAATAGCATACGGCCTAGTTGAAAGCAGCTCCAGCTTCCATTGTCCTTCTACTTTGTTCATTTTCCTCTCTTGTTCTTAGATCTAGTGACTCGTGAGAATGGTCGAGGCAGTCGAGGGTCAGATGAGGTTCGAATCCAATTCTGAGCTTCACACAGGTGGATATCGCGAAGACGGCAGGCAGATCGAAGAGCTCTATTCTCGCGTCGAGTTGTCTCTGATGGCTAACAGCCGCATCGAGCATTGTAACTTCTCAAGCCGACGACAAATCTCACCGGATCTAGGTGGTGGGTGGCCTCCGACAACCACTGAAGCCCTCTGCCCTCTTTGCCCTCTCTCAGCCTCTCTCAGTCTCTCAACTTCTCAATCGAATGTGCAAGACCCAGGTAAATGTCTAATGTTTGGGGCAAATTTTAGAATGGTGGGGCTTGGGGAAAATAATTATAGTAGTCATTGTTAGTTAAGTTAGTAGTCTTTTATTAAAAAAGTTAGTAGCAAATAACACTCATAAATTACAGAATGGTGAGGCTTGGGGAAAATAATTATAGTTAGTAGTCATTGTTAGTTAAGTTAGTAGTCGTTTATTAGAAAGTTAGTAGCAAATAACACTCAATAGTTAGTAGTCATTGTTAGTTAAGTTAATTTATTTTAATTTAATTATATTTCTTCATTTTTTATAGTGTTTTTTTTTTCTTTTTTTTGGTAAACCCTTTTTTAAAGTGTTGTTGTCTTCACTGAATTCAATTGGGAACTATTTCTTTTTTTCTTTTTCTTTCTTCTTTTAAATTGCAATTAATGACTTATATGTTCATGGACCTACACTTTTTACAAAAATACAAATAATCATGAAATATAAATATATATTATTTTTTTATTTTATAAATGATAAATTATTTTTAATAAATGATATTTTTTTATTTTGAAAATACTGATTTTTTAAATTAGAAATTTGTTGAACATTTTTTTAATCATCATGAACTTATAAATATGCATAAATAATTTGCAAAATTATTTTTTGACTACTTGTTTTTAAAGTAGAATTTTCAGGTTTTTTTAATAAATTTTTTTTATAAAACCCAAAATTAAAAATAACAAAAAATGCATGATTATTTAGGCAACACAATGACACATACACATAAATAATTTGGAATATTATTTGGAAAACATTTTTTTGTTGAATATATATGGCATGTACTTGTGCATGAGTGATTGGGTAATATATATGGATAATTGTTTTCTTTATAAACGTTTGTTTAATTATTTAATTATTTATGGTTTTTTTTTTTTTTTTTTAAAGGATGTCGAAGAAGCCAATGGATATTGGTTAGGAGCACGGTCTACCCGTCACTGCAAATAGAAGGATGATAATGAGGCTTATCCTCACACGAACATTTCAAGGCAGGAGGAGATGCAACAAATGAGACATGCTACGTAGGACTACCCAAATGGAGGCAGATAATTGCAGTTTTCCACACAGGGAGTGGGAGGTCGTCCATATAGACCTTCCCAAGATAGTGCTAGTCCCTCTACCACTGGTGAGCCTCTTAGGAGGAACTTGTCTATAGCACATGATCCTCATAGGTCTGCTACTACTGATCAATTGAGGGGATTGATCCCTTCATGTACTGGCCTAAGCCAGCTAAACAGAAAAGATTAAAGGATTTGTTTGGAAAAGAAAATGTGAAGAAGGTGAGAAAGGCGATTTCAAAATTTTTTTTTTAATGCAATCCCTTTTAATGCAGCAGACAGTGGCCCATACTTCCAAACGATGATTGATTCAATTGCAACGACTAGACTAGGTGTGAAAGGTCCCTCTGGTTCTCAAATAGGAGGAACATACTTAAAATAAGAGAGGACAAAACTGGATAATTACCTTGACATGCTAAGGAAAAAATGCCCAGAATACGGTTGCACAATCATGTGTGATGGGTGGTCCTCACATAACAAAGACCCCATCACCAATATCGTAGTGTATTGTAATCGGGAAATTATATTCCACAAGTCAGTGGATAGCACTGGTGTTAAGTCTAGAACGGCTGAGTACTTGTTTACGCTGATGGACAAGGTTGTAGATGAGGTGGGGGAGGAAAATGTGGTCCAGATTGTTACAGAGAATGAGGCATCCTACAAGGTAGCCAAGGAGACTTCTTATGAATAAAAGAAAAGGGTTGTATTGGTCTCATTGTGCCGCCCACTGTATTGATTTGATTCTTAAAGACATTGGTAAGTTGCCAAATGTCAAATCTGTGATTGATGATGCTCATAAGATCATAAGCTTTATTTACAATAGTGACTAGCTTGTAAATCTAATGAGGACTTACACAGATGGTAGAGATCTCCTTAGGCCAGCTATCACTCGTTTTGCCACAGAATTCATTTTCATTGAGAGCCTCTTAAGATATCAAGCAAATCTGAAGAGAATGTTTTCATCTGAGAATTGGCAGCAACTCTCATACACCAGGTAAGGTTCTCAATTGAAAAAAGGGTTGGCTAGGGAAGTATCCAATCTTATTCTTATGCATCAGTTTTGGCGTAGAGCAGAGGAGGTCCGCTCTTTATTGGAGCCGCTAGTACTAGTGTTGAAGATTGTAGACCAGGACCAAAAACCAACCAACCTTGGCTGTACTATACGACTGCATGGATAGAGCCAAATTAAAAATCAAATCATCCTACAGGTCATGGAAGAGTATTTGGAAAATTATCAATGAAAAATGGGATAATCAACTCCATGGCAAATTGCATGCGGCAGGTAAGCATAATTAAATTTCAATTTTTATTATATGAATGACTTTGTACTTATTTTCTTCTAAACCTTTTACATGTATTACATAACAGCTTACTTTCTAAACCCAGCATGCCAATTTAGCCAAGAGTTCAATGATGTCGAGGAGGTGTGGGTAGGTTTGAAATAAGTAATTAAACACCTGGAGCCAAATGTGGATCGACAAGCAAGGGCAATTAATGAAGCAAGTATATTAATAATTCTATGACTAATCATTAAAAACAATTATACCAAGTAGATTTTATTAATGTTAATAATATTTGAATTAAATCAATTTTTTATGCAAATGTACATAAAGATATTCAAGGAAAAGAAAGGACTTTTTGGAAAACGACTCACACTTGTATCAATCAAAAGTACTCAACCAGGTTAGAAAGAATGCAAAGTTAGATGTGTATTATTGTGTATGCAAATTTATATACGTAAAAGAAATATATAATCATTAAAATGTTTTAAACTTTGTTTTTGTAGCTCAATGGTGGTATAATTATGGAGAATCTGCTCCACACCTCCGAACACCTCCGAAGGATTGCTATAAAGGTTCTCACCCAAACATGTTCTTCCTCAGGATGTGAGAGAAATTAGAGCACGTTTGCGTTGGTTCATACAAAACTTCGCAATCATCTTGCCATGTCAAAGTTTGAAGAACTTGTCTATGTGCATTACAATTTAAGGCTGCGGACTCGTAGTTTTAACAAATAGATCTCATAGTGATGAATACTACAATCCCATTGACTTGAATCACATCTTTAATGATGAGGACATCTTAGATGATTGGATTCAAAAGACTGAGCAGCCTACAATAGATGAGAATGCACTAGAGCAAGGATGTTAATGCATTGGCCAATGAGGAAAATCACATAACTGAGCCCCACTATGACAGCAGCAATCGTTCACATGGGGTGATGCAAGTACTGAGGTAGGCAGTCATAGTCATTCATGGGGTGAGAGAAGAAGCCATTGCAATGAAAAAAATGTGGTACATAATGTCAAAGACAAAGAGACATCCAGTGGTGGTGACAGTTTTTTTGGTAAGGGTACTAATGGTGGTAGTGGTGGTGGTTACAATTATAGTGACCCACCGCCAAGCCAAGAACAACAATGGGCGGAGGGCACTGAAAGACATTATGGTACATTGGGTGATTATGATTAGGCCTCGACAAGACATGAGCAATGAACATAAGAGGCACTTGAGACGACATGGTGAGTTTTCAAGTTAACAAGATTATGGTGTTCATGTAGGTGACCGAGCGACAATGCTCAATATTCATATGTGTGGTATGCAATTAGGGGGTGATGCATGCGGTTCACCACCATCACACCCACTCCAGAAATCACTAGTGGTTGTGTTTGTGGTCGTAGGGGCCATCGAGTGCCTACTGTGCCTGAGGCTGATAGTTATGCACCACCACCACACGGTCTACTAGTTTTTGATAGATCTACAAGCACTAGTACCAGTGGATACTATGATCGGGGTGATCACGAACAAGGGCATGGATATGGAACATCTGCGAGTACTAGCACTGGTGATGGCTATGGATATCTCGATCAGGGATCCAACATTTCTAGTTGTCCTACTAGTTATTTCAATGATGCATCAAGTAACAGCAATGGGACACAAATCCCCTATCCCCCACCTCAACTGTATTATCAAGATCATGAGCAAGGTTCGAGTGGAGATGCTTCTCATGATCCAATTGCTGCACGACTTTCAATATATTTTACACCCCTCCTTCATATTACCCACAAGAAGGTAATCAACATTTTCAGCCTCATTGCCTACTTTACATGGGAGTAACTTTTATATCGGTACGTTACTTACCAAATCATTTGTCAATTTCTTTATGATATGTAATGTTATTTACCCATCATTGGAATATGATATTTATTTATGTTCTTTGGGTGTATATTTTAATCTAAAACATAAATATAGTGTTCTTTCATGATATATTAGTGCATTAGTGCCTATTTTTATGTTTTTTACCATATTATGTGCATTGAGTTCATTATTTTCCTTATTTAATGGTTCTAATGTAATCATCATATTTTTTTACTAATTTTCTATGATTTTTTTGAATTTTTTCAAACTTTTTTTCATGCGTAAAGTTGCATCTCGTCCGAGACGCGACGGGTTGGGTGAGATCAAGATGAACGAGACCGAAATGAGACAGGGACCAAGACCGAGACTTTGAACCATGAAAGAGACTGATGTTTTGCCTATCCCCTCAATATGTGTTCTTTGCAAGAGGAGCAACGAGTCAGCAAATCATCTCTTTTTGCACTATGAGGTGGCTATTGAGCTGTGGAAATGGCTCTTTGGTTTGCTAGTGTTTGTTGGGTTAGATTGGAGCACATTTCGGGCATGTTCGAGGCTATGTTATATGGACAATTCAAAATGTGTGAAGTACATGTTTTGGACACTTGTAACATGGGTGTGGGTACTCCTGCTCAACACTTCAAAATAGTAAAAAATCTTTGAAAAGTAGATGAATCTGACACTTGGACACATACCCGCACCTTGCCACCCGTACTCGAGTCCATGTAACATAGGTTCGAGGTGAATTTTTTTAGGTTGGGTAGGACCCAAAGAGAGCGAGAGACCCACAGTCCTCTAAGATTGCGCTTTTATGGCACCTCTGTGGGAGATTTGGTTAGAGCGAAATGCTTCACCGAAAAAGAGAAGAGAGGAGGGATTGTGGGATAGGGTGCGCTTTTTTGCTTCCTTATG
This sequence comes from Liquidambar formosana, assembly GCA_039720395.1. Lineage (NCBI taxonomy): Eukaryota > Viridiplantae > Streptophyta > Magnoliopsida > Saxifragales > Altingiaceae > Liquidambar > Liquidambar formosana. The sequence goes on along the minus strand of CM077826.1, from coordinate 29,949,415 downwards.
GGCTTCAGGTTGCAAATCTTTTGAGGGTGTTTCTCTTCTTCTTTTTTCCTTCTTTTTTTTTTTTTTTTTTTTTTTTTCTGTTTTGAGGATTTGGATAGAGATTTGTCTTTCGAAGTGTGCTAAAAAAAGTGGCTTGGGAGGTCATTTTTATACTCCTTGAGCGTCTTTTTGCTTTTCTTGGGTGTTGGTCGGTTGGTTGTTTGTTTCGATGTTGAGGGTTTTTGGGCCGGTGTTGTGTTGTTTGGCTTTGTTCCTTGGAGGAAGTCGTTTCCTTCCTTCCTTTGTATTTCTTCCCCTGTGATTAATACAATATCTCTTATAAAAATAAAAATAAAAAAAGAGAAGGAAAAATGGGCTATCTTTGTGGGGGAGAAGGAGCACTCAATTTCTACATACTTGCCAAGTTCTTATTTAATTTTTTTTTATGAAGGTAATTTTGTATTCTAACAAAAGAGCGAAGCCCATGTACATGAGACCCCCTACAAGGGCTTGAGAGAATCTAAAAACATTAGAAAAAAAGGGACAAATTTGCCAAGTTTTACAACTAGCTTCTAATACACACCATAACAATGTTTGAAGATTAGAAAACTTACAAAGATATAAAATAACGCAACATTTATCCTATGATTGGTCATAAACAGCATACCAACCATTATCCAACTGAGACTCAAGGCCAGTAATATTCAAAAAAAAAGGTTAAACTAAAGAAACCATTATCACATGCATTCCCATGTTTTTAATCATATCTCAAAACATAAAGATTCAATGAACACGAAAATTACACCATTACATAAGTGAATTAAGAAAATTCAAACCATAGTAATTTATATAATTTTCTAAAGACATATATATAAATTGAGTTAGCAATTACAGGTACAGAGAAACTTATTTCAAAAACTAAAGCCATACACAATCTAAGAATGAAAATTTCTCAAGAGTAGTATCCTACACCCTTTACGAAAATACAAACCAATTAACAAAAAAAAATGACAAACAGTAGAACAGAGAGAAACTGATCAGCAAAATCCATTTATTAGTCTGATCTGAGATGAAACGACAATGGACACAGCCCTAAACTCAAACTCAAACCCAAACACCGTTGTTTCATCTCAAATTAAGAAACAGCTATGGAGACAATAAAAAATACAGAAAAATTGAAATCTTTTACACATAAACAAAGCCCTACCAACAAAATGGAGAAAACATTCCAAGAAAAATTGTAAATGTGAGAGGGGAAAAAAAATTAGGGATCAAAACCAATCACGTTGTACACATTAGCTATAATATACCTGTAAAGGTAAAAAGAAAATATAAAACATGTAGTTTAGAATGATTCAAAACTTACCGCCTACAGTTGTGTGAGATACAAGTCAATCTCTGATCCCTTTAACGAATACACTGAAACATACACAATTAATAAATTTAAGCCAATTGACTTGCGATTATAACATCATGACAAATAAATAGTGGTGATGTATAGATTGAAAATGTGTACTCATAAAGGTTGGTGGTCCTAACCCATTTAAGAATTGCATACTTGTTGACTATTAGGGATTCGTACGTTGTAAGCATTTATATAAAATTCGGCAGCATTTCACTGTAGCTCTCCAAGTACATAATTTAGAGAGTAAAGTACATTGTACTTCCCGCTCTAAACTTGTACCCAGAGAACATCTAGATAATGTACCGAAAGATCTATAAATGTATCCAACATATGAGAACCTAATAGTTGGGAAGTATGCATTCCTAAACTGTCCATATGGAATTATGGATAATTCAAGAATGAACGCGTGTTAAGGTGTCAATTACCCATATCAACACATAGATTATGTCAAGAAATAGTTTGTGTCACAATGATACAAAACAATTTACCTAACATCAACTAAAGGTTGAAAGAAAAGTAAGGACCACCAGTGTATCCACAGTCATTCTTGAGCAGGGCATCTATGGGACCATGAATATGATATTTGAGGTTAGAGAAATGTCATGATAAATATTGACAAAAACATTTTTAAAAAATTAAGGAAATAAAAACATGAGAAGATAAATGTTTAGAAATTTTTCAGAGTTTTATCTCTTGTTTCCTCAACTGAAATGCATCACCATAAAAAATGTCAAAATAGTTAACAAAACATTTAAGCCAATAAATCACACCACCACTAGCACAAAGTTAACAAAAAATTTAAGCCAAGCAAACGTATGTAAATGACAGAATAAAAACAGAAGTTGCCAATCTAAAATATCTAAAATGATATCAAACACACTAAAGACAGAAGAAAGCTCAAAAATCCAAACCAATGGAAAAACAAGCAAGACCAAAACCATGAATTAGTGACACAACGAAAAAAAAAAAAGGAAATTTATTTCAAGAAAGTGACTTATAATGAAAAAGAAATTCTGGAAGAAAAGATACACTGGCCAGATTTTTTTTTTTTAATTTTGATGAGGAAATAAAACTGGCCAGATGAATATCCAGTGTTGTCACACTAAAATTTTTGACAAGTATGGGCAGTATAAAATAATAGTCTAAACCCATTCATAAAATACCAAGCTAGAAAACAAAACTCCAAATCAAGAGAAAGAAAAGCTCATGGATATCAATAGAATTAAACCAGAATATACTTTTCAATCTGAGATCTACTTTTCAAACACTGAATTACCACTACCAGACCCACATCGACACGCTCAACTCTTATCCAGGGAAAAAGCATTATAGAAACTATTAGTCCCATGGTTGGACCATACAAGCATGAAGCGGGGGCGGGGATGGGGGCGGGGAAGCGGGGGAACATAGAAAAGTCAAAGGTTTGCAGCATGTAGAAAGCATATGTGGAATATATATATATATATATATTGTGTTACCTGAATATGATATTTTGTGGAATGAAATTGTAAAAATGTTCAAAAAAAGTGTTCTTTTGAGAAGCCACACTAATGTAGAGAAACAGAGAGCATGCTTTTACCTTCTTTTTTTCTTTTCTTGAGGAAAATAATTGAGTATTTAACTAAGTATTAATTTGATGTGATTTAATAGGAATTCTATTATTATTAGAAACATTTTTCACTTTGGTTAAAGTTGAGAAGAGTTTAGTTTTGGGGTGGAGGGGTCATGCCTTCTGCCCTCCATCATAAGGTTCTGTCTTACTTAGAATCGAGAGGACCGAGATTCTCTTGAGAGAGAATTAAGGTTTTTACAAGGTTCTGACCTAGGAGAAGGGAACCGTGGTTCCTGAAGCGGAAGCAGCACCCTTGATAGAAGGTTCCTACTTCTAAGGGTTGGAAGGCCGTTCTCGCAAGTTCTTTGCTCCGGCTCATGGTTGACCTATGCGGAACCTTAGTGTCAAAAATGCATCTCTGGTTGGCCAAATGGGAAGCTCAATGTATTTCAAGAATCATGAAAAAAAAAAGAAGGAAAAAAGAAATAAGCATGGAGTCATGAAGGGTTACATGCTCTAGCAATTTGTTAGAGTTAACCAGAAGCCAAGCCCTCTTCTAACCCATGGCTTGCAGCGATTACAATAGGACCAATTCAATTTAATTAGAGTCTACCATGGGCCATCACCAAATAATATCATATAGCAAACTGTAAGGGAGTTGTGATAATGTTTTAAATTTTATTATTTTGTTGGCAAGCGTTGGGATCCTAATTTGTGCAATTTTGAGTTTAAATCCCTTGCAAATGCGTCTCTCTTGTGTAAATATATATATATTGGATGAGAAAAACAAACTTTATTAATGTAAACTTGTAACAAGGGTAATTACATGAATGAAAGACCCCAAAACTACAACAACCCCAGGAAAATCTCTCTGCCTTGACTTATAGCAAAAACCAAAAATAAAAACAGAGCACAGACCAAACTCCCTAAAGCAAAACTAGAAGAAACGCTTACAAGAATCAGCCTATTGCACACCCTCCTACAATCTAAGAAACCAAGAAACATCAATTAGAATGAGAATCCCCCATTTAACATAAATCAACAACCACCTGTTCACAAAACCCCATCAACCCCAAGATCAAAACAAACAGAAACCAGCTGACATACATTGAGATCATTGGAATATCATATCAATTTAAAGCATAGACACCAAGATTTTCCAGCATTCATGTAACCAAAGCAACACCAATTAAAAAAAATCAAAATCACAATTGTCCAAACAGAAGAAAAATAATGTGCTCCGAAGTCATGAATTTTTTACAGGTAAAAACGAATAATTTTGCTAGATTAGTAACTGTAAGACTTTTCATTAGCACAAACAAAAGAATCCACATTCATCGAACGCTATCACAACACCTCTAAACCTTACAGCCACGAGACTGCTTTCAATGGTTAAGTTTTGAACACCTAAGAAACCCTAAATGACACAAGACCAAAACTGGAGGACAGGAAGCAGAGGGAGAGGGAGAGTGAGCGGGAGAGAGAGACGACAGGCCATATGGAGAAAGAGAGAGAGAACTAGATCTTGTACCTGCACACAGATATGGCAACTACGATGGTCCCTCAGAGTCGTTATGAACTCAGACGCCGGGGTGAGGAGGCCGGAGACGAGGTCGTCACTCGGTAACCGTCACAGAGCGTAGCCTAGGGTTTGGTGGGCAAGGGCCATCGTTGTTTGGCGGGGAATCTAAAGAGAAGCAGGTTGTTTTCCCACCCTTAAATAGCAGCCTGTCATTAATCCGAAAAATAATAATTAAAGAAAAAAGGTAAAATTACAATTACCTTCCCTACGTTTTGATAAAAGGTAAATTACACGTACCTCTAATTTCTGACCATTACAAATACATCCTTTCTCATTTTCGAAATTACTAGTTATAGAACATATGCGTCGCACGTAAATATTTTGTATGAAAAAAAAAATTTCTTTAAAAAATCAACATAAAATGTCTTAAAAAAATCAACATAAAAATAATTAATTTATAAAAAATCTTTAACTATAAAATCTTGTGATATCTTGGTCTTTGAATCATTAACATTAATATACAAATCTCACTTACCAAAAAAAAAAAAAAACCATTAATAGGCATGAAGAATCAATAAAAATATATAAAATTGTATCATGATCATCCATCAAAACTAAAGGTAAAAAGTGTGCGTGTGTGTGTGTGTGCATGTGTATATATATAGTCATTTAATATTGGTGTACTACAAAACTGTAGTGATTTTTATTTTGTGAATCCAACCATTGGATTAAATAGCATTCTCATGTAAGTGTTTTTTGGAAAAAATCAAGTTGATCTAAAATTGATTGCTATTCGATTCAAAACGTTTATTTTTTAATCAATAGTAATCCCTCATTTATAAACATTTTGAATGAAATAGTTTTCAATCTTAGATCAACTTGATTTTTTGCATACATGACCAACATATGATTAAAATTTAATCCAACAGTTGGTTTGGCCAAATACAAGTTGCACGTAAGAGTTTTGGAGTGCATTTAATGCAAAACTGCATTAGTGCACTTGATAATAAAAGATATATATACATGTGAGTATGGTGCATAAACAAAAAAAAAAAAAAAATTGTAAAAGAATAGTTCCAACTTCAATGTACCTATCAAAGATCTTGTGGAGAAAAGCAAATAGATTATACGAAAGTAAAAGAAGAAGAACCATTGGAGGGTTTTTATTTGGTGTTATATACGTGGTGCTTTCTTGCATGGCTAGAAGTCATGGTAAGGGTAGGAACTGATACTTCAAATTGGTTTCAAACCTATATCTATTTTGTTTTTATTTGTTTTTAAGATTTTGGTGTGTTTTTATTTGTTTTATGATTTTATTGTTTAGTAAAAAATAAGAATTATTATTATTAAAACGTATAGATTATATTTATCTAATACTCACATGTAGACATTTTTATTTCAAACTAATTAAGGATATCAATAAGAAGTTTAATTGTATGCAGATAGCATCTTTAGATCAAATATTTTAATCAATATGCACTTTCAATTGATCAATTCAGAAAATAAAAGGTACTCCACAATTGGTATTATCAAATTATAATCAATAATAAAAAGGATTGACATAAAAAATAATGAAAGGAAAACCATATAGACAAAAAAGTGAAGGATTAAAAATGCAGTCAAAGATATATGAAAACTTCAGATTTGGTGGATTTGGGGTTTCTAACTTTTTATTACTTCGGTGAAAGGGGAGCAAAATTGTCCCTACTTTTGTTAAATAGTTAGGTTTAAATCTGATGAAAATACTATTTTTAAAACCAAAAAAGTGAAGGATTAAAAATGCAGTCAAAGATAAATGAAAACTTTATAAACATGAAAAAATAAAATAAAATAGTATCAAAATATATAAACAATAATAGAACTATTAAAACCAAACCTTCCTCTTACCCTCCCCCCCTTTTTTTTCTTGGAACCCAGTCTAATCTCACAAATCATTGAAAAAGCAAAAAAAAAAAAAAAAAAACTTCAACTGAAATTGAAATGAGTCTTCAATCAGTTTTCTATAATTTCCATATAATTTGCATCATGGGCTTTGTCATAGAACACCAGAAATTCTCAAGTGGGCAATCAAACCCATTACAATTTCTTTGAGATCCTCCCCATGCAAGTCCTAAGAATGTCAAGAAATCGATCCAATACCAAAGCATCATTCTCCATAGCTTGTCATCCTCAGGCACTTCCGCCAATGCCAACAACCTCAATTGTGCGTTAGTTGAGGCCAACTTCTCCAAATTTCGAGCCGCCAGAAGAAAATAAAGAAAAGCATGGTGTTATTTTCTATTGTTAATGGAGAGATGATATATGTTAGGGTTTAGGGTTTTATTTATATGAATTATAGTTTCCTTAGAATTCCTATTTATGTATGTGTTTTTTATTCTTATATTTCCTATATGCAAAAAGGTAGTTGTTTATTTAAAATTTAAAATAAGGGTATATTAGTCAATCAAAAGTTTTTCCCACATTCAGCTTTTTATAGGTAGTAGATATGATCACTCCTTATAAAAATAGTTGGCTGAACAACATTAATAATACTCATAAAATGAAGCAAATGCCCCTATGTATAAAATGCATCATTTAACCTTCTTAAATGACTCGAGTTCTCTCTAATTTATATCCTCCATTACATACACTCAAGGATAGAGTCAATAGGGCTTGAGATTAGCTTGCCCACCTTTTTTTTTAAAATTTTTAATTTACACTTTTTAATTTATTTTATTAATCATAGATTTGGTCAGTCACAAAATCTTTTTGGCTCTCTAGATTTATTACCTCCTTTACGTATTTTAGACACCCCATTTTCACCCCTATAAGTTTATGATAGCATTTGCTTAGGTTTAGAAGCATTTAGGAGTCCCTAAACCTTAAAGGACACTTTTGCCTTTTTAAGCCTTAGGAGAATAGGTCATTATTGCATGCAGTTTTTGTTTCATTACTGAGTCCAATCACTTGCATTTAGTTTCTAGGATCATTTTGAATATGTGTGTCAAATTTGGTTCAATTCCAGAAAGGTTTGGATAGTTAATTAGAACTTTTACGACTTTAAGGGCAATTTCATCTTTTACTTCGTATATTTTCCAATTGACCTCAAAACTCAGCTCTGGGTTGTTCCATTGATCTTAAAATGATGTAATGAGCCTAATTGAAGTGCCAATTTAATTGTTGAATAGGTTTTGGATTGGTTCACCATATTACTCTATGGTTAATTTACCATTTTTTCGGTTAACCGCCTCTTGAAAACCCAGCCAATTGACCATGGTCAGGGTTTTTGGTCCAATAATATTCTAAACTTATTCTACATTGAATCTTTGAAATTTTGGCTTTTGAATCACTCAAATCGGAGTTAAATTGAAGAATTTAAGTCCGTTTGAAGTTAGGAGTCCGAAACGGGTCAGAAATCTTCAAAAACTTGGAAACCTGAGTTTTGTCTCGGGTGACCGGTTAGGCTCAACCAGTTAGACCAGTTCACCAACCGGTTGGACCGGTTGGGGCCAACCGATCACCCAAGAGCTCCGTGTTGTTTTGTCATGTTTTGAAGCTTTGACGATTTTGGACTCTTTTACTCCGAATTTCCTTCTTCCAAAAGTGTTCTAAACCTATTGGGATGTGATTTTAAGTTGTCCAACATCTAGGGGATTTAATAATAGCCTTAGATTGGTTTTATGGTGAATTAATCTCAACCATTGGTTCATATGGTTGGTTGGCTATAAATAGAAGCTCATTCATCAGCATAGGGGACTTTTATACTTCAAATTCATAAGAAAGCTAGGGAGAATGAATTTGCACACACCCATATCACTTGGAGGAGGCATTCTACTACAATTTTGAAGAGGAACTAGAAGGCAATCAAGTCCAACAAGAAGGAAGAACGCAAGTAAAGACCTTTTCTTTGTTATAAGTACCCTTAGTTCTTTTTTTTCGATTTCTTCTTCTTCTACTCCATTCTCTGCATAGTTATAGCTTAGTATTGAATTAGGAATCATATATACTCTATATTTTAGAGTTTATGTGATTCAAATATGATGTGAAAGCATGCTAGTGGAGTAGGAATTGTGAATTGCTTGTTATTGGATTAGTTTCTCTCTAGGATAAGGGGTGCACTTTGCACTGAAATTTTGATGGTTTGTTTGATTTGTTTTCTCTTCATGGTTCAATTAATTGCATGATTTTAAGTATCTTTTGTATAGGACACTTGCTGTGTAAACTTCATCTTCGTAGGTATATGGATGATTATCCTTTTAGAGGATAATTATCGTCTTTAGAGGATGAGGCTGTACATAGGTGCTTTTTGAAATGTGTTTAAATGCACCATGAGTTTATTTGCATTCTTAGACATATATTTTATGTAGGATATGGGAAGAAATCATTCATATGGAGTGATTTCTACGTAGAATTATCTTAGGATAGTTCTTAAGAAAGCTCGCCGTAAGAATGATTAATTCAGATGCTTACATAAAGTGTTTATCTAAGGCTTTAGTTGTTGTTTTATCTTCATGTTTTGGATTGTTATATAATATTTTCATCATAATAATTCATGGCATGATTTTGATAGTTTTATGCATGTTAGGGTGTTTAGAGCATATAGGAGCATATTAGGATTTTGTTTCTCTTTTGATTTTTGTTCTATACATGAGTATTGGGTCATCATATGCATATTTAATATTCTGTCCAAATTTAAATTAGTCTTTCTAATGATGATTTGAGCATGAATATAGTTGGTTTGAGCTTAATAATTGCCCTATAGAATACATGGGGTGATTAATTGCTGATTTCCCGATGTTTTGGGATTGTTTAGCATATGGTAAGTGGTTCATGGTGAGTTTTGTTTTGTTTTGTTCTCTTCTCCTTCTCTTGGGTTATTTTCTTTACTTTGGACTATAATTGTTAAGTTTCCATATTTTCTTTTCTTTTTAAAATCCTTTTTAAATAAGAGTTCTATCTCTTTTAGAATTCTATTTTTCTTAAAATCTTTTTTGAATAAGAGTTCTATCTCTTCTCAAACTCTATTTTTCTCAAACTTCTTTTTGGATAAGAGTTCTATTTCCTTTCGAATTCTATCTTTTCTCAAATTCCCTTTTTTTGGAAATTCTTATTCTTTTTAAACTCTTCTTTTCTTTTAATAGAAACTTAGGGTTTATAGTTCATTGTAAAGGGAGTAACCCCTTCTCAATTGAATTACGTGGACTTTGATCCTTACATCTTTGCATGTAAGGTATATAGACGCTCATTTGATGTTCAAGTCTGCCCTAGGATACTAAGTATCCTAGGTTTTCTTTTTCTTTCCTTTTTCTTTCTTTTATCCATTTGTTCATCACATATTTGCTAGAGGAGTAGGATGGACCATGCTTATTCATTTATCTATCACATATTTGCTAGAGGAGTAGGATGGACTCATTGTTTATTCATTTATCCATTAATGTGATTGCTAGAAGAGTAGGATGGATCTGTTTTTTATTCTCTATCTTTCTTACATCCTTTCCATATCTCTTTTATTTGTTCATGAATGTTTACATGCTTTATGAATGTTTATATGCTTTATGGATGTTTATGAATGAATGAATGATTATGGATGATTCTTTACATATGTATGGTGACTAATTAGGAAGTGATTGAAATAGCCTATATAAATTCAGAGACCTATTTTGGGGCGATGTGGGTGCCTATAGGATGCTTCCTAGAACCTTCCCACATCGTAACTTAGTCTCTGAATCCGTCTCTTGTTTTGTTAAGACCTGCTTTTCCTTATCAGAGTCATTTGTTTTGTTTTCGAAAGGTTTTCTTTAAAACACTTTTATGGTTTTCCTTTTTTCCTTAAAAAATGAGGTGGACGACTCCTTGTTTGCTTGTTTTTGTAAATCTTTTAAAAACCAAATTTGTATTCATTTAAATTTCTACAATTCTTTTTAAAAGAAGGGTTTCCGTCCCCCCAATCGAAACCCGTGGTTCATAGTCTGGTGACTCCACTGGGGATTAGTGGACTAGACTTAAGTAATTTATATGGGCTAATTTAATTACTTAAATTAAAATCAATCACTTGCATATGCTTGAATGTGTTCTTACTTTATTGCATTGTGTGCGCAATTACATTTAAATGATAGGTCGATATATCCTTGCCTTTTTGATTGGCCTAGCCTTGACTCCGTTTCCCTTTGTTCTCGGGTGTCATGTTTGCAAAGCTATCAACTCCTCTTGCCATGTATCCTTGGGTTCCACCCTTGGGTATATTAAATGGATCAACACGTACCACTTGACTCACGCGGCATCCCTCATGCCACATGTGATAGGTATATAGTTGGTTCAAGCAAGTAAGGGACACTATCCTACCCTTTTAGTGCATATAGTGGACTGTTTAGGACACATGGACTTGCCTAACTTAAAGTCACCATGCTTATGGAATGAATACATGTATAGAGAGAATGTATGTATAGAATGAATGTATGTGTGGCATGAATGTGTGTTGTGGGAATGAATGCGAATGGAATGAATGGCAATGCAATTCATGTCATGATTCTTTAAGAAGATGAAACAAGCCCTTAATACAGTGATCTAGGCTCTTGCTCTTGAATGAGATTGGGATTATGAATGAATGCTAAGTGGGTGGTTAATTCTAATGGGTAACATGACTCTAAAATTAATAGGCCTACATACCCTTAATATGTCACTTTATTCCTTGCCCCAAGGGGCACCTTTAAGGATGAAGCGTCCAACTAGGGGTATGTTAAGTTTGAGCCTAATTCTTTTGTCCACCATTAGTGGTTGCATCACCATGTTGTCATAGTCTTAGGAAATGTGAGTGCTTAATTGTTTCAATTGTAGTTAATGGCTAAGGTCTAAGGTTAAGTGTTTACTCTCTACCTTTAGGATGTCATTTCACCTTTGGACCCAAAGTCCATTTAAGGTTGAATTGTCTAACTAGGGGCATGCCCTATAGGATTGAACCCTTTTGTACAAAGTGCAATTATGGACCTTGTTTTTTTCTTTTTCTTTTTTTTAAAAAAAAAGTAAAAAAATTTTTGGGCATCCTCTAAAAGGGAAATTTGTTTTAAAGGAAAGTGCTAGGCTTGAACCCGTGATTCATTCGGTCGTCTAATTAGAATAAACTCCGAACAAGACCTCACCATGGATGAGACTTTTTCATTGGGTAATCCGACTACATCTGAAAAGAGATCTGCTTCTGGGAATTCTGCTGGACCCACGGAGGATTGAAAGGCTATTGAATGACATATTGGGAAAGTTGGAAGAGGTGTCGGTAAAATCTAAGACTTCAATTAGAATGGCACAAGATATCAATAACCGTGCTCCTATCCTTATCCACAATATTCCCCCAAACCAATCCAACCCATCGGCCCAAGCCCAAACTCCATCACCCAATCCACCATACAATTAACTTCCACCACAAAGTCACCCACCACATACCCAACCTCCACCTCAGAATCAATCCCCATTTTACACCCAACTTCCACCACATAATACCTAAGTCACCATCTACAACCAATCATCCACTTCCATCCCCATCATATCACCCATCATAACCCCTCCTATGACCGATGACTAAAAGCTGATGGCTACAAGGATTGTGGCTATGGAAAAGACTTTGAAGGGTATTCGCCGTACTGATGATTTTGTGGATATTCATACCTTATCCCTCTTTCCCCAAGCAAGGTTTCCTACTTCATTCAAGATGCCTGAGTTAGAGAAATTCGATGGGACTGGTTGCCCCAAAACCCATTTAAAGATATATGTTCGTGCTATACAACCCCGTGGGGCTACTAAAGAGTTGATAGCCCAATTGTTCCATGAATCTTTGAGTGGATCATCTATTCGATGGTTTCTAAACTTGGATGAGTCTAAAACTCAAACTTGGGAAGATGTTTGTATGGAGTTCTCTGATCACTACAAATACAATGTAGAGGTGGATGTGACCTGTCGTGACTTGGAGACCACTAAGCAAGCTACAAATGAGATACAAATGAGACCTTCTCCTCCTTCATCACTAGATAGAGACTTAAGGCCTCTCAAATGGCGAACCGGCCCAATGAAGAAGAGCAAATTCAAATGGTAGTCAAGAACCTTCTTCCTATTTACCATAAACATATGTTTGCAAGCTATTTCCCAAACTTCAAAGCTTTGGTTAGAGCTGGAACTCAAGTAGAAGATGCCATTGGTGATGGTACAATTAAGGAAGAGGAGCAATCAAAGAATTCCCGATCAGGAAACAGTGGAAAGACTCATGGAGACGTCAATACCATATCTCCCCAACAGTCTCGCCATTTCACTGAACTTCACATGCCATTAAGTGATGCTTTTGAGAAGTTGAAGGTGAAAGGTTTGCTTCAACCTCTTGACCCAGCATTGTTACCCAATCCATTGCCCTGTCGTTTTAAAGAGAATAAGTATTGTGACTTTCATCAAGGCAAGGGGCATAGCACTGATCGATGTCCAAGGTTGAAACATGAGATCCAAGACCTCTTTGACAAAGGAATTATTTCTCCACCTAAGGCATCCAATCATTCATTCTAAATAAGGTGGACAATAGTTGAAGAAGATGGTGACCACCTGATACTCCATTTAGTGCTTGTTTTTGCACCAATTCCATCATGACTATCTATAATGAAAAGTCTAGGTTTGTCTGGTTTGAAGTAGACTTAGGATTTGTCTTTTGGGTTTTATTTTGTTGGTTTCTTGTGTCTTGCAAGATTCCATGGTTTTAGGTCTTTTGAGTATGCTATTAAGTCCATTTCCTCCTAGCTAGTTGCTTTTGAGTCTATCGTAACTATTTAGTGCTTTTTAATGTCTGCTTTTGAAGTATAGGTTTTCCTTTATCTAATAAAATGTTGCATTTCAATAGTTTCGCTTTCTCATTCTTCTCATCAATCAATTGACAATCAAAGTGGCATGAAAATATTTCCTAAAAGCTCAGTGAACCCCTTTCATGCTTAATAAGCAAAGGGATTGGACAATAAATAATGAATAAACTATAATTGATTAACTTGGAAATAATGAAGAGCTTAAATGGTAAACATGGAGACCGCTCTCCCACTCCATCGCATGAAGACCAAAGAGTTATCAAGCCAATAAAGGAAATTTTGAAGTCCTGTAAGGATGAATGAAAGAAGAAACTTACTACAAAGCTCAGATTTTTAGAAATGATCTACCACTCTCTTTCTATAAAATAAAAAAAAAAAGCAAAAAAAAAAAAAGAAAAGAAAAAAATTCAATGAAAAAAATTGAAGAAGAAAGAGAGTGGATAGATCAACATACATACATTTAAGAGCACTAAAGAAGATCAAGTGCAATCAAAAGAAGACTTTGTGATCAAGAAGACTACACCAACCGTTCGAGGAACGCAAAAAAGAGTCCAAGCCAAGTGGGGGTGGTCCCTATGTGGTTATGTGTAAAGCTTAAGCCCGCTAGGTCGAAAACCTACAAAGGCGACCTAGGCAAAAGTTAGGGCGTTGAAAAAATGGATGATAAATGTGATGAACTATGAAGACCTGATTCTCCACTAAAAGGAAAAGATTGTTTGTTTGCATTGATTTTGTGTTCTCATGAGATTAAAGTGGACATACGTAAGCAGCCCATAAAGTCACTTTGGGTGCGGTCCAATTCATTGAAAGAAAAAAAAAAAAAAAAAAAAAAAAGAGAAGAGAGTAAGAAGAGGTTTTGCATATAACTAATTATTAAAAGCAATTCTTTGTGATTGAGTTAAGAAAAAGCAGTTTTGTTTATTAAACTAATAAGCTTAAAATACTACATGCCACTAAGAGAGTTAATATGATTATTCTTTCTCTTCATTTTCCTCATTCGTTCTTGTTTTGTTCTTCTTATCCTCCTTTGTTTGTTGTTTTCCTTGACTATGTGTCTTCAATGGTCATTGGCTTTGTTCATCGAGAATTCTTACTTATCATGATCCATTGCTAGGGTCCATTGGATTTGGTCATCTTATATTCTTAACTTAGACTCTTGTCATAGATTTAATGATGGAAAAGGGGCAGTGGTAGCCACTATGGAATTATTTGATTTGCCTGAAGAAATGGAGCATGAGATTTATTGGGTTGAGTTCTGTTATGTTGGAGGCATTTTGCAAAATCTTAGAAGAAATGGGCATGAGACTCCATAAAGTTGGGGAATGATTTGTTTGGCTTGGTTTGTTGAAGAAAGATCGAATGTGATAACTGAAGAAGAATAAACCTGGCACTTTGTGAACTTGAAGGTAGATTATTTTTCATGAACAAAAGGGGCATGAGACTTTGTCATTGGGGTAGTTTTGCGTGATTCAAGAAGTGTGAAAAGAAAAGAAAAGAAAATGAAGAAAATAAGGAAAAGAAAAGCCTACTAGGTTGAAAACCTGAAAGGGCAACCTAGGCAAAAATTAAGGCAACCCGCTAGATTGAAAACCCAAAAAGGGCAATCTAGGCAAAAGTTAAGGTTCTTAAAAGGAAATGGGAAGAAAGGAGGGGAGTGTTCGTTCTATCTTTACACCATGAAAAGGAATCATGGGTTTAATTTATACCTCCTGAAGTGCATTATTTCTTTAAGAGTTTGCTCGACATTTATAAATAAAATATATATATATATATATATATATATATATATATATATATATTTAAGAAAAAAGGGGGCTCCATGACTGTGCTAAGTATGTAAGGGTGTCCTTAAGGTTGTCTTTAAAACAAAAAGAAGGCAAAAAAGAATAATGAAAGGTTTGAAAAGCCACTTTCTAGTTTATCTTTCTATGCATGCCTTTGAACCTGTGCTAATGAATCTATGTGAATCAATTTTTACTTGAGTTGATTGATTGGTTGATGTGTTTTACCATAAATGATTTATTAATATGCATTAGTGAAGTGAGTGTTCGTTGAGTTTTTTATATTCATTTTCCTATGAGCATATTTGACTAGTTTTCTCCATTGGGGATTGATTTGTACCCATTGCCATGTGATCGAGAGTTTCTCTTCATGTGGTGTTGGCTTTGTCCTCACACCATTCCTGTTTTATGGGTAGTGACTCCTACGAGTGTCTTATTAGGCTCCCCCATGAGTATTTACCCATGCTCATCTCGAGCATTAACCCATGCTCATTTAGAATATTGATTATTATTCATCTTGAGTGTTGACCTTCACTCATTTAGAGTATTTACCCATAGTTATCTCTCGAGTATTGACTCTTGCTGGCTTGGAATATTGACTCTTATTCATCCTAGGTGTTGACCCTCACTTATCTTGAGTAGTTACCCCTACTCATCCTGAGTATTGATCCCTACTCCTATAGTATGTTTCCTCCATTCATATACTATTGTGTTAGTTTTCCAACATAGGCATTGACTTCTGCTTATGCGATATCTTGGTGTTCTTCGAGTATTGATCCCTACTCATCGCGAGTATTTACCCATACTCACTCTAAATACTAATCTGTATTCTCTCAGAGTATTGACCTTTACTCACTCCAAGTGTTAACCATCACTTTGAATACTGAACCCTACTCCTTTCAAGTATTGACCCTTACTCACCTCGAGCGATGACCTTCACTCCGAATACTGATCTGTATTCTCTCCAAGTATTGACTTTTACTCACCTCGAGTTTTGACCTTTACTTAGAGTACTTACCCCTACTCATCCTGGGTATTAACCCTTACCCATTCCAAGTATTGACTTCTACTTGTTTAGGGCATAAGATGTTTGATTCTCATTACATGAGTATTGATTCTTACTAAAGAGATTTTCTTATCATGATTGTGTGGGTATTGATTTGGACTCATATAATGTCTGGATTACATGAGCTCTGATTATAATTTGATATACGATGTGAACACATCATATTGACTACTTACCTTTAGATGATTATTAATGATTAGTCATCTATGGTTGTTTGATTATGAATTTCCCCAGTGAATACCGATGAAGATTCATATATTCTTTTGATTCTCTATCTTCTTCTTATGAAAATGGGCTGTCTTTTCTAACATTGGTACCGTTTGTGAAGCAAACTCCACCAATGAGGGGCATCTGTAGACACCCCACTTTCACCCCCATAAGTTCATGATAGCATTTGGTTAGGTTTAGAAGCATTTAGGAGTCCCTAAACATTAAAGGACACTTTTGCCCTTTTAAGCCTTAGGAGAATAGGTCATTATTGCATGCATGTCTTTGTTTCATTGCTGAGTCTCATCACTTACATTTAGTTTCTAGGATCATTTTGAATATGTTTGTCAAATTTGGTTCAATTCCAGATAGGTTTGGATAATTAATTAGAACTTTTGTGACTTGAAGGGCAATTTAGGTCTTTTACTTCGTATATTTCCCAATTGACCTCAAAACTCGCTCCGGGTTGTTCCATTGATCTTAAAATGATGTAATGAACCTATTTGAAGTGCCAATTTAATTGTTGAATAGGTTTTGGATTGGTTCAACCATATTACTCTATGGCTAATTTACTATTTTTTGGTTAACCGCCTCTTGAAAACCCAGCCACTTAACCGTGGTCAGAGATTTTTGTTCCAATAATATTCTAGACTTATTCTACATTGAATCCTTGAAATTTTGGCTTTTAAATCACTCAAATCGAAGTTAAATTGAAGAATTTAAGTCCGTTTAAAGTTAGGAGTCCAAAACGGGTCAGAAATCCTCAAAAACTTGAAAACCTGAGTTTTGTCTTGGGTGACCGATTGGGCTTAACCGGTTGGACCGGTTCACCAACCAGTTGGACTGGTTGGGGCCAATCGGTCACCCGGGAGCTCCGTATTGTTTTGTCATGTTTTGAAGTTTTGACGATTTTGGACTCTTTTACTCCGAATTTCCTTCTTCCAAAAGTGTTCTAAACCTATTGGGATGTGATTTTGAGTTGTCCAACATCTAGGGGATTTAATAATAGCCTTAGATTGGTTTTATGGTGAATTAATCTCAACCATTGGTTCATATGGTTGCTTGTCTATAAATAGAGGCTCATTCATCAGCATAGAGGACTTTTACACTTCATATTCATAAGAAAGCTAGGGAGAACGAATTTGCACACACCCATATCACTTAGAGGAGGCTTTCTACTGCAATTTTGAAGAGGAACTAGAAGGCAATCAAGTCCAACAAGAAGGAAGAACGCAGCAATGACCTTTGCTTTGTTGTAAGTACCCTTATTCTTTTTTTTTTCGATTTCTTCTTCTTCTACTCCATTCTCTGCATAGTTATGGCTTAGTATTGAATTAGGAATCATATGTACTCTATATTTAAGAGTTTATGTGATTCAAATATGATGTTAAAGCATGCTATTAGAGTAGAAATTGTGAATTGCTTGTTGTTGGATTAGTTCTCTCTAGGATAGGGGGTGCACTTTGCACTGAAATTTTGATGGTTTGTTTGGTTTGTTTTCTCTTCATGGTTCAATTAGTTGCATGATTTTAAGCATCTTTTGTATAGGACACTTGCTATGTAAGTTTCATCTTCGTAAGTGTATGGATGATTATCCTTTTAGAAGATAATTATCGTCCCTAAAGGATGAGGTTATGCATAGGTACTTTTTGGAATGTGTTTAAGTGCGTTATGAGTTTATTTGCATTCTTAGACATATATTTTACGTAGGATATGGGAAGAACTCATTCATATGGAGTGATTTCTACGTAGAATTATCTTAGGATAGTTCTTAAAAAAGCTCACCGTAAGAATGATTAATTCACATGCTTACATAAGGTGTTTATCTAAAGCTTTAGTTGTTGTTTTCTCTTCATGTTTTGGATTGTTTTATGATATTTTCATCATAATAATTCATATTTGGCATGATTTTAATAGTTTTATGCATGTTAGGGTCTTTAGAGCATATTAGGATTTTGTTTCTCTTTTGATTTTTGTTCTTTGCATGAGTATTAGGTCATTATATGCATATTTAGTATTCTGTCCAGATTTGAATTAGTCTTTCTAATGATGATTTGAGCATGAATATGGTTGGTTTGAGCTTAATAATTGCCCTATAGAATACATTGGGTGATTAACTGCTGATTTCCCGATGTTTTGGGATTGTTTAGCATATGGTAAGTGGTTCATGGTGAGTTTTGTTTTGTTTTGTTCACTTCTCCCTCTCTTAGGTTATTTTCTTTACTTTGGATTGTAATTGTTAAGTTTCCATATTTTCTATTCTTTTTAAAATCCTTTTTAAATAAGAGTTCTATCTCTTTTAGAATTCTATTTTTCTTAAAATCCTTTTTGAATAAGAGTCCTATCTCTTTTAGAATTCTACTTTTCTTAAACTCCTTTTTGAATAAGAGTTCTATCTCTTCTCAAACTCTATTTTTCTCAAACTTCTTTTTGGACAAGAGTTCTATTTCTTTTCGAATTCTATCTTTTCTCAAATTCCTTTTTTTTGTGGAAATTCTTCTTCTTTTTAAACTCTTCTTTTCTTTTAATAGAAACTTAGGGTTTATAATTCATTGTAAAGGGAGTAACCCCTTCCCAATCGAACTACGTAGACTTTGATTCTTACATCTTTGCATGTAAGGTACGTAGGTGCTCATTTGATGTTCAAATCCGCCCTAGGATACTAAATATCTTAGGTTTTCTTTTTCTTTCTTTTTTCTTTCTTTTATCCATTTGTCCATCACATATTTGCTAGAGGAGTAGGATGGACCCATGCTTATTCATTTATCCATCACATATTTACTAGAGGAGTAGGATGGACTCATTGCTTATTCATTTATCCATTACATGTGATTACTAGAGGAGTAGGATGGATCTGTTTCTTATTCTCTATCTTTCTTACATGCTTTCCATATCTCTTTTATTTGTTCATGAATGTTTACATGCTTTATGGCTGTTTATGAATGAATGAATGATTATGGATGATTCTTTACATATGTATGGTGACTAATTAGGAAGTGATTGAAATAGCCCATATAAATCCGGAGACCCATTTTGGGGCGATGTGGGTGCCTACAGGATGTTTCCTAGAACCTTCCCACATCGTAACTTAGTCTCTGAATCCTCTTTTATTTTGTTAAGACCTGCTTTTCCTTGATCAGAGTCATTTGTTTTGTTTTTAAAGGTTTCCTTTAAAACACTTTTATGGTTTTCCTTTTTTCCTTAAAAAATGAGGTAGCGACTCCTTATTTGTTTGTTTTTGTGAACCTTTTAAAAACGAGATTTTTATTCATTTAAATTTCTACAAGTCTTTTTAAAAGAAGGTTTCCTTCCCCCTTATCGAAACCTATGGTTCACACATATATATAGCTTTCATCATATACGGGATATCTCGGATATCTTGTACGATCACAACCGTCCGTGATTGAATAGGATAGTTTGGGATATCCCGCACTTGAACAACCCCCCCCCCCACACACACACAAATAGTTAGATAGATAGATAGATAGATAGCCTTTTCATGTAGGCGCCCCATTCCAAAATCAAGTTGATTTGAGATTGACTATTATTCAATCCAAAATGTGCATTTTTTTAATTAATAACAATCGCTTATTTATGAACATTTCAAATGAAACAGCTGGATCTTAATCTTACATCAACTTTATTTTTTGCATGTATGATCAACATATGAATCAAATTTAATCCAACAGTTGATTTGGCCAAATACGAGTCTCACATAAGAGTTTTGGAAAATTGCATCAAGTACACCTGATAATAGAAGGATTGATATATATATATATATATATATATATATTCACCTTTTTCCTTTTACATAGAAATTTTCTTGTTTTGTCCTTATTTAAATTTTATTTTCACCCCATTTTTTCTTCTTTTCATAATTTTCTTTTGCTTTTTCCCCATTGTAATTATTCTTTTAATTTATTTCTACATATAAGCAATGCTATATAGCCCAATTTTTTTTACCCAAATCTACTTACTCAAATGAGGTGCCAAGCTGGAAAATCAATTAAATGTTTAGTTAAATAAATAATTATCTCCAATGAGAAAATTTGACAACTGCCACATCAGTTGGACAAAAAATTTAAGCTTTTTAGTATTTTTATTATATATATATATATTATATTATTTGTTTATCAACAAAAAATAAATTCTAATGTGCTAGATGAATATGTTAGACTAATTAGTTATATGCAATTAACATGGGAGTTGTCATCCAATAAGGGTAGTTAGGGTATTTTAAAAAAATTGAGCATGACATCACTTTTTTTTAATGGACCAATGGATGGCTGTTAGAGGGAGGGGGTCTCTTTATAGTTTATTTGTAAAGTAGGGGGTGTTAATGTCATTTTAGAAACGTGAGGGGTCTATCTGTAATTGTCAGATCTTAGAAGGGGTCTTAATGTAATTTACCTTTTGATAAAATAACACTATCCTCTTCGGACATTTGAAAAAACTAGATATGGGCACACGTGTATCTAAATAATAAAATATATATAAAAATTAATAAATTCTCATTATATATAAATAGACGGTTATGTTCCCATCAACACGTGTTGATATAAGTTATATCAGCATCACGCATTGGGGGTTGTACCCCTTGCATTGGTCCAATGTACCTCATATCCCACTAATGTACAAAATACAACTCTCAATGCGGGTGTTGATATAAGTTATATCAACACGTGCTTACCTAATCATCATCGTGTATATATATATAGGGTTACGATCAACATACACAATTTTTTATACAAATTCTTAAACAAGTTTTTAGATAACATATCTTCAATTCATATTTTGTAAAACCAACCATTAGATTAGATAATCTTCCCACATAGGTCATGCACACAAAAAATCAAGTTGATCTAAAACTTGTTATCTTTCAATCCAAAAACTTCTTTTTTTAATCACTAAAAATCCAAAGAATGTTCTCCATCCACAAAACCACATAAAGTGGAAATAAAAAGCTCTTGAATGTCATGTGTAGATCATTTGATCAATTCAAAACCCCACTATGCACAAAATTCCTTGAGAAAAGGGCAAGGCTAAACGTGTGAGTATACAGATTCCAAATTTTACACCTTTTAATTTTAGTTAGAACCAAAATTAAAGTGGATGTCTACCAAGACTAAAAATGGACGCTCAAGATAATAGGTCGAAATTTCTTCCATGGCTAGGAATAATGGTAGGAATAAAAAGTTAGCTAGGAGACATGCATAATAGTGGAGACCATGTAAAATTCATGAAGTGGACGTCATTATCTTTTTTTCTCTTCTTTTTTTTTTCCCCTTCTTTTTCGCTAGAAAATAAACATTCTTAATTGGTTAAATATGAGGGTTAAAGATATACTTAAAATTTAAAATAAGGGTGTAATGGTCGGTCAAAAGTTTTTTTAGGATACAGACTTTTATAGGTAGTATAGATATAGATATAGAACATGGAAATCTAATTATTTATTACTTTTTGTTTATTTAAGTCATTAGAATGGACGCTCAACACAATATGTCAAAATTCTTTCTTATGGCTAAGAGTCATGGTTTAGAATTCATGAAGTGGACGTCATTATCTTTTTTCTCTCTTTTTTTTTTTTTTTTTTTTTTTTTTTTTTTTTTCCTTTTTTTGCTGGAAAATAGACATTCTTTAATTAGTTAAATATGGGGGAAATAAGTATATAAAATTTAAAATAAGGGTATAATGGTCAATCAAAAGTTTTTCTAAGATACAGACTTTTATAGGCAGTATAAAGTATAAGTATATATATAGATTGCATTGACCTCTCCTAAGATTTAATGAATTTAACACTCACCTCCCCTCCATCCATTGACCATTAGTTTGACTAACGGAAATGAATGATGCTATACATAAAACCCATAAAAATGCCAAAATTACCCTTAATCAAAGAATAATGTATGAAGTAACTAAATTAATTCTAAAGTGGTGTTATTACCAAAGTTCTTTTTTATGTTTCCACAACTCTTATACAGTTGTGAACACAAATGACTATTTTGGCCTTTAAGGAAGTAAAAGGTCAAAAGACCTTATTTTTATATGCCTAAATTACCCTTTTTCACTTTTGACACTACTCTCACACGCCGTCACGTCCTCTTCACAAATAGGAAAAATAAACCTATTTATAACACCTCTATGGCTCTATCTCTCTCTTTCTCTATATATATGTATATATAGAGAGAGAGATGGCTATTCAAGTGCAGGATATCCCAAACTATCCCATTCGATCACGATCATCCGTGGATTCGTGGGTGCACGCGTGTCGCTCATGAATGGCTGTGATTATACGAGATATCCCGCACATGAACAAAGTTGTATATATATATATGTATATATATTCAGTTTTGTATTTTACTCCTCTTCCATAGGGGTAAAAGGTTTGTGTAAGGATCTAAGCTGTTCCTACCTCCCCTAAACCCCCCCCCCCCCAAAAAAAAAAAGGCTTGTGTAAGTATGTTATTGAACACCATCTCAAAATTAAAGTAAACAAAATCACTCTTCCAACAACTGTTGGCATTTGTCTATATACCCTTAAAATCTCATGCTTTAAACCTCTACTTCTAAGATGATTCTTTCTTGCATAGTTCAAAAAAAATATTACATTGCTTTAACATTATGATTATCTGAGAAATAAACATTGTATGTCAGATGTTATGAAGAATCCATAGAAGTGATTGATCAATAGCAATCAAAATAGACGCAATAGGTAATGACTAGTCAAATTAAAAAATAAACTAATTTGGCTTTGGAGAAGCACCAATCGATCGGCATCTAACCCTGATCGATTGGGGTATAGCACAAACAAATTTTCCTGAAAATTGGTTCTGATCGTAGGAACGATTTATCCTACATTTGTTTCTAGAGAATCCTACAATGCATGATGTGAACCCACAAAAAAGCGCGGCCCACAAGGATTTGGCGAAAGAATTTATGTATGGGATATAGGTGTGGTGAAAGATAAAAAGGAGTCGCCACCTCATTTTTTAGGGAAAAGAGGAAAACCACAAAAATATTTTATTTTCAAAACCACATGACTCCATTAAAGGAAAAGCAAAGTCTTTAAAACCAGAAAATTGGATTCGGGGGCTAAGTTACGACGTGGGAAGGTTCTGGGCAAAGCCCATAGGCACCCACATCACCCGAGTTGGTCTCTTAATTTGATTGGGCTAACTTAAGATCTTTTTCACTTCAAACATCAGCATATATCATCACAAGGCAGCATGCATATCATGTATTCCATCTAATCATCCATGCATAATCACTCAAATGAAACTAAACAGAAAAAAGAAGAAAAGAAAAGAAAAGCCTAGGATACTTGGATCCTAGAACGGACTTGAGCCTCACGAAGAGCGCCTACGTACCATGCAGCGAAATACATGGATCAAAGTCCACGTAGTTCGAATAGAATAGGGTTACAACCTAATACAAACCTATGGTAAAGACCCTAAGTTTCCTTATTTGAAAATATATTGATTTAGTCCAAAATCGAAAACTTCCACAAGAGGAAAACCTTGATAGAAAACCAGAATTTTATTAATGAAGGAAACCCTTGATAATCACCATATGTTTGTATTAAGAAGTAACCCTAGGAGGGAGAAGAGAAAAGGAAGAAGAAAAGTGAATTAGGGCACTTCATACCCTACTTACCTGAGCGCAAAAGCTCCAAGCAGTTAGCCATTTCAAGCCATAGCGGCCCTATTTGCAATAGGACAAGCATTATACTTGTTTGCACCCTTACAAGTGCACAAAATCATGCAAAGAGAGCAACATACTAATCTGGACAGAACCATGACAAGGCCTAAAATCATCCATTCATCATGCAAACAACAAGAATAATGAATAACTAAAGACCCCAACTCAATCCTACATGCAATGACTCGACTAACATGCATAAAAACCTACCAAAGACACCCTAAAAATCATAAGAGACTCCAATATCAATAAACATGATAACAAAGCACATTCTAACCAAAAAGATGATATTTTATGTAAAATATGAAAATAGACCTTCCTACGGCGAGCTTTCTTAAGCGAAACTATCCTAAGATAATTTCACGTAAAAAAGTCGTTATGGGGAGGTACAATCAACATATCCTACGTAAAATATGTATACTAGAACACAATAGAAGTGATTTCATACTTAAACACATCACAGAAGGCTCTCATGCGAAACCTCACTCAACGAAAAGGATAATTATCCTTTGGAAAAGGATAATGTCTACAAAAACCCTATAAAACATACCATATGGATGCAAACCTAGCATGATTCAACTATATGCAGCATATATAGAATGACTATGATGAGAAACAACTCAAAAAGTTAAGCTAAGCATGCTATATGAAACTTGTGCGAATTCAGGATTATCGAAACCCTAATTTCACAACCATGCATTAAAACCTATGAAACGACTCTAACACATGCTCAAATTATCATGAATATCATTCATATCACATATATTAACTAACAGGAGCGTCAATTCATGATAACAATCACAGCAACCTAAACATGTGAACTATGCATGATTTAAGAGGATAGAAAAGATAATACTTTCAAATCCTTAGTAAATCAGGGATTATCAAGTATATAAAGCCATAAATCATCTTAAAATCATTCACACAACATCACACAAGCATTGAATTCAATCCACAAGAAGAGCTATTTCATGCACTATAACTATCCTAGAAGAAGAAGAAGAAGGAGAAGAAGAAGAACCAGAAAACTCATGTTCAGTATTAAAGAGGCATGCTTACCTCTTGTAGACTCTTCCTTGTCTTCAAAGTCCTTGTTCTCTTCCTTGCTTGGGGTTGGAGAGCCTCCTCTTGATGTCCTTCTAGCTCTCCAAACTCGTAGCTCCCTCTCTCTCTAAGTGTAAAGTGCAATTAACCTCCCCCTATGTGTTGAATATCATGTCCTTTATATAGAGAACTGACCTCCTAAACCAATGGCTAAGATTAATTCATTAAAAAATGATCCTAGGGCTATTAGAGACTCTCTTGGTGCTCAAACAAGTCAAACTTACACACTCCTAAGAGCAAACAAGTTGTTTTGGCAGAAGAAACCGTCGAAAGAGGGAAGAAAGAGTCAGAAGTTGAGTTGAAGACGGAGTCTCTCGGGTGACCATCTAGGCCTGGACGGTTAGCCGTCTGGGCTTGGATGGCTGACTGTCCAGCCCCGGACGGTTACCCGAGGCCTCTCCCTTTCCGCTTCGGTTTTGACTTCTACTTGCTTCAAAAGTCCTAAAGTCTTCAAATTAAGTCCGATTTTGATGAAATATAGCCAAAACGACCGTGTTTCAAAGGGGAACACATTTTTAAGCATTTTAGGACAAAAATACTTAACCATGGGTGCATGGTTAGGTTTTACAAAGGTTGTTAACCATAGTGCTTCATCGTCGCTAAGCTGGGTTTGTACACAAGGTCGAACCAAATGCTTTCCCAATCGAAATTCGATCTTTCTAAACATATTTAGGACATAAATAAAGCCCAATTGAAGTTAAATGAGAGAAAATTAATTGGGTCTTATGAGTCAATTTGAGCAAACCAAGAAAGGGTCTTTTAGCCAACCCAAACCATTACGAGCCGATTTGATCTTAAACCACCAATTCATGAAATTGAACCTATATATGGACTCTATGTAACCATATGAACTCGAGGGAATGACTCGGGATTCATTTCAAGGTCAAATGGAAAGTATACGACTTAAAAGACGATTATGCCCTTAAAGTCGCAAAAGTTCTTATTGACTATCGAAACGAACTCCAAATCACTTCAAATTCATACACATGTTATTCAATGCCATAGAAACTCAATGCAAAAGACTAGACTCAAAAAGGACTCAAAATCCTACATGAAATGATATGTCCTAGATAAGGTGACAAAAATGGGGTATGACACATAACTTTCTACGATCTTCCTACTATGCATCCTACCAAGATACACAGAGACTAATATGAAGATTTTACAAACAAAAACACTTCCTACCATCATGAGAACTTCCTATGGTCTTCTTACGATGCATATTAGAATGCTAAAAGGAAAAACTAAAATAGCACCAATCGAATGGCCAACAACCCCAATCAATTAAGAGTGTCAAGAATAGCCCTAAAGATTAATGCAACACCTCAAAACCACTCTAATAATTTTCAATGAATTAAACACCTATGAAATGGGCAACTAAGGTCACTTACCTTCCTAGAGAATGAGTGTGAGCCGTGTAGCCTTGAAATCTTCACTTAGATGATTCTTTGAAGCTCCACATAACTTAAATCATAACAAAACAAACACAAATACTTTTGACATGGAATATGCTTACACAAAACATGGACTTCACACATGCCTCTTCCTTCTGCTAATCTTGTAGTTATAACTATGTTTTATGCATCCCATTATTCACCTAATTCTTGGATAATTGATAAATGGGCAATTAATGATATGACCAATAGACAATCATGTTTATCCTCTAAAAGGCCCATTCATGATAATCATAGCGTTCGACTGCCTAATGGGTCCTCCACCCATGTTTCACACATAGGGAACCTTAAACTTTCCCTCCTTCTCTTGAACTTCATAATGTCCTATGTGTACCATTTTTTAACTTGAATCTTATATCTGTTAACAAGCTAACCAAGACTCAAAATTGTGCTATTATTTTTCTTCCTGGCTTCTATGTTTTTCAAGACCTCTAAATGAAGAGACTGATTAGTATAGGTAAAGAGTGAGATGGACTTTACTACCTTAAAGATAATTCACTATCTAAAATGGACCCTAGTTGCAATCAATCCCTCTCTCACACTAAACCTTTGGCATTAACGATTTGGTCATCCATCCAACTAGCATCGTAAAGGATTGCTTCAAAATATTTTCATTTCTTTTTTAGAAAATAATTCTAATCCATTTCATGTTTGCCTTTTGGCTAAACAAACTAGAAACCCATTTCCTATCAGCAATACTAGATGTTTTATTGCCTTTGACTTAATACATTATGATATTTGGGGAAGTTATTCAACATTCTTATATACTGGTGCATGCTATTTTTTTTACCATCGTAGATGACTTCACTCGATGCATATGGGTCGATTTGGTGCAATATAAACCTTTTTTTGCAATGGTTAAACATCCAACAAATTCAATCTGATAATGGCACCGAGTTCGTTCCTTCTTACAATTTCTTTAATTCTTCTGGTATTATTCAACAACAAAGTTGTGTCGATACACTACAACAAAATGGTGTTATTGAACGCAAGCATAGGAAGCTCCTTGAAATTGCATAGGATATGCGTTTTCAATCTGGATTGCTTATTAAATTTTGGGGTGAGAGTATTCTAACTGTTGTATACCTCATAAATCACTTACCTATAACCATTTTAGGAGGTAAAACACCCCATGAGATACTTTTTCAAACCAAGCCTTCCTATGATCACCTATACTTTTTTCGGTGCCTTTGTTGTGCACACATTCTCAACTATAATAAATTCGGCCCTTGAGCTTACAAATGCATTTTTTTTGGCTACCTATATGATCAAAAAGGGTATTGTGTTTATGATCTAGTTTAGTAAAAGTTTTACGCTAGTCATGATGTTTATTCTATGAATCTATTTTTGCTTTAAAAGGCTCCAATATATCATACTCTACCCTAATTATCTTGCCCATCCCAGTGTGTAACAATGTTGAGGATTTGTTCCCCTAGCTAACCCCTATACGGCTAACATTAATCCCATTCCTCCCACCTCCAATGAACATACTTCCGCTTCACCTTATACCCATTAAGACACGACCAGGTGCTCTTTATTGCTCTCAAGTATTGTCCTCTCATCGTCACCCACCTCAACATTCCTCTCTATCAACACTTCCTGAAGGTACGCTATATCCTCTCTCGTCTTATATCTCTTATGCAAAATTTTCTCCTAAGCATTAAGATTTTCTTTCCTCCATATCTTCCTATCATGAACCTAGGATTTTCTCCATAATTATAAAATCTCTTACTTGGCATGATGCTATGTTGACTGAAATCAAAGCGCTTGAGTAAAATAACACATAGACAATCATTTCTCTCCCTCTTAGAAAAAATCTCATCAGATTTAAATGTGTCTATAAGATCAAACATCGTGCTGATGGTAGCATTGAATGCCACGAAGCTCATCTTATTGCAAAAAGGTATACGTCAAATTGAAGGGATGGACTATCATGATAATTTTTCCCTGTTGCTAAGCTCGCTATAGTTCGTTGTTTACTTGCTATTGCATCTTCCAAATAGTGCCATTATTCCAACTTGACATGCCTTCTTTTATGGTAATCTTGATGAGGAGGTGTACATGAATCTACCACCTAGATTTCCATGAAAGGGGCAGCATAGAGAACAACTCATTTGTCACCTTAATAAGCCTCTTTATGGTCTCAAACAAGCTTCTCGCATTTGGTTCTTAAAGTTCTCTAATGTGCTATTGGAAACATGTTTCCTAGCAATCTAATGCCGATTATTCTATTTTTATCTTGAAGTTTGGTTCCTATATCACTATTCTCCTTGTTTAAATGGATAATATTATCTTTACTAGGAATTATATGCTTACTACCGAATCTATCAACTGATTGCTTCATGCTCGGTTTCACATAAAAGATCTTGGCACCTTAAAGTATTTCGTAAGCATTGAAATGGCCCATTCCAAATAAGGAACTTTTTTTCTTGCAACACAAATAAACACTAGATATCCTTAGTGATGTTGGTTTACTTGGAGCCAAGCCTGTTGATTTTCCAATGGAGCAAAATCATAAATTATACCCTAACTATGGACACCTCATTGATAATGCTAGTCCCTATCAACGTCTCGTTGAACGGCTCATTTATCTCACTATTACCATATCAGAAGCTCACTTACTCAGATAATATGCTCAACCAATTCAGACAATTCCCACGTCAACCTCACATAAATGCTGCCATATGAATTCTTCGCTATCTCCAGTTCTTCCTAGGAAGAGGTATTCTAATGCATTCGAATTCCAATTTTCAACTTAGTGCTTACTCATATTCAAATTGGTTGAGCTGTCCTCCTACACATTGTTACACCTCATTTTTGTCGCCTTTGTTAGTAATCGTCATCTCATGTGGTTTTTGTTTCATTTTTCAGTTTAGTCTTTTGCATTGAGTTTTTATGGCATCAAAAATCATGTGTATGAATTTTGGATTGATTTGGAGTTGATTTCAATAGTCAATAAAAGATTTTGTGACTTTGAGGGCGTTTTCGTCTTTTAAGTTGTATATTTTTTGTTTGACTTTGAAATGATCCTTGAGTTGTTCATTTGAGTTCATATTAGTGTATAGGGTCTATTTATAGGTTCAATTTGATAAATTAATGGTTTAGAAGCAACTCAGCTCATAATGGTTTAGGATGGTTATAAGACCTTCTCTTGGTTCGCTCAATTGGCTCATGTTTCCTATTCAATTTTCCTTCGTTAAACCTTAATTGGGCTTAATTTTATTTCTAAACATGTTTTAAAAGGTTGGATTTTGGTTTGGAAAGCATTTGGTTTAACCGGTGTACAAACCCTAACTTTGCGATGATAGTGCACAACGATTAACTGCCTTTGTAAAACCTAACTGTCAGTATCCATAGTTAAGGGTTTTTGTCCTAAAATTTCTAAAAATGTGTTCCTTTTCAAAGTACGATTGTTTTGGCTTTTATTTCATCAAAATCGGACTTAAATTCGCCTTTGAAACGATTTTGGAAGGCGAAAGTATACAAAAAGGGTGCTGTCGAGGAGGCCCTCGAGTAAACCGTCTAGCCCCAGATGATTACCTGGAGGACTCCTTCATTGCTTAGGTTTTCTCAGCTTTTTTCCTTTTTTGATGGATTTTTCTAACTTTGCAAATTGTTTCCTTTTAAAATTAGGTAACTTTAAGTTACTTAAGCCCCAAGAGAGTCTTTAATAGCCTTGGAACATTATTTAATGAATTAATCTTAGCAATTGATTTATTAGGTTAGTCTCCTATATAAAAAACACTATATTCAGCATATAGGGAAGCTTTTTTAGCACTTTATACCTAGAGAAAGAGGGACCACAAATTTGAGGGTTAAAAAAGAGCAAGGAGAGGTTCTACAACCTGAACAAAGCAAGAGGAGAGGTTCATCAAAGGCAAGGAAGAATTATTTGTAAGAGGAAACCTTTATCTCATTAAATTAGGGTTCTTTCTCTTCTATTAATATTGTTGTGTTAGAAAGCATGCTTAGAATATAAATATGAATTGACTGCAATTATTATCAATATCCTATCATGTTATTTTCATATTATATGATGATTAATTGTGGGCATGAAGATATAGCATAAAAAGGTATGCTTTTTACTCCCTTATATGTGTTGGAATTCATTGTTTTGATGCTATGATGATTGTTTGCATGATTGATTTCATGTTAGTATTTTTGCATATTAGGGTTTGTATTTTATTCTTAATATCATGAGTTATTGGTATTGTGTTGATTCTTGCATGTTTTAGGTTAGTTTCGTGCATGATAATCACTCTTATTCATATAGAAGCATGCTAGAGTTTTGATATTAGTTTTCTTTATTGTTTTTATTATATTTTTAGGATGTTTTTAGGTTATTAAACATTCTGTCCAGATTTGTTCATTAAGGTATTTGAGCATGTTTAGTCTCTATTTTAGTGTCTTTTGCATGATAGTAGTCTCTAGCATGATTAAGGTTTGAGTGGTGATGACTTTGGTGATATGATTGTGGTGTGATGCATGTTGGTTTTCAAATTAATTGGCAGTCAAGAGTAATCAATTGATTTGGAAACCTCCCCCTTCCTTTGGGCTATTACTCCTATATCTAATTATGGTAGTTTATAGGTAGTTTATAAGTTTCCTTATTCTCTTCAAATTTCCTTATTCTTAAAGTTTCCCCTTTTTCTTAAACTTTCCTTTTCTCAAAGCTTCCTTTTTCATAAAACTTTCCTTTTTGATTAATATGGAAACTTAGAAATTATTGTAGTTCCTTATGAGGGGAATAGCCTTCTATTCGAACTATGTAGACTTTGATCCCTACATGTGTGTGTAGGGTACTAAGGCGCTCAATTGATGTTCAAGT
This sequence comes from Liquidambar formosana, assembly GCA_039720395.1. Classification (NCBI taxonomy): domain Eukaryota; kingdom Viridiplantae; phylum Streptophyta; class Magnoliopsida; order Saxifragales; family Altingiaceae; genus Liquidambar; species Liquidambar formosana. The sequence goes on along the minus strand of CM077826.1, from coordinate 29,918,015 downwards.
CCGCCCTAAGATACTAAGTATTCTAGAATTTTATTTTATTTATTCATTTATTTGTTTCTTGTGATTGATAGTGGATATAAATTGATATTTGATTGATGATGCATGCTGTCTTGTGATGATAATTGCCAATTTGCATGTGTTTAAGTCATTAATTTAGCCCAATCAAATTAAGAGACCAATTAGGGCAATGTAGGTGCCTATGGGCTTGGTCCAGAACCTTCCCACATCGTAACTTAGCCCCCGAATTCAATATTTTTAGTTTTAAAGACTTTGTCTTTCCTTTTAATGAAGTCATTTGTGTTTTGGAAATAAAGAATATTTTTAGGGTTACCTGTTCCCTAAAAATGGGTCGGCGACTCCTTTGTTTTTTTATATGAGATCATGTGGGCCATTTTTCCTGGGTTCACACATGTTAATCCATACAAATACATTCCTTGGCAACAATCCCATCTCATGGCGAACTAAGAAATAAACTACAATGTCTTGGTTATCCAATGAAGTTGAATATCGAGTTATAGCAGCAACTACTTGTTGCCTTAGCATGAAAAATCTAGTTTAAGACCAATTGAGCAAAAACATGGTGGACGGGAATTGGTGGGATGGCCTTGGCCTATAATCGCACAATTTTATTTTATTTAATTTTTAAGGGTAAATTACAAAAACCCTATTAATGTTTAGTCATTTTTCACAAAACCCCATTAAAAAATGATTGCAATGTCCCTCGATAGCTTACAAATTTAGTAATTAGCGACACCATTAATTGTTGTTTATGGAATTAGACGGAAAACCGTCACGTAACTATCGTTAATTTCATGAACAACAATTAAGAGTGATGCTAAATGCTAAATTTGTAAGCTTTAAGGGACATTGCAACCATTTTTTCTTTAGAAGGCTACATGAAAAAGAGTCAAACATTAAGGGATTTCTTATAATTTAGCATTTTTTTTTAATTACTAATACCTTCAACTTTGTCCATTGTGTCAGTTCAGTCCACAAACCTTTAAATTGCTCAATTTTAGGGTGATTTTAAAAATCACGTATTAATATAGGCCAATCGTGATGTCCATCCCTTAAACTTGATGAAATATACACGTGAGACATATGATTACTTAAGAAGCACACATGTGTCAAGAGACCATCCATTTCCTACCTAAAATGATCTCTTCCCCTCCTTATCTCTCTCTTTCTCCACACACACCCTCTATCTAGCCTCTCTCCTCTTCTTGTTAGATTCCACGTCCATAAACAATCCTATTTTAAGAGCTCGCCTAGGGCTCTAAAAAAGTCAAGACTGACCCTACATATCTTCCAATCTCACCCTGAGCGCATAGTCACAATCTTGGGTACTGTTAGACGAAGAAAAAAAAAGAAATAGAGGGTTATGCTTTCAACAAACTCTGTCTTCTCCAACAAACTCCATTTCACCATCTAAACCTAAGGGGGAAAAAATATCTCTCTCTACTAGAACAAAGTGAAGTAACTGGTTGGATACTAATGCCATTGCCACTGAACTGGTTTAAGATAATGGTGAGAATAGCATGATCTGCTATGAATATAGCATATACGTGTATGTGGGTTTTGAGATTGTGATCTGCTATGGGAATGTATATCTATTCAAGTGGTAACTCGCTTAATGTGCGGATAATATTTTTATGATTCTTACCAATAATAATATATCTTGATTACAAAAAATTAAGTATTCTAACCAAATAGTTACATCCAAAGATTTTTGGGCTTTACTGTAAGGAATGAATGAAAAAAGTGTGAGAGTTGATGGGTTATTTTTTTACCTTCACATTTTTTTTCCTTTGAAAAATGCTACTTTACTCACCTTTTTATCACCCACCTTATGCGTTGAAAGAGGATAGGAGAAAGTTATCATATGGGGCCTAGTATGAAAGAAATAGAAACTACCACATATAAGTAAGTGGGGAATATGGGTGAAATAGCACTACTCTTTCTTTTAATTTTCTAGAGTTAAATTGCTATAATTAATTGCTATAATTATTTTTTTTTTCCCTTAGAGCATCTCCAAAGGTACTATCTTTTTTTTTTTTTTGCTACTTTAACTAGCAAAATGACATTTTTTAAAATAGCTAGCTAGCTATCCAAGTGAGTACTCCAAGGGTACTCATTATTTTTGAGCAATTTAAAATTTTTATTAACAATCTTCTTTTTTTTAATCATATGGTGGAAAGATAAAAAGGGAAAGATGCATATAGAGAGGACAAGTGTAACTTTTTAAACTAAAAATAGTTTAGCTCACGAACATTTGCTAGCTAAATGTAGCTAGCTAAAATAACGATAGCTAAAATAGCTAGTCATATAGTTAAGCCATTGGAGAAGGAAAAGTGATTTGGCTAACTAAAATAGTTAAGGGGGTTGGATAGCTAACCCGATTGGAGATGCTTTTAATTAGTTATTTGATATTGTTTTTTTTTTCCTTTTGTAGATTATTGAGTCAAATTGGTTTAATAGCTTAAGAGATGTGCTATGTGGCATGTTTTGAGTATTTGAGAGAAAGGCTTGAGAGATGTACCACGTGGCACACTTTCTTTTATATAATAGTACAAATATACATGGGTTTTGAGCTATGACAAAGTGAGTCATCAGTGCCAAATTTCACCATAAGTTCAAGTGAAGCTCACTGGAAACCTCATATTTAGTTTCGCTTACCCAAAAGTAAAGTGCAAGATAAAAGCCCTCTTTCTCTAATGTCTACACACACTCACACACACATGCACACACACACACACAAATACACACACACACATACACACATATATTATTGTTTTGGGTTTCTATTTAAATGTATCTGTTTTTCTCTCTAAAAGAATTGATTTTGCAACAATAACTTTCTCTCTCTCTTTCCCTTCATTTAAGTCGATTAAGCCATTGCTTGATTTAAACCCTATAAAGATTAGTGGCTCCAGTGTATAAGTAAGATCATTAAAGGACACGTCATGCCACTGTTCTCGAGACTCAAACCTTCACTACTTGGCCTCTTATACCTTTATCGCTAGACCACGACTCCCATTGATGAGGATATTTTGCTAATGAGATAAAGAAGAGAAGGGAACCCTAGAACCTTATAATCGAAGAAGCAAAGAGTTCAATTTTAAAAATTAAAGATGTAAACTGCTGAGCATCCCATAATTCCGAAGGGGATAAAATTTGGGTGAGGCTATTTGCACACCTTTTATTGCTAAATTCACACCCCTCATTTTTTGTTTTTACATATTTTTCCTTACTTTTACTTATATAGGAGTATGGATTTAAGGCGCGACTATTTACACCACGTTTTTTTGCTTTATATACACACTTGTTTGTACACACACCTTTTAATTTTAAAAATCGCACTTTTACTTTATATACACTCCATAATACCTAAACTAATTTTAATATTAACTCCAAAAAGTATAGTACATTTAAACTAAATATATTGTATTTGTTTAGTACATTATGATTGAACATTTACAAAAAATTTAGTTGGTATATCCCGAACAACGTTAAAATATCTGATAGAAACAGTTTGAACATTTTAGATTTGTTGGTAAATCAATTCTGAACCAATCGTAATTTATAAACAAAACTCAATTTTTTTGATGGGGAAAAAAGTTCGGTACATTTGAGTTGAATATATTGTATTTGTTTAGTACATTATGATTGAACAATTGCAAAAAGTGTAGTTGGTATGTTCTGAACAACTTTAAAATGTTCGGTTGAAACAGTTTAACATTTTAGGTTTGTTCGGTATACCATGAATAAAATGCGATTTACAAATAGGACTCAACAAATTTTGATAGGAAAAAACATATGTTTTCATCATTAGAAGAATTTGAATTGACCATTTACTCGTCACTTGTTCAAAAAGTGTAAAAGCACGAACAATAGTTAAGGTTTAAGAGATATTATAAATTAGTGGTTAGAGTTTATGAAAGAGTGATGATGGATGAATGGAGGAAGCAAATTTTCTATTATATGTAATGAGTGTATAAAGCAAATTTGTGTTTTTATTTAAATCACTTTATCGTAAAATGTCATTTTAGTTAATAATAGAATAGTAATAGAAAATTTTATTAAATGGTGTGTGTAAAAAAAAAAAAAATGTAATGTACATAGCTGTGCCTATGGATTTAATATAAAATGGTGTGGAACTAGGTACATCCTAAAATTTAACCACAAGAAGTAAAAAAACAACAAAAAAAAGGGGGAAATAAGCGAAAAGTCTATTTACACAGAAACATTGAGGCAGAAGTCTTCTCAATTTTCTTGTATGGCCACAGGTCCAAAAATATCTTTAAATCTAACATTTCATGCAAAGTTAGAATAGGCTTTTTGTAACGCCCCAAAATTTATAAACCGTAACACGTACAATTTTTTTATGAGCTCAGTACAAATAAACCTTTTCAAATATACATTCCATTTGAAAATACAGAGTGTTGCGCAGCTGCGGGTAGCGATGGTTAACCCAAAACTCATCATCAATATACATTGGCCAACCAAATGAATAAAATTACATCCGTTTTAAATAAAAATCAATGTACACGATAACTTCTCCAAATCTCGGCCCCAATTCTACTACGTGCTTCCAACAATTATCACCTGAAAATATATTAGGGTGAGCGAACAACAACCCAGTACGAAATCTAATTCCTATACAATAAATAATATTTCAAAAATCACATGCAAGCATTTATATATTCAAAATAATATATAAATTAAATAATATGAACTCCAAATCCTCAACCTCAAATATAATCCAACTGTCAATAAAATCAACCATCATAATCCATGACGTCAAATAATATAACCATTAATAATTATCACCTGCATAAATCAAATCTTAACATATGCTTCAAAATAATCATCATTTACCGTACAAGAATTAAACTCCCTACCTCAAAAATGAGTGAACAAAATAAATAATCACAACTGTAGACTGTAGATCAACTCAAGAAATATAAAAATCTATACTGACAAAAGTCAGATTGGAGCTTTCCATGCTCTAACCGATGGACCATCTGCCCACTGCCTCTCTCGGTTTCTCCCTTCCTCTTTCTCCTTCTCTTCTTATTTCTTTCCTTCCCTTCTCTATTTATTTCTTCTCTCCCGTCCCTATCTCCTTTTTCTCTCTCTTCATTTATTTCTTCTAAACCTACCCCGCCATTTTTTTTTCTTTCTTTCTTCCTTCTTTTCTTCTCTTCTCACGCCACTTTTCTTCCTTCCTTCATTTCTTCTTTTGACTTTCTTATTCTTCCCTTCTTTCTCTTCTTCTTATCTTCTTTCTTTTCTTCTTCCACCGAAACTAATCTCCCATTCTTTTCTTTTCTTTTTCTTTTTTTTTTTCTATTCCATTTGTTTCTTCTTTTGTATTTTCTTTCCTCCATCCATATATATATATATATATATATATATATATATATATATATATATATATCACAATCACAATTTAATTATCTTTCTCCACACAAAACAATTAATGCAATATCTCTCAACATCCAACTAACCTTAAAAATATTTAAAATTATCCTCATGTGTACAATTCCACTGAATATACACGTAAAATAAATTAATAAATATTCGGGGTATCACACTTTTTATTTAATGCCATTTTTGACCTCTTAACTGTTATGGTAAAGCCTTATCAATTGTTATAGTAAATATCCAAGGTATTCATGCTTATATTATGTTAGGATATTTTTTTTTTGAATTTTCCCTACGATTAACTCAATCAATTAATGTCCATCAATAATTTTCCATCTCGATTGTTATGGTAAGTATTTAAGGTATTTACACTTATATTCTGTTGGGATATTATTTTGAATTTTGCCCCATGATTTACTCAACCAATGACAAAATTTTCATTTTTAATGTCCATCAACAATTTTTCTTCCCAACTGTTGTGGTAAATATTCAAGATATTAATGCTTATATTTTGCTAGGATATTTTTTTGAATTTTTTCCCCACGAATCCACGATTCACACAATCAATACAGAATTTCCATGTCCAGCAAATAATTACATAACGCATTATGTAAGTAAACAAAAATAGTTACATGTATTGCTTAATTAAAAATTTGTTTTACAGATTAGTTACATGTATAGAGTATTTGTATTTGTTTCATTCACAAATACAAAATAAAAAAAAAATGAAAATGAAAATGTTCCATACGGAAGTAACTGTTTAAAAAATTTCGAATTACACATTGAACACCTGCACCTAATTATAGAGATTATGTAGGAAATTGATATAACTGTTTGGTTCGATGTAACAATTTGAAAATACATAGAGGAAGACGTTACCGCATATAATTGAGTTAATTGATGTAATGATTATGAGAGAATAATCTAGAACAAAATCTAGACACAATCCTCTCCATTAATCATAGAACTAAAGTGAGGTATAGCATTTAAGATGTTTTTAAATTATATGTAAGGGGCGTATTTATCCTTAAATAATTATGTGGACTTATAATTTTAATTGTTTTTTTATTTGAACTTAAACCTCCTTAAGTTAACAGATTTGGACTTCTCCCCCAAATGCACAAAAAAAAAAAAAATTGGTGTTTGGGTGCAATGTGTCGCGGGCTAATCCCCCAACGAGTTCTCTGAGACACGGCGTGGCCAATTGCCATTGGCGAAAAAGAGAGTTAAAGGTGACTCCAAAAATAGTGGAAGACAAACGACAAATAGACGAACGGTGACGTGGAAAGCATCTATCCGTGCACGATCAACCCATGCCACCAATGGTGATTTCGTTCGATTTTTGTTTTTTCTCCTAATATTCATTAATATAATAATAAATAATAATGATAAATATAAAAAGGTAATTGATCTCACTACCTCCTCTGCTGCCGGCCTACCGTTGCGGGTGCTTCATTGCTCAGTGAAAGAATCACTTCATATTAATTTTATTGAGGGTGATGGTGATCGCATCATTTGTTTATTCTATTTGCGGGTTATATATACACAAACTCTGTTAAAAAAGCTCGAGTATAGACGAGAGAGAGAGAGAGAGACATAAAGAAAGAAAGACAGAAAGAGGGAAGAAATGGAGGTAGGGTTCTTAGGGCTTGGCATCATGGGTAAGGCCATGTCCATGAATTTGCTCCGAAATGGCTTTAAGGTCACTGTTTGGAACAGGACCCTCTCTAAGGTACTGCCTCCCCTTAGGGCTGTATATGCATGTATGAATAATCTTTTTTTTTTTTTGGGGGGCGGGGGGGGGGGGTGATTGTGTAACTCCGGTTCACTACAATCCTAGTTATTGTTGTTGCTGTTGTTCTGTATTTTTTCGTGTTATGATGTGATGTAGCCTTATCTTGCAATTTGATTTGGGAACCAAATATGTTGAACAGGAGCCCCATTAGTGTCATGATGTTGAACAGCTTTACCTTGCCATATTCATTCAGTGGAATACAACTTCAAGATAGGAAACACATAGGTGGGAGACACGAGCATGCCATATTTTTGACATGTTAATCTTAGTGCTGATTAAAGAAAAGTTGGAAAAAAGTATCACAAAAGGGGAAAAAAAAGGGGAAGTGTGATGCTCAGTTTTATTTGCTGAATAAGTTCATTAAAGAAGCAGGAAATAATGTATCACTTGGTTTCTGGGGTTTGCTGATAGGGCCAACTTTAAGTTGGAATTTGAAAAAGAATTATGCTGTCTAAGTAACCTGCCCAAGCACTATAATCTCATTCCACTTTAATGTTTCCCTTTGTAACACCTTCGACTTGAATCACATTATTCCTTGTTGATACATCATGAGTCTTTGTTTCACATGGTTTGACCATCTTGTACAATTTTTTTCATTTGTCTTTTCCCCGTCGTCAAGTTGGTGCTACTTCTAAATTTCTCAAATGGATTTGTTTTTAGTTCCTTTTTCTTTTGGCAATCACGAATCTAAGCATCCCCATTTCAGATGAATATGTTATTCTAATACCCGAACATCTTGCATCGTAAAGTATGGCTGGTCTTGAAACCGTTTTATTAATTGCATTTATTAATTTTATTTTTTTATGTGTGAGGTATGCTTTTATCACACATGACACATCACCACCAAAGATTATCTCCCTTTCATCCATTCTATTCTGATTCCCTTGGATATTTCCTTTTAGATTTTCTTGTCCTTCTTGATAAGTTTCTTTAAGATAAAATTTTTATATGAAATGAGGGGCAACCCCTAAACCTTTTTCTTTCTTTTTTTTTTTTTTTTTTTTTTTTTTTTTTTTTTTTTTGTGGTTAAAGACAACCCCTAAACCTTAGGCATATGGGTTAGGCCAAAATATACACAAAATCCTACAACGATACCTTGCTGAAGACACTCAACCCTAAGGACTAAGTATATAGCTTTAACAAGACTTTCTTTCAACTTTGGCACTGTTAGCTTAGAAACCTTAAGATTCTCCTATTTTAGCTCCTTGATTTTCTATATAACGTAACATAGAGAAAATTGTCTTCCAAGCTCGAGATCTTTGACACAATTGGGTTATCGAACCCTCCATTTCCTAAATAGCTCCACCAAGGGATATGATATAATTTAAAAGACCACTAAAAATACGAAACTAAACTCCATAGCTCCTATGCTCTGTTATAAAGTAACACAATGTGATTAATTGACTTTGCATCTCCTTTTAACACGCAATCCACTTTAAAGGAACTCACTATCTACTGTCAAATGATCAACTGTTTTAAGCTGTCCATTTCTCTCACATCCAAAAGTTATAAAATCACTCATTAGTTTTCTCCGCACCAACTTATTTGGAGGCTATTGGATGGGAGAGAGATGGGCGTCTTAGGACTGTTGTAAAAGTGTCCTGTACAAAATTGTTCTCTTGATCTGGGCGCTATGTGTGTGTGTGTGTGTGTGTGTATTTTTTTTATATATAAAAATCTAGCTTACCTTAGAATACCTTGATTCTAAAGTATATATCCTTGTTTTGAACTCTGATGATGAAAACTTTGGCTTGTATTTTGTATTTATAAAAAGTCTTTCTAGCTTATGGGAGAAGCCCTATCCTAATTTCTAAAAATAACTCCTATTTCCAAATATAATTGATCAACTAAAAGAAACCATATGTAATGATTAGTTATAAAAGAAACAAGTTGGACTACTTCTCGTGTTTCATGTGCATATACCTTTCTTAGTATCTAACCAGTAAGTTAATACAATTAAAATGTGTTTGATTTGGAGATATTAATAAAAAGCAGACACCAACTGCATTGGATATGACCATGAGGGGTCCTGCGCACGTGAGTGTGTGTGTGTGGGGGGGGGGGGGGGGAGGATAGATTATTGAATATGATGACGAAAGATGGGGCCCCTCACCCCCGGGGGGAGGGACTGAATATGATAAAAGACAAATTAATTAATAGAGCGAGTGTTTATCTATTTTTTGTCTTGCGCAATCAAGATTCATGAAATAACTTTGGGGTTTGAAAGCTTGTCAATAATTTAAACACAACAAGACACGTTTTTCTTCTAAATGACCCACTTTGTCATGTCAGTTTGCCTTCTTACAGGTTTAAGTTTTCAAATTTTTGGCTTTTCTGAGCTGGATTGTGGCAGTCTATGAGCCACCAAGACCAGACCTTTCTTTGGTTTTTCCTTTACTCCTAGAATTTTTTTTCTTCTATTAATAATAGAGTAGTGAGCACATGATTAGGAGACCTAGGGTTGGAATGCTAGGTTCTCTTTGATGCTTTTACTATTTTTGAATAAAAAGAAAGAAAATATAAACACAACAAGAAATTACACTTATTTGATTATTGTTTTTGATTTGAGTGCCAAGGTGCTGATGAACCCAGTTCTTATTTTCTGAAGTTACCATTACATGTAGAGCTTGGTTTAAGCATGCTAATTTAAGAGATATATGTTCCATGTGGTAAATAGCTTGAGCTTAGACCAAATTCTGTACACGTTTGTGCTCTGAATCCTGTGATTGCAGTGTGATGAACTTGTGGAGCATGGTGCTTCAATTGGAGAAACCCCTGCCGCAGTAGTTAAGAAGTGCAAGTATACCATTGCAATGCTGTCTGATCCTTCTGCTGCTCTTTCGGTCAGTAATTCACAGTTTAGCATTTATTACTTTATCCTTCTAAGTCTTCTTGCTGGAATGCGATATTTTGGTGATTTCTTAGGTAGTGTTTGATCAAGATGGTGTTCTCGAGCAAATTTCTGATGGAAAAGGTTACATCGACATGTCAACAGTCGATGCTGATACTTCTTCAAAGATCAGTGAGGTTTGAATTGCATGCTAATTCTTGTCCTTCCACCCTCGCCCTTTTCCTTTCCTCTGACATTACTTGGGTGAGCTCATAGTTTTGCAATTTATTGATAGATATTGTTATTTGAAAGTTAGGCGTACGTGTTGTTTAAATTTTCTTAAATGCTCACATCTGCTGAGAGCCCAAGAGTAAATCTGCCTTTACGGATCTGAAATGTTTTCGCTTGGACTAGACTCAATGCAGAAATTATGAGAAAATTATTTAAGATGCATTCCAGTACTTTTTTACCTGAAGAATTTATGTCAGAATTTGAACTTCTAAGAGTGGGTTATAGCATTGTAATCCATATATATTCATCTCAAATAATGGACCACAGAGTTCTCTGGAGGCTGATAATTTACATTCTTTTAAAACTGTGAGATAAAATATTTATGCAATAATCAAGTGGGTTTCATGCTCATTCTTTGATTAGCATTGGGGTATAAACAATCTGAGTTGTGCGAGTACTTAGAGCTTGGGCTCAGCTTGGTTGACCAGGAGGAGAATTCAAGCTTGGCTAAAATTCCACCTGTTATGATTTTGCTAGGCTTGATATGAGACAAGCTACTAGGTTCAGCTTGGCTTGCTAGCAGACTGGTGATTTTGCAAAAATGAGAGAATTTATCAAGCTTGTCGTCATGATTTGGTTTCTTAAACGTTTTCTGAATGCCTTTTTCCAAGAAAAAGAAGAAGTAATATTTGCAAACTTCTAATGTAGAAAGACTAAAGATCAAGGCCTATCAAGTCAACCTTGAGTCTGTGCCTGTCAAAATCAATGATTTCTCCCACTTGGAGCTTAGAAGTCAGGATTGGGAGCTGCACTGCTTTAAGATGAAACCTGGGAAAAATTTCACCTCAGCGTATCAGGCTGAATCCGATCCAAAAGAGGAAGAGCCCCTTTACTATTAATGGCGAAGTGAGAAATTCTCTGATTCTGACTGAGATCTTGTCCTACTTCTCACCCAGCAATTCCCTAGCTGCTGAAAAAAGTAGTTGACTTGACCAGAATCACAAGTTTTCAATGAGGTCTCTGTCAATCTGGAATAGTTTAAAAGTTAGAGAAAAGTTCTGATTGCAATTGAGTGTTGTAAAAATTACTGCTCAGCTTATTATGAGTCCCATGACTATTTCTATAATTACAGCATTAGAGGGAAATTTCAATATACGTATCATTCAAAATCCCTTTGGGTTCCAGCTTATCAGATTCCTGCCAATACCACCACTGGCATAGTGTGACTAAGGTATCCCTTGGTGAGCTTTTTGTTAAAGTAGTTTTTTTGCTTTGGAGAGCAAAGAACCAAAGAAATTTTTGCTTAATAGGAAGAAAAATGCCTTTTATTGCTTACCAAATGAAGGGAAGGATCTTCCAAAGAATGCTACCTCTGTCACTAAACCACTGCCTAGGACAGGGTAAGAACATATATCCATCCATCTTGGAATATGCAACAACAAGGTGTAAACCTCCATAATTTTGACATTTTTGAAAACACTTGTATCTTTTTTTTTTTTGTCCTGATCAAGAGAGGTGTCTTTTAGGAAACGGTATATCCATATAAATTGGTGAATGGTGATCAAAGGTCAACATTTTAACCTAGAAACTGAAAGCTTCCAGCTTGTTGGATTTGTACTCTAGTTAAATATACTTGGTGATATTCACTTAGAGTTTACCAAAACCTGGTGTAAGAGCCTCCATGGATCCTGGTCATTCTAGTCAAGAGGCCTTGTGCCAGGGTGGTTGTGTCGTGGTAGGCCAACATTTCATATGTTTCCAAACAAAAAGATATAGTTGATGTTTGAATGAAGTGGTTATCCATGAATTAAGAGTTTTTAAGCAATTGATGACAACAAAGTTTTGAATCATCAATTGTGTCAATGTCTTGTTAATGATTTTCTGTTTGCTAAAGATCAATAATACTTTTGAAGCGATATGGAAATTGTTTTGGGTTGGACTCTATAACACTTAATGTTAATTTCCTTTTGTATTTCTATTACTTAATGTTTACGTAACAAATTATTGAGTTTGTTGAGGATGAATAATTTGAGAAAAAGGCATCTGCCATTGGTTTCTTAGAGTTGCATCTAATATACACAGGCGATTACATCAAAGAATGGTTACTTCCTTGAAGCTCCAGTTTCAGGTAGCAAAAAGCCTGCTGAAGATGGTCAATTAGTAATCCTGGCTGCGGGGGAGAAGGTAATATATCCAACCTGTCAGGCATACCTAAATACTGTTTTGCTGCCCTTTTTTTTTTTTTTTTGTTGTTTTCGTTCTTTTGTTGGAATGAGGGTAAATTTATAAATACATCTGGGTGAGCCCATGGAAAGGAATTTATCGTGAGATGGCTGCTATATCCAAGGGGCAGGGTGATAGGTAATTTCGGGAAGATATCTGAATGGCAAAATCTGAAGCAAGATATTGAAATATAAAAAAACATATTGGTATTATTACATAAACAGATAAAAGTAGAAAATTAGAAAATTTTGGTTATATTTCTGTTTAGACATGTGTGTTTGTGCGTGTGCTTAAGAAATATATAGATATTTAGCATGTATGTTGCTAATTATTTCTGTTAGATTGTGATAGTGGACCTTTTTTTTTCTGATGAAGTAAAATTTTATTGAAAATAAAGGGAAATCCTTGTACACAGTGAGGTATATGAGAAACAAAACAGAGAAAGAAAGCAAAGAAAGCTACAAGTATAAGGTGTTAACAAAAGATTGCAAGAAAAACTGATCGGAAAACCCTGTGGATCTCCCCACTCAAAAAGCAAGTCAAAAAAGTATCTTTTCAAGTGCCCCAGTGTCCATTCCTCCCCTTCAAAAGTTCTCCTATTCCTTTCCTTCCAAACTGACCAAAAGATGACAGTGAGGGACCATCTTCCAAACCGAAATAGCTGAGGAAGCAAAACTTCTAATACGCCATTCCTCACTCAGAGAAAAGGGATATTGACGAAAAAACCATTTGAGTTCCAAAAATCTGAAAACAATAACTTCAAAAAGATCTAGCAATTGTACAACTCAAAAATAGGTGATTAACTGTATCCGAATCGCCCTGCACATCACACACCAGTTTGTCAATGCAAAGGCTCTTTTTCTTCCGTTTTTTTTTTTTTTTTTTTTTTTTTTTTTTGTAAATTATCTTATTATCCACAGCTAGACACTTCACCTTTGCCAACACCCAAACAAAGACCTTGGAAGAAATTGACCTCAACCAAGTCTTTGATATTGAAAAAGAAGACCTCCCACTATACCCAACTTAAGAGCTAAAAAAAGATTCAACAGAAAACTTCCCATCAACGGCCCTCTTACAAAAAATTGTGGTCTTGAACCGTCCTATCAACTTTAACCCCATATGTCTTCTCAAAAAAGCTAGCCACCTCTTGTCAGGCTCAAAATTAATGGGCCGTGATCAAGTTAATTATATAATGTTTAATTTAGTAAAAGCATTTGATTTAATGCAGATGACACGTGTAAAAAACCCATATTTTTATAACAATTGAGCATGACCTATCCATAAATGGGAAATGCCATCAAAACCTGTGTCTTGTTAAAAACAATTTATACAAAAAAAATTGCAACCATTCACTTGTGGTATCATCCTATGCATTATATTCCTCATATACCAAAACCATACAGGAATAAAATTACATCCCATAATTATTTTACACTAGTTGTTGTGCACACGTGATGCGTGTGCAATGTAATTTTCCTCTGTAATGAAGACAGTTAATTTTTACCTTTTTGTATAAACTCGAATAAAGTAGCTCCTCATGCTTCGTAAAAGAAATTACTGATAAGTTTATTAGTCTATAGCATGTTACATGAAATACACACTAATAGGCATGAAGATGAAAAATACTTATTGCCAACCTCGTTGTGTGTACTGGTACAATGGTTATGATGAATTGATGATCGAGGAAAATTTGGTATACTTGAGTATAAAATTGTGGCAAAAGGAGCTAATAATTTCCCCTTTTTCTAGTCTGATCTTTTCATTTATTTTCCAAGAGAATTGCAATGTATCTTTCTTTTATAAAATTTCAAATTCATTACATGTGGTATGACTTTGAATTTGCTCTAGTGGAAAATCTAAAACTCTTAGCACTAAATAAATTGAATGACAAAGCATGCAAAACCTTAATTTAGCGTACATTACAAATAATTAGCGATAAGAAACTCACCACACAATTGTTTACACTATTGATAAATGGTCTGTTTCCTTTCCATTGAAGGACCCTCTTTTGTCACTGGTAAAGTTGATAAATCATGTCAAACACTTGAAGGACTAGAAAAAATGCACAATCTTTGCTTGATCTTTCGGTAGCAACAACATTCCATCTATGTACTCCAAAAAAATTGTTCTTATATGTTAAGTTTCCAACTTTAAAGCCTAAGCTTATAAGTGGAGGGCCCAAACAGGTATACAAAGACATATTTAACTCGATATTTCAATCGATGTGGAATGTGGTATATTTCCAACACTCCCCTCTCATGTGTAGGCCTAACAAGATTCAAATGGACTGTCATGTGGATAACAAAGATAGGCTCATGAGTGAAACGGGCCTAGGAATGACATGCTTTGATACCATGTCAAGTTTCCAACTTAAAAGCTTAAGCTTATAAGTGGAGGGCCCAAATAGGTATATGAAGACATTTAATTCGATATTTAATCAATGTGGGATGTGGTATATTTCCAACATTATATATACAATATAGCCTTACTTATATGTGATTTCCCACTAGGACAACCCAAGATTTAAGTGGGGGGCCGTGGTAGTGGGTTGCTCTGCTAGTCTCCTTGAGGGTTTAGGTTCCATAGGTGGGTCCAAAGGGCCTTGCTATGGGATGGTTCCCCTGTTATCCAAAAAAAAAATATAGCCTTACTTATAAACATATATATGAGTGCGTATTGTGGGGTTCAGATGTTGTTGGAAGGAGAAATAGAGAGGGCAGTTGCAGGTGGCCAGGTGCTACAATTATTTATGGGTGGGTGAAGAAGAGAGAGATGTGGGATAAGTTTCAAAATTTTGGTAACTGTAATGGGTAAGGAAGAGAATTTTGGGGGCTTATGGAGTTTGTGGGAGAGATGTAGGAAATGTGGGGCATGAATTGTGGGAGTGGGAGTTGAGTAGGAATTAAATAACTACATGGGACATCTCGAATGTACTAAATTGTCCATAAATTCTACTATATGTGAGGGGTGTTCTCAGGTGCAATCCAACAATAAAGTAGGTTCTCTTAATATAGTAGTACAGATATTCGAAGGTCATAGCCAAATTAAATAAAAAATTAAATACATATCCATAACAATTGTTCAAACGAACATAATATAAATTCTATCATAATTTATCCATATAAAGCTTGCATCCATGCATGGTATGCTGTCTCTCAAGTCCCATCTCGAGTAATATTTGACTACATGTTGATAAAATAGGGGTGAGTCAACAACTTAGTAGATACAATTTTGATAACAATAAACCAATGCATGATAACATACAAAGCTAAGTATAATCATGCCAGAGAAGACGTACCAATAAAATATGTATGTGTGTATGTATATATATATATATATATATATATATATATAGTTTTGATCATGTGCGGGATATCCTGGACATGATCAGCCCTCTATATATATATATACATATATATGTACGTATGGGTTTTTTAATGTGTGCCCTAAGGGCACATGTTAAGCTGCAATAAATAAGTCAATCATTGCATGGAGAAATGTATTACACAGTTTTAAGCATTTTCACATTTTTCTAAGCAATTTGCACTGTGGTCTATGCATTTGCACCATTTCCAATGCAATAATTGCCTTATTTATTACTGCTTAACAGAAAATCCTATATATATATATATATATATATATATATCATTAATCAAATACAAGTTAGCCATAAATTAATGCAAATGCATAATGCCATGCATGTCTCCCACGTCCAATTTAATTATTACATTAATTACCAGCTTCCCCCAAAGGGGCCATCGTGCACAAAATAGGGGGATTGGCCCATGCTTACGAGGACAACACAACAGTAGTCTGAAAATTTGAGACAATACTATAGTATCTCAGGACTAATGGAGGGGAAAACATAAAGAGTAGTTCAAGCTCCGATAGCCCTACTTTTAGAAGTTGATTATTAAGTCCATTTTTCCAAATGCATGATTATGCGTACTATGATATAAAATATGCAATATAATGATTATGCCAACATCATATAATTTTTTTTCATAATATATCATCATCCAACATAACCCACATAGCTATTCCAAATTATGATGAAGGAAATACGCATAATATGACAAGTCTATGATTTATATCCATGAAATCATAAATAAAACTCACATTTAAACATGTTAATCTAATCCCCATACATTTAATCTATATAAACATATGTATCCATATACCCATGTGTATAAACCAAAATAAATACGAATACATATATGCCAAAAGTACATGATTCATACCCAAAATATACAAAAATATGTTTTAATCCAATATGCAAAGTGATAATCATAACCCTATTATCACAACAATAGTTTAAAATATGAAAATTGCACCTACTCCATGATTGATGTAAGAAAATGCAACCTTAGTGTTGCAGATGTGTAGATCCAAGACTAGGATGCACTTAAAATCTTTGGTTGTCCTAGTGGGGAATCAAATCCGTGACTGTGCACCTAATCACACAATCACAAGTTCACCCTTACCAACTGGGCTACCCAGGGTGGGTTCATTGTAGTGGCTTCAGGGTCTTTAAAAGCCTTTTTTAGTTAGAGAATATATGGCTTTAAAATGATGGATTTTTGTAAAAGGTGAGAAAGTGGTAGTGTTCATTCCAGTTCAAAGGGTCTTCAAGGTTTGTCTTAATTAAGAAATTGAAGCTTCTAAAAGAAGAATTGAGAAAATGGATTTTAAAATTTTCAAGTTAAGTGGTGTTCTAACAGTTATATGAAGCCATATCAAACCCAATATTTAGACAATGTAGGATGTGGGACTTCCCAACATTCACCCCTTCACATGCCTATTCTTGTCTTGTTTGGCTTGCATGTGAAGGGGTGAATGTTGGGAAGTCTCACATCCCACATTGTCCAAATATTGGGTTTGATATGGCTTCATATACTTGTGTGGGCCCTCCACCTAATACCTTAGGCATTTGGGTTGGAAACTTAGCATGGTATTAGAGCTCAAGCTCTAATTTCTAGGAGCGCTCTCTATGTGTAGGATAGGCCGCACGTGAGAGGGAATGTTTGCTTGATACATTGTTGGCCCATTCCCCCCACGAGCTTAAGCTTTTGGCGTTAAGTGGTGTTTTAATAGGGGTGCCTTTGTTAGATCTTTTTCCATTTGGATTTGTTCTTTTAATTTTGTGAGTGGGGCACCTTTCTTGGAGTTCATAGATTGTTGTTGCTTGCATTGACCCTTTTTTGACATTTATATACCCTCTGTGTCGTGGCTTTTGTCTTTTCAATACAAGTTTTGTTCCTTATAAAATATTGGAAGGAAAAAAAAAAAAAAATCTGATATGGTTTGGAGCTTTTTTCATTCTGGAAAGAAAATCAATTAGTGGGTCTAAACTAAACTCAAATCAACTAAAGAAATCCTGAAATACTATCTATTTAGGGTTGTCTTCACAAATCCTTTTTTCCCATTCAGCTTTTCTTGGGGCCATATTTTCTATTGAATCACATGCAATCATGTCTTCTACTTTCTTGATCCACATCTTCTTAGCCTTTCCCATATTTTTATAGTGCCTTCTGGTTGATAATACCATTACTCTTTACTGCATTCATTAGTTGTTGCACGTGATAATATCATCTAGATAACCCTCCCTCATCTTGTTTCAACCTTTATCCTCTCACAAATCCATTATGTAATTTTTTAAAATGTTGAATGGACTCTGTAGATTTAATTTGTTGCTTGAACTCTGCTGATGCACAATCTGTGAATGTTCAAATTAGGGATGCAAATTATTGATCTTGCAATCATACTAAATTTCAACACTTGTGTTTTCGATTTTGTTGGATGATCTTTAAGGCTTGCAATAAGCATGTAAGAAATTTTGTCATGCCCCCAAAATAGCCTTCTCATAACCTAGAGAAGCAGTGATAGTGCCAACACCTCTTTATAACAAACCATTCACATATATTCCAGAGCCGAACAACTAGTAAACGCCTATTCTAATAACATAACTATTTAAAGGTATTACAACATTTCTCGATTAACAAAGCAACAAAATATTACAAAAAACTAAGTTCTCAAATATGTATATATAAACAAAACAAAATCTCAACGCTCCTACACCAGCTCAATCTCTTTTCCATTTCTGATTATTCTTGCTGAATGTTATTAAAATAACATTGTGAGCTATCAACAGTTCAACAAGGTTAATCACATAATAAATCACATGTTAGTTCAACTAAATTTATTTATTTTTTTAAATGAAACTCAATATCTCCTGCATTTTCTTAATGCAACTATCTCGAACCTATGTCTTTGTTGCCTTGAGCAACCTTTGAAATAAATTTAATAGCATGCTTGTCTTCTCATACAAACAAACTCTTTATGACCACAACACACACCGCTCATCATGTGTATTCCATATCATTGGCCTTATGCCTTCAAAATGATATGGCATATTAGTACACTCAAGGACTCAAACATCGATATTGATGGTTCAAAAATATGGATATATCGGATATATCGATGGATATACAAAAAATATCGATATCGATTTATAGATATGGCGGATATTATTAGTTAAACATGGAAATTTTCATTGAAACTCTGAGAAACAATGTTTTAAACCCTAATATACAGTTTCCAATTAGAATATTACAATTAAATGTGTATAAAACAAGTATGTGTTGTGTAGGATGTAAACTTGCACCGTGAATTAATTAATGGATACCAATTTATACCTCTTTGAAATTTAAATTTCAAAGAACATTAATATATATTAATATATATAATTTATAACATATTTTTAGACATTTTAAAAAAAAATTTTTTTTGGCTAGGCATGTCATACTTAAATGTTACATATTTGTATAATATTATATATTTGCAAGGAGGCCAAGGACATGGTTGATATATTAACAAAAAAAATAGACACAAGATATATGTTATATATATATATGAAAGCATGTGTCCAAGATGAGGCTTATGTTATAAATAGTTGACATATAATAATATAATATATGTTTTATATGATAACAAGGACACACCCATGTGAAGCCTTGTAGACTTTATAGAATAAAGTAAAACCGGCAATAGATTGCTTTAATAAAGTGTTTTATTTGTGGCAACTTTGTAGGCTTTACCAGAAGGGAAGATAAAATAAAACATAATCTGTTGCATCTATATCTTGTTCATACCAAAATAAAGCCATGGGCATTTTTTTTTTAAATTTTTTTTCCCATTCTTCTCTAGTACCTATTCCGGCACCAATTGTGGTATTATCTCCAGCAAAAGGTTAGGTGCATTTGAATTTATTTATTTACATTTTGTTCCACTCTTCCTCTCCTCTCCGGTACCAAAAGGGGACAAGAACATGTGGTTGATATCTATCAATACGTTGATAGATATTGACAACATATCGAGGGTATCGTGCCAATAACAAGTCAAAAAAAGGAACAAATCTCGCCATATCGTGATATTGTTGACATGTTTCGATATATTGTCGATATAGCGATATCTCGAGCGATAAATTACCAATAATAAATCGAAGGCATATATCGTATTGACCCTCATCGATATAGTGATATATCGCTGATATCGACGATTTTGAAGTCCTTGAGTACACTAATTGTAGGGCTATCTTTATCCCAGCCGTCTCTTCTCAACTTTTCAATAACACAATAAATTTATCAATATAATTAAATAAGATGCTCATGTGTGCTTCTCATGCATTAACATTTGCACTTAACATGAAATTTCCATGCAATTTCTATGCTAATTAAATGTAGTAAACACGTAACTTAACAATTTTTCATCATGAATACAACCTAACATACCCTAGGTGATCAAAACTAAATTTTGGGTTTGAACCGAAATTTTAATTGCTTAAGGGTTAAGTTGTAATTACAGAAAATAATATTTTTTGCAAAGAATTGTGCTAATTTTATTGTACTCATCATAAGAAGTTCAATGGTTAAAGAGGAACCCAATTTGGAGTTCGTTTTGATCATTTTTGACACATAAGGGCAAAATGGTCATTTTTCACATAAATAAAATAATGATCGAAAATAAAAATATTCAAATTTTCCAAAAAAAATATTAATATGTTAATCTTGTCAAAAATGAATCCAACGGTTCAAATTGTGCCTTAATCGGAGTTTGATACACTGTGTAGAGCTTATTTAAAGTTTGAAAAATCGTTAAATGAGCTAAAAATTTCTATTTTTACAAACTTAGGTTCCCAAACTCGGATGGCTACCTCACTTGGCAAGTAGCCCACACGCGTCCTTAAATAGTTGCAGGTGTACGGAAGATGGGTGCATCCTGCTGCGTGGGATGAATATTCACTTATCTCCCCCTCGTTATTGCTTAATTTTATGATTTTATTTCAAAAATTTCATAAAATACTTGAAACTTTGAAAATTTGTAAGATATTCATTTCTCAACATTTTTGAGTGATTCAAAAGCCTATTTCACTCAGAATTTCATGTATAATGTATTAAAAATATGAAAACTTGAAAATTCCAACATTTTGGTGAAATCTGATCAAATTATCAGAACGAATAATCTGTTTTTAATTTTCAAAATATAAAGGATTTCGACCCCAATTTCACACATTAGACTCTACCATACATGTATTATATGAGGTAATTTTCTCATAAAAAAATAACAAGAAGAAGTTAATATTATATGGGTTCAAGCTTGTGGAAGCCATTAATGGGGTTTTCAAGCTTGAACTCATTCCCAATCTCTTATATCTTTCTATACCCTTACACCATATGACCATGCATTGTTATTAGATGAAAAACTTCGCCTGAAAGTGAAGGTTTGGGGCCTCAAATCTGACCTTCAACTTTGAATTCGAATTTGGCTTCTTGGTCCTCTTCTTTCTCTGTCTAGAACCACTCCTCCTCTCTCTTATACTCACTTTTTCTCACTCTAAATTCTGGAAAAACATGGTGCAGAATGGGTGGTGATGGGTTTGTATAACTCTCACTCTAAAGCTCCCATGCATGACACATGTACACAAACTCTTCACCCTCATGACACGTGCACACACACACACCCTTCCCTCATGACACCTATTACACACACACACAATCTAGATTAATCTTAATTAATTTTAGTTAATCACCTTTTGTTAAGTTAATACAATACATTATTCTAATTACCTATTAATGGTTACTAAAGTATTAATATAGATTAATCCATATTTATGTCTTTAGTGTGAAAAAAAAAATCCTATCATAAGTTTTATTCTTAATATACATATAGATACATATCATTATAATCAACATCAATACATACCACATTGGTATTTTTATATATATATCTATATATATATATATATATATATATATATATATATATATGTATATTCCTAATTTCTTATTATTAAATTTTATGGGTCTCCCAGATTCCCCTGCTATCTCCATTAAAAAATGAAATTTGTGGAAGAAAAATGATGAGTAGAAATATGACTATTTATGTGGTAACATGCAACCCCTTGAATGTCCACAAGACCACAAATATTGATAGTTTTAGTTGCATAAATAGATGTTTTATCACTCTATGTAGGCTGGTACATATTTCTGTTACTCATTATTGTTAATTGCATCATTTCCATCTGTTTGTAAATGTAGGCATTGTATGATGAAGCAATTCCTGCTTTTAATATCATGGGGAAGAAGTCTTTCTTCTTGGGGCAGGTTGGAAATGGAGCAAAAATGAAACTTGTTGTCAACATGATAATGGGCAGGTATTGGTTGCTTTTGCACAGAAGATACTTTTGTTTTAATGGATACTATGCTTTAGTAGTTTCTGACTAGGTTTATGGAATAATAAAAGATATATAGTGATGTTTGTCGTAGATATTGCACAATATCAAAATAAGCCCAAGCTATTACCCAAAAAAAAAAAAAAAAAAAAAAAAGGGAAAAAAGGGAAAATGGCCTGGGCAATATGTATCTCTTACCTGATTTTGATTATGTGCCAACATTTGTCCTTTTTCTTGTTTTTTGTTTTGGTTTTTTTTTTTGGATGAACCCCAACATTTGTTTTCTTATTATTCTTTGAATGAAATTTGCTCAACAATGGGTAAAATATTTTTGGGACTAACATCTACTTTGTTTTCTAATTATTTTTCTTAAAATGATTATAAATTAACTTTTAAAATGATATAAATATGCTTGTGATTTATAAATCAGTATTCTATTCCAGGCAGCAGTACTAATGCTTATGTGGAGCAACTATAATTCCAAAACCTTATTTAGGACATGGAAAATTTTGAGCCCATCAAGAAAATAAATGTGGAAACTTAGCTGGTATGCATATATTAAATCGTGATGGTCACTCCTCAGTCTATGAATATTATTCGCTTTGCCAGCCCATATTAGTGCATGGTTTTGTTCCTCCCAAGTTTCCTTGGGAAAAGACCTCCATACAATGAGGTGTAAGCACCCTACTTATGAATGCCATTGTGTGGGTGGGTGTGATGGGCACTGGCAGGCTACCATGGTAGGTGATCATTAGTACCACATCAGAAACGGACGGACTCATCCAAGGTGAGAATCATAACTAGGTGCTTACACCTCAATTGTATGGAGGTCTTTTCCCAAGGAAACTTGGGAGGAACAAAACCGTTCGCTAGTATGGGCTGGCTTAGCGAAGAATCGATCTGAGGTGTTTAGAATGGCCTGAAATGCTCAATGCTAACCTCTTAATCCTTCTTAAGCCAAATTTGACAATGTAATGCACTTTAATGAGCTAATCACCTATGGTCATGGGTATCTAAGTCATTTACCTTCCCTAAGATGTGAGTGAGTTGCGTCGCATCTTGTATTTGAACATCCTTTGTGCACTTGAAGCTTCACATACACTCAAACTAACCAAGACACAAACAAAGATCACTTTAACATGGAATTTTGCAACAAACACTATTTGACATACATAGTTGTTTCTATAAGAAGCTACCTAGATGCTTATCTAAGAAGCTACTTAGTTTTGTTAAGTTTCCAACTGAAGCACCTAATCTTTTTGGTGGATGGCCCAAATAGGTATATGAAGCCATATCAAACCTAATACTATACAATCTGGGATGTGAGACTTTCCAATAATTTTTATGTAGGTAGTGATCCCTTCTCTAAGAAGCACCACCCTACTCTAAAAAAGCATCTAATATGTTGTCTTTTGGATAGTTTTGAATGAATTGAAGATTGAGTTTGGTTACTAGTGTTACTAGTAGTCTCTCTCTCTCTCTCTCTCTCTCTCTCTCTCTTTTTCTTCTTCTTCTTCTTTGTCTACTCTATTATTCTTCAAGCATTTCCCCTCTTTATAAAATCCATTCAATTCCACATTCTCATCATTCTCCAAATTTGAATCCTAATCAACTTAGGTTCTTTCTCTTCACCATGTTCTCTTCCACCTATCATTTATCTATCCTAATCCCTTCTACCTAACTCGGCACAAATCTCACCACCTTCCTTTGCAATACAGCCTTATCCTTAGATTTTCCAAGGTTGTCCTGCATCAGGTTATCTTTTAATTTTTAGATTTTCCAAGGTTGTCCTGCATCAGGTTATCTTTTAATTTAGACCGAAGGTAACCATCTTGAAGAACTTGTTAAAGAACAAAAAACGCCTCATTTGTACTCCATAAAGTATTAAAAAGATAGGATAAAAAACAGGATGGATCTTACTAGTTGCTTTTGGAATGGGGAATGGTGTGTAAAGATTAGAATCTTGAGACTAGCCATTGGCAACCTGGTAAACAGGCACAAATACCCAGATTTACACTGATAACCAATGATCTCTCTCTTGAAAGCGGGGATACTCTTGTCTTGCACAAATTGTTCACCTAGATTATCTCCATGCAACTCTCCTTTATTCCAACGAATCTTCAAGACATAGGGCTGGACTGAATGGAAAATCTTTTGGTATTGGTTGGTTCTTTAATCAGGTCAAAGATCTTGATAAGAGGCATCAGCTTGCATGATAGATAGGAAAACTCTCAATGTCCTCCTTTTTCCATTCAATAGCACTGTGCAAGAAAGATTTGCATCAGAGATGAGCATAGAAATTCATATCCTCAAAAATGTCACTTATCTTTTTTTCTCATAGCATTGTTATAGAATATCTTATAGGTTGATCATCTGATTTCCAAGAGTCGGATCACTCGTGCTCAATTTATTACATGTGTAGCTGTTTCTGAATTGGAGATTCTGTTGCCCTTTTGTTAGTACCATTAAGAGTTATTGTCTATCTTGCTTGGCAATTTCCAGATTTTACCCTGTTTCCGTGGTCCAATTGTTGGCTTCTAGCACTGCAAGGCATGGAGTGTGAAGGATTTCTTTGGAGGCTTTTCTGCTATGCTAATTTTAAGTGAGATTTCTGTGGAATTGAAGATGGGAATCATGGAGATTTGAAAGCTTTAATCATTAAGAGTCATCAATCTGCTGGTTTCTTTGGCTTTAGTTGTTTACGATTTAGCCAGCGTTGGGTATTTCATGATCAATTTACTATATTCCTTTTTCTAGTACATATCTTAGAGTGCAGCGTTTCCATGCTTTTTTACTTTGGTACTTATTATCATGTTATATCCTCTTTCTGATAAGCAAGTGAAAAGCACTGGATACACAGCTGGTCTCTATGGGACAGAAAGCACTTGGCACGTGCGAATCACATGGCTGCTTTTTAATTATTTTCTTTTTTCCCATCTATTTTTATTTTATTTTATATAGAAAACCACTTTTACACACGGGATTTAGCATTGGCCCCTACCAGGTCATTAAATGAAAATGAAAAACTGAAAAAAACAATCATGAGCAAAGCCGAACGTAAATGCCTTACTACTGTGGGAAGACTTAAAAAAAGGGTTGAATGAGATGCATCTAATAGGGAGAGGGAGAATCTTTTAAAATCGATAGAAAAAGAAAACATACGTAAAGCGTTCTTAAATAATTAATGTCAATGAATTATTCAACCATTCCTAAAGTCTTTAACCTCAGCATATCACTCTTTTTCAAACTCAAAAGCATACAATTTGATTGCTTAGACTTACATCATCATCTTTGTAAGTTGTTGATTCCTAATAGGTCTGTGTGGTGCAATTATGACTTATAATCATTCGATCATCAACTGATGGTTGCTTATTTTCCAATTCTATCTGGTTGAGATTCTTATCAGATTTGAGTATTCTTTGGGTTATGCCCTCATATTTGGTACGTTGTTTTATCTTGGTATCTAACAGCTAGAGCTATGAAGTTGTAAAATGTGGACATTATATCATTAGTTGTTGTGGCTATTTTGTGGAGCATTTGGAAGGAGAGGAACTGATGAATTCTGAGGTGTTAGAGGCCTTACTCGTGGTCATGAACACCGTATTGTATTGTCTCTTTTGTATTATTTAGAGTTCAATTGAAAAAGGATTTTTTGTAGGGTCTTGGGGCTTTGTGTGTGTTTTATTTTTTATTTTATTTTAATTTTACTTATATCTTAATAATTATAGTTGTTATGTGTTCATTCTTGCTGTGGCATTTTTTAAATGTGTGTTTATTTGACTTCTATCTTACCACCTATTAAACAACTTTATTAAATCATAGAATGAATTGATATTTTCGTAATTATCCTTACCCTCTGATATAATTAGTCCATAATATTGGATTAAATTATTAATGAAAGTTTCTTGGGCTTCTATTCCAATAAGTGATATTCTACTAAAATCAAGGACTGACGTTTCTTTGATATCGTCGACATATCTCTTATCGAAGATCACCGATATAAATCCCGGAAACAATATCCGTCGATACATATGTAGTGCACATATATAATATTGTAAGTATAATATTTCACTTAATCCAAATTCATATAAATTTGTATTTTTTATTTATTGTGCGGCATGCACTTTTTGCACCTTACACAGTACACACCACACACTTGTCTTACACACATTTTATTTATAATATCTAATTCTAAATTGTTTATTAGAGTCTTGTTAAGTTTCCAACCTAAAAGCCTAAACTATTAAGTGGAGGGCCCAAACAAGTATATGAGGCCATATTAAACTTAATATTTAATCGATTTGGGACGTGGGACTTCAAAACACTCCCCCTCATGTGCAGACATAACAAAACAACATTTTACTTTTCACGTGGACAACAACAATGGGCTCACGAATGAAATAAGCCCAACAACAACAACAACAACAACAACAATAACAGGCTTTGATTCTATGTTAGGGTTTTTAGGGTTTGTAGAAGAGCGAGAGAGAGAGAGAGAGAGAGAGAGAGAGAGAGAGATCGATTGATCGATCTAGATAAAAGGAGGCTATCAACCCTAAAATGGGTTAAGCACTCATAGTTATACCATTAAACGTAGAAAATTACAAATATAACCCCTACTAATAAGTTATTAGAATCAGGGTTCAAAGTCTCGGCAATCTCGAACAAGATCTGGCTGAGACAACATAGTCTCGCCCTCAACCGATCCGAGATTTCCCTCCGGTACAAGAATATAAGGGGGATTACCATTCTCTGCCGAGAATGCTGCGAATCTCGTACGAGACAAGACTGATATCGACGAGAAATCGACATCTCGGTGCGAATCGGATGAGATATCGTCTGGAACGATCGAGACATGCTTTTGCCCAAGTGATGTTGCAGAAAGATGCCTGAATTTGACAAAAATAATCCTACGAAACATATGGCCTACCTCGATTTCTCGTCGACAGTGGATACCCAGCTCTCAGGCTTCCTATATTTTCTCTCTTGCCTTTATTTTGCCCTCGATTGGTTCTCCATTCTCAGCTAAGTGTCGTCGTCTCCATTAGAGGAATCTAGATCTGGTGGTGTTGCTGGCATCGTCTTCTCTATCGTCTCAGGTGGATTGTAGCAACGGCGGCGGCAGCAGCAGCTAAGGTCGACGTTTCCAGCAACGACGACTGAGTTTGGCGGCGAGAGTTGAGGTTAAATGTGCCGACGGTTGAGGCTCTTGAACAGGGAACCTCCCTCCCTCCCTCCCTCCTTCCATCGCACTCTCCCTCTTAATTTCTCTGTTTTTCCTATTTTTGTGTCGGTCCGATATACTTTGGACGAAGGCTGAGTGGCTGGGCTTCTTCTAAATACAACATATATTTTTTTTTTAATTTTTTGACCGTATAAGGCTTTGACCCTTTGACCCATTGTAAATTACAATATGGTCCTTTTTTTTTTTTTTTTTTGTTATTTCTAGAAAAGAAACATCTTATATTATAAGATCGTTTAATTTATAAAAATTACCCAACAATTTTAGTATTTTCAAAACATTATTTTTCATCTTTCATAAGCAAGTAGGTAGTTTTAAAAGGTTATCATTTGTGATTTATAAGTTATTTTTAATTTACTTCTTTTTAATATAGTAATAAATAATAGTCATACCTTTTATTTCAAAAGAGAAAAAACACTTATTAAATATTATGTATTTTATAGTAGAACAGCGCGCTAACACCTGTTTTAGTGTACTTAACCATAGTATGTGCCCAAAGTTAATTGTTTTGCGTATTTGATGGTTCCAATGTGTTTCTAATATTTTTTCTGATTTTTCTATTATTTTTTTAGATTTTTTTTGAACACTCTTTCATGCGTAAAGTTGCATCTCGCCCGAAATGCGACGAGATGGGCAAGACCGAGACGAAAGAGACCAAAACGGGACAAGGACCGAGACCTAGACTTTGAACCATGATTAGAATATGCCCCTACTTTACTAACTCAAGAAGTCTATTTCATTATTTTCCAATATTTTGTTGAAAAGTTTACGTTATACTACCAATTTTCATTATTTCTCTAAATCATTATCGAAATTTTTTGTTTCTCTTTGTATTTCTCTATTATCGACCTTTCGATATCTTTGCCGATATCGATGTTTAAGTCCTTGGCTAAAATAACTCTAATGGAAGTTGCAAAAGTTATATAATTTGAATACACATTTTCCTGGAGCCACAAGAGTGAATGTCCATGAATTCATGTACCCCTTGAATTTTACTTTATATAGGGTGGTTTTACATCTGTTAGTAGATGAGTAGTGTGTGACATAAACTTTTAAGTGCCTTGGAGCAAAGAGAAGATTTCTTCTTGTAGTCCAATATTCCCATAATTGAGGCTATTTGATCTTTGATTGCTTTCTAAAAGATTTATTATATTTTTATTTATATTTATGTTTTTATTTTGGCTTAAAATTTTAAGGGGGAATTACAGGTTGGTCTGGCTACGGGCAAATAATTACATATCAACAGAAATGACTACTAATTTTGCAGTAGATGACTTCTAACTTAATTTAGAATGATTACTAACTTGTAGTGATATGTAATTATGTGCCCCCATAGGCGGACCAACCTGTAATTCCCCCAATTTTTTAAATTCATGTGGAATGAGATACTTGTTGCAAAGTTCTCTAATGATAAAGAAAATTACAAAAGTAGGTTTTTGTTTCAAGACATAATTTTCTCGAAGCTATTATATAAAAGAAATTTAAAATGACCAATATATTTCAGTTACTTTCTCCAGATCTCATGCATGCAATGGATTGACAGAATTAGTGGAACTTTGATATAGGATGGAAGATGTGAATTACATTAATATACAAGATGGAGGTTTTTAGACTATGAATCAAATATTTTCCTACAACAGCCGATTCACAAGTCCTGGTAATTTTGGGGAGCTATTGAGTGCTGCAAGTATTTAGCTTAGTTACTGAGGCAGTTTGGTTTGCCTTTGAGACAAGGATAATATAAACTATTAATTTATTTTTTGAATGACATAATGATGTATAAACCTGCATGAAAGGCCACTGTGGTCAAGTGAGGTATTTGTTTTTCCCTTGATAGTGGAGTGGGGACTTTTGATTAATATGACTGAAAATTCCAAGAAGAAATTGCTTCATTTTTTTATGGCTTAAAAATTTTAGTCAGTGTTCGGTTGCCTAAAAGAGGGAGGAATTTCATAGCAAGCATTTTGTTTTCCATTGCAATTGGAAAACATTTCTAATATTAAGTTGATTTGTGTGCTGATATTGGATGAAAGAAGCACCAATTGGTGAATAGCTTTTCATCTTCTGGCCTGGCTGCAATGTTAGCAAAGTGACGGTACCCTCTCCTAATGGGTGAATAGCTTTGTGTTCACCCATGGTGAATAGCTTTTTACAAATCTCATAGAGATTTGTGTTCAGATTTCTTTCAAGTGTCCAATGTGGCAGAAAATTTGTACTGTTTACTAATTTTGCATATCATCAAGACTGGTTATAGTAAGAAGTATAAGGCTTCTGAAGTTGCGAATGTCCGTGTGAGAGTGCATCTATTTATTTGCAACTTGACAAGCAATGGGGGTTACTTACTATCATATTTTCTCCTATGCAGTATGATGAATGCTTTTTCAGAGGGACTTGTGCTGGCTGACAGAAGTGGACTGAACCCTCATGCTCTTCTTGATGTATTGGTGAGATAGAAACCAAGAAACTTTATTTAGAGTTGATTTTTGAACTGACTGTTCATGAGATACTTTCTGGCAGGACCTTGGTGCAATTGCCAATCCAATGTTCAGGATGAAAGGGCCCACGATGATCCAGAATAGTTACTCCCCTGCATTTCCTTTGAAACACCAGCAGAAGGACATGAGGTTGGCTCTTGCCCTTGGGGATGAAAATGCTGTGTCAATGCCAGTGGCAGCCGCAGCCAATGAGGTTATGCTCTTCCTTTATTTCTATTACTCTTTTTTTTTTTTTTTTTTTTTTTTTTTTTTTTGGATGAAGTAAAAATATATTAAGAAGAAAGGCAACAAGCCCAAGTACACGCGAGCTATACAAGAGAACAGACAGCCAGGTACATCATAATTTTAGACTACTCAGAAACCTATCAAAGGGGCAACTTAAATTCTGCCTTTCTGGAGTTTCCCCAAGCAAAAAGAAAACCTATAAATCTCTGCTTCAATTTTTCACGACCCAGATTTGCTGAACCGTGATCAAGCATAATAAAATGGATTTATTATTTTAAGGGTTTTCTTAATGTGTGGCACATGTTAAGAATCATTTAATGAGCCAATCATTACATGGGAAAATGTATTTGCACAATTTTTTAGGCATTTTCAAGCTTTTCTATGCAATTTGGACCATCTCTATGCATTTTTCACATTTCCCCATGCGATGACTGTCTCATTAAAATTGTCTGAACATGCGCCCTTAGACTTATCATCACATGCCGAGAGTAGCCCCCGTTCTATGATCCACAAACCAACCTCCGATTAAATAGATAGAAGGTCTTAGCATTGATTTGTACTATTTTTCTATGTACCCATTTGATGACATCCAAAATTTTGTTGATTAAGCTATCTATCTATCTATCTATCTATATATATATATATATATATATATATATATATCTTATAATATAGAGATGATAGGTGTTGGGAATCGAATTAGAAGGAAAAACAAAGTGCGGAATATAAAAAAATTTTTTTCCTAAACGATTCCATAGTGCATGAATCTAATTATGCTATAATACAAAACTAAAACCCTAACTAGAAGAGGGTTGAATCACTTACAGTTTATTTGTTTTCTTCCTTTGCTCCAAGCTTTGATTCTGGACAGCAGTGAATGAGCAACCCAAGTGTTCTGCCTCTAATGGTATTCACACCTAGCAAGAGCTTCAAGTCCTTTTTTCTTAATCCTTGTATGTTGCTAGAATAGGAGAAGAGAAGAGAGAGAGCCAGCCACCAACAAGGGGACGGCTAGGGCTTGAAGTGAAAAGTGTGATATCTTGTCACACATCACATGTGTGACTATATATAGCCACTGATAGGGACGGCCATAGGGGGAATCCAATTCCTAATTGGATTATGTGTAATTTCTCTAAATTGCACATTAACCCCTCTTGTTTATATCATATACAAACTTGGCCTTTCAAGAACTATTCTTTATTCACTTATACCCTTTCTTTCATAGACTTTAAAGTTCTCAATGCATGATCAGTGTGTGACCCATTGGGTTCACATCATTAAGTAGTAGGAATAGTACAAAATGTGCATAGTGAAACTCTTTCCATTAAGGGTCTAATTGGAACTCCTTCCAATTCCTTAATTGATTATAACTCATTTATATCAATTAGGGCTTCTACTAACCATGAGTAACATCTAGCATATGGCTCATGGTGTTGTCCTTAATGAGGTGAATAGGTATCTTACATAGAACCATTTTGTTATAGTTTATAGGTTACAATTGCATCTTTCTTTCTACACAATGTCTCTAATTAAACTAATAGAACATGGAAGTCTATCAAGTCCCTAGTTTAATCACTTTAGATTCAATCATGAATATCAACTCATTGATAAACTATGGAAACTCTTTTCCATATTTATCTTACCATGGTCATGGATTTAATGAGTTATATTATCAATGCTATATGAGACATTTTCTCTCTTTTTCCTTTTCCTGAGAGTGATGGATTCCTTGTTGATCACTCACATGCCTTTATACACATAGCAATAGGGCTAATGAACACCCTTGTAGACCCTATAAGGACCTACACTTAGTGTTATTAAACTTCTAAGGTTATATGCCTAAGACAACTATGGTATCTCAAATTTAAGGATTACTTGTACCACTATAACAATGAGAAACTGATTGATAGGCAGGTTAAAACTCCACTCAGTTGATCTCATATCATTGGTTATATTCAGTGTACCTATTCTAGTAATAGGCACCCACTTGTTGGTTGTAGTGTCTCCACACAAATAGCTTGAAACTAGCTATCTTCCTAAAGAGTCAACCTAACAAGTCCTAGTCTTATGGATCATTATTGTCCATCATAGTGAACCTTCAAATAAGAATGCTTCAGGAGTTTAGTACAGAGATATATTGATAATCTCAAAATTACAACTCTTTGTAATTCCATATTCTCAACTCTAACTCTATGGACATATCATGTAAATATAAATGATGCATATAAACATAATAGAATAAGCCCTTTTATTAATTCAATAATAAATGTGACATACATAAATGAAATCAAATGATTATTCTTTATCCCTAAAGCATCATTTCTATGATTGGCTGTAGGGCATACAACTAACAATAGAAATAACAATAGGGATCTATTACTTGTCTATAAATGTTATGCTAGCTTGGAAACTAGATGAATGGTGGACATTAGCCATGTTTTAACACTTATCACCCCCAAATACCCTAGGGTTTTCTTGATGCCCTCTGCATATGCCACCAAGCGTGGGCAGTTATCACATAATTATCATGACATGTTGTCACATGCTACCAACACCTACATATTCTAGCAACTAGCTTGCCTTTCTTTAGCCAATTTGAACATGCCACCAAAGTGTGGTCATGAGTCAAGCATGTAACCATCGCAAACCAACGCAACTGACTTTTCTAGGCCAAAGCCCATACTTCAAGGCTATTGTTCGGCCTTGATTACCTGTACATAATATAATAACCGCAATGTTGTGCGCTCTCATCAAGGTCATTGATGTAGGACGTTTAGGAGAGAATCGAGGGTTGAGGGGTGGTAGGCTTGGTAGGGGGTTGGGGTGGTGTTTGGTTAAGCTTTATAAGTTTAGAAGTTGCTGGAATTTCACAATTTAGCTGCTGGAATTTCTAGACAGTGGCTATTGTAGGGTTTATCTAGAGCTATTTAAGGGTTTGGGGTGTTGGGACGAAGGCAAGGTAAGATTTTAGGTGGAGGATAGTTTGCAAGTTCAGGTTGTGGTGGTCTTTTAAGCAAACACAGCAGCACATTTTATGAGTTTGAGGTTAGATGTGAAATGCTTGCTGTAAATTTGCAGAAAGAAAGGGAAAAGAGCAGTAGTTAACTTAAAGAAATAGGGGAAAAGGATAACTACTAGCCTCACACTAGTAGGGTCCTGGGAATCACTCCTAGTGAGAAGAAGTCCTCACACCTTAAGTTTGAGACAAAACTCAAAAATTAAGCAGCAATTGCAGTAGATGTCGTTCATCTCCAAATTCTGCTATTACATGTCTTTTTATAGACTCCAAATACTGAGGGACCAATACATAAAGGCAATGTAACTTAGAGGGTAAGTACTTAAAGCCTAAGTAAGGTTGGACCAAATAAAACCATAAAGGGAACGGCTATTGTAACCCCCCAATCCCCTAAGTTGCCCCCACCTGTTATCCACACCCCCAAAATTTCCATACTTACCCCTCTCAAAGACCTCAATACCCCTTATTCTCACCCACCCCTCTCACCCACCCCACACCCCATGGCAGTGGACCGGCGAGAAGAAGGAGAAGCGACAGCGACGGCAACCGGCGAGGAAGGGCCACTCCATTTTTTCCGGCGACTCTTCCCTCCTCTTCTTTTTTTTTTTTTTTTTTCCTCTGCTGGTCAGATCTGTGCAAGGGGGGTTTTTTTTCAAAACCTCAATTTTTTTCGGCGAGGAGGTTCTTCCCCTTCTTCTTTTTTCTGGCGACAGGAGGGAAGAGAAAGGAAAAGGAAAGAAAAAAAAGAGGCTGCTGACGAGAGGGATGAGGAGAAGAAAAGGAAAAGAAAAAGAAAGAAGAAAAAAAAAAGATTTCAAAACCTCCATTTTTTTCGACAAGGAGGTTCTTCTCCTTCTTTTTTTTTTTTCCGGCGATGGGAGGGAAGAGAAAGAAAAGGAAAGAAAAAAACAGAGGCTGCCGACGGGAGGGAAGAGGAGAAAAAAAAGAAAGAAAGAAAGAAATAAAGAAGAAGAGGGTTCCGACGGGAGGTAGGGGAGTGAGGGTTGCTGGTGTGGGAGAGGAGGAAGGAAGAAGAGAAGAAGGAAGAGGAGGAAGGAAGAAGAAGGTTGCCGGTGGGGTGGGGTGGGGTGGGTGAGGGTGCTAGAGCCTGTCGTCGCCGGTGGGGTGGGGTGGGGTGGGGTGGGTGAGGGTACTTAAGCCCTTTTTGGTAATTTTGACCCATAATTTTTTTAATTAAAAAATGTGGGGGGCAACTTAGTGTATTGGGGGGTTGCAATAGCCGTTCCTAACCATGAAAGACAAACCAAAACCATTAAAAGCCCCAAAAAAAGAAAGCCCACACATGACCCATACTAACAACAACCTAGAAAGAGAACGCCCAAAAAAAGAAAGAAAAAGAAAGCCTAAACATGACCCAAACTAATACAAGCCCAAAAAAGTAAAGCCCAATCATGCAAAACTCCAAGTGGGCCCTACATCATCCAACATATGCCAAATCAAGGTTTGGGCCTTGAAACCCTTTTTCTTACGCCTTTTGTACACCTTTAAAGGTTGCTGCCATTGATCTACATCATGTTAGTTATATGCCCTATTGCCAATCATAGAGATGATGCTTTAGGGATAATGAACAATCAATTGATTTCATTTTTTGTTAATTACATTTATTATTAATTTAATAAAGGGCTTTTCTATTATGTTTATTCTATTCTTTATATTTTCATGATATATCCATGGATTTAGAATTGAGAATATGAAATTACAATGAGTTATGATTTTGAGACTGTATATATATCTCTATACTATACTCCTAAATCATTCATAGTTGAAGGTTTATTATGATGAACAATAATGAACCATAGGACTAGCACATGTTAGGTTGGCTCTATAGGAGGATAGCTAGTATCAAGCTATTTGTGTGTAAACACTATAACCAACATGTGGGTGCCTATTACATGAATAGATATACTGAATGTGACTATAGAATATGAGATCAACTGAATGGAGCTTACCTACCTGTCAATCAGTTTCTCATAGTTGCAGTGGTACAAGTAATCCTTAGACCTGAGACACCATAGTTGTCTTATGCATATAGCCTTAGAAGTTTGATAACACTAAGTGTAGATTCCTATGGGGTTTACAAAGGTGTTCATTGGCCCTATTGATATATGTGTGAAGGCTTGTGAGTGATTAATAAGGAATCCTACACTCTCAGTAAAAGGGAGAGAATGTTTCACATAGCATTTATAATATAACTCATAAAGTTTATGTCTATGGTAGGGAGATTATGGAAAGGAGTTTTCATAGTGCATCAATGAGTTGATATTCATGAATGAGTATAAAGAATTAAACTAAGGACTTGACAGAATTTCATATCCTATTAGTTTAATCAGAGACCTTGTATAGATAGAAGGATGTAATTGTAACCTTAAACTATAACTGAAGGGTTTTTTGTTCGATATTTATTCACTTCATCAAGGATCACACCATGAGCCATTGCTAGATGTTACTTATGGTTAGTAGCAGCCTTAATCGATATAAGTAAGTTATAATCAATTAGGGGATTGGAAGTTGTTCCAATTAGACCCTTAATGAAAGTGTTTCATTGTGCACACCTTGTGTTATTCCTAGTACTTGATGATGTGAACCCAATGGGTCACACACTGATCATGCAAAGAGGGACTTTAAAGCTTTGAAAGAAAGGGCAAAATTGAATAAGAAAAGTTCTAGAGGACCACACTTGTATTAGGTATAAGAAGGAGGGGTTAAATTGCAATTTAGAGAAGTTGCAAGTTAGAATCCCATTGGGATTCCTTCCCTCATGGTCGGCCTTCCCTTGGTGGCTATATGAAGCCACACTAGCATGTGGCATGCACACTTAATTTCTTCTTCTCTAAGCCCTAGCCGAACCTAGAGGAAGCTCTCTCTCTCTCTCTCTCTCTTCTTCTTCTCTTCTTCTAGCATTCAACAAGGGGAATTAGAAGGAAGCTTGAAGGCCTTTGCTAGGTGTGGATACTGTTGGAGGTTGGAGGCAGGACACTTGTACTGCTCATTTATTGCTGTCAAAAAATTCAAAGCTTTGGAGTTTGAAGGCTTGAATCAACTGTAAGTGTTCTAACCCTTCTTCTAGTTAGGGTTATGTTTTGTATGAACCACAATTAGATTCATGGTTTTAAGGAATTGAATTATGATTTTTGTTTATCATTTTGTTCCGCATCGTAGTATTTTTCTATATCAATTCCTTACACATCAGCCATGCTATTGGCACCGTGCCTTCTTCTCATGTGTCACTACTTGAGCATGATGGTGCTTCTAGGTTACTTAGCTCATGCCATGGCCAATCCATGCCCATCATGCTACAATGGTTATAATTGAGATGAGGATGCATCAGCCTACACCAATGCCACATCCAATATTTTATGCATAAGGTCATACTAGATACCATCACCACTCATATGTTGTGTCTAACATTGTGCTTGTGTCAACCAATGTCAAGGGAGCTTGCTAGTGCTTGTAGGCATAACCAACACTAATGCCTTGTATTCCTAAAATCGTGGGCCACACTGTAACACCCCTGCTTAAGCACACATACTTACACATAACTACTAACTCTAGACATTATATAAATGGTAGCCACAAAGATGGATTATCTTACATATGTATCTCTTGTCAAGATATAGAAAACCTCATCTGTCTAAATTTATGAAATTTCATCACAAATAGAGACTCAACCAACATTACAAAAGTGGGTTCTCGAAAGCATACTCCAATAATGTAACTCCATAAAACATGCCACTATTCCCCAGTGAGCCATAGCTCAAAACTCTCAAATTTCTCTAGCTCCTGAAATGGTTGTAGTATCGTTTGCAAAACTACGGCTCAGTGAGAAACAATATTTATCTTAACCCATTCGATAAAAATCATTATAATTCTTTCAAAATAATTACTTTTAAAAATACCATGTCTGCATGCATTATCATTCCATTAAATGTGCTTATACACATATTATACATGTGCTTCTCGCCACATCATCCATTACGATAAGTGCATTTTACTTTTAAAAAATACCATGTTTGCATGCATTTCATGCCATTAAATATGCTCATGCACACATCATACAGATCGTACATGTGCCTTTTGTAGCATCATCCATAACGATAAGTTCAATTATTAGTGCGAGTAGCATACATGCTCCTTGGCCAACGGTAATTGTGTGTACTACCCCTTATACGGCCACAGCACACCCCATTGTGTATGCTTATACCGTTGATGTAAATGCCCTTTCAGGTATAGCATATGTAGTGCACTAACTATATAGGATCTATAGTCCAACCGCCCACTCCATAAATGGACCTTATGTCCCACAACAGAGTATACCAATATGCTAATGATCATTATATAATAATTCCATGCATGCATTTGTAACATCTCAACATAAAATCCATATATAAACATGCATGTAACCAAAATAGTAAGTGATTATCCATGCATTTAAGCCGAAAAGTAGATCTGAGGCGAAACAGTCATTTTGTGCCTTTTTGGGGTTAAAAATAAAATTCTTATAGATCTATCGATGAATAACCTTGATGAGTTTAGTTTATCACAAGGGTTGCAACGGTACAAACGACGCTCGAATCAGAGGTCGTTAAGGTTATTTTCAAACTAAGGGTAAAATGGTCTTTTGACTCAAACAGTGTTAAAAATTTGCTTTTCATGAAATTTTATAAAAACAAACCAATATGTGAATCGCTTTAAATGAAGTATTTTAACAATTCAAACCGCATCTCAAATGGAGCTTGGTTGATCTCAAATGAGCTATTCAAAGCTTGTGCGAGAAAGGTACAAAAATACATATTTTTAGAAATCGACTTTACTGAAAATACAATGACATGCAACTGTATAGACATGCTCTTATGATTTTTAAAAATATTTTGAACACCTGATGGCCCCAACACATGCCCCAATGTACATGCGTATAGGAAGTGTACGGTGCATCTTGATG
Source organism: Liquidambar formosana (assembly GCA_039720395.1). Lineage (NCBI taxonomy): Eukaryota > Viridiplantae > Streptophyta > Magnoliopsida > Saxifragales > Altingiaceae > Liquidambar > Liquidambar formosana. Next base: position 29,879,841 of record CM077826.1, on the reverse strand, counting down.
GGATTACTCACCCTTCTTCAAACTCACCCTTCTTCAACCTCTAGATGCTGAAAACGATTTTGTAAATACCGGTTATGTCCTGAAACTTCAAACGGCCACAAAGTTTTTGATTTAACTCTGATTTGAGTGATTCAAAAACCCACGCAAAGCTTGAAACATGAATTTTCATATCCCATTGGTTTTACTTTAAAATTTGAAGCACAAAAATAGTTATAACAAAAACAAGCTTCTGGTTATTTTGGTCATAACTCATTATTTTCAAAATATTTTGACAAACCTTTTTACAAGTAAACTCTACTCATCAAGACGAGTTCATAGATACTAAGTTTGCTCAAAAGGGTTAACTGTAGCAAAAGTTCTAAATAATCAAAGTGTGGGTCACCATTAAAACCCATTCAAGTTTTTGCAAACACCATGAAACTTTAAAATGACAATGCATAGTCCTTATATGTCATCATAAATGTAAAAAAAAACATTGTTTCTCACCATTCACCAAAGGTATTGAGGCTCAAATATGGCTCCCTTGGTTGGACTCGGAAATTACACCAATTTTCTCTAACTCCAACTTTCTCACTCTCTCTCTCTCTCTCTCTATTTCTCTCTTTAGAACTCAAATTTTGGTCTCTACTTGATAAGGTTAGATTGGGTTCTTTATATAGGAGCTTGTTCATGGATAAACATTGCCACTTGTCATCTTGCTTTTGACACATTTCCTAAGCATGCAAGACATGGACTACACACTTGACACCTCTTCTATTTCATGCAAACAGTGCTTTAATAATAGTGGGCAATCTTTACCCTTACATGTCCATGCCTACGCATACTCCTTCACTCATCCAATCTTCTACCCATGCCTAATCATGCTTATTAGTATCATTCTAATAATCCATCTATAGCAATACCACTAATAATTATAATAATTATCATATTATTCACAACACAACAACAACAACAACAACAACAACGATAATAATACTAATAATATTAACAATAATGATGATAATCATCTCAATAATAATAGTAATATATGATAATATTAATAACGCTAACAAATAATATTTTCATAGTTTATAATAATATCAATAAATAGCATTAATAATTTAAGTACCATCACGTAATCATTGGGTAAGACATCAATTAACTAATTATAATAGAACTAATAATTCTAGGGTCCTCACACACTCATGCCGTGCTTTTCCTATGGACACTTGATCCTCTAATAGGAAAAAGCAACCACATGTTTGAGATAGATCATTATGATTCAATTATACTGAATTTTATGCAGCTTTTCATTGTGCACTAAAAATAAAAAATAAAAAATTCACGGGCCTATTCTTTACCCTTAATTTTAATTAAAAAAGCCATACTTTTGACTATAAACCATCTACCTTTCCATACAATCTAGTCTTGAAAAACATAAAAAATTTCCTTGATGTTCAGAAATTGCAGCAAGTTTCCTCCCTTGATTTCACAATGTATTCATCCTTAAACTACCACTAAATTAGTCCTTATTCCATCTACAAACCCTAACAACACCACCCCTTACGAACCCTCTAAAAAAAAAAAGGAAAAAAGAAAAGGATCTAGCACACTTCTGTCGATTGATCTTTTTCTCCTTTGTGCTTGCTTAAATATTTTTTGTTTATTTTTCTTTGAAACATGTGCCTTACTTTACTCAAGCCTTGTGCCTTTAATAACTATGTTCACAAATTATGATCACCCTTAAATCAAATTAAATAAACCCTAAACTCACTATCCTATTATAGTCCCAGATTTTTGAAAACTCCCACATTAATCTGAGCAATTGAAGGTCTGTTATGAAGAAAAAACCTAAATGTTGGGGCTGTTATACTTGATATTTAAGAAACTGCCATCGAGGTAGATTATTACCAATTACCATAGTTGCACACCATGTTGCTGCCATGCTTGTGCATGCTGCCTATGCTGCTGCAATATCTGTGCATGCCACACAACCCCATGGCTTGTTTCTATCATGTTTAAAGCCACAACTATTTCAAGCCATGTGTGAGCACCTTGCTGCTAACCTACCATACTGCGACCAAATTTATCCCCTTAAAATCTACCTTGTATGCGCATGGCATGCCTTCTTCATGCACATGGGTGTTGGGATGGTATTGATGCATTGTGCCAACACATGCTGCCCTATGCCACAATGCTAAAGTGATGGCAAGCCACCCCCACGAGAAGAACCCAGTGTCCTCTTCGAAAGTGCGCTTAAGTACTCCCTCACTTCTTAATTGCCATAAAGTGACACCCTTCTCCCAAATGTGACTCGATCTCAGGGTTGTTGTGTCACTTTACTCAATCAGCCACACGTTATTTGCTGTCAAAAACAGATAATTGTCACTCATGCCACCGTGACTCACCACATTTCTACTAGGTTGCCACCACCATAACCATCCATATGAAACATGCACGGCCATGCAGTTATTGGTGTATTTACAAATATGTTCTGTGCATAACGTTAGATTTCTTGTGGCACTGGTGTCTGAGTATTTGCTTAGGCACCCAGGCTTTTTTCCATGTCCTGGTGATTTGAGTTCCTGAACAATAATTAGCTAGGTTCACTTCCTTAGGATTCTTGGCATAAATTGAGCTTTCTTTTCTATTAATGGTTGCCCATTGCTTGACACGTAGCCAACTGAGCTTGGTTCTTAGGTTTATTGAGTAAATTCGAAAAACCCACTGCTTTATCCTACAGAGATGTCATCATTTACTAGTACAACATAACTCAAACTCAACAAAGCCTAAATCCCAACAACATAAAATTGGCTTCCTAAATCCTTTCACGCCATTCTGTTCTATACTTCTATCAATATTACTGCTTACTGGTTTAATATTAATAATCTTGTGTGACTCGCATCACTTAATTATATGTCACTTTTTATTCATGTTTAATTTATACTTTTTGGTTAGATAACTTTTTATAGGTAGTGTTTTAATTATAACGTTCTCGATATTTTCACAAGAAGAGGAAAGTTGCTTTGAAATGTGTAAGTAACATTCAATCTGTGTATCTATGTATGACTAATATATGACTTTTACTTTGAGTAACCTCAAGGTGCCTTCTGGCATATGCAAATAGCAATAGCAATGCCATCGTGTAGGCTTGTCTAGGTGTTTTGAGTCTTTTGACAACTATGTTAGTACAGGCCATCTTAAGGATCACTTACTTCTATACACAAACATACATGTGCACTACCATGGCTGTATTGAATATTGAAACTTTATAATGAAAGATTGGGCTTGTTCGAGCATGCTTTTAAAAATCCATTGTCAAGAAGAAAATTATTATATTTTTGTACTGTATGAGAAGGTTCTTGTAGCACGTTGCCATCTGCAATATCTCCATCATGACAAAGAGAGCCACCTCAATAAACTTTATACCTTGTTATTTTGCAATAGTTTTGTGTGCAGAGCCCACAGTTTACAAATGGATATGTTTCTGGTGGATATATGGATATATTACTTGTACGATGTGTTGCTTGGAATGAGAACCCATTTTGCAGACACGATCATCAATTCTTACCTTTGTCGATAGCTGAATTGGAAACACAGGCATCTTTTCAATAAATTAACCAACTTAAAGGTCTACTGTAATTCTTAACTAAGCGGTTTTTTGTTAAGTAACCAGAAAAGCTCAGGAAGACAGCTCATGCTTTGGATTGATAGGATTTTCTGGTTACAGCAATTTTGGGTAGTTTGGCTTTTTGAAGGCCTTAATCCCATTAAGCCCAATTGAAATTTCTCTACCAACTCACATTTTACAATGTTTGATACTAGGGTTTGTCTTTACCCAAATATTCTATGCTTAATGACTAGTAATTGTTTTTTTTTTTTTTTTTTTTTGATCCACAAAAATTTATTTCATCAAGTTGAGAATACTACCAATACACCAAAGAAGACCCCAGAAAAGAAAACATCCCAAAAATACCAAAGAAACACCCAACTAACCCCCACCAAAGAAACACCAGCTAATGACTAGTAATTGTTACACCCAGTCCAGTATTATTTCACTAGACCAAGGATAACCAATCATTTTAGGACTGTTCCCAATCATAATAACGTATCCCACAAGCTGAGGAAATTACTTTACTATATATATATATATATATTTTTTTTTTTTTTTTTTTTTTGGGGTGCATGTGGTTGGGCCATTTGTCTACTGCAATGGTAAAAGTCTCAGGTTGCCAAATGAACGGCACCGGTTTGAGTCTTGAGGGCTTTTTTTTTTTTTTTTTTGGGAAACAAGATAATTATAATAAATTTACGAAAATGTGGAGCTCACCTGTTCCAAGAGTCTATAGAAATGTATTGAAATTGATAAATATGTTCATTTGGATCAAAATTAGTTGTCATCATTATTCAGAGTATATAAAATAGCATAATTCAATTGCTAAGAAGTCAGATATTGAATTCACATTTTCAGGCTGATGGGGTTTGATGATTGAACTGACGTATGAAAATTTGTATTTGCTTGTAGGCTTTCAAGAAGGCCAGAAGCGTTGGGTTGGGGGACCTTGACTTTTCAGCTGTGTATGAAACTGTGAAGGTTGTTGAACATTCATCCTGAAATAGTACATTACGGGCACATAAATTATCGGGGATTACGAAGTTAAACAAAAGGAATAAGCGATGCAACACATATGAATAATTGATTTCTATTTGCAAGATTGTATGTCAGTAATGTCTTTTACCAAAGAAACAAACACTAGAGAAATGAAAAACAATGAAGAGTGTTGAAAAGTCGCACATCACAAGTCATCTAAATATTTAATCTGATATGACTTCATATATTTGTTGCGGCTCTCTACTTAACAACTTGAATTTTGGGATGGAAAAGGAAGGAGACAAAATACTTGTAAGGAATTGGAATTGACTGATTGCCAATGCTAACAAGCAGCAATGGACTTTATACAAAGAATATTAAACTGGAAGAAAGGAAGCAAATTTGAAAAGTGGAGAAGGGGTGCAAACAAGGCAAGTGGAACCCAGTTAAGCGGATCCATGCTCTTTCATAAGCCAAGTTAAATTTAATCGAACTTGTCCACAAGTTCTATGGATGTAAGTTTTGGATTGACTAAGAATTAATTTCGGATTAACTTGATTTCTAACATAGATTGCCTAAATGAGAAGATATTTGATTAAAAGGTTGGTTTTGCAAAAAATGTAAGAGTTTTGGAGTGCACTTGATATTAAAAAGAGCCATGTATATATATGTGTGTGTTGGGCACAATGAATTTTTGAAATACTCATCACAAATGCACCATGTTCTTCAAAAAAAAGTTTTGATCAACACCAATTTGTCTGTACCATGGTAATAATCTGTACCGTAACTCATGAGATGTGTTCATCTTATTTCAATTTTGTCAAAAATGTTTCTTAATTCAAGTTGTCACGTCTTGCGAATATTACACACAAACTTATGTGTTCCACTTATAAATTCTTTATCCAAACGTAGCATTAAGGATTTATCCATCGGCCAAAAAGTACTGCTATAAAAAAAACGTGGCATCCCATATTTCAATGGGGTTATGCCACATGTCAGCGAAGGAGGAAAGGTAATGGATATGTTGTTGTTAGGGTAACCCATTTTCAGGAAAAGTTATACTTTAGCAGGTGCATTTGCAATTTTGAGGAGCACGTGCGAAATGGAGGTAAAATGGGGCTGCCCACTAAACCCCATGTATGTACAACCTCTCCCAAAATTCAAGGACTTCATTGAGCAAGTATAAATATCATTTTTGAGGATGGAAGAACTCACCATCAAACTCCTCCTTAAGAACAATCAACAAGTCTTTATAATTTATTTTCTTAGGTTCTCACCACTATAAGAAAATGGAGTCTTATGCATTGGACATTATGTATTTATTTATAAGTTATGAATTATAACTTATTTATTTTTGGATTAATTATATACGCAATTAGTATTAATTGTTTCATATGATATAATTGGTTTATTTATATTATTGCTTTGATTTACTTATATAAAATTGTTCCTATTGAGTTGTCGAACTCACGCCTATCATTTTAAATTGTTTTGAAATATTTAAAGATTGCAGATATTTGCCTTATGCTTACCTTCGAAGATGCATGGAATTATTTAATGGAAATTGAATTATGTATTTTGGGAATTAATTGTGTAAATTAATTTGGTTTTATTTGGGCCAATGGCTGTTGGACATGTAATTTAATTTTTAGGGATGTAAAATTTTAAATTATGTGTGATTGGTTTTGTGGAATATGATACATGGAATGATACCATGATATATGGACGACAGGGATAATTTATAAAATGGATTTTCTATAGGTTTTTATGATGGTTTGTCTTATTAGGGATGGGTCATGCTTGAACCTTTATAAATTCACAGAATTTTGCCATGTGTCATCCACTCTTTTAACAAAGGATTATTTAAAATAAACCCACTTTATTATAATTGATCACGGTCTAATTAATTTGGATTGTGACAGTCCTGCTCTAACATTTGGTTGGGTTGGGTCCACTTGTGAAAATGAGTCATCTTCTAATTAGCGGGTGATTTTTGTCTATTACAGGCTTCATTGTAACCAGCCCCCAATTTCTTTCCTTCTTCCTCACCCCATCCTTCACCTACAACCCGACATCATACACAAGGTGATTTGAGATATGTGAGGAGAGTTTGATGGTTCTCTCTCCAACCATTATTTTTATTTTATTTTAAAAAGGCTTGGTTTTAGACTTGATTTTTCTTGCCTACCCAAGTTTCTGATCTTTATATCATGGTGTGTTTTGTTACACTCTTGAACAAATTCTTGAAATTTGATTACACATCCACTCTTTAAATTAGCAAAGCATACTAAAAAAGAATATCCCATAAGCAGAGAGAGCCTTCCGAGTTTTCAGTTTGACTTGATGTTGTTAACAAGAATTGTTGATGTGGTAAGTGCTCAACCATGGATTAAGCTAGGAGATGACATGTTACAACCCCATTGAAAGTACTGGAGATTAGGGGTGCAACTCGGTTTGGGACGGTTCGGACCAAGGTATATCTGGATCGGACCGAATTAATTCAGGACCTAAAAAATCGGATCGGAAATTGTATTGGACCAGACCGGACTGGAATGGACCGGCAAAAATGGTCCGATTCTCGGTTTTTTTTTTTGTTGGTAAAATGTAATGAATTTATTGAATAAGTATTATTATTTATTCAATAATACTTATAGGATGATGATCAGGTAAGCACGTGCTGATATAATTTATATCAAAACCCATATTGAAAGTTTTACCTTGTGCATAAGTGGGATATGAGGCACATTGGACTCATGCAAAGGGTACAACTCCTAATGCATGGTGCTTATATAACTTATATCAACATGTGTTGATGGGAACATAACTGAATACTTATATATGGAATATAATATAATATATATATATATAATTTTATTTTTTTGTTGTAATTTGGGAATTCGGTTCAGGTTGGTTTTGAAACCCCTAAACCGTAGACCAGATTGAATTCATCGGTTTTTAAAATTTTGGCTTGAGAACTGAACTAATTAGTGTTTGGCTCGAACCAGATCGGACCAAATTGCTTGGAACGGTCCGGTTCTCAAGTCTACCCGAACCAAGTTGCACTCCTACTGGAGACGTCCACGACTTAGAAGCAATGGAGAGGATTCTTGCTTGTGGCAAGCCCTAACCAAGCAAGGATTTGGTGTTGAGTTCTCAAAGCTCAGCATTATGCTAAGGTAAGAAAGGATTGTTTGATGAGATGATGACAGCTTGGATTAAAAATTAAAAAGTTTGCCCATCGAGGTCATTTTGGTAATTTCAGTAGTAACTTTTTCAACTTTTAATCCGAATCATCTACCACCTCATCCAATGATGCTACTTACCTCAGCAACTTTTTCAACTTTTAATTCAAGTCATTTACCATCTCATCCAACAATGCTGCTCACCTCAGCATGATGTTGAATTTTGAGAACTTAGCACCGAATGCTTACCTGGCCCTAACCACCTCAGGGAATCAATGGGAAAATGGGCACACTTTTTAATTTTATTCTTTCCTTTTTGATCATGGAACTTTTCCAGCATTCAGATATTCACTTTATTTAGTGTTTTTTCCCCACAATTTCTCGTCTTTCCTTTTGAGGCTTTTTTTCAATTCAAAAATGATTTCCCGCTTCACGTTTCCATCTATTTTTTGGGCTACTCTTTGCTTTTGTTTCTTGTGCCATTTCCTGCTGCGGCTTCCCATTCTTGAAAGTTCCGCAACTATCTACAATTGAAGTCAGTTTTACAAACAAATTTACAACCATGATAAAATGAAAATAAGCATAAATTCTTTTGGGTAAATGGTAGAAAACCCCCTTGACGTATAGGGGGTCAACAAATAACCCCCCTTATATTTAATTTTGTCAATGTGCCTCCTCAATGTTTTAATTTTTTCCAATGTGCCCCATCGTTGCTCTCCATCAACAAAAATTGACAGAAAATGGTCATGTGCTATGCATATGACGTTGTAATTGTCAAAAATACCCTCACTCTCTCTCCCAACCCAAACCCCCATCCCAACCTCCCTCTTCACCCACGACAGCCGGTGAAGATGTTAGCCATCGCCGGTGAAGATGTCGGCCATTTTTTCCGGCAAATCACCGCCGAAGCACTCCATAGCCACTGCCATGGCCAAAGAAGATGAAGCAGTAGTAGCAGCAGCTATTGACGCCACGACTGCCATGGGTTTGACCAAACCCCCATCTCACCCTCCCTCTGCGCCCACAACAGCCAGCGAGATGAAGCAATCCTCCATTTTTTCCGGCAAATCACCTGCTGAAGCACCCCCATAGCCACTGCTATGGCCGAAGAAGAAGAAGCAGTAGTAGTAGCAGCCGCCATGGCTACCCCCTTTCTCCGGTGAGTTTGTTCATTCAACCGTGTCCACCTAGCATGAGAACAGCGAATCTGACTATGGGTTAGGGGTTTTGGAACCAAATCTAACTATGGGTTTAGATTGTGGAGTTGTAAACATGGGTATTGTGGGGAAAAATGGTATGTGTTGGGTCTGGGGTGGGGTTAGAGGTGTTGTGGGGATGTAGATATGGGTATTGGGTTTGGGGTTTGGAGTTGCAGATATGGAATTGCAGTTGCCATGGATATGGGTATTCGGTTTGATGTTTGGAGTTGCAGCTGCCATGGCTGCCATTTTCAAACCTAAACTTGACCATCGAGAACCCCCCTTCCTTTGGCCAGAGTGTGGGTGCAAGTGAGAGAGAGACAGAGAAAGGCTATGGGAAAAAAATGGAGTTGGCCAGAGTGTGGGCCGTCAGTTGAAGAGGGTGCACGCGATGGGGATGGTGTTGGGGTATGTCAGTCTTTTTACTATTTTCTATTAACGGTGTTAACTCAATTTATCCCCAAATGCAGCTCAAGGGGCACATTGACAAAATTAAAACATTAGAGGGGTTATCTGTTGACCCCCTCATACATAAGGAGGGGTTTCCTGCAATTTACCCAATTCTTTTTCACCACATTTCTGACAATATTGACTTGAAATCCAAGTAAACAAATGGAGGATAAATTAGGTAGTAAGAGAATATTAAGTTTCGTCTTTATAATCACCACTAAAACTGCCTAGGCTCGCTAGTTGGAAAAAAAAAAAAAAAAAAAAGGACAAAAAAAGTGACATTTTCCCTCTATGCATCAAAAGATGACCTACCAATCTCAAGTTTTAAGAGCATCTTTAAGGAACTAGCTATCTAACTCCCTTAGTTATTTTAGCTCGTCAAATCACATTTTTTTTAGCTCCAAGGGGCTAGCTATTTTAACTATTATCATTTTAGTTGGTGAATGTTCACTAACTAAACTATTTTTAATAAAAATAAAAGAAAAAAAATATATGATATTTTCCCTCTCTATGCACCATTCCTAGCCTTCTTTTCTTTCTCCCTCAAATGATTAAAAAAAATATTGTTAATAAAAAATTTAAATAGCTAAAAAATAACTATTCACTTGGATAGCTAGCTGGTTATTTTAAAAAAATGTTATTTTGCTAACAATAGTAATAAAATAGTTGATACCCTTGGTGATGCTCGTTCTTACATTTCTTCTTCTTGCAAGTCAAATGACCATGACAATCCACTGATTAAATTAGATCCATGAGTGGTTGAACTAGAAATAAAAATCCCAGGTTTGAGTCATCCAAAAATAAAATTCTGTGCTTTAGTAAAAACCCTTGGAAGGGTTTCAGCAAAAGTTGCATTCTATTTCGTATGTGATCAAGGTGATACAACAGCAGATGGAAAAACCCATTTCAGCATTTAGGTTACTGTAATAAGCATTTCACATAAAAACAAAAGATATGGCTTGAACTTGTGATCTGTGATGTCTTCTTTTGCTGACGTCACTTCTTACGGCTGGATGCTTTGAATATGTTCTCTTTGTAGTATTTGAGTTCCGCTATGCTTTCTTTGATGTCGTCCATGGCTCGGTGTCTATTTTCTTTTGAAGGAGCCTTCCTGTTATCTGTAGGAAAAGCAACGACATCAAATGTTTAAACGCATTCAACATGTCAGGGAAAGTAGCATCAAAACCATCTGGTCCTCATGCCATGAACCCCAAACCCCACTCCACGGCCGCTCCTGAGTTTTTTGGAACCCTAAGCGAACTCCTAAAATAGGACCCTCTATACATATTCATACACAATAAAATTTATACCCAACAAATTTTTTTCCCTAGTACACAGAAAATTTGTCTACATATATGATTACTAAAATTTGCTTATATAGATTAAGATAAAAAATAAATCTTTATAAGAACTAAAAATCAATAAAAACTTATTTTCTTCCCATATGATTTAGAAAAATTCACATATACAAAGTAATGAAATATAAAGCTATAATACCAAAAAGAAATGAAACCAACTGTAGCAAAGTATCACTTAAATTTACTCTTCTCACATTTTTAGCTAAAAAATAGGGAGCACCATTTCTTTGCTAAGAAAACGAAAAAGGAAGATCACAGGTAGTCGGGTATATATGTGTATAGATTAATATATATATATATATATATATATATATTGGAAAGAAAAAGTAAAGAAATTAAAGAGAGAATGATTTGGACGTTTGGTGTACGGTGTACCTGACTTCTTTGTTTGAGAGGTAATCAGATACTTCTAACCTTCCAAATAGAATTTTGATTTGATCTGATCAGGGTGAAGGCTGTGAGAGGATGAGAGCACTAAGAGAAGGAGAGAGGAAGAGGTTGGAGGCAGACTGGCAGAGGCCTTAAATCTGATCTGGTTTAGGGTTAAAGGTTTTTTTGGGCTTGATTTAAGTAGATTATTTGGCCATTTGGGCTATTGTACATGGACTTGGGTAAGGAACTTAGGAATTATTTAGGGCCCTTAAACTTGGATTGGGACCTTTGCTCATCTAGTTATTAAAAAAACATGTTTTTTTTTTTTTTTGACCTACTAGGAGGGTACCAACTAAGTTGGGGCCCTTATTTTTTGTCAAAATTTTGGGGTCTCAGGCAGTTGCCTGAGTGAATCTTACCTCAGGGTCAGGCTGTCCCCACTCCCATCCTTCCTCTCTTTAGCCAAGAAACAAGAAACAAGAAACAAAAAAAGGGAAGGGGGAGGGGGGCTTGGGTGGGGGCGGGGAGGGGGGGGGGGGGGGGAGAAATTGTATGCTAATCAGATGCATAGTTTTACAAATTTATGGGACACCTTAAACAAGATGAGGCCATTGACTTAAATATTTATATCAATGGACTATATCGAGGGTTAAAAAACATGGATACATCGATGGATATATAGAATATATCGAAAATATTGATATCAATTTAGAGATATGATGGATATTTGTAGTTAAGCATAAATTTTCATTTGAACTCTAAAAAACAATGATTTAGACTTTAATAAACAATAATCAAAATATTACAATTTAAATGTGTATAAGACAAGTATGCATTGTGTAAAGTATGAAAAGTATCTCACATGAGCAAATCAATAAGAGAAATTTATGCAAATTCAACATTTAAATGTCACATCAAATTAAAGATTTAAAATACCTATCACTTACATTGAAAGTTGAAAAGTTGAAAAGAAAAGAGTAAAACCATGTGAAGGGTGAAACTAGCAGATTCAGAACTCCGACACAATATTGTTGATATATCTCCTATATACCCACAATATATAGTGGAAAATAGAAGATATTTATGATATATTCTTGATATATCCTGATGTCAGTTGATATTTTGCTAAAACAACAGTAAGTGGGATTTCGTATCAAGGGTCACCAATATGGCTATACACAAAAGAGACACATGGGAGTTAATTGCTTTATCCCCAGGTATTATCGAGTTATTGAAGCCACATTTAGTGGTTAAAGGGCTACACACAAACATTTATTGTTGATTATTTTGTGACCTTTTCTCCTATAGCTCCATTGCTCGGAGAGTGGGAACGCCTCTTTGTATCGATGATGTTACTCATCTTCGAAAGTTTGGGCATTTTGCTCGTGTTTTAGTTGATGTTGATCTATTAAATGATCTTTCTATAACTTAGTGGGTTGAAAGGAAGGGTTATGGTTTTGATGTTGATATACACTATGAATCTCTTCCTCCTTTTTGTGCATGTTGTAAATCTATTGGGCATCTCACTGCTAATTCCTGGAGTGATGGCTGCTTCTAGTAGACGGGGAATTTGTGGATACTGTTAACTTTCAAGAATGGGATTCGGAGTAGATCTCAATCTAGAAAGCCTAAAGTTTTGAGGACTTGGGTCAGAACTGATAATGCTAAATCTTCTGTGCCTCTTGTAGGTGATTCTTTACCTATTGTTGCAAATGAGAATATCAATATTATAATTCCTGATAATGGACAGGGGTCTTCTAATATTAATGGGATTCCTATTGGTATTGGAACTGTTCAATCTAATGCCACTGTTAAAGATAAAAATATTTTGGTTCCTGTGGTTGAGTCTTCTAGTTCTCGGGTTTTTTCTACTGAAGATGATCCATCTACTTCACAGATTATTGCAATAATGGTTGCTGATGTGAATTCTATTGGAACAGGAGATGTTACAAAGGTTAGAAATGTGAAGGTTACTAACCCTGGTGATAATGTTATTCTCGTATCAGCTGCTGTTAAGAATGCTATTATTGAAGATGTCAAACTTCTCCATCTAAGTCCTGGGCAGAGATTCTTAGGATGGTTGATTCTGAAGAGGTGGAGGCTCCAGAGGAGTTTGGGGTCTCCTATTCTCCTTCTGAGGATGTGCAGTTAGTGGATATGCCTGATTCTCAATCTTTTACGGGTTCTCATTCTGCTCCTGCAGCTTTGGGAGGATCTGTTTCTGTTAAAAAGTGAGATTATGCAAATCCTGTTGATGATTCTATTCTAAATACCTCATCTACATTTTCAAGTAAGGACAAAGGAAGTGCTTCCTGATTTGGAGGAATCTCCTGAACCTCAGTTTCAGGTTGTGTTATCTAAATCCCAAGAAAGGAAGTTGAGAAAGAAAACTAATGCTCTTAGAAGGGCAGAGGAATACCCTACTAGGGGTAAATCCACTATAGTTTCTTAATGAAATTTTTTTTTTTTGGAATGCCAGGGGCTTAGCCAGTGCCCCTACTAAAAGAGTGGTGAAATCTATTTGCAAGAAGATTAAACTGGATTTAATTTGTATAGCTGAGCCTAAAGCTAACATGACTTCTTCACATCTTCAGTTTTGGTCTTCTTTGGGTTTTTCTCTGGTTGCTCTGAATAATAGAGGTGAACTTCGGCCTTCTCTTTGGGTTTTTTCTACTATCTCTAACGTGCTTCCTGTTTTTCTTTTGTTTCTTAGCTTTTATTTTATTTTTTCTTCTCTTCATATATAAATAATACTCTGAGTGGATAGCACATGATAGTGAGTCTTCTCTTTTCTTTTGGCAAAAAATAAATGAATAAATAAACTAATCATTAAATTTAGTCCATGGATGAGGCACATTTATGAAGTGGCAAAGGAAATGAGGAAAATTATATCTCCACATTAGATATATTGAATGTAATTTGGAAACTTATGATTGAATTTGAAACAAGGAAGAAATTAAATTTTTTACCTCTTGGGTACCAACGGATGCATAAGGCCTTAACACTACTAACATCAACGAGAACATGAGAGAAAAGACTAGCCAAGTCTGGCATATACTTCTGTTACAAGAGTAAACATGTGAGAAAATAGCAAATAAATATGAAGTGTTGAAGTAATACATACTTAAGAGTAATTCTCTAGAATGTTAACCACATGAGAGAAAAGTGCTAGCTACCAAGGAGGTGCTTGGAGGTAAGGCTACGATATTAAATTTGAGACTTAAGCGTCCAGAATCAATATCAAATATGTCTCTAGGTCGGTGAGATAAGGCCATCAAGGGGACTTACAAGGTTGATATTTTAAAATAAAATGATACTAAGAAATTAATTTATTCTTCTAAAATTACCATATGCGAAACCATAATTATTTCAAGAGATATTTAAATTCTAAAGTTTTTGATCTTATAAATACATCATGAAATATGCAAATCCATTATTAAGAAATTAATTTATTCTTCCAGGCTCTTGTCACCCTTGAGTACTGCTACTGCTACTCCTTGAGTCACGGTTTGTAGTAGGTGGGTTTACAACAGGTGGGTTCACAACATGGTTTTAAGTGTTAGCCTGAACTGGTGCCTTTCCTTGGTCAGAATACTGTGGTGGTGCAGGTCTCCATCCAATAATCAATTTATAAAACCAGGCCTATCCAACTGCATCTCCACCCTAGTTCCCAAATCGATTGCATCATTAAGGGAGAGAACCCTAAGCTCTCAAAAAGGTTTCAACCGTCTCCTTTTCTCCCTCCTTTTCCTTCTTCTTATTCTTACAAATCAACTTGGTATCGGAGTTTCTCTATTTATGTATCTTTACACGAGCAACTTCTAAGGGGGAGAAAGAAAAAAAATATACGAACACTGACATTAGTGTACAGGAACTGATGTTGGTAGGGTGATTTGACCCCACTAGTAGGGCTTGCAATCCCCACCCATACCCACCTGCAATAAATGGGTTTGGGTTCATAAAATTTTTAAATGGGTTGCTAATGGGTTACCCAAAACGAACTCGACTATAAATGGGTTGGTTATAGGTTACACGACCAGACCCGTTTGGTTTTAAACTTAACAAAAAAATGCTTAGGGTTTTGCCATTCTTTGCCAGCCTGCCTCCACTAGACGTTCCATACTTCCATTCTCTTCGCGAAGAAGAGACCATCGGCAGGGGACTGACAACTCCATTGTTGTGCGAAAATGACGATGACTCCATGGCTGAGAGCCTAAGAGAGCTCGATCTCACTGTGTGAAGAAGACAACTCCTTGTCTACAATTCTTGTAATCAAAGAGGAAGACTCATTTTCCATTTCAAATCGAAGACTGATGACTATTCTAGGACATTTCATACGAGATCAGCTCTTACTCTACTAATTATCTACATTTAATCACTCATTATACTCGTAAAATCACCAATTTGTTTTTCAAACTTTGTCATGTAAATCTAGCTTTTGTAATTTTTGAGTTTTTCTATTACAGATCTATTTATGGAAAATCCTAATCCTCTGTTTGGTTTCTGAGAAGGTCAAATCTTGTGGACAGACAATTTTGTATCCAAGAGACAAAAATTGGGAGTGGACAGATTTGTTTCATTTGTGGCTTAGCTGTGGTTCTTGAGGGGTGGTAATCTCCTTGTAATGTGTTTCCTTCTATGCCTTTTGGGTGCTCTATTTCTGGTTGCTGTTCGCTTCTTGATGGTCTTGGTATTAGTTCCTATTTTTTTGTTGGGTGTTTGTATTATGGCCTCTTAGAATGCCTAGGATTGGTGTATTATAGGGAGACAATGCATGCATTTCATACAAAGCCAGAGTCCAACTTGTGTAGTTGTGTATTATAGGGAGAGCCCAGGTTTAGTGTATTATAGGGTGCGGGCAATTTTTTTTTATTTTTTATTTTCTAATTATTTTATTACATTTTCTTTGCAAAAGAGAGGTTTGGCTTCTTTTCAAGCTGCCTGCTTCTAACTTGTGTTTTGTGAATTTGAAAAAGCCTATAGAGCTCTACGTAGTGTTTTGAAACCTGGTCTGGTCCAGCCGGTTGAACCGAACCCGGTAGCTTCACCAGATTAGTTCAATCAAACAGCCCAAAAATAGAAAAATCAGAAAAACCAGCCGATTCAATTGGTTGAACCATTGACCCGTTAACCGGGCTGGGTCAATTGGGTCAGATTTTTTATTTTTATTTTTCGAATTTAAAAAATTTGAAAAAAACATATATGGTAATATCTAGATTTTACCGTTAATCAATTCTATTTAAAGATAAAATTGCATTTAATGGGATTTAGTTTCCTTTTTATTAACAAATTCTTAGGGGATTAGTTTCTTTTTGCCAAGTATCTCTTTATGATAGATTTATTATTACTATTTATGATGTTCAAATCTAAACTTGAACATTGAAACTTTTTGTTTATTTGTGTGCTAAATCAAATTTGACTCTTGTATTAGATTTCTTATTAAAAATAATTAAAAATCTTATTTATATCTAATTATTTATAGTTTTATACCCTCATACACCATAACCGGTTGGCCTAATTAACCTAGCCGGTTGAACCAGGTTGAACCAACCCGGTCATTTGACCAAGTGAGTGTCCAGACCGGTTTTCAAAACATTAGGCTCTACGTACATATATATATGAAAATGCGAAGACTATATACATATGTGGTGTTAATGTATTTGTTTTCCACTGAAATGGCTTGGATATTGTCGGCCAAAAAAGTTTATCATTATTATCATACGATAGTAGAAGAGGTCTTCTCGCTAGGCCAGCGATTGTTTTCCCTTTTTCGATATTTTTTGGGCATACCTACTTTGAAATATTTGGTGTTGACAATTGGGTGGGGAACGAGGTTGGAATTTGAGTTAGAAAGACATGTATAAAGAAGAGTGTAGTTGAGTTATAGATTTAGGGTTTAAGTGGAGAAGAAGAAAGAAGAAGAGAGAAATAAGAGAAAGAGAAGGAGAAGAAAACCAAAATGGGAATAGGGATTAGAGAGCCAAATTAGGTTTCTCTAACCCTATCAGCCCTTATTATATTAGTAGTTAAGAAGTTACAAAAGTGCCCTTGTAACATAAGTAAAATAATGCTACCACTCCCCCTCAAGTTGGAGCATAGAGATCAAACATACCCAACTTGAAAGATAGGCGTTGAAAAGGAGCATGACATAAAGGCTTTGTAAGAATATCGCCAAGCTGATCATCGGAGCGAATATAAGGAGTCGCAAGCTCGTGCTGCAATAACAAATCTCGAAATGAAATGACTATCAACCTCAATATGCTTTGTCCGCTTCATGAAAAACAGGATTGTTGGCAATAAAGATAGTACCTTGATTGTCACAATACATATCCATAGGGGTAGGAATGTTAAGGCCAAAATCAGTAAGAAGAGAGCGAACCTAAAGCATCTCAGAAGCAGTATGAGCTATAGCGCGATATTCGACTTTAGCACTAGACCGCGCAACAACTATCTGCTTTTTACTACGCTAGGTAACTAAATTACCCCCAACAAAGGTATAGTAGCCAGAAGTAGACCGCCGATAAAAAACAAGAACCGACTCAATCAGCATCACTAAAACTAGTTACAGACAAGGTACGAGACGATTTGTACAACAAACCGCGACTAGGAGTACCCTTCAAATAACGAAGAAGATGACAAACTGCCTCAAAATGGGGTTGACGAGGAGCATGCATGAACTGACTAACAACCCCAACTGCATAAGTAATGTCAGGTCGAGTAATAGTAAGATAACTTAACTTCCCAACCAATCTATGATAGTGACCAACATCACCAAATGCTTCCCCCTGATCACTATCAAGCTTAATAGAAGAATCCATAGGGGTGTCAGCTGGACGAGAACCCAAAAGACCTGTTTCAGACAGAAGATCAAGAACATATTTCCGTTGAGACAAAGAAATGCCCTAAGAAGAATGAGCAACTTCAATGCCAAGGAAATAATGAAGAGAAAAAAGATCTTTAGTTTGAAAATGGGTACCCAAATAGCATTTTAAATCAACAATGCCCATAGAATCATCCCGAGAGATGATAATATCATCAACATAGACAATGAGAACAATATGAGAAACAATGAGAAAATCTATTCGTAAAGCTCATAAACACGGGAAACATTACTCTTTTGGGCAAAAGACTCTGAAATAGAATCCCAAATCTTCTTGGAGGAATTACAAAACTCAACAGTGGCAGCAATATGGGGTTCCAAACTGTGCCATAACAAGCCCATAACAACCAAATCTTCACATATGCAATCTCCATAGGTTGGATCAGTAAAATCTGGTGGATTATCGGTTAGGTACTTCAATCGACGCTTACTGCGCAAGTAAACTTGAACCGCATGGGCCCAAGACATATTGTTCACACCATCTAATTTCCTTGAAGTGATACACTTAGGGGAATTATCATCCTTAAGTGGTGGGAGTTTTATCACAGTCGTAGTGGTAGACTTCTCTTCAGCCATCTCTAATAAGATACTATACCAAATTTCCTTATTAAAAAAAAAAAAAAGATACTATACCAAATTAACAATTAACAAGCCAACTTATGAAAACCAATCTCAGAAGACAACACAAATCAGCCACAAGTCTCACAACTTAACAACCATAAAACACAAAGCAGCCACTGTGTATTCAAAACACCATAAACCAATCCCAGCCATTGTAGACTTGGAGAAAACCTAAAAAACAGCAGCCAAAAAATTCTCAAAAATTACCAAAAAAATAGAGGAGCCATCCAAGACAAGAAAGGAAGGCAACCATGGCTTCCTGCACAGTGCTGAAGCCCCAAAACTCCATTCAACGATGTATTCATGGCAATACACAAGTAACGGAAGACAACAAAAGGCAAACAACACCTCCTAGGGTCTAGTCGGCACACATAGGACCCAATCCAGCCAACAAGAAGTGCTCAAAAAGGTCACAAGAACAGATCCAAAAAATAGGGTCGAATTGAGTGAAAATCAAAGGAAAATAGAAAAATCGTACTAGATGGTATTGAACAATCAAATAAAGGGTACCATAATTCTCAGAAAAATCAGGCGAGCCAAGGGAGAGAGTCGCCGATCGTTGGAGGTCGTCCTGATGCTGACGTCATCAACCGGCAATTGACGTCAGCACACCATAGCTACCTACTAAGGTCTTCTAGTGATGATATGCAAAGAAAACAATCCCAGGTATGTTTTAATTCTACTCTGATACCAAGATGAGTTATAGATTTAGGGTTTAAGTGGAGAAGAAGAAAGAAGAAGAGAGAAAGAAGAGAAAGAGAAGGAGAAGAAAACCAAAACGGGAATAGGGATTAGAGAGCCAAATTAGGTTTCTCTAACCCTATCAGCCCTTATTATATTAATAGTTAAGAAGTTACAAAAGTGCCTTTGTAACATAAGCAAAATAATGCTAACAAGTGTTTTCCCATGTTCATATTATGGGGTTTGAATCTTCTCTTTGAAAGTTTCTTAAACCAAACCCACCCAACGTTTAGCACCAGAATTTGAGGAGGAGGCTAGTCGAAGCACTTCCCTGTATATTTTTTCTTTTTGCTATGAAGTGCCCCCTGTACTTTAGGCGATGACACCAACACTCAACTGTGCAAGGAAGATGAATGAATGGTAGTTTTCAAACTATTGGGGGATAAATTTTCAACTGCACGACTATGAGTTTTTTTTTTTTTTTTTGCTTCCCCTTTCTTTTCTTTGTGAATGGTAGTTTTCAAAAAAAGGAAGTTGTAGCAAAGGACAATTAAAGACATTATATTTACAATATCTCATTTGTGAACTAGTTCCATATTTTTCTTGAAACTTAATATTTCTTTATTATGAATGTTGCTTTTCCCCTCTTTTTGTCATGTGGGTTCCTTTATCAATTGAGAGCAACTACTGAATGTCAAACTTGGTCACAGAATTATCTTGGCTATTCACTAGTGGCCATGACTTATATAGTTGTATTCTCATTCTTGTGATTTGTAACTCAATGGTACAAATATATTATTATTATTATTTCTTGCTTTTTGGCTTTTGTTGCAATTAGTTTCAACTAGATCTAGATTTTTTCCTTTTTTTTTTTTTTTTTTTTTTTTTTTGCAATTTACTTTGAAAATCTAAAGCTAAGCTAACACTTTCATGTTTTTTCTCTGTAAAGCTCTTACTTTGGTTATTTGGGTAGATTCTCTCCAAGGGCAGCGTTTTGAAGAGAGAGAGAGAGAGAGAGAGAGAGAGAGAGAGAGAGAGAGAGACAGAGAAGGGGAAAAAAGTAGGGATTTTTGGCCATAGCCCCATACTATAAGACTTTTTTATAATTGAACCACAAACAAAACCTTTTTTCCCAGTAACCCCTTTTCACCCCAAACTGACAAAAATACCCTCCTTTAACTTTCATACTATTTACAACCTGTGTCACTCTTAATCAAGCCTTATTATTCCTACCATAAATTTAGGGATTACGGTTGACATAAAATTAGGAATTACTATTTACAACCCACGCTCATTTATTGCTGATTTGAGAAGCAACAACAACCTGTTTTACAAAATAAACAGTAAAGTGTTATCACTTGACATATAAGAATTTAAAAACACAACTATCATAAAAAAAAGGATACGTTCTCAATTGATTGAAAACCATGATAGTATAACATCTGCTCATAAAGAAAATGAAACTGATAAAAAAAATAAAAATTGAACAACCTATTTTACATAGTAAACAGTATAGTGTTACTACTTAACACAGCACACATCTATCATCAATTACAAAAAGTAAAAATGGCTCAAAAAAAACATTTTTTCAAGTAGTAAATTGTCACATTTGTTGTTCTTTGTGCTATGTATTTGTGCATATGAATACTGTACTGGTTAGAGTATATTGTTACTGTATGCAATGCTTTTTTTTGAAAATTTATATGTTTTTAGAACCATTGAATTTATCCAAAAAAACAACTGATCTTAAAAAATATAAAACTGAAAAAACAAAGGTTTCGATCTCAGAATGGCAGGCAAAAAAAAAAAAAAAAAAAAACATGAAGAAGATGAAGAATAAACGGAGAAATCAAATCTGAGGAAGAACCATTTTTTTTTTTTCAAACCATGGGTTTTCGTCACTAGATCTGATATTCCTTCTGTAGATATGAGGTTTCTTCAACAATCATTGCAAGGGGCGAATCTCCTTAGAGGCTAGATCAGAGCCCATCGTCAACCCTACAAATCTCCTCAATCTTCCGTTGATGGAGCAACAAATTTCATTAGGGATGAACTTGCTACTCATATGAAACCCGAAAACTACGATTAATTTTCAAAGTGATAAAAGAATAAAAATCTGTTCAAATGGGTAGGAGATTTGTTCAAAAAGGTAAGGTGTAAAGGTAGGGAAATCTCTTTAAAAAGATAAGGAAATCCGTTTAAAAAGGTAGGGTAGAAATAAATAAGGCTAATGTGGGAATTTTTTTAAAATGATTTCCTTATGACTAATAACAATACTAAAAAAAGGGGTTAAGGAGTTGAAAATTCTTATGATGGGGTTATTGTTAAAACCAGTCTTCTATTAGGGGTAATTGCTAATTTCCCAAAAAAAGTAGGGCACAAAATGGGTCGGGTCATAATCTCGGCCGGGTTAAAATATAGGTTGGGTCGGGTAATGAATTGGGTTGGTTATTGATCCATGCTAGGTTTGGGTATTATTGCAATGATTCATGGGTTGGTTTTGGTTATGCGGCATGCACAATAATTGGGTTGGGTGCCATTAATGGCACAAATTACATAACCCATTAATGACGCAACCCAACCCAACTCAACCCATTTATGCCCCAACTCAAAGCCACCCAACCCACCCAAATTGCCAGCCCTACCCACTAGCATGGTTGTCCACCCTAGGGGAATGTTCCTATGAAACATCAGCCTGGTCCGACAATATTTTAGAGGTTTTTCCCATCTTTCTTTGATTTTTTGAAAAATGGGGAGTATTCTTCAAAACCCCACATCAGGAGTTTCAGGGGCTGGTTTGTTGCTTCGATCCACAACAGAGGATGACATCTTGAAGCCTTAAATGCTTCTTTGGAGTTGTTAAGATTAAAAGAAGGTGCTATAAAGGTTTTTTGGTTCTGCCACGTTGTGAGGATTACTGTTACTGTGTTGAGCTGCTATTTTTAAGACACCATTGACCTTACAATAGGTTTTTTGGGATGATTTGAGGCTGTTTGTGAAGGATTCTACTATTCTAGTATGTATTAAAGTTTTCTTTTCCCTGCTTCAGCTATTTGTTGTTTGTTGGCCTGGTTATTGTGTTTTTGGAGATATTTGGAGTGGTTTGAGTGTTGTGCACACGACAAGAAGTGAGTGAGACCTCTTAAAGCTATCAAAATGGGAGAATGGGTCAAAATATACCCACTAATGAAAACCATACTCTCCAAATCACAACAATGAAGTTGGATGGGCTTAGTTATTTAGCTTGGTTTGAGTCAGCAAACCTTTTTATTAAGAGTAAAGGAAAGATGGGATATTTGAATGGCAAGGTGAAAGAGCATAAAGTAAATGATCATTTATATGACAAATGGGATGCATAAAAATCTGATTATATCATGGCTTCTACATTTGATGAAACCAGAAGTCAATAATGGTTATTTGCTTCTGCGAACTGCAAAGGAGAATTGGGATATAGTAGCATAGACTCATTCTAAGATGGGGAAGCCTAGATTTATGACTTGAAGTGTCATGACACCACCCGACAAAACATGTCATTATCAACTTACTTTCATAAACTTTGAGGATTGTGTGTTGGATTATTATAAGAATTTCTAGGTTGAGTGTTGTGCTGACACTTTAAAGTTTAATAAGGTTGTTGAACAGGAGTGGATTTTTTGAGTTTCTCACTGGGCTAAGACTGACTATGATCAGATTAGGGTGAAAATTTCAGGAAAGGAGCCCCTTCCTTCCATGGTTCAAGTTTCATCCAAGATGGACAAGATCTTGCCGGGTTAGCATTGTGCGAGCTAGAGATGATATTTCCCAACAGTACAAGAATGTATACAGAACTCTATATCTCAGATGAGATGGGTGAGATATTGCCCGAGATGAGACAATGTGGACAATTTCTCACTGGTTCATACAAGTATGAGGGAAGATTGAGAATTAGGGAATCGTGTATTCAGGGGGAGTACTTTGTATTGAATATAATTTGGTAAAATATGTACCTAATTCATCTACTTTTGTATTTTGTCAAGAAATTGCCAAAGGGAAAATGACCCATGTATATTGTATTGGCAATTTCATGATCTAGACTAGCATTCCACTCAGATATAATTGATATTCTCAAGCTGAAATTTATTTGGAAGTGTGCTCAATCCTCAATAGAAAGAGAAAATCCAAGAAGAACCGATGGAGGTGAGGAACTTGATGATAGTGGAATTAGGCTTGATGTCCAAACCACTACACATTGTGTTCTACGTGTGCTTGATTGTGTTTATTTAGTATATCCTTAGTTTTATGCGTGCTATGTTCTCGGAGAAATGCTTCAACACATATTTTGCACTAGAAAGCTAGTTCTTTATGCCCATGTCTAGATTGCCTTGCCTTGAAATATTCACTTTAATTAACACTTAAACTAGTAGGTAATTTGGTTGGACTTGAATTTAGTCCTTAAGGGGTCATAAAAAAAGAAATTCAAAGAAACCTATTCACCCCTTCTCTTCTAGGTTATATAAGGCTCCTTGGCAACACATACATTTCCTTCCCTAAATTGCAATGTAGCTTTTGTAGACAACAAGAGAAGAAATCAAATGCTTACATCGTTGGGGGAATGCCTTTGGAAAGTATCACAAGCAAGAATCCTAGGGGATAGCCTAAGCACTCTATACCAGGTGCCTATCTTCCTCTTTTCTTCTCTTTTTTTCTTTTTTACCTTCCATCAAGGACTTAAATATCGATATCGATGGATATATTGAGGGTCCAAAAATACGGATATATCGGATATATCGATGGATATATCGAAAATATCGATATGGATTTAAAGATATGACGGATATTATTAGTTTAACATGGATATTTTCAACGAAACTTTGGGAAACAATGTTTTAGACCCTAATACACAATCTAGAATCTAAAGATTGCAATTTAAATGTGCATAAGACAAGTATGTGTTCTATAGGGTATAAAAAGTGTAACGCGCTGAGTAAATATCTATATAAATTCAACATTTAAATAGTAGATTTGAATAGAAGAAGAAAAAGAAGAAGAAAGAAGAAGAAGAGAGGAAAAAACTGTAGTTTTTAATAATAGGAAGCTAGGGTATTCTTCCTTGTTGCATTGTATTTATACTTATATGTGTACAAAGACAAAAGTATCCCTTTAGCTTATTACATAACAATAACATAAGAAATAAAGAGAAATAATAAACACTTTCCAACACTCCCCCTCAAGCTGGTGAGAAGATATCACACATGCCCAGCTTGCTCAAGAAAGTATGGAAGATTCTACTCACAATTCGTTTTGTCAAGATATTGGCCAATTGATCCCCTGTTCGAATATAAGGTATGCAAATCACCCCAGAACTTAATTTCTCCTTTATGAAGTGTCTGTCAATTTCAATGTGCTTGGTCCTATCATGTTGTACCGGATTGTGAGCAATGTTAATTATAGCTTTATTGTCACAGTACAATCTTATAGGATCATCCGAATGAAAACCAAGCTCTTTCAATAATATATTCAGTCACAATAATTCACAAACTCCATGAGCCATAGCTCTAAACTCCGCCTCAGCACTAGATCTAGCCACAACTGCTTGTTTCTTACTTCGCCAAGTTACAAGGTTTCCTCCCACAAACGTGCAATAACCAAATGTAGATCTACGATTAGTAACTGAGCCAACCCAATCTGCATCAGTATAGGACTCAACTCTCAAGTGACCATACTTGGAGAACAACAATCCCTTTCCAAGAGAAGATTTTAAATAGCGAAGAATACGATTAACTGCATGGGACTCTTGAGGAGAATGCATAAACTGGCTTACTAGACTAACTGCATAGGCAATATCTGGGCGAGTATAGGACAAGTAAATTAATCTACCAACCAACCGTTGATACCTGCCTTTGTCCACCAATATGCTTTCAGTATCTTCTCCTAACTTGTAATTCTGTTCTACACCACAGGAGTGTTAATGGGTTTGCAACCTAGCATCCCTGTTTCCTTAAGAAGATCTAAGACATTCTTTCTCTGTGAGATAAAAATGTCTTTACTGGATCTAGCAACCTCTATGCCCAGAAAATACTTCAAACTTCCTAGATCCTTTATCTCAAATTCACTGGCAAGATATTTCTTTAGTTTCTGAATTGCTTCATCATCATCACCCAGTTAGCACAATATCATCCACATACACAATAAGAGCTGTAAGCTTCCCTTGTGAAGAATGTTTGATAAATAGTGTATGATCTCCTTGACTTTGTTTAAAGTCATACTTCAGCATTGCTCGAGTAAATCTCTCAAACCGTGCTCGAGGGGATTGTTTTAACCCGTACAAGGCCTTTTTTAGTTTGCATACCTTCCCACTAGTTGTAGAACATTCAAAACCAGGAGGCACATCCATATAGACTTCTTCTTCTAGATCTCCATGGAGAAAAGCATTTTTCACATCAAACTGGTGGAGGGACCATCCAAAATTGGCAGCCAAAGAAAGTAAGACTTGGATAGAATTCATTTTGGCCACTGGAGCAAATGTCTCCTGATAGTCAATGCTATAGGTCTGTGTGAAACCTTTTGCTACCAATCTAGCCTTATATCGCTCAATAGAGCCCTCAGCTTTATGCTTCACTGTGAACATCCATTTACATCCAACCGTCTTCTTCTCCTTAGATAACTCAACTAAATCCCAAGTTCTACTTTTCTGAAGAGCTGTAATCTCTTCGCACATAGCTTCCTTCCATTTTGGATCACCAAGTGCATCCTGTAAATTGTTAGGAGTAGACACAGAAGATAATTGGGATATAAAGATACAGAAAGAGGAAGAGAGACTATGATAGGAGACAAAGTTGGAAATAGGGTGTTGAGTGCAAGATCTAACTCCTTTACGAAGAGCAATAGGAATATCAAAATCATTAATAGGAGGAATAGAAGTAGATACGTCAATACCTGGCTCCAAGGAAGACGGTTGGCTACAGGGATGAGAAATGGTCTTATCTTTCTATCTCCTTGAATAAACCTTCAACTCTGAGGAGTGAGCTCCTTGTCAATCCTTTTGTCTCCATGTTCTTCCAAGTATTGAGATGGGACAGTAACCGGAGTATAATCAGAGAGCGATATCAAGGATGGAAGCATTTGTGACTTCTCTTCACTGCTCTTCTCCCTTGAAGAGAAGTTTGGGAAGGAGAAAAGTACGACGCAGATTTAAGGAAGGTCACATCCATGGAGACAAATCGCTTCCCTGAGGGAGGATGATAATATTTATACCTCTTTTAAATAAGTGAGTATCCCAAGAAAATGCATTTAAGAACTCGAGGATCCAACTTACTACGAGCCTGGGTAGGAAGATGAACAAAGCAAACACACCTAAATACACGAAGAGGGACGATAAAGGAACTAGAGGAAGTGGAAGGAGACAAAAGATCAATCGGTGCTTTGTGGTCAAGGACTCTAGAAGGCATCCAATTTATTAAATAAGCTGCAGTGAGAACTGCATCCTCCCAGTAGGATTTAAGAACATGCATGGAGAACATTAACGCCCTAGCGATCTCAAGAAGATGACGGTTTTTTCTCTCAGCAATCCCATTCTACTGAGGAGTATCCACACAAGAAGTTTGATGAATAATACCATGATCCTCAAAATAGGACCTAAGACCCCCATTATTGTACTCACCCCCATTATCAGAACGAACAATTTTTATAGAGGTGTTAAATTGAGTGAGCACCATTCGATAGAAAGTTTGAAAACAAGAGAAGACATCACTTTTTTCTTTTAGCAAATACACCCAAGTAGTTCTAGAGAAATCATTAATAAAAGTGACAAACCATCGATAACCAGATAATCTAGTAATTCGGGAAGGACCCTATACATTAGTATGCACAATTATAAAGGGAGAATCACTTTTATTAAAACTAGGTGAAAAAGAAGTACGATGATGTTTTGCAAGTTCACACACTTCACAATGAAATTGAGAAACATTTATTCCAGAAAACAAAGAAGGAAAAATGCGTTGAAGTAAGAAAAAAGATGGATGTCCCAATCTTTGATGCCAAAGCCAAATCTTTTCCTCAGAAGCGTTACATCTCCTAGATTGATGTGCATGCTTAATTCGATCATCTTCTGTGATAGCAGGATCTAGAAAGTAAAGACCATCCCTCAATCTACCACTGCCAATCGTTCTCTTCGTAATAAGGTCCTGAAAAACACAATGAGAAGGAAAAAGGTCACACTACAATTTAGATCAGAAGTAATGCGACTTATGGACAATAAATTGTTAGAAAAATTGGGAACATGCAAAACTGAGGAAAGAGAGATATCAGGAGTGATAGAAATTGAATCTTTCCCTGACACAGATGATAAAGAACCATCAGCTACCTTAACCTTATCCTTGATTGAACAAGTGTTATAAGAACGAAACAAGGAAGGTAAACCAGTCATATGGTCAAAAGCCCCAGAGTCAATGATCCATGGACAAGAAGAAGATTTACAGGATGCACTAAAAGAAGTAGCAAGATTACCTGAGTGAGCAAAGAAGGTAGATGCAGTGCGTGTCCTCCATTTGAGATATAAGACGTTGGAAAGACTCAACCTTTGCCTTAGTAAATGTCACTGTCTTTGAAGCTGGAGTCCCAGTAGCCTGATGAAATGGGAGGAACATTCTCCACTGTTGTGGAGTAATGGGCTTAGAGATCAAGAGAAGCCACCAGTACGACCCCCCCGACCTCTAGTAGGGCGAACATGAAGTCTCTAACAAGTCTCCCGTGTATGCCTCGGTTTTTGACAATAGTCACAGAACAACTTATCCTTTTCATCAGGTCTAGACTCCATTTTACTTCCATCATGACCCTGGTGAACTCCTTTACTGTCACTCTGAGAAGCAATAATAAGTGCAGATTTCTCTTTTGGAGCAGGAGGAAGCATTATACCTCTTCTACTCTCTTCACTCTAAACATATGCATATACCCCCCTAAGAGAAGGAAGAGGCTCCTTTCCCAAGGTATACGAATCTGATCGTACTCTTGTCTCAACCCAAAAAGAAACTTAAATATTCACTCACGCTCAACAAGTTTATTGAAATTTAGAGTGTCGACAGGGCACTCAGCTCGAAAATCTTGATAATAATCCAACTCCTGCCACAATTTGTGGAGTTTATGGAAGTAATTAGATAAGGACATATCCTTGTCCTGAGTGGTCTTATGTATTCGACGCTTCAAGTCAAACATTTGAGCAATGTTACCTACTTTTGAATAAGTCTGAGCAACAGCATCCCTAATCTCCTTAGCAGTTCCCAAAAGTAGATACCCATCACTAACTTCCAATTTCATCGAATGTAAAAGCCAAGACATTACCGTGGAATTTTTTGCATCCCATTTGCCATATAAAGGATTTACTGAAGGTTCCATCACCGTATCATTCACATATCCCATCTTCCCTTTACTCTTTAAATATAGGGTTGTTGACTTTGACCAAGCTAGATAATTAAGCCCATCCAACTTTACCGTCGTGATTTGAAGAGTAGGGTTGTCACTAATGGGTACACTCTGACCAATTCCCCCACTTTGCTGGCTTTCATGCGATTTGAGTCACTTTAGACATCTTGTGAACAAACACTCAACCAACAAATATAGCTTCAACCACAACTACTACACTTCAGTTAACAACAAAGCAAGAATAAAGGGGAAAAAAACACTTCCACTCAAGCTAATTTTCTCAACCACAACTTAAACAGACCCTAAACACTGCTGTAGCATCAAATCAAGGCAAATGAGAGTCCCAAATACAACAACCAACTTGTGTTGTGGCTAGTTGCTTCAAGAAATCATCAAAAACATCAAAAAAATGATTGCAAATGGCAGGCAACATGAAAAAAAACTGATTGTAAGTGGCTGGTTTCGTCAAGAAATCATTCAAAAACATCAAAAAACCTGGTTGCAGTTCAAACCAATGCCAAAACATTGTTGTCTCCTCCTAGTCGGGCACCCTCTGGGGTGATTTGACCCATCAAATCTCAGCAACATTGCACAGATCTAGGTTTTTGAAAAAAAAAACCTCTATTTTCAAGAAAAATAAAGAAAAATTCAAAAACCATTGCAAATCTTGTTGGAATGGGCTGAAATTCACCAACATACTCCCCTGGGATTTTCGAGCACTATAGCAGGGTCAAAAAACCTGCTGACATCATCATGACATCAGCAAATGATGTTAGCAACACAGTGATTTCTGGCCTGGTGTGATCTCTGGAGTATGAATCAAAGAAAAACACTACTCTGATACCAAGTAGATTTGAATAGAAGAAAAAGAAGAAGAAGAAGAAGAGAGGAAAAAAATGTAGTTTTTAATAATAGGAAGCTAGGGTATTCTTCCTTGTTGCATTGTATTTATACTTATATATGTACAAAGACAAAAGTACCCCTTTAGCTTATTACATAACAATAACATAAGAAATAGAGAGAAATAATAAACACTTTCCAACATAAATGTCATATATATCATTAAATATCTAAAATACATATCATTTATACAATTATTTTACATAAAAACAAACAAAGAAGGCATGCAGTAGCTGCTGGTCCCAAAGGAAAAGAAAATAAAGACATCACTTTATAGAAAGACAAAAAGAGTTGATGCCAAATAATATTAAACTAATAATGGGTTCTCTCCTTCATTTAATAATTAAAATATTAAAAAAAATCAAAGTTAAAAGAGCTATGAGAAGGGAAAAAAAGAAAAGAATTTCTCTCTCTTTTATTTTTCTTTTATTAATTTATTTATTTATTTATTATAGAAAATTAGAAAGACTCATTTATATATAAAAAGAGTCTTTTATTAAATAAGGAATAATAAAAATAATTATGGTACATTATTTTTATTTATGAATTTGGTGTAGTGTTATACTATTATTTATAGAAATGTAGAGAGTCTTTTACTTTTGATAAGTTACGACCCCCCACAAACGTAAGTCTAATATATATATATATATATATATATATAGTATATATGTATATACCCACAAAATACATTGTGTACTAGGATCTGAATTCTTGCCCTCAATCGAAGTTTGAAGGCTTCGACGACAACGAGGCGACTTCGACACTCGATTGTGAGGCAACGTTGATTGACACCAGTAGTGAGGCAATGTTGATGGACGTTGGCAGTAAGGCAAAATCGACAGTGAAGAACCCTTCTCAAATGTCGATTGTGGGTCTGTGATTTAACTTTCCTCCATTAGGCATGATAAGGGTGATGCGACAACGATGACAAGTAGACGGCGGCGAGAGCATGGTGCACTCTCTACTTCTCTCTAAATTTCAGATCTGATTTCTTCCTCTATTTTACACACAATAGTGCACTGCAAATCTGCAACCATCCAAGTGGGTTTTGTGCTGTTCTTGTCGACACTTGAAGATATTTCTTCGAAATATCATCAAAATATCGTCGAAATGTTGCAAAGCAAAGCTAAAAAAAGGAATGCTTTCTCAAAATTCGTCGATTTTATCGACATAATCCAATATATCGTCAATATGCCGATATATCTCTCAATAAGTTACCAAAATAAAATCGCAAAAGGATATCGTATCGACCATGCTTGATACGGCGATATATCATCGGTATCGATGATTTTTAAGTCTACCTTCCATATAAGAAAGCTACCTTAGGAGTAGACGCTCAAGAAAAAGAAGGGGGGGTGGGTGGGTAATATGCCCTAGTGGGTGCAGCCTAGGACTTAACATGAGTAAAAAAAGGACTTAACATCAAAATGTGGCAATAAAATGGGATGTAAGAGAACACTAGAGGGCATTCTAGGGGAATGAACCCTAGGAATAGGTGGCCTAGGGGGATGATGTCCACTTGTTCATTTTTTCACTTTTCTTCGATTGCTTTTTCCTTTTCTTAGATCTATAAGAATGTACTTAGAATACGTAAGTATAGTAGATGGTAGCATTAGGAGGGGGTATGCCCAAGGCTTCTTCTGCTCTATGACTTAGTTTTTCTTTGTGCTTGTTTGTTGGAGTGACAACTTGTTCACTACGTGTTGCAATACTTGCAAGCTTGCATTAGGCAGGAGATGTGATCGCATGAGGTGTCAATTTTGCATAAGGTGTCATTTTAGCACAAGATGTTAATGTAATGTTGTTAATAATAAATAAATCTCCAATTAACGCATTTTTTTCCTGGAAAAAATAATCAACTATTTGAAACCAAACCTATTTTTAGAAAGATGATAAGTCGGTTGGATCAAATTTTGAGTAACTAGATATATGATCAGTCTATTAATCGAATAAGCTCGATGATGGTTTCCATGGAACCTAAGCATGATACCTGAAGTTTCCATAGAAACTTTTATAGCTCAATCCTCCAATAGGTCCATTGCAAGGACTTAAATATTGATATCAATGAATATATTGAAGATCCCAAAACACGGATATATCGGATATATCGGATATATAGGATATATTGAAAATATCAATATCGATTTAGAGATATGATGAATATTGTTAGTTAAACAAACATATCTTCATTGAAACTCTAGGAAACAATGATGTTGACTCTAATAAACAATTTAGAATCAAAATATTGCAATTTAAATGTGTATAATACAAGTATGTGTTGTGTAGGGTATAAATAATGTACCGAGCTGAGTAAATAGATAGTAGGAATTTATACAAATTCAATAGTTTATATATAACTTCATAGTTGATAATGTACTTAATATTAGATGTATGATTAATCTATTTTATGTAATTTATAATGATGTAAGTGGTGGAAAGTAAGAAAAATGATATAGATGCTTGAAATGCTGAAGGCTAACCATGTTGCATTTATTCCATTCCAAAAGGGCATATATAAGTCTTAAAGTTATATGAAAGAGTTGCGGGCTAGTTGAAAAGATTTATAAAAATAAAAAATAAAAATCAAGGCTTCACTTAAAATGGGTGAGAAATTTTTAAAAATAAAAAAGAATAAAAAAATAAGAGGAGGCAGTCTGCAAAAGAGTTGTAAAGTCAAAAAAAGTAATAACCCTTAATTCTTAAATCATGGAAAAGAGAGCACAAAAAGTCAATAATTGTTGTTGAACTTTGCAGATTTCACGTGAAAGCTTGAGAGCCTTAAAGCTGCCGTAACAACTACTTTTTACAGGGTTTTATGGCTGGTAAAAAGCATAAAAGCATCAGATTCCATATTTCCTCGATTCTTCTCGATTTCTTCAATTTATCGAGAAAATATTGACGATATTTCGAAATATCGTCGAAAGTCAAAACAGTACAATAAAATGACTAGTATCCTGGATATTTTTGGAATATCGCGATCTTTTCAATATATAGATAATATCGCGATATATTGAACGATATTATGCGAAAAAGATCTAGAAGTAAAATATCATATTGAGACCTTCCGATATGACGATATATCGGCAATATATTATCGATACTAATGATATTTTGTTCCATGGTCTATTCTCATGCAGCAGGAAAGTGTTGAAAACCAGTAAGTTGAGTATGTTCTAAGACTAGATGGTAGAGACACTATTGTTTCAAAGCAGCAGCCATGGCTACTCCTAGAGTACTTTTACGACTGCTAAACCCAATTACTTCTATACAAGACAACTCATCCAAATTTATTCGAATACTATTAGTATTTTGCATACCTTCAAAAATAGAAGATCCACATACACTGAATTTCCTGCAAGAAGAGGCATATACGAGCCGACGTTTCTCTTTACAAATTCTATAACCTACAATAAAGTCAACATGCCACTGAATATTTATCGAAAAAGCAAATGTAACCAAGCATCAAATTGAGTTGAAAATATGTATATTAAAGAGTAGTGGTAGCGTTACCAAAAAGGAAAAATTGGAAAAAAAAAAGTTATGGTAGAACATGATGGAGACATGGTTAGATAAAGAATAAATGTATTAAAATTGATTATTTGAGATAATCTATTGATGAATCAGAGACCATTCATGAATCATAATTAATGTTAGAGCCTAAAATCCTAAGCTATTAGATGGAGGGCCAGAGTAAGTATACGAAGCCATATCAAATTCAATATATAGACGACATGGGATGTGGGACGTCTTAATACTTCCCTTTACGTGCAAGCCTAACAAGACAAGAATGAGCCTACCACATAGACAACAATGATGGGCTTTACAAAAGAAACAAGCCTAATAACAACGACGGGCTTTGATACCATGTTATGTTTCTAACATAATAGCCTAAGCTATTAGGTGGAGGGCCCAAACAGGTATATGAAACCATATCAAATTTTATATTAGACGATGTGAGATGTGGTATTTTCCAACACCCCCTTTTACATGGAAAAACAAAGACGAGCTCAATCACATAAGTTTGAATATGTTTTTTAAAGACTTTTTAATAAGGTTTCATTTCTCCATATTGAGGAGTCATAATTTAAATTTTAACTCCAACAAACTCCTTTTTATCCATATAGATATGAATTTTATTGAATATTTATTTGTTAGTTGTTACGGATATGGGTTGACTATATTAACCAAGATTTTATTAGTTATACAATTTACCATAAATGGAAGATTGAGATTTGTAATTATCCTCAGAATCATGTTTAGGATTCTCCAGTATTTGGTACCATAATTATATGACGTAGCTCTCTAGGCTTTGTGTGTTATGGATGTAGGCCGTAATGGCCGAACCATGTAGTTCCTTGTCTCCTCACTTCTTTCTAATCACTGCTTGCTTGATCATATTTTATTTATTTTATTTTATGTAACCTCGTATCAGAGCATCTCAATCTTGACAGGCCACTATTTGTATTTTGTCAGAGACTCTTTGCAATAGATTTATAATTGACCTCTTCGTCGAATGAGCTTCTCGTCCTCATAAAAGGTTGGATTCCATTATTGTCATCAATAGGGTTGGAATCCATTATCTTCATCATCATTGGCCTGTCACAGTGCATGCTTGTAATTGCAAAGGTGGTTTGTTACCATTGTTGCCATTGGCTACCCTTTCTTTTGGTTTGTAAAGAATTTAGCATGGTTTGAAAGGCACTTGGGTGGTTCATTGTTGCACTTGTACCCATCTTTGATCCCCATCATTGTTGTCAGTGATTGAAGCTCATTTCTAGAAACTGACCATTTGTCACACCCCAATTTTTAATCTCCTTGTAAGCGTTATGATCTTGAGGTTTACATGAGAGTTTAGTTAGGGTTTGGAATGGAAACTGAGCTATGAAGCTCAAGTTGACATTTTCGCCCTTTTACCCTTTTTTGCTTGACGTAATTATTGCATGTGTTAGTTTGCATTTTTATTAAGTCTTTTCTTTTACATTTAGTATTTATGTTGATAAGAGATATGTTGGTGAGCTTTGGTTTGAATCTAGATGAGTTTTGATGGTTAATAAGAATTTCAGCGACTTAATGGCATTTTCGTCCTTTTGCTCATATAGTTTTCAATTGACCTTGGAATTCTTCCCAGATTGTTCCATCATGATCATACCGACATTTGGAATCTATTTATAGGTTTAATTTCATGATCCAATGATTTCGAGATGAATTTGGCTCATAATGGTTCAAGTCGACTAATTGACCCTTTTTTTGGGTTCTCTTAAAGTCTAAGTTAGACTTATGGTCAATGGCATAGCCAAGATTTGATTGAGAGAGGCCAAACTTTGGTTGATGTTTCAAATTTTATCCTAATTCAAAATACCAAAGAAATCAATTGACTACAAATGTTACAAATTTATTTCCAACTTTACAACAAGACAAGAAAAACTTTAGGGCTAACAATGATTTATTTTTTATTTTTTTGATAAAAAACTAGAAGATATATATATATATATATATATATAAAAGTCTCTATCTTAGAAAAACTTTTGATTGACCATTACACCCTTATTTTAAATTTTAAATACTTATTTGCCCATCATATTTAAGCAATTAAGAATGCTTATTTTCTAGCAAAAAAAAAAAAAAAAAAAAAAAAAAAAAAAAAGAGAAAGAAAGATAATGACGTTCACTTCATGAATTCTATATAGCCTCCACTACTATGCATGTCTCCTTCCAACTTCTTATTCCTTTCATAACTCCTAACCATTGAAAGAATTTTGACCTATTGTGTTGAGCATCCATTCTAATGAGTTAAATCAACAAAAAGTAACAAATAATTAGATTTCCATGTTCTGTCTATATATATATATATATATGAGAATCTATCATTTTATTTGATTCTAATTCTTTGTGCCTTTTCAAATAGCTACAAGAGTATCAAAAAATATGTGAGAATTGAGAAGGTTTTGGACTGTTCGTGACATTGTGAGAATATTTTTGTGAAAATGAGGAGGTAAAGATAAAAAAAAATGGGCCAAAGAAAAATTTTAGAAGGGCCAAATTTATGATTAACAAAAAAATTATAGGTGTAAATATATTAAGAAAATAAATCAAGAGGCCAGTAGACCCCTTGGGTTTTTTCTGGCTTCGCCCCCGCTTATGGTTCACACTAGGATTTTTAAGGAAATGAGTTTATTGGTGTTCACCTAAGCCAAATTTGATATTAAATATGTTTCAAGAAGTTTGGATTTGATTTGAAATGAAAATTGGCTAAATCGAGGTTTAAAACTCTTGTTTTGTAAAAATAATTTATGACAGTTAGTTGCTTTGTTAAACCCAACCATTTACCCATGGCAGAGCATTTTTACCCGAGGAGATACGAGTCCTAAAAGGAGTAGGAATTGAAGTGTGCTGAAAAGTAAACAAAAAAGGAGCAAAGGTATCGTGGGACCGTCCAAGGCTTGGACAGTTGACCATGGTCACGTGAGATCATTTCCTAATTTTTCGAGTTTTTTTTTTTTTTTTTTAATACAATTTTTGACATTCTAAACTGACTTTTTATGAGTTTCCTTCATTTTTTTTTTTTTTTTGGTAACTTTGAGTTGCTTGAGGCTCAAAAGAGTCTCTAATAGCACTTGGATCATTAATGAAGGGATTAATCTCAACTATTGAATTTTAGGGTTGGTTTCCTATAATTATTAATCTCAAGTGTTGAGGAGTATCAATACTTGCAATTTGGTGAACTATACAATGCTCTTGGAAAATATGAACCAAGGCCACGTAAATATACTAACCACCATTGTCAGACCAAAAAATCTTAATAGAGTAAATAAATTGAGTCAACACCATTCTATGAAAATTTTGGGAACAAACGAAGGCATCACTTTTCTATTTCAGCAAGTACACCCAAGTAGTGCGGGAAAAATAATCTACTCCCTTCCGTTCTTAATTGACTGTCCTTTTGAAAAAACACATTTTTTTAGGAAACCCTATTTATATTTTAACATTCCAATTGTGCCCTAAAGTGTAAAAAACATTGGAAAAAGATTATACCCATGAGAAAGGGTCTTTTAGGAAAACAAATGAAAAGAATCATTGATTTTTTGAATGAGACAATTATTTTGAAACATCCCAAAAAGGAATGTAGGCCAATAAATAGAATAGAGGGAGTATAAAAGAAACAAACCATTCATACTTAGATAAAGTAACAATACGAGAAGGGCCCAAACATCAGTATGGACAATAGCAAAGGCTCAGAACTTACTTTTATTGTTACTATAAGGAATGATACCCAATAGTATTTAGCAAGTTCACACATCCCACAATGAAATTTGAAGACATTAGTTCTAGAAACAAAGAAGGAAACATCTTCTGTAGTAAAAGAAAAGATAGATGCCCCAAAGCTTGTGCCAGAGCCAAATTCTCTCCATTGGGTCAGTAATATTCTTATAATGATTTGCTTGTTGTAGTTAGAGTTTTTCAGAATGATGATTCAGAAGGTAAAGGCCTCCACTCTTCTTACCTTTGCCAATCGTCTTCGTCATGATAAGGTCTTGGAAAACACAATGAGAAGAGAAAAAAGTCACACAACAGTAAAGATCTAATGGAAAGCAAATTGGTATAAAAATTTAGAACATGGAGAACAAAAGAAAAACACAAAGTAGGAATAACACAAATGGAACCTTCGTGTAAGATAGAACTATAGAAGATAAAGAACCATAGGCTACTCTAACTTTTTCCTTGCATGCAATAGTTTGGTAAGAGGTGAACAATGCAGAAGTACAGGTCATATGACCAGAAACCCTGAATCAATGATCCAAGGTTGAGAAGAGAAAGTAAAAAATGCACCTATGGAAGTAGCACGATTACCTGAATGAGCAAAGGAAGTGGAAAGCAGTGGGAGTTGTATACATCTGTGACATAAGACACTTGAACTGCTCAACTTCTTCTCAAGTAAAACTGAATGTGTTGAATGGTTGAGCCTAAGAACAGGCGAGGAACTGACTAGAACAGTAGAATCAATAGCTGTAGTATGATGAGGCCGGGGTCTATTAGCATTCCCAGAGCAACCTCCTCTGCCCCTAGTGTTAAGCTTTTGTGGAGCCTGGTTCTATGTCCAACCTGGTTTATAGAACCCAGTCCCGGTCCAACCTTGGAGGCCCCTACGGTTTAAATGGGATTTTTTGTGACGCTTAGTCCATGGAGCATTTTCCAGTACATGAGAAATGCTTGTATTTTTTTCTCTAACATAGTGAAAATCGATGCAACTCTGTGGATGTAGCCCTAGTTTAGTCAAACTACATAAATCTGTGTCGTGTGTTTGCTCTTGTTTTTGCATTCTTCTTTATTTTTCGCATCTCACAGATCTTGGAATAGGTTGGTTTCCTAACATGTAGAAAGATCCGACCTATGAGTCTCTAGCAAGTTTCTCTACTGTGCATGGGCTTATTGCAATGGTCACTAAACAATCAATCTTTCTCATCTGATCCATAATCACTTAGTCTATTCCATTCCCTTGGCTTCTTACCTCCACGACTATCTATAGCAGATCTCTCATGTACTGTAGTACTTTTCATAACACCTCGTTTACTCTCTTCTCTTGCTTCACCTAGGCAAAAACCTCCCCGAAGAGAAGGAATGGGCTACTTGAGAAGAATCTGAATACAACACTGATTATACTTAGATCTAAGGCCAGCAAAAAACCCCATAATACGCTCCTACTCCACGAGCTGATGAAACTTCAAGGCATCTGCAAGACATAATGCATGAAAATTCTTATAGTGATCCAATTCCTACCAAAGACCTTGAAATTTGTGGAAATAAGTAGTCAAAGGCTTATCATTCTAATATGTATCATGGATCTCGCCTCTTGACTCAAAGATTTATGCAAGATTCCCCTTTTTAGAGTACATCTGCTCCACCACATCCTAAATCTCCTTTGCGCTTTACATCAAGAAATACCCATTGCCAATCTCCTGTGTCATCAAATTCAATAACCAAGACATTACGATAGAGTTCTAAGCATCTCGCTTCTCATAAGAAGGATCATTCCATGCTAGTTCTACAATCTTTTTAGTAATAAACCCCATATTTCATTTCCTAGTAAGGAAAAGCCTTGCTGACTGTGCCTAGGCCAAATAATTATTCCTATCCAACTTCGAAGTTGTGATTTGGAGGGTAGGATTCTGTATTCATGCCAATTTGACCCATGACCTCTTTAGGTTGGGTTTGATTGACTTTACTAGCCTCAGACATGCTAAAATGATCTTAGGCACTACCCAAACACGCTCATAAACCACCAAACCACACTAAAACAGCACCAACAATGAAGTAACAGGGATCCTGGTCAATTTTCAAAGCAGAAAACAAGAACTAAAGTTGTAAAACGCATCCCTTAGTGGCTGGACAACACAAAAACAGGTGTGCTAACCCACTGTTTGGGGATAAATCACATCATAAACCCTTTTACAAGGTTATAAACCTTTATGGAAAACTCTAGGGTCAATTTTGGCCCCCTCTGGTCCAACCCCAAGCAATAGATTGCATTGAAAGTGCCCCAAAACTCAGATATGAAAATACACCTTATTTTTGCCAAAAATCAAAGAAAATTCACAAAACCATACCCAATCAACTCTGATTGGCCTAAAACTTCATGGCCACATTCTCCTTGAAGAGTTGACCAATAAGGGAGGGTCAGCCTGATGCTAATGTCAACATTTGTATGATGGACGGTAGCAGAGGTGTATTCCAACACTGTTTTACACAAGTTAACGTTGAGGTATTGATGAAAAATGCTCTGATACTAAGTTGGTTTAGTTGCTTTGTAGCTAAATCAATGGACAAATAAGAAGAGAAGAGAAGAGAAGAGGAAGAGAAAAGAATAAGAGAGAGGGAGAAAATAGTGTGAACTGTAGGGTTCCTTTATTCTAACATATTATTTATGTTCCATTCATGCTATAATTACAAAAATACCATTCTTCTAAGTAGAAGTAATAAAGCATAAATAAAATACATCAAGTATAACAAATATTCAACATAAGGATCCCAAAAATACGCAGCCGTTCTAAGAAGAATCAATTCTAGCTTCACATGTAGTAATGAGAACCAAGGACTTTAATATCGATATCGATGGGTATATCGAGGGTCCAAAAATATAGATATATCGGATATATCGTTGGATATATCGATAATATCGATATTGTTTTAAAGATATTGTAGGATATTATGAGTTAAACATGGATATTTTTATTGAAACTTTGGAAAACAATTATTTAGACTCTAATACACAATCTAGCATCAAAATATTGCAATTTAAATGTGTATAATACAAGTATATGTTGTGTAGAGTATAAACAGTGTGATACGCTAAGAAAATAAATAATACAAATTTATACAAGTTCAGCATCCAAATGTTATAGGAGATTAAAATTTATAAATATTTATCATTTACATAATTCTATCACATAAAAACAAATACAGTAGCGAAATTCTTCACACAAAGCTATTAGTCCAAAAATAAAAATAAAAATAAAAATGAAAATGAAGGCACCACTTCGTAGAAAGACAAAAAGAGTTTATGCCAAATAATATTAAACTAATAATGGGTTCTCTATTTTTTTTTTAAATTTATTTAAAAGAACAAAGAAATTCCTTTTTTTTTTTAAAAAAAATTTTTAGAAAGACTCATCCATAGAGAGTCCTTTATCATAAAATATATAATAATAAAAATATATTATAGGAGGTTCAAGTGTCTTTTAACTCCTGGACAAGTCACAACTCAGCATAAAGGAATAAAGGTCAAAAGTCTTAACATATCTATATATATATATATATATATATACACACACACACACACACACACAAATACACTGCCTCAAGCCTTCGACGACACAAGGTGATGCCGGTAGTAAGGTTGCTCGACGACACAAGGCGACGCTGGCAGCAAGGCTTCCTCAATGACACAAGGTGATGCCGGTAGCAAGGCAACGTCAACAGAAGCAAAGGTGAGGCAACATCGACGGCAAAAAACCCTTTCTTGATTGTCGATTATGGGTCTGTGATCCAAGTTTTGAGGTGACTTCCGCTAGGCATGATGATAGAGATGCGACGACGACGACGACAACTAGACCACGGCGACAGCAGCGGTGCGCTTTCTCTTCTCCCTAAATTTCAAATCTGATTTCTCCCTCCCTCTCTCTCTCTCTCTCTCTCGCACAGAGTAGCTCCTCGATATTAGTCGATATATCGACGATATAGTCGATATATCCACGATATAACCACGAGATCTTAACGACAAATCACAGAAATCAAGCGATATTGAAAGAAATCGATATATCGTCGATATATCGCGATATATCGAGTATATCGTTCGATTTTAATTTTTTCCAAATTTCTCTAATATCGCAACAAGATATCGTATCGAGGGTGGACGATACGACGATATATTGACGATATATCGTCAATATATCGTCGACATTTTGGTCCATGATGAGAACAAAGGATCTAAGCGGAAGCACTTAAACACAACTTTGTCACTTGCACTCATGACCTTCATAAAATCTCCCAAAAACTTGGCAAGAGCCTCCATGATTATTTTGAATGTGAATGAATGTTTTTTGAGCCCCCCTCGATGTCAAAATTTCGGAAATCCTAGTTTAGGAAGGAACAGAGCCTCAAATTTGGAAAGTTGCAAAAAAGCGAGCTAAATCTTGCTTTGGAGTTGAATTGAGCATCCACATACTAGACAATCAACCATAAAAAGGTAGACGGTCAATTGTTCGGAGTGTGGATGGTCACCCGAGACCTACCCTTGTTTTGTTTTCTTGCTTTGTCCTCTTTTGCTGTAGTTTTAATTCTATTTGATTTATGGCCCCCATGATGACTAAATTAGCTTGATTTTTGAACATTAAGCATGCTTTTTTTTTTTTTTTTTTTTTTTTTTTTTTTTTTTTTTGAGACCTAGAAATTTCATCCCCCTAACATTCTAATACCAAATTGTATGAAGTCAAGTAGTAAATTGCAAGAAAATTCAAACAAGTACATAAATACCTAAATGTCATTGTTTTAACAAGTATATGTCACGGGCATAAAAGGAAAGTGCTTTCAACATCCAAACAAGTTAGGTGAGTGATGTTTATCGTTTCTTGGATCGGTTTTGTCTTCTTGCTTAGCCTTTCTTCATCACAAACTACATGAGCTGCTCTTATTGGGACCATTGGGTGTGAAGGCTTGGTATAGAAGCCTATATCATAAAATTTTAATATGAGAGTTGGAATTTGATTGTCAATTTTCTTGAATTTCATCGAAGTTAATTGCTTACCGATTATTCAAGCGTGCACTCAATATTGAGTTTGCTAAGCTCATTCTTACAAGATTTTGTCTTAACCCTTTTATAAAGTCAACATACTTTTGAGCATTCTCAATAGACCTGCGATTAGCAAAATGGTAATTAAATATAAAGTTAATGGCATGATCTCTTTGTTGAAAAATAAGTTTTGACTGACATATCCGTCTTGTGGATCAATCTGTGGATTATGGCACCTTATCATAAGCTGGGCAAGTAATCGGTGTTCTGATAAAGTTTGAGCCATTGCATAGATCCACATACCAATTTGGTTGTAGGAGCTCTCTGATGCGATCCACCTCAAGCTCCTCCTCTTTACCCACACTATGGGTCATTCTTGTAGCAGAGCCTACTGTGGAGCTATGTCCTCGAGCTCGATGTCCCTACATGACATGATTTTGGCAGAAAACATGAATTTGATTGGTTTCGAAAAACCGGAAAATACATAAACTTACCCTTTGAGGTGGCATGCCTGTAATCGTAGGTTTCATTAGGTATTGTTGGCAAAATGCATCATAATCTATGTCTGGGAGGAGGAGTTCTTTAGCATGCCACCCTCTAAGAGCTTCAATCAAGTAATCTCCAGAAATGGAATCAACAAGTTGCATGGATTCAAGAGGAATAAATCGAGCAATAGCAACATTTTCATGGCCTTTGACTTGGCACCGAACCTGTTTGCCTAAATACCAATATATGTCTAGTGGACCTTCAAAAAGCAGTCTCTTTGCATGTTAGTTCAAAGCATACTTCTTAAGGAGAGACGACATCCAGAGGCACCATGGATTCCATTCAACCTAATGAACATTGTTTAAGGTTAAGTGAAGCATGAATTTTCAAGTATTGCATAAGAAAATAGTTATTTAGACCGTATCAAGGTTCAGGCCAGCCAGGTAGGCCCTTGCATGGGCATAATCATGATTATGGCGGTTCTAGGCATGAGAAGCGCTACAATCCAAAGCATAGTTCTTTAAGTACAGGCCATTCTACCATTTCTTTAGAGAGATGCGGGCCAAGCTTGAGATATAACTAGCACCAAATATGCATAAAAAGGAATGAAAGTATGAAAGTGAGAAACGGATAAAGACAAAAGAATTTGAATCAAGGTAAGGATCACTATACCTCCCATACAAAGGCTAGCCCTCCAAGATCCTTAGTGATGCCCCGAAATTTATTAGTTATGGATCAGTTCATAATAGCAAGCGTAGCACCACCCCAGTTATACGTTCTTGATTTTGTCAACGTCCTCCATGCTCACTAGCAAACCCAGGTATACCATATTTTAAGTTCCCACTGTTAGGATTATGCCATAGAGCCAATCATAGAGATGATTGTTTAGGGAATTAGGAACAATCAATTGATTTCATTTATATATGTCACATTTATTATTGATTTAATAAAAGGGCTTATTCTATTATGTTTACATGCATCATTTATATTTACATAATATGTCCATGGAATTAGAGTTGAGAATATGAAATTACAAAGGGTTGTAATTTTGAGACTCTAAATATATCTCTGTACTAAACTCCTAAATCATTCCTAGTTGAAGGTTCACTATGATGGACAGTAATGAACCATAGGACTAGCACTTGTTAGGTTGACTTTATAGGAGGATAGCTAGTTTCAAGCTATTTGTGCGGAGACATTACAACCAACAAGTGGGTGCCTATTATAAGAATAGGTACACTGAATGTGACCAGAGATATGAGATAAACTGAATGGAGTTTTAACCTACCTGTCAATCAGTTTCTCATTGTTATAGTGGTACAAGTAATCCTTAGACCTGAGACACCATGGTTGTCTTATGCATGTAGCTTTAGAAGTTTGATAACACTAAGTGCAGATGCTATTCAGGGGTCTGTAAGGGTGTTCATTGGCCCTACTGCTATGTGTGTGAAGGCATGTGAGTGATCAACAAGGAATCCATCACTCTCAGGAAAAAGGGAGTGAATGTCTCATATAGCATTCATTGAATATAACTCATTAAATCCATGGGCCCATGGTAGAATAAATATGGAAAGGAGTTTCCATAAGTTCATCATTGAGTTGATATTAATGAATGAGTATAAAGTAATTGAACTAGGGACTTGACAGACTTCCATGTCCTATTAGTTCAATTGGAGACATTGTGTTGATGGAAGGATGGAATTGTAACCTATAAACTATAACAGAAGGGTTCTTTGTAAATGACTATTCACCTCATTAAGGACCACACCATGAGCCATATGCTAGGTGTTACTCATGGTTAGTAGAAGCCCTAATTGATATAAATGAGTTATAATCAATTAGGGAATTGAAAGGAGTTTCAACTAGACCTTTAATGGAAAGTGTTCCATTGTGCACAACTTGTGCTGTTCCTACTACTTGATGATGTGAACCCAATGGGTCACACACTGATCATGCTAAGAGAGCTTGTTTGTCTATGAGAGAGAGAAAGGGTATAAGTGATTAAAGAAAAGTTCTTTAAGGGGCTAATTTGTATTTGATGCAAACTAGTGGGCCAATTGTGTAATTAAGAGTAATCACACAAATTCCACTAGGGTTAGGAATCCTCCTATGGCCGGCCCTATTAATGGGTTATATAATGCCCATTATGTGGGGATCACATAAGGACAATTCATTCTCCAAGGGCTGGCTGGAAAAATTACAGCTCTCTCTCTCTCTCTCTCCCTCTTCTCCACCTCTAGCAACAACAAGGAAGAAGAAGGAAAGGACATCAAGCTCTAGCTAGGTGTGGATACCGTTGGAGGCAGCATACTTGGGCTGCTCATTCACCGCTGTCCGGAGACAAAGCTTGGAGCAAAAAGGAGAAGAAAAAGCTTGGAGCATAAAGGAGAAGACCATATCAAACTGTAAGTAATTCTACCCTCTTCTAGTTAGGTTTTTGTTTTGTATTAAGCATAATTAAGATTCATGGTTTTGGGAATCATAGGAAAAATTTTATTCCGCCTTTGTAGTTTTTCCTCTCTAGTTAGATTCCCAACACCCACAAGGAAGGTGCA
Source organism: Liquidambar formosana (assembly GCA_039720395.1). Taxonomy (NCBI): domain Eukaryota; kingdom Viridiplantae; phylum Streptophyta; class Magnoliopsida; order Saxifragales; family Altingiaceae; genus Liquidambar; species Liquidambar formosana. The sequence goes on along the minus strand of CM077826.1, from coordinate 29,834,908 downwards.
GGATATCATATAGAGCAAAATTATTAAAGATCCATGTGCGGTGCATCGTCTTCTTGATTACCTCCCACCTCTATACCGAGATGAGTCTCTAGATAATTTGGGTCTTTAAGAGCTTCCTCATAGAATTCTAAGCTTTTGATTCCGAGACATAGCCTAGTAATCATAGTGAAGTCCGTAAGGGTCATGGTCATTTCACCAAAATTGGAGTGGAAAGTATTAATGGGGTCCCCCACCACAACTTGAATTAGGCTAACAAGGCTTGCCGATCGTATTGATCATTCCATAATGAGTTGAGGAATGGACCAAATCCCACATTCTCAATTATCTTTTTGGCAATGGGTTGGAAATTTTCTATGTTAAACCACCATTCTATGATGCCTCCAATAGAGGATCTTGTGCGAAGGTCTATAACGTTGAGCTACAAGGAAAATGAGAAAAGTGTTGTCATGATGTTTCCCAAGTTGAAAATGAATGAGTAAATTCAAGGATAACATGCATACATTAGTGATGAACATGATGAAATTCAATAGGGGGACATGTATATGCAAAGAGCTTTCCTTGAGTTATGGTTGCTTCATTCATGGTGTCTCTTCCCCCTTCTCTAGTTTGTTCTATTCTATTGAATCATTATTATTGCTGTATTACTCTCTTCTATCTTCCCTCTTCACTTCGATCCCTGGTAGCGTGTGATGGCAAGTAAGTTTTTGAGGATTGATCATAAGACTTTTGATTTTCATTGTTGGGTTCTGGAGATGATTTTCTACAAATTTGGGAGAATGGTAGAGGATTTAGGATTTCATTACCTTTAAGCAAGGATGGTTGTGTGTGGTTGTGTAATTGCCTTTCTGAATTGGATTGCGGTAATGGCCATCTAGGTTGGATAAGGAAGTTCAAGTCATCAAAGTGTACTTTGCTATTGGAATTACAACGAAACAAGAATAGTAGAAACGTTGTACAAAGCGCTTCAGAGGTCCATGTTATTGAGGAAAAGCCTTCGATAACCAGATATATTTCATTGTTAATGGGTGACTGGAAGAGAGCTTTTGTCTGTGAAAGAGAAGAAGTATTTGATAGGTGGGATATGATCTAAGTGCCTGTTTGGGATAGCTTTAGAGTAGAATCAGAAGCTGAATCAGAATCAGGGGGGAGGCAGCTTGAGTAAATTGGCCTCAAAATCTCTTTTGGGCTTACAATCACTTTTCTCATTTTTTATCCAAACACTCTTAGAAGTGATTATGGGCCATCAGAAGAGATTTTGGGCCTCCCAGAATCTCATCCAAACAGGCACTAAGTTGAGCTGTCCAAATTGCTGGAGTGCAAAATAACTCTTATTCCTTGTCAGATTAATAAAGCTACCTTCTTCTGTTCGAATTTAGACAAAACCGATTATTTTACGAGGAGTTTTCTTCTCAAAAGTGAAGTCAATATCTCCTTAACCAAATGGGTGCCATAAGCTAATTCCATTAAAAGGCAATGTTTCTTCTTTTATGGGGGTTGGCTTTCAATTGAAGGTTTGCCTTTCTATCTTTGGAGGGAGGAGGTCTTTTTAAAGATCGCTGAAAACTTTGGTGGGTTGATTGATATAGACCGAAAAGCTATAATTATGGATGATCTTTTTTAAGCTCGTATCAAAGTGAAAGGGATTAATCGAACATGGTTTTTTCTCAAATTTTTTGGATATCAATATTGGAAAGGAATTATATGTAGTGCGGGTTTGGCCGTTAAGATATCCTGTGGAGCGAGCGAAGAGCTCTGTTGTCAATTGAAAAGATGGGTTTTTGAATAGAAAACAAGTCCACAATGGAAATTCCAATCATAGCGGTAAGGAAGTCTATAATGGAAATTCGAGTCATACCGGTAGGGAGGTATGGAGATTGAAAGGAGGCGATAGAATTGATAATTGATGCAACGATCAGGAGGTTGAAGACAATGCATCCAAAACTTTCAATATACGTGGGGTACAAGAAGGGATGGGTGTCTATATAGGAAAGGATTCTTTGGGTAATGAGAATAGGCGTGACATTGGGCTATTAAATTCATTTAAAAAAATGCATACTCAGAATGATGTGAACAAGTGTGACTTTGGGATAGTAAAATCATTTAAAGAAGTGCTAATTCAGAATTTCTCTTGAGATGGGTTGGTGGGCTCGTCACGAGGGATTATATAGGAAAAGTGTAGTGTTTTGGTATTGGACAGTGGAAAGTTTTGTCACCTGGATAAGGAAAAGGAGTAGAAGGGGTTAAGGACCAAGGTGAGGCTTTTAATTGTGGGCCTATGGACGTTAGGCCTAGTCATTTAGCATTGCCCGAATCTTATTTACATGGGCCGGTTTTAACAAACTCAATTATGGGCCGTGGAAATGGTTTAATGAATAGCCAGAAGCTAGTTTGGGCACTAAAGGCAAACGTAACCTAGATCTGTTGGGAGTTAACAAGGGGCAGAACCTCTCTTCCTCAGCGGAAACACCTAAAGGAGTAGCTAGGGCTCAATCACTTCTAAGGCTCGAGTCGGATGGAGTCTGCGACGAAGGTCAAAGCCTCAATTGACCATGGTAGGGCTCATTAAGAGGGCTTTCAACACTCGAAGGTGAAGCTAGGGTTCAATCGTCATCACGGCTCATGTCTGAGGGGGAATCCAATGGAGGTTGAGGGCTTAGGTGACCTTCCTATGGTCCGTCAACAGGGTTTTCTTCAATTCACGGTGAGCTCGACGATTCTGTTCTCGAAAAATCATCGGATTTTGATGGTGTCTCTTCGACGGCAATTGTAGATGACTCCATGGAAGGATTCGAGGTTTGCGACGGGTTTGATGGTAAATGCGATGTAGATCGAGAACTCAATTAAGCTTCTCAAGACTCTAGTGGCGACTTATTGCTGGCATTTGTGGTTGAACCATCATAGGAAACTCAGTTCCTAGTGTTCAATCTCAAAAAGGGTTCCTAGTGTTCAATCTCAAAAAGGGTTCCAAGTAGAAGAGCCCAATTGTTTTGTTGATGCCTAACATAGGATCCAAGTTGCTTCTCAAATCAATCTAGGGGTTAGGGCTAGTTTGGAACATTCTTGTTATTATAACAGTGTGATCGAAGGGAGACATCGGCACATCATTAGGGGGTGACGGCACAGGTTTCCTTCCAGAACCACTTGCCGATCGTTTTTTCCCAAGACTTATAACCATATCGGTGTCGGAACTCACGATAGAGATCATCTTCATGGTTTATGTCAGTCGAAGAGTCAATTGTCTCAATTCCGTTGTGGGAAATTCTGCACCATCAGACATCACTAAGGCTATTTTGTTGGGAGATAGCAAAGAGGTGGGCATTGAAGTGGAGAATAAAAGGATTTCCGGTACTCAGGATATTATCGCCGACTCTTTAGATGTTTATGTTAGCAACTCTGGATCAGAGTCATCAGTGAGCGTTGCTAAATTTGCAGTGGATGATCAAAAGAATGATGAGTTTATTGATTTGGTGAGACTGGATGGCCTTTTTGAAGAACTGGGTCACTCTCCTCTTTTCTCTCCTATTACAGAGGTAAATTCTCTTGTTAATATTCAACCAGGCAATCATTTTAATTCTGAGGGGCATATTATTCCTTCTTCTTATTCTAAGGGGGCTGTTGGAGGTTCTTCGGGAAAGGTAGTCTAGTTATTGTTGGGGAGGGTGGTTTGGTTCATATTAATGTGTCTAAAGACCGTGATCTTATTTCTAGGCCTTGTATTAAGGATTGTCCCATTTCAGAGGTCGAACAGCATATTCCTCCTGATGATAATAGTGTTGGCAAAGAATTATTTTTTGTAGGGGAATTAGTTGTACCATTGGGTGTGGAGCAACTTTGTTGCCAGGTTGGGGAGAGTAGGGTGGGTGCTGGTCAAGGCAGGGAGGTATTGGCAATAGAAGGGTTCGACAGGGGGAAAGGAATTCAAGGATATGTTTTCTTTTAGTCTTAATGAAGAGGGGTTGGCCAAATTAAAAGAATTCTAGGGAAAATGAATATCTCTCTCTCTAAGAAAAGGGGTAGAATTCTAGGATTGGGTAACTTGGGAGTGGGGAATAGTGATGTCAAGAGTACAAGTGAGAGAAGGGGTGTTAGAGAGCTAAAAAATCTCCATTTTGATGTCAACTATGAGTGTAGGGTGATGGCTCTTTTGAATGAATATCATTAGTTGGAAAATCAAAGGTCTAGGTTCCAACAGGAAGAGGTATTATCAGAGATTTCTTGAGGAAGAACAATCCGGATATTGTGATTCTTCTGGAAACTAAATTAGAGTTGATTCATAGGACTGTGATTAAGAGCATTTGGGGTTGTAGCCTTCAAGGCATAAAGGGTGGTCTTTTCTACCTTCAAGTGGTAGGTCATGTGATATTTTAATAGTTTGAGATGAGAGAGTTGTGTCTGCTTTAGAAGTTGTTTGTGAAAGTTTTTCTATTTCAGTTAAATTAAGGGACCTCAACTCTAATGAATGGTGGCTGTATGGAATTTATGGTCCGAACCAAGGTTTTAAAACCCGGACCAGACCGCTCGGTTCGACCGGTTAAACCGTCGACCGGTTGAAGGTTCGGTCCAGTTAAACCCATAAAACCGTTTGAAGTAAAAAACTGGGAAAAAAAACAAAAACCGTTCAACCCACTAGTTGAACTGGTGAATCGGAAAAAACCGTTTACGGGTTGGGAGAATCGGCCGGTTTTTTTTTTGTTCATTTATCCATATAAGGCTTAAAGTTAAAAAACTCAAGTGAAAAGCCCCAAATCTCCAATTCCAAATTGACGCTAGGGCGGAGAGGAGTTCTGCGATTGTGCGACTATGCGAATGTTCTGTTGCTTCCAATCTCAGGTAATCTTCTATTCTTCTTCTAATCTTCTCCATCCTCTTTAATTCTCTCCGATCCCTTCCTTTCTCTTTCCTAGTTCCCTATTTTTTTTATTATTCTAGAACCTAGGGTTTTCAAGTTTCAAGTTTTCAGTTTTCATGAGCATTCTTTTTTTTTTTCTTTTTTTTTTTTTTTGCTGATCTCTCTTATAGTTATATAGTTATACTCTTCTCAAGTACTCACTTCTCAGGCCAATAGTGGAGAAATTTGGTAGTAATTTTGTATTTTTGTTATCACTTATTATTTATTAATGTTAGTTACATACTTAGTTACTTCTTGAATATTTTGTAGGAGGATACCCAATAATCCATTACCGGATTACCCCAGTCTCAGAGAACTTTGTAAGTTTGTGTTAAACTATTAAATTATTAAATATTAATCATTAGCATGCTCTGTTTACTTTAAATCTTCATGCTTATTACTTATTAACATGCTCTGTTTATTTTTAGACTGTCAGTTACTTATTTACTTGTTTACTTAGAAATTTATTTGAAGCAAAAATAAATAAAAAGTTAAAGAAAAATATTTATGAAGTAAATATTTGTATTTTTAATATCTATTGCATATGTTTCCTGATGATTTATTGTTGTTTACTTATAAATTTATTAATATCTATTGCACACATAGGAGAGCCTGCGTGTTTAAACTTTAAAATGTCATCTTCTGGACAACATTCAACTACTGCTTCTACTCAAGCTACTCGACAAAAGACGGACCTAGTGTGGGATCATGTTAGGCAGGGAATTGACCCTAAAGATGGTAAAAAAACTTATTCATGCATGTATTGTCCTAAGACCGTCAAAGGTGGAGGGATTAATAGAATGAAACAACACCATGCTGGAAAAAAAAGGTGAGTTTGGGTCTCGTAAAAAAGTTCCTATTGATGTTCGAGAACAAATGTTGGCAAGCTTGAATGAAACTGTTAAAAGAAAAAAAGATGCACAAGAGATGTATGAAACGAATAATCCATATGGACCTTCCATGGAACAATTTGAGGGTGATAAGCATGGAGGAAGACAAGAAGATGATGTTTAAGAAATACCTCAACCTAGGGGAAGGGGCATCTCAATCAATGAAAGGCGTGGTAGTGGAAATAGAAAGGGGGCAGCAATGACAAATAAAGTAAAAGGAAAGGCACATGGCGGAATAGGCAATTATTTTTCTCCAAGAACTACTCCAGGAGCTCAACTCGGTATCAAGAGTGTGCTAGCCAACAAAGAAGCTGTGCATAGGGCAGATATGGCCATTGCTAGGTGGGTATATGACATGTGCATCCCAATAAATGCTGTAAATTCTATTTACTATCAACCTATGTGGGATGCAGTGCTTGCAATTGGTCCAGGATACAAAGCTCCAACAGACCATGCTATGCAGATTCTTTTGCTAAGAGATGCTAAAAAAGAAGTGTAGTTGTTTATTGACTCTTGTAGAAGCACTTGGGCAGATAGTGGGTGTACAATAATGGCTGATGGTTGGAGTGATGGTAGACATCGAACATTAATCAATTTTCTTGTATATTGTCCTAGAGGAATCACATTTTTGAAATCAGTGGATGCTTCTGACATTGTGAAGGAAGCTCCTACTTTGTTTAAGTTGTTTCAAGAAATTGTTGAATGGGTAGGAGCAAGTAATGTTGTCCACATGGTCACAGATAATGCAGCAAATTATGTAGCAGCAGGAAGGATGTTGAGTGAGGCATATAAAAACATCAATTGGTCTCCTTGTGCATGTCATTGTATTAATTTGATGTTAGGCGATATTGCAAAGATGGAGCACGTGTGTGACCTTGCAAAACGTGCATCCAAGGTAACACAATTTGTGTATAATCACATATATTTGTTATCTTTGTTGAGGAAGAAATCCAGACTGACAGAAATTGTGCACCCAGGAGTGACTCGCTTTGCAACTACCTTTATTGCGTTGCATAGCATGTATGAGCATATGCATGAGTTGTAGGCATTGGTGACTTGTAAGGAATTTGTGGAGTCTAGATATGCAAGAGACAAGAAAGCAAAACTGCAGTTGCCATAATTCTAGATAAGAAGTTTTGGAATGATTGCTTAGTTATTGTGAAAATTGTTGAACCCCTCATTTGCATATTGCGTATTGCTGATTCAGATGAAAAGCCTGCTATTGGATATATCTATGAGGGGATGTACAGGGCACGGTTGGGTATTAAGAAAATGTTTCTGCATAAGAAGAGGATTGTACAAACCTTACACAAAAATCCTTAAGGACTAATGGGATCGATAGTTACGACAAAGTGTCTATGCTGCAGCTTATTAGTTGAACCCTGCTTTCCAATATGATCAAGCATCATTTTGCACCAAACCAGAAGTCATGGGAGGCCTTCTTGATGTCATAGAGACAAAAGCCACATGTAGCAAGACGAAGTTATTGAGTGAGACTAGGCTATTCTGGGATCGTTTAGAAAGCTTTGGACGAGAATTGGCTTTTACTACATCTAAAACCACACAACTAGGTAAAAAAATAAAAATAAATATGCACTTCCGTAAATTTATTACTTGTTTTGACATCATTTACAAGTTCAGTATTTTAACACTAGTAGTATTTTACTATTTTGTCCTCATTTCCTTTTTCTTTTTCCCTTGGTTTGTCTTTAAGATGAATGGTGGAGGTTGTTTAGGCATAGTGCTCCAAATTTTCAAAAATTGGCAATTCGAATCTTAAGCCAAACTTCTAGTTCTTCAGGCTGCTGTGAGCGGAATTAGAGTGTCTTTGAACGTATACATACCAAAAAGAGAAATAGATTAGAGCATCATAGGCTCAATGATTTGGTATACGTTCATTATAACCTACGTTTTAAAAGGGAAGCGTTATTGCCAGAGACAATAACTATGCTTCCACGGCTATTGTTTTGAAGAGACGAAATTGCCCCTTTTTAAAGAGTGATAAGAGACGTAAGAGAGAGAATCAAAAAAAGGGAGGAGAGAGGGAGAAAATGTCAAATGTTAGGTGAGAAGACTGGGAGAGAGAATAAATAAGATGGTCGGCTATGGCTGCCAACACCATCTCTCTCCACTTTAACAAACCATCAGAACAACCCCTCTATTCTCTCTACCAACCCACCTGTTCCACTGGTAGCATCCATTACATCCAATCGAGCACTGCCCCCTATTTTCTCCATCTTTGCTACCCAATTAACCCCTTTTCCAAATATAAAACAGAGCAAAAACAAGAAATTATAGGGAATATACAGTAAAAGCAAGAAAAAATGGGTGAAGAACAAGAAAATAGAGGAAGGAAAGGTGATAACTGGGGTAGCAAATCCAAAGGGAGGAAAATGATAAACAAATAAGAAAGAAAAAGAACAAAAGGCCAGGAAAAAAGGAGAAAAAACAAAAATTAGAGAATCGAGTATGAAGATTTAGAGATGAAAAAAAAAAACAAACATAAATCAAATGTTACCGTAGAAATTTGGAGATAAAAGAAGAGATTGAGTGGAAGAAAAACCAAATAAAAACAAAAAGAAGAAAAAAGGAAAACAGCTAAGAAGGAGTGAAGAAGTTATAATACGGAGTAGCAAAGAGAGAAAAAGAACAAAGAAGGGACAGAGAGAGAATGAAGAGAGAACACGTTCAAAGAGGTCAACGCCGGTGGCGAGCATCAACACCAATGTTAACCTAATACTAGGAATTTTTGTTTCTGAGTAGATCAGCTCCTCTCCTCTCTCTTCCTTCTTCTTTTCTCACCTCTTTTAACAATTTTCTCTTTCCTCTCGTTTCGTTATCATCCGGCAAGCGTCAATGTCGTAGTATTAACGCCATTATCTTCCGATTACTCTTTCTGCTCGTTTTGTGTTATTCTTTCTCTTCCGTCTCTTATCACAAGGGGCAATTTCGTCCCTTACGAGCAAAAGCCGTGGAAATAAAGTTATTGTCTCTGGCAATAACATCTCCTTTTAAAAATAGTTATGTCATTTTGTGCTTGAAACTTTTTAGTATTGTTTCACAATTTGATTATTTACTTTCTATGGTTAGTTTCTTACTAAATTTAAATTTTACAGACATTACTACAAAAAAAGGAGTTATGATCCTGTTGATTATGAGAGTATTGACAAAACTGAATTTTGGATAGTTGAGGAGGAAAGGTGAATCTAGATCTTAATTATGATGAGTTGGAAAATATGCTTTATGAAGATGCATCAATCCCAAGAAGTAAGTGGCAACGCCATCATCCACGGGGAGGTTAGTTAAAAAAGAATCTGATAAAATGATAAATATTTTTAAATTAGTTTGACTAAACACAAGTAGAGAAGTAGAGCATAAATTGATAATTTTTCTTATGACTTATGAGTTATAACTTTTACAAATGATGTTGAGGAAGATGAGGCGTTTGAGATTGAAGGCGGATAGATTTCAGATCTTTTGGTGATGAAACTGGTGATTTTGAGTCAAATGATGGAGATGGAAATGGCAACAATGAAGATAATGATGAAGATTGGCTAACAAGAGGACTATCAAGAAGTTAGATCTTAGTAGAAGACAATGATGCTTTGTTTTGGATATTTAGACAATTGTTTTTTTATTGCTTTATGATCTTTACTTCTATAGAATTATGTCCTTATATTTGAGCTAATGAACACATGTTATATGGTTTGGATTAGGTTGCTCTCTTGATTTTTATGATGGCATGCAATACACTTGAGAAGTTGAATTTTTTTTTTTAATTTTTTAAATTTGTATTTTTGTGTGGTTTTTTTTTTTTATTTTTTAAATTTAATTTTGTATCTTTCATTTATGTTTTATAGGTGTAGCATTAATACAGATTAAAGAGGATGTTGTGAAAGTATGGAAAGGCTTTTGACATGATGTTGGATTCTTTCACAAATTAGTGAATTACAAAGATGTCATCAGTACATTACACCTTACTCGTTAGTCATTATGTTTCTATACTTCTAACTTCCTAAGGAAAATGATTGCCTTTATATAAATTTGATTGCCATATTAAAATATATTGATAGTTTGATACCATGTTTTTATTAATGAGTACTTATTTTCTAGACTTAGAATGTTACTTGATGAGTTGATGATTAGTTGATTACAAAATGATATTCATGCTATAAATTCTTTTGATGTTATGGGATTATAAAGAGTGATAAAAGTTGTTTGGAAAATTTTAAGAGAATTTTTTTTCTTTTTACTATTTTTCTATTTATACTATTTTTTAGTTTATAAATTATTAAAATATTAAATATTTATTACGTCATGATGACGTCATGATTCAATTCCGATTTGACCTGACAATTGAACCGGTGACCCTTAACCTGGCGACTTTTCCAGTTCAATGAACGGTTTGGGTTTTAAAACATTGGTCTGAACAGAACCAGGATTAGGAAGGTTTTTTGGGAGGAGCTCCTTCAGTTTGTCTAGGTTGTGAAGTCCGTTGTGGGTTTTTGGAGGGGATTTTAATGTCATAAGGTATTTTGTTGAGAAGCTCAATGGAGTAAGGACTAATAGAAGGATGAGAGACTTTGATCATTTTATTAGAGAATGTGCATTGAGAGATTTACCAAGGGCTAATGCCAGGTTTACTTGGTCTAACCAACACGTGAATCCAGTGTGCAATACGATCGATCGTTTCTTGTTTTCTTTGGATTGGGAGGTGCTTTTCCTAATGTGAGGCAATCAACTTTACCTAGAGTTACATCGGATCATTGTCTAATTCTTCTAGATAGTGAGTTAATTTCGTGGGGCGGGCCGTTCTCCATTTAGATTTGAAAATATGTAGTTGGAACATCACTTGTTTAGGAAATGTTTTGAGGAGTGGTGAAGAAATTGTGATGTTCATGGTTGGGAGGGCTTTAAATTCATGAGAGGTTTTTGGTGATGTTGGAATTTTAAAGAATTCCATTTCTAGCAAAATCAAGGAATTGGACCACTTGGAGGAAGAAGGATTGTTCCATAAGAGTTTAAGGTCAGGGAGAAAGGATTTGAAGGAAGAGTTTGAGGAGGTTAATTTCAAGGAGGGAATTTCTTGGGCCTAGAAAGCTAAGGTTAAATGGTTGAAAAAGAGAGATATAATTAGTTTTTTCACAGAGTAGCCAATGGGACTAGGAAGAAGAAAGTGATCAATAAACTGGAAGTTGAAGGGGTTTAGTGGTTGAAAAGGAAGAGGAAATTGTGGATGAAATCTATAAGTTCTTCTCTTTTCTCTATAGCTCGGATGGAAAGGAACAACCAGTGTTAGAAGGGTTGTATTGGTTTCCCATATGTGAGGCTAGTGCTAAAAAATTGGAGCGACCCTTTGAGGTATAGGAGATTAAGGAGGCTGTTTTTTATTATTGTAGAGATAAGGCCCTTGGACTAGATGGTTACACAATGGTTGTGTTTCAAGAGTGTTAGGATGTGGTCAAGGATGATTTAATGAAAGTTTTTGTAGAATTGTTTGAGAAAGGGATTGTTAACAAGTGCATAAATGCTACATTCATCTGTTTGATTCCCAAGAAACACGATTCCTTGAAAATTAAGGATTTTCGGCCAATTAGCTTGGTTTCATCATTATACAAGATTTTGGCTAAAGTGTTATCCATCAAGTTGAGAGAGGTTTTAAGAGAGACAATATCAAAAAGTCAAAGAGCTTTTGTGGAAGGTCGTTAGATCTTAGACTTGGTTTTTGTTGGGAAGTCCTACATCCCACATTGTTTAAATATAAAAAGTTGATATGGCTTAATATACCTATTTGGGCCCTCCACTTAAAAGTTTAGGCTTTTGCGTTGGAAACTTAACATGGTATCAGAGCCAATTGTTGTTGTTGTTGTTGTTGGGTCTATTTCGTTCGTGAGCCCATTATTGTTGTCCATGTGACAGGCTGTTGTTGTTGTGTTAAGCTTGCACGTGAGGGGGAGTGTTGGGAAGTCCCACATCCCACATCGTTTAAATATAAAAAGTTGATATGGCTTAATATACCTATTTGGGCCCTCCACCTAAAAGCTTAGGCTTTTAAGTTGGAAACTTAACAGTTTTGATAGCTAATAAAGCAATGGAGAGTTTTAGAGTTGGAAAAAATGAGGGTTTGGTGTTTAAAACTGATTTTGAGAAGGCGTATGATTGTGTGAATTAGGGCTTTTTGGACTTTGTTTTAGAGAAGAAAGATTTTGGTGAGAGGTGGAGGAAATGGATTTCTGGTTGTTTGTCTACTACCAATTTTTCAGTATTAGTAAATGGAAAACCAGGCAAGTCTTTTATGGCTTCAAGAGGTTTGAGACAAGGTGACCTTTTATCCCCCTTTTTGTTTATGCTAGTTGCCGATGTTCTAGGTAGGCTGTCGGATAGAGCTAGAGAGTTAGGTTTGATTGAGGGATTTGAGGTAGGTAGAGAGAGGGTCTCTCACTTACAATTTGCATATAAAGTTCTTAAATCTTCAGGTCATTTTACAAATCTTTGAGTTAGCATGTAATGTAAGAAGATCATGTTGAGTTCACTGAAGTAGTTGGTATGTAATGTAAGAAGATCATGTTGAGTTCACTCACGACGACACATAGTATTTCTGACTGATTTCCTCACTTTGTATGAGCTCACCATCGAAGTTGGCATGCAAATGCATTGCTTATGATGCTAATGAAATTAGTATTATGTTAGGGCCCGTTTGGATAAGCTTTTACTACCATGGTTCAAAGTCACGGTCACAGACGCCGTCACGCAATAGTTACGGTCATCACGGTTACGGCTGTCTTGTCATGTCTCGGGTGAGACGCAAATTACGTATGAAAGAAGATTAAAAAAAAAATCGAAAAAATAATGAAAAAATCTTTAAAAAAAAATAGAGCAATCACATTGGAAGCATAAAACAAGTACAACAAATAATCAACATAAAAAAATGGTTAAAAGTATCAAAACAAATAGTAGCGCGCTGTGTAAGTAATAAGAAACTCAATATTTAGGTCTTAGATATATAGAATATAAGTTATATAAATCAAGATCATCCCAAAGATTCAGTTAAATAAACTAAGAATGTAGAAAAAGAAGACTTGAAGGCTAGAATACATTCCATATACGTTTCACCTATGGGTCACTACCATAGTGAGTGACGGTTAGGTTCAAAGTCATCATAATCCGTAGGCCTAGGTTGAGGCAGGTAGTATTGATTTTGAAGGGGGATAGTGGAACAAAGAAAATGCAAAGCCTATGTCTTTGGAGGTCGGAATTGAAAACTAGTGGGCCCTTGGAAAACCTGGTTGGGGGACTTGGGGGTATGGAATATGTGGTCTTGCACTATGCTTCTGCTATAATGTTCATAGCCATAACTTGTCGGGCCACTAGAAATGTTGGACAATCCACCATAGTCAGAATATCCATATCTCCTACTAGTACTTCAAAATTCATTCCCATGTTGATAATCTTGCTGATGATCATAGAAACAACTACTACTGACGCTAGTGGATCTCTCATGCATATAAGGCATTCGTGGACCAGGAATTGGAAGACTACGATTGCGATCACTTCTACTTGTGCTAGTAGATCTCGAAATATGGTTTGGTCTCGATGGACCTTGACCTAAATTTATATCACGCATTTGAAGATCTATCTGAATAGGATTAACACCAACATTGTGGCCATGCCTATGGTCTAGTGACTATCATCATCATCATCAGTAGGGAAGTCAACTAACCGATTCCAATACGCTCTCTTGGCATCCATTGGTCTATATCTATGGTCTATGTCTTGCGTGCTAAGATATCCTAAATCACCCTAAGCCCATGTCATCCCTATATCATAAGCACCACTAGTCCTTCCACCTCTAGCACGACAGCCATAATTATCATTACTTTTACTCCTATTGCTACCAAAGGAATCACTAACTACCACTGCTGCCTTCTGTTTGCCACTACGCTGGGATGTTTCTATATTCTCCCTCTGTTAACGGATGGTACTGTCTCGTTCTACATTCATGAGCGCCCTCCATTGCAAATGCGACTGCGACCACTATCCCTTGGTTCTAAATTATGATGTTGTCCTTTTTCTAAAGAGTGCTCATTAGACCTTGCTGTAACCATGGTTCATCTAGACTAAATCTAAGATTGGGGTCTTCCCTCTCTCTAATCCATTCATCCAATATATCCTCATCATCAAAAATATGGGTAAGGTCAGTGGGATTGTAGCAATCATTTTATCCATTTGTATTAAATTTCAAACCCGTAGTCGTAGATTGTAGTGCACATATACAAGATCTTGCAATTTATCCATAGCTAGACGATTTCGGATTTTAGTGTGGATCAAGGCGAATGTACTCCAATTCCTCTCAGATCCTAAAGAAGAACATTTTTGACTTAGAATTTTTACTGTAATCTTCTTCAAATTTGGAGCAAATCCCCCATAATTAAACCACCACTCAGCTACAAAAACAAATATTAACCCATTTCAATTTATAAATTTATAAATTTTGGAATCAATTGAATAATCATAAATTAATTGTTGATTTGTGTCGAACCTGGCTGAAAATTGGATATGTTCTACTCATCAATGGATCATTAAATTTGCCATTTCTTTCTCTAAACAGCTTCTAAATACAAAAGTACCCGTATTATAATTATGTAGTATTCCTAAAAAATTATACGATAATTAGATTATTTAGAATTTTAAACTAAACTTACTTCATTAATCGCTTTTGATTGTTTGTCTAAATCCAATTCTACACGTTTAATTACTTTTTTTAACCCCGTCCATAACTCCTCAATGTCACTGAACTCTTTATGGTATTGGCAAGCTAGGTTTAAGAAATAGGCTATGACATTTTAATTGTAAAAGTTTAGAAGAATGATTATGTTTAATGAACTCAAATATTAAATTAAATATGTATTTTATTTTATTTTTTTTGTACCTGCAGCATGTAAGTGTGCATGGAGCTGATGCTCCCATCTCTCATCAATAATTTTCCAATACTTCTCATAGCCCTTCATCGACAATTTGATTGCTAATTTTGCTTTGTCCATGCAATTATATACAACCCCTAATGTCGGCTGTTGGTCTTGAAAAACTATCTTCAAAACTTTTACCAATAGCCCTATGACCTTGCAAACTTCTTTTGCCCTTCTCCAAAACTGATTAGTTAGTACAAGATCAAACACAATGCTAGCTAACCCCCTCCTAGCCCTAGCTCGGATATACCACTTAGGAAAAGAGAACATTCTCTTCAACTGTTGTCGATATCTAATAGGCTCTTAATGTTTATGTATTTGGTCGCAAAACAGGTGATCCGGTTAAAGGAGCTCTTGACCTTCTGTGTATTTCCTCATTTCATTGACAAGATGGTCACTATTGTAGGTGAAGCTTGTGATCTTATGTGCATCCTCGATCACAGCCTTCACCATATTTACCTCACCAATCTCCTCTAGCATCAAGTCAACACAATGGACAGCACATGGAGACTAGAACACGTGCTTCCTCTTTTTCATATTTTTTTTTCCCAACAGCCTTATTATCAGTCACAATTTGCACAACATTTTCTTCACCCACCTCTTCAACTACACTATCCATCAAGTGATAGATGTAAATAGCAGTTTTGGACTCCCCTGTTGTGTCCACTGATTTGTGGAACATCATTTCACGGTCATAGTATATCATAAAGTTGACGATGGAGTGTTGGTTACGGGAGGGCACCCATCACACATTAGTGTAGAACCGTATTCTGGCCAATAACCATTCAACTCCCTCAGATAAATTCCCCCAATTTGAAATCCTGAGGGGCCCTAATTCCTGACCTAGTCTGGGCAATGGTATCAATGGTTAGTATGACCCGCTATCAGCTGCATTAAAAGGAATTGCTTTAAACATGAAAAATTTAGAAATTGCTTTTCCAACCTTTTTCACTCTTTCCAAAACATATCCTTCACTTTTTTTATATTTAGCTGATTCGGGCTTTTAAAGAAATGTATCAACCCTTCTAAAATCAGCTGTTGCACTCTGTGAAGAATCTCAAAATTTGAAAGAGTAATGAGGGGTTATAGTCACTTTGACCAAAGGTCCCAAAACCAGGAGGAGTGCTAGAAGGACCAACACCATCCTGGGAATGTCTAAATGGACAATCTCCTATATCAGATACTAAATACCCCCAAAAATCCTCCTCTTGCTGTGTAGTCCTACGGCTCTCTCATAGCCATTCTCAATTCATGCATATGCTTTCTAGACATACCATCATAACCCCCCTACTCCATACCCTGCTCATTATCATCAAGACCTCGCATAGGCCTCCTCTTATATTCAGCTTCGTCTATTGGGCTGTTAATTACTTGTTATTTTTTCTTCTTTGTATCTTCTCTGGCTTTGATGCCTTTTGAAATATGCTTCCTAATGAGCTCTCTCATTTGTTTTAGACACTTAGTACAAACATCAACTTTGGCGGTTACCCCACCAAGGTGATATTTTAATCTTGTGATGCCTGCACTCATAACTTTGCCATAGTACTTGCACATTGGCTTTCGTTTATTTCCCTTAAAGGGAACAGCATGCTCCTAACCGATATCTTGCCATGTCATCCTAAAAAAAAACAGACATTACAAACATTACTACTAATTATCCATGCAAATACATTTAAAAAAAAAAAAAAAAACCACAACTTAATAAATTTAAAATAAAAAAGCTAATGATTTTTTTTAACACGGTTACAAATAGGATTATTTTCATCCTAATTGAAAATAAATTGACATCCCTGATCCCATTATTAAAGATTCATCACATACTATAGAGTATAGATCCACTTATTTCAACCTATAGCTATAATTTTTATTTTTATTTTTCCAAACAAGTATATCATGATAGCCTCTTGATAAATTAGGGTTTGTATATCATGCATGGACCATGAAAGTGATCATGGGTTTAATAGTTTGCTCATTCAAAATTGTTTTGAAAAATTTAATTTTGCTTTCGCTTCATGTGAGAAAACCTTTTAGTAAGGGTGTTTGGGAAGAAGACTTTTGATCATAAATAAACCTTATTATTATTAGAGTTGCTTTGCACTCTTTTATCCTTCTTCTCATTCTATCTGATTGTGGCTGGACAACCCACTTCTATCTAAGAATCAAGTCGTATTCGCTTTAGTTATTTTCTAGTATTTTCTGCTAGGTTGTTGGATTGCCTTGTGGGTATCCCGCTTGCATCAATTTGGATGACATTGCTAGAACGGTGACGATGGGGAGGAGATACAAAAATTGAAACACCATTTGGCTGTTGAAATCAAAGACCTTTGGAGCTTAAAATATTTTTTGGGTATCGAAGTTGCTAGATCTCGAAAGGTATTTTATTTCTTGAAGGAAATATGTGTTGGATCTTCTTAAGGAGACTGGTATACTTGTAGGGACAGAACCAGGATTTTATCTTGGGGGTGGCCAAAGTATGAATAGAAAAAAATTTACCACTCAAGAACAAAAAACATACTAAGATTCAAAACTAAATTAATACATCAAAAATAAAACTAGCATCTATTTAAAGTTAACAAAAGAAAAGACACAAATAACTGTTTCTTAACACATTTCAACTCACTCATCCATCAAAATGGGACCTGACAAGGCAATATTAGAAAGATCAAAACTCAATAGTACAAAAGGGCTTTTATCTTTTGGGTAATGAATTTATTTTGGGCTTTGTCTTTTGTGTATAAACTCAAAAAGTTTGTCTTTTAGACATTGCCTTTTAGATATATAATTGGTATTGGACAATTGGTTATAAAGTAGGAGTTGGGCCTATTATCCACTGTGTTGAAGGAAAAAAATTTAAAATTTTGAAAGCAATGGCCATGTCTCGAGTTGAAGCTTATGTATGTTGTATATTGTTGTGTGTGTATATATATATATATATATATATATTATATAATAGAGGAACCTTTTAAAGTTGGGGGTGGCCATGGCCCCTTCAGGCCTAAGCATGGGTCCGTCTCTGTATACTTGGATGCAAAGCATGTGATATTTATATAGAACAAAATCACAAATTGGGCAATGATATAGAAGGAGTTGTAGTAGTCAGGGGAGATATCAATTACTAGTTGGTAAATTGACCTATCTGTCTCACACTCGCCCAAATATTGTGTATACTGTCGGTGGTGAGTCAATTCATGCATTCCCCTTGTGAGTCTCATATAGAAGTTGTCTATCGAAATCTTCGCTACTTAGAATCTACTCCTAGGAAAGGGATATTGTTCTCAAGACATGATCATTTTAGGATAGAGTTAGCTGCAGATTGGGCAGGCTTTATCATTGATCGGAGATCTACTTCTGGTTGCTATTGTACTTTTGTAGGAAGAAATGTTGTGACATGGCAGAGTAAGAAGTAGTCTATGGTGGCTAGATCTAATGCAAAGGCCGAGTTTAGATCAATGGCTCATGGGGTGTGTGAGTTCCTTTGGTTGAAGATCTTGCTAAAGGAACTAAGCTTCGAATGCAAACATCCTATGTAATTATATTACGATAATAAGGCAACTATCAATATTGTTCATGGCCCAATTCAACATGATCAAACTAAGCATATTAAGGTTGATAGACACTTTATCAAGGAAAAGTTGAGTTCTGGAGAGATTTGTACTCCTTATATAAAAACTGAAGATCAACTTGCTAATATCTGGACAAAAAGGGAACCTAGCAAAGTTTTTCCTTGTTATAGTCACTTTGATTATGACTTTGTTAAAGGGTAGTTTTGTAATTGTAGTCACTTTGATTATGATATATAAATAAATGTTTAGAAGAGAGCAACCCTACGGTTGCCTCTCCCTCTTCTCCTTTCTCCTCTTCTTCTTCACCTTCTTCTCTTCTTCTTCTTTATGCTTTGATTTATACAAAACAACTAGTTCACATCTGCTCCATACATCTTGATTGGGGGAGTCTACAATGGAAAATTAGAATTTAAGTTAGAATTCATTTTAGCAGAATTTCAGATATTTATAATCACCAAATGTAAGGGTATGAATAATAGGCTTGACATTCAATGAAGCGAAGCTTCAGGTTACAAACTTACAACCAATGTTTTGTTTTAGAATTCTATTTATTGCTCTGTTTATTGGGAAGCATGAGATGTAGAAAAAAATAGTCCAAGGGAATATGACTATCAAATTGAAATAATTTTACAATTTATGAATGGTAGGTGGATGCGTTCTTTATGAAAAAAATCAGAAGCCACTATTTAGATGAGGCTTTAATAAAACACTGGTCAATATATTCTAATTATATATATATATATATATGGGCTAGGATTTTTTCCAATAATATTTTACCATTCACAAATGATTGGTTGATGTGTTCTATGTGTAGAAATCAGCAGTCACCAATCAGAGGAGGCACTATGTATTACAAACAGTGTCCCTGCAATATATCATTAAAAAATAAGGGGGGGCATAACGTAGGTTCTTCCAATCTTCTTTCAGCCTCTACATATTATACATTTCTCAAATAATTTTATCACATGGAGCACGAAAAATACAGAAAACACAAGGCATAAGCTAGCTATGGCACATAATAGATATTGTTGTGCCCTCGCTCACTTATGCAAAGTAGACAATCAAAAGTGCATTGCATATTGCTTTCAATTCAGTCTACAATGAGAGGTCTGAGCATTTGAAAGTCAAAAGAAAAGAGAACATATTGAATATCAGTTTATTCTTGAGCTAAAATCAGAACTCACAAACTTATCTATGAAGGTAATTATAGTTTATGTGTCTTATGGAGTTGTTCCTCAACACTATACCACCAGAAACGTGCATCTCCCTTCAATTTCATCTTCACAAACCAAACTTTTATATTATCGGGCACATGGTTCCACTCAAAGTAATCTTTCATAGACATAAGCCAATCAAAGAACTCCTTAGGATTCTACTTTCCATAAAAATCAGCAACTTCAATACGCACCTTTTTTGTCACAACATTAGGTTGTGGGAAGTTTGCAAACCTTCCTACACCCGCACTTCTATAAACTAATTCCACTGGATTTCTTCCTTGAATGATGAAATTACCTCTCCCTTCATATGGCCTCATGAGAGATTGTCTCCAATGATTGCTCTTACCTTCATCTTCAATTGATTGTCTACCTTGATTCTTTCTCAAAAGTTTCACAATTTCATTAAACCGACTGTTAAATTCTCCTTTTTGTGATTTTCGGGCAGCAGACAGCTCTTCCAATTGTACTGAAATATTTTCTTGGTTGTTGGAATTATTATTTGAACTCATGGTTGTAAACTTGTATAAATGTTTCCATTCCTTAGTTGCATGCACTTCAAGCCAAGAATTTTTGCTCTGATACCAAAATTAATGTAGGACAGCTCTTAAAGTTGAGATTAGGGTTTCCTACAATCAAGCTCCAATGGGCTAAAACCTTGCTTTCTTTGGATTTATGAAAGGGGTGGTGGTATTAGGGTTTATGGATGGAATAAGGGTTGATTTGGTGAAGGTTTAAGGGTAAATATAGGGTGAAAAACAAAAAAAAAAAGGTTGCTGGAATTTTTGGACAGAATAGGTATTTCAAGGTTTTCCAATGGTAAAGTGTATGAAAAGGTAGGGTCAAGGTTTATGATAAATGGTAGCGATTATAGGGTTGAAATTGAGGCTAAGGAGAGGGTTGATTGTGAGTTAAAATAAAATACAGCAATACTATAAATAAATTAAAGTAGTAGAAGAAGAAGATAAACCTTAGAGTCTTACCAAGGGTTTCTAGGAGTGTCACCTAGAAAGATCAATGGAGTCACACCATTAATTGAAGCAAAAGCTATAGAAAATTTCGTTAATGAATTGTTGTTATTGTGTTTACAAGCCTTACTTGTTAGTTGTTTGCCCTACAGTCAATCATAGAGATGATGCTTTAGGGATAAAGAACAATCATTGGATTTCATTTATTGTATGTCACATTTATTATTAATTTAATAAAAGGCCTTTTCTATCATGTTTATTCTATTCTTTATATTTACATGATATGTCGATAGAGTTAGAGTTGAGAATATGAAATCACAAGGTGTTGTGATTATGAGACTGTATATATATCTCTGTACTAAACTCTTAAATCATTCCTAGTTGAAAGTTCATTATGATGGACAATAATGAACCATAGGCCTAGCACAAGTTAGGTTAGCTCTTTGGGAGGATATCTAGTCTCTGAGCTATTTGTGTGGAGACACTATAACCAACATGTGGGTGCTTGTTGTATATATATAAACAAGTACACTGAATGTTACCAAAGTCATGAGATCAACTGAATGGAGTTTACCTGCTTGTCAATCAATTTCTCATAGTTGCAATGGTACAAGTAATCCTTAGACCTGAGACACCACAGTTGTCTTATGCATGGAGCTCTAGAAGTTTGATAGCACTAACTGTTTATCCCTATGGGGTTTGCAAGGGTGTTCATTGGCTCTACTGTTACATGTGTGAAAGCATGTGTGTGATCAATAAGGGATCCATCACTTCTAGTAAAAGGGAGAGAATGTTTTCATAAGAACACTCATAAATATAACTCATGTGAATCTATGGCCACAGTATGATAATGATTATGGAAACGGTTTTCATGGTGCATCTTATGAGTTGATATTTTGGGTAGGTTCATAAATGTATTGAACTAGGGATTTGACAGACTTCCATGTCTTATTAGTTCAAACAGATACATTGTGAATGATGGAGGGATGTAATTATAACCTTAAGCTGTAACTGAAGGGTTCTTTGTTTGATAATTATTCACCTTATTTAGGATCACACCATGAGCAATTGCTAGATGTTACTCATGGTTAGTAGAATACCTAATTGATATAAGTGAGTTATAATCAATTAGAGAATTGGAAGGTGTTCCAATTAGACCCTTAATGAAAAGTGTTCCATTGGGCACTCTATGTGACATGAGTGCCATTTCCTACTACTAAATGTTGTAAGCCCAATGGGTCACACACCGATAAGCAAAGTGGGACTTTAAGTTGTGAGAGAAAGGGCATGAGTATACTTAGAATAGTTCTAATGGGCCACACTTGCATTTGATGTAAGTTAGAGGGGTTAATGAGCAATTTTAGGAAATTGCAAAACCCACACAAGGAGGGATTCCCCCTTGGCTGGCCCCCTTAGTGCTTGCTATAAATACAAGCTAGCACTTGATAACTTGAGACTATTCACTTTATTCCTCTCCCTTAGCCAAACCTATTAAGGAGCCCCTCTCTCTCTCTCTTTTCTACTTCTCCTTCTCTAGCAAACCCTTAGGAGAATAAGAAGAACAACTGAAAGCTTTTGCTTGGTGTGGATACCATTGAGGCAGTGCACTTGTGCTGCTCATAGCTGCTTGTTTAAGGATCATTCATTGCTGTCCAGAAATTCAAAAGCTTGGAGTTTGAAGACTTAAATCAACCGTAAGTACTCTAACCCTTCTTCTAGTTAGGGTTTAATGTTTCGTATGAACCACAATCAGATTCATGGGCTTTAAGGAATTGTATTATGATTTTTGTTTATCATTATGTTCCGCTTTGTAGTTTTCCTCTACACCAATTCCTTACATTACTTATATAGAGGACTCTTTACTTGTCAAACAAGGACTCTTACTTTCTAAATTGAGACTCTTAATAAAAACAATCAGAAGGAACTAAATAATTCCTAACAAGGATAGGAATTGACTCTAGCTTATTACCAAACACCTACTAATTCGACTACCAAACAAACCAAAATCTGTAAATTACTAAAACACCCCTAAAATTGTAAAATTACTAAAATATGGAATTTTCACAATTCTTCAAATTCAAGGAGGCTTAAACCAACATGGTTCAACCTTACACCCATGAGAGGTACTCCTCTTCATGTGCCACCTATGGTGGGGCAATGGTTGCATTGGTGGGGGCCGTGGGGCCCACATAACCATTGTAAATCTTCTAAATTTCGCCTGCATCAATACCTTTGGCAAATTAAAGAAACCCTAATGTGTCTATTTCCTTTTCCTTTCTTCTCTAGTTCTTCTTCTCCATCTCGATTGCTATTTTCTTCTTCTTTATTTGCTTCTGTCCTTTTCTTCTCCTTTGTCTTCTCTACTTCTTGTTGTTTCTCTTCTACACCATATCTTTCATGTTGTGGATGTTTGTAAGCTGGTGAATCTTCTTCATCCATTTTGTTGCACATTCTTTGGCTTACGGAAACCCATGCTATGATTCGGAAAGATTAACCCAATACTTTTGTTTGTTTATAACCTTTCCATACCCTTTTCGGCCCTTTTGCTTCTTATGGTCTTACCAATCTAGCCTAGATTTTCCTTGATCTTATAGTGGATTCCTTTTATGTTTACATTCTATTTGTCATACATTAGGATCGTTTGGTATTTTACTTTATTTTTGTGGCTTAATTAACTTCTAAAGAGAACTGCTTATTTATTCTAAATAATTCAATATAATATACTTGGGTTCAATTGACTATTTTTCTGTTTAGATTCCGTCTGGGTAGTGATGGCTTGTTTAATTGGATGCTAAACCTAGGTATATCTTCATAAAGTTTTCCGAAAACAATCTCAAATCATTACAAAATCCTAGGGATGCATTACTAAACGAACACGTGAATACGCCAAGAGCAATTTACATGCATTTCCTAAAATAGAGTTCATACCAATGACAATATTCAGTCCAAAATACCCAATACAGCACTTTGCCCAGGTATTTGTGTGATTTGTAAAAGCAACAGTGAGTCAGCGAAGATTTGTTTCTTCACTGCTCCTCTGCGTATTGGATTTGGCAGCATATGTTAAGTTTGTGTGGGGTGTGTTGGGTCTCTCCCTTAAATGCCTCTGCTATGTTGGTCTCTTTTAAAGGTTTAGGAGGACAAAGAGAGGCAAGATTCTTTGGCCTTGTGCAGATTTGGCCACTTTTTAGGTGCTTTGGTTGGAGAGAAACAATTGGATGTTATGACAAGATGGGTTCAAAGGAGACTATTTGAGAAAGAATTATACTCGTTGCATCTCTTTGGGCATCTGTTACTAATGAGTTTAAGGGTGTCTCCCTTAAGGTTATTTCTCGAGATTGCGTTTTGGTTTGCTCTTCTGATGGCCAGAAATTTCGTGTTATCCTAGATTGGAAATCTCCTCCTAGTGGGTCCATCAAATTCGATTTTGATGGATGCACTCTAGGGAATCCAGGGCAGTTGGGTAATAGGGGCATTTTCACAGATTGTAGATGGGAGCCGACTTTCGCATTCTTGTGCCAAGCGGGGGAAGGTTTAGCATTGAAGACAGAGTTACTTACGCTTTTAGAAGGGTTGGGAGAGGCCTCGGGTATGGGTTTGAACCTGCTTATAGTGGAAGGTGACACTTACAATGTCAGGATTTTTTAGAGCAAATAGTGTTGCTGCCTGTAGATTTGGTAGATACAACAGAGAGTTCCTTGACTTGGCAGGTGGTTTAGCTATCCATGCCAATTTGGTGGCTAGGGTAGCTAATGGGAAAGCAGATGATTTGGCTAAAAGGACACAGTAGTCTTTTAGAGGCCCTTTTCTTTTCTTCCTCTATGAGGCCTGTCTCTCTTTTATATTTTTTTCCCGATTGGGCTTGTATAGCTTTGGGTATAGTTTTTGGTACTCCCACCATCCCACAAAGGTAGTCCAGTTTTGCTACTTTTTTGTCCTAAAATGTTTGTCCACTTTGAAAAGTCAAATCATAAATTTTTTTAAGTTTCCTACACTACCCTTTGTTATTTCAATAATTACTTTCAACACAAAACCCAATACAAAAATGAGAGGGTATTTTTGGAAAGATAGAACTTAATAAATGACAAGTCAATGCAGTGATGGCCTTTTCTTAACCTCCGTGTTTTGTCAAACATGGCCTATCTTTGTGGGATGGAGGGTGTACTATTCTTGGTATAGATGGTGATATTTGATGTAGGTTTTTTTGTATGTTTTGCCTTCCAAGAAAGAAAGCTCTCCCTTCTTTGATGTACTTCTCACGTAGATTAATACAATCTTGTTTCTTATCAAAAGTTAGAAAAGAAAACAAAATTAAGAAAAGTTAATATGTCTATACTAAATTGAAAAATACTACAATAACTTCCTTGGATATAAGTACTAGGGACGACACCAACAATCTATTTTTCTATTTGTGCATACTAACACATTGAAGTGCTTAACCCAATTTGGTAGGCTCCTTCACAGAGAATGAACGTGTAGCCACCACAAAACATGAAATAAAATGAGTTCAGGCTTGGATTTGCATATTATCTATTATAAACTGCATAAAAGTTCAAATTTCTAAAGGAATTATATACAACCAAAAAGGGAAAGGAAATTCTGCTCATAAGATATACCCCCAAACTCCAACTCATAAATTTTGCTGAAAAGAAACAATTGGATAAGTGCTGTCAGAGTAAAATTATGACCATTGGCTATAATACTTGTTCCAATCAACTAATCCATTCACATATATTATGAATTCTTAGCCCCAAGTCCCCAACTAGATTAACATTGACATAGGAAAAGAAACTTTTACCAGATGGCACAATCTAACATACCTGCTCTTCAGCTTCTTGTTCACTGGTTGTACTTCGAAGCACCTTTTCTGTCAAGCCTTAATTGAATGCAAAAAGTTACGAAATCTAGATGACCCAACAACAAAGAATAAGATCACAATATGTGCAATATGTAGCACCTAAGGCCAAAGACATAACCCAAATGAACTATGTATTACAGCCAAAAAATGCTTACTCTTGAGTAAGCTGCTTACCACTTTCGGCATGATGATTTTGGCACCATTCCCCCATTTTATCCAAACACTCCTTAGTTTGATAGATAACCAAATCAGGACCCTGAATATGGCAAAGCTAGATTTAATTGTTGAGAAAAACACACAAGAATCACATTATCAAGAGGCCACCATGTTTAGTTTTGAAGCTTCAAATCTGTTCAAAATCAAGAACTTGTGATAGGAGCATTCAAGGTCCAAGAATAATGAACTTATAGTTAAAATTGTTCAAAGCAAGGCTAGATACTAACATAAATATAGCCTAACATTGTTCAAGAAGACATTTAAGGTTTATGTGAGGACCTGATCGTTAACTTGTACTATTAGATGACTAATGCATGGTTAGCATTAGTAAATCTATGTTGGTGGATGATTTCATGCATAGCATTGCATGTGTATGATTTGGACATGTTTTGACATGTTGACACATTGATTACATAGATTTTGGATGATCTCATGGATTATGGTAACCATATAGTGCATAGCAAAATGATGGGGGCACAGACCTATCCCATGTCTCTATTGCTTGAAGACCAAGATTTACCATATTAGTTAGTTTTATAACTTTTATTTATGGAATTTCAAGATTGTTGCATTTTTAATTTTCATGAATTTAGGAGAAAGTATTACCATAGTTGATGTGTTTGGAGTCTATATAAAGATTTCATATCTCTTTGATAAAATCAACCATAGATTAATAAAAATTGAGTTTTTTTAGGTGTGGTACCAACTCCATAGCCCCTAAGTGCCGACTTTTAGGGTTTTTTTGCTTGTTTGGTGCCGACTCCAAACCCCCCCTAGGTGCCGACTCCTAGGGGTTTACTTTCTTTTCAAGCTTCTTTTCTTTTCTTTTTTCTATTTCTTTTTTGCTCTTATGTGTTTTGAGGTTGTCCTGTGTCAAATTTGATATTAAAGCATATCCCGATCCCTCCCTCGCTTAATGCAATTGATTTTCTGCCTCCACCATAAAACCTTAGTGTCCAGCACACAAACCAGTTAGAATACTAGGTATAAGAGTTTAGGGTTAGGGTTTACTTGAAGATTGAGAAGTAGAAGAAGAAAGGAGAATAGAGTTTGTGAAGGAAGTGTGTTGAACCATACCCTCTCTCCCTTTTACTATTGTATATATATGAAAGACATAATAAGGTAAGTTACAATAATACCCTAAACTTAGGGAAAGATAAATAAAGGAAAAAAAAAAAAAAAAACAAAAGTTCTAATACTTTAACACTCCCCCTTAAGCTGAAGCATATAGATAAAAAATGCCTAACTTAGAAGAAAGCTGTTGAAATGGAGCACGAGCCAAAGGTTTCGTAATATTATCACCCAGCTATGGTTGGAGCTTACATAAGGAGTAACAAGCTCCTTCCATGACAATAAGTCCCAAATATCACCTCAATATGCTTGGTGCGATCATCGAAGACAAGATTATTGGCAATAAAATAGCAGCTTGATTATCAAAATACATCTTCATGGGAACACGAACAGCAACACCCATATCATGAAGAAGTGATCGAACCCATAATAACTCCAAAGCAATATGAGCCATAGCTCGATACTCAGCCTCGGCACTAGAATGAGCTACAACATCTTGCTTCTTACTACACTAAGTAACAAGATTGCTCCCAACAAAGGTACAATAAACAGAGGTGGACCGACGATTTGAACGACTACCGGCCCAATCAATATCATTAAATCCGATCACAACTAAAGAAGTTGAGGGCTTATACAATAAGCCTTTCCCAAGTGCACTCTTCAAGTAACGCAAAATTCGACAAACAACATCAAAATGAGGATGATGGGGAGCATGCATAAACTGACTAACCACACCAACAGCATAAGTGGTATCAGGATAGGAATGGCAATGGGGCGGGTCGGGGTCGGTTTGCCTATATACCATCCCCGAACCGCAGACTAATACCCTATACCCAAACCTGCCCCTAAACCTGACAGTTCAAAAATTTTATTACCCATCCCCGACCCTATGGTTTTTTAAGAAACCCGTCCCCGCCCTGCCCCGCCCCGCCCTTTTTTTTTTTTTTTTTTTCCCTGCTGAAAGACAAATAAACAAGCAACCCCTGCCTAATTCACTTTCTCCAACCCCAAAAAATCAATCTCCTTAAGCAGCCATCAAACAAATATAATTTTATCAAAGATAAGTTTCAACAACAATTATTTTCAGCATAATCAATCGCAATCCCAAGATAAATATAGCGAATATATAATCTTTCAAATTGGTCAAGATTTCATCTTCATGGGTAAAATATGCTTATTCACTCTTAGTTCAAATTTCAAAAGCATAGACATTATAATCAATTTCAACTGAAAATTAAGTTGTTAAGGAAGTAACCTCTGTGAGAAAGAAAAAAAAAATTAACTCATACAGTAAGGACGATGAGTGATGAGGGCGCACCGTTGTCAGTTGCAGCGGTGAGGTACTAAGGTGAGGCGATGCCGGCGAGGGAGGGAGATTGGAGTCTGGAGATTGCAGACTGGACTCACGGCGATGAGGCGACGCCAGCGAGGGAGGGACAGTGGAGACTGGAGCAAGTGGACTAGAGCAGTGGGTGAGCCCTCACGGTGATGAAGCGACGCCGGTGAGGGAGGGAGAGCAATGCCATTGCCGGCGAGGAAGGGAGAGCAGACGAGTAGTGTGGTTAGGGTTTCGTTTGGGGAAAATGGGAAATGTCTCGCTAAAAAACTTCTGAATCCACCGAGAAACCCACCCTATAAAGGATTTTGGTTCTCAAGGTTGAAGATTGAGAGGAAAGAACGGAGGCTTGATGGGGAAAAATGAGGAGGCAGAGAAGGAGAACTGGAGAAGAGAAGATAAAACAGAAGGAGAGAGAGAGAGAGAGAGAGAGAGCAGTTCTGAGTCTTCTGACGTGAGGGGAGGGTTGAGGGGACGGATGAAAAGGAGAGAGAAAGAGAGAGAGAGGATAGTAGAAAGGGGTGGGTTTCTGACGAGGCGCGAGAACCAAGGGAGATAGGGTGAGAGTTTGGAGGGAAGGGACGAAAAAAAAGGGAAAATTACTGGAAAGGGACGGAAAAAAAGCTAACAATAGATATATATGTAGGGGTAAATGGTAAAATTATATGCGGTTCGGTTTGGTTCATCGGTTCGGTTCGGTTCGGTTCACGGTTCGGGACTTAGTAAATACCAAAACCGAACCGAACCTGATGGTTTTTTTAAAAAAAATCCTCATACCCGAACCAAGAACCATAAAAATAAAAAAAAACCCGCTCTTATGGGGCCGGGGCGGGGCGGGACATCGGTGGGGCGGGGCAAAATTGCCATCCCTATATCAGGACGAGTAATAGTAAAATAAATTAACTTCCCAACTAACCGACGATAGTGACTAACATCAGAAAAACCTGTTCAGCATCAAGTTTAACAATAGCATCCATGGGAGTATTAATAGGACGAAAACCCAAGAGGCCTATCTCAGACAAAAGATCAAAGACCTATTTCCGTTGAGCAAGAGTGATACCCTAAGAAGAACGAGCAACCTCAATCCCAAGGAAATATTTAAGAGCACCAAGATCTTTGGTTTGAAAATGCTTACCCAAATAAAGCTTCAAATCTGCAATACCCATAGAATCACCCCCAGAGATAATAATATCATCCACATAAACAATCAGAATAATGGTACGAACAGAAGAGTGACGAACAAAAACTAAATGATCAGAAGTTGAACGTTGAAAACAATACTGAAGGGCAACAGCATTGAAGCGATCGAACCAGGCACGAGGTGATTGCTTAAGACCATATAATGCCTTTTTCGACCGATATACAAGATGCTCATGACCGGCAACAATATACCCAAGAGGTTGTTCCATATACACTTCCTCGTGCAAATCACCATGAAGAAATGCATTTTTTATGTACAGTTGATACAAGGGCCAAGATCAACTAACTGCTACAGAAAGTAGGATCCGAACAAAGTTGAGACGAGCAACAAGGGAAAAAGTCTCCAAATAGTCAACAGCATAGGTTTGGGTGTAACCTTTAGCAACAAGTCAGGCTTTAAGGCGCTCAATAGAACCATCGGGAAGATATTTAATGGTGTAAACCCAACGACAACCCACTGTTTGTTTCCCAGGAGGAAGAGATGTGACCTCCCACGCCTGATTCTTGTAAAGAGCACTCATTTCCCCATCCATAGCTTGCTTTGATAACGCCTGTTGATATAAAGAGGGAACAAAAACATAAGACAAAGAACAAGCAAAAGAGTATAAACAAGGGGAAAGACGATGATAGGATAAAAATTGAACAATAGGATGTCGAGTACATGTCCTTTTACCTCTGTGAAGAACAATAGGTAAATCATCAGTGCTCAAAAAGAGGCAAGCCAAGATCCGTAGACTAAAAAGATGTAGGAACAGGCCATAAGAAACAACGCGCCTATCTTTAGATCACTGATATACCTACAATGGAAGATAAGGAGTAGAGTAACCTAGAGGAGAAGTGACCATAGGTGGAGACATAGGCATTGGAAGAGTAGGAGATGATAGAGAATGTTCCCTCTCACAATAAGAGATGAGATCAGATGAGAAAGTTTGACCGGTAGAGGAGAAAAATGAGGTAAACTAAAAAATGTGACATCAGCACTCACATAGTACCGACAAGTCTCAGAACTGTAACGACGACAGCCCTTCTGAGTACGAGAATACCCAAGAAAAACACTTTTATGAGCCCGATGAGATAATTTATGCATACCAAAATCAAGTATATAAACAAAGGCTACACAACCAAACACACGAATAATAAGCGAGAAAAGGGGTCGATCAAGATATAAGAACAAAAAAAGAGATTTATTATTCAAAACAACTGAAGGCATTCTATTAATGAGATAGCAAGCAGTAAAACAACATCAATTCAAGTACGAGAAACATCCACTAAATGACGGTGTTTGCGTTTAGTAACACCATTTTGCTGTCAAGTGTGTGCACAACTAGTGTGATGAATAATACCTCTATCCACACAAAAGGAATGCATAACAATCTAAGTATATTCTAAAGCATTATCAGATCAAAACACCTTCACATGCTTATCAAATTGAACAAAAATTTCATTATAGAATTGAAGAATAACATTAGGCAATTCAAATTGATCTTTCATTAAAAATAACCATGTCATTCGTGAATAATCATCAACAATGATAACAAAATAATGAAATCCATTTAAAGTGGAAGTACAAGAAGGGCCCCAAATATCTATGTGGACCAATGCAAAAGACTCAGACTGACTAATGCAATCACTACTGGAGAAAGAACTACGGTGATGCTTTCCTAACTGACAGGCCTCACATTCTAATTTAGACACAGGACTCAATGAAGGAAAATCTTTCTTGAGTTTAGCCAAAGAAGGATGACCGAAGCAAAAATGCCACTAGAGAGGAGAGACAACAGCAGTCAATGCGGACGACCAAGGGAAACCGAGCTACCAGGATCTAGATAGTATAAGTCATTTTTCTAATGCCCCGAACCAATCGTCTTCTTGGTCTTGGGATCCTAAAAAATACAAGATGAATGAATGAAAATAATGTTACATTGTAAAGCTTTAGTCAACTGATTGACAAAAGCAAATTAAAAGGAAAATTAGGAACATAAAGGCTTAAAGGTAAAGATAAAAAGTCTACAGGATGAAGGACACCTTTACCATGAATAGGCCTAGAAGAACCATCAACTAACACAATATTATGATCAACAGGGGTTAAATAAAAAAAATAAGAGGATAAACCTGATATATTGTTGTTAGCCCCAGAATCAATAATCCATGGCATAGGTGAAGATGCTACACACGTGAGATTACCTGAATTACCTAAGGTAGCAGTGGAAGAAGAAGGCTGTGAAAGAGGAAGAGCAATGCGCAAATGCTAGACGAGCAACTTGCCAAGTTGAGTATCAAGTGCATTACGAGAACTAGAACTAGAAGCCGCATATCCAAGAGAAGTAGGTTGGGACCGAGGCTGTGGCTGTGGTTGGACTAGACCCTCAATGACTTGGTTCACATAATTAGGCTTGCCATATTTCTGAAAACAATATGGTTCTATATGATTGGTGCCACCACAATAGTCACATTTCCTATCACCTCGTCCACTAGAACGACCACCACCACGAGTATTTCCTCGAAAATTACGGCTACCACGAAGACCCCTCAAAGGCCACCTTGACTGCCACTATTAGAAACCAAAGCATTAGTCTCTAAAGGAGCAGGTGAACCAAGGTGAACCAGGCATAGTAAAACGTTATCCCAAAGAAGAGTACAACAACTGAGAATACGCATTAGCAATAGTAGGCAAGGTCTCACTAGCAAGGATCTAATCCTCAAAACTACAAAAGTTGAGTCCAAGCCAGACAATAAACAAGAGATCATAAACTCCTCCCTTCTATTGCTCCAAATCAGGTATAAAGGGCCAATGGTGTAACAAAATTGATCCCATAATTCTTTAGACTACTATAGTACTAAGCCAACGGTTTCCAGACTGTTTGGTAGTAAAGATATGCTCGAGAAACATTGCTCCATTGAGAAAAAGAATTAGCTATAGACTCCCAAATCTTCTCATACGAATCACAGAATTCAACAGTAGTGGCAATGTGGGGTTCCATACCATGCCAAAACAAGCCCATAACAACTGAATTTGCACATATCCAATCTTCATAAGTTAGATCACTAGAATTTGGAGGATTATAAGTCAAATATTTCAACATCCGATGTCCACGTAAGTAAACGAGAGCAGCATGTGCCCAAGCCATGTACAACCCATTCAACTTTTTGGACGAAACGAATTCAGGCAAATCAAGATCCTTGGTAACGAGTGTTTTCTGTTCAGACTTGCAATTGAGATATCCTAAACTTGGATAGCAGTTTTTCTAATTGCGGATTAAAGCTATTATGTTCTTGATTTAGGCTATTTTAACTTCGGACTGCACATGCAACCTAGAGTCATTCGATTCAAACTCGACAGGGTCAAGTTTCTCCCACCCCAAGAGAGTTGATGGGGACATGGATCTAGCCCATGTCTCTATTGCTTGAAGACCAAGATTTACCATATTAGTTAGTTTTATTTATAGAATTTCTAGATTCTTGCATTTTTTATTTTCATGAATTTAGGAGCAAGTATTACCATAGTTGATGCATTTTGAGTCTATATAAAGACTTCATATCTATTTAATAAAATCAGCCACGAATTAATAAAAATTGAGTTTCTTTAGGTATGGTGCCAACTCCATACCCCTAAGTGCCAACTCTTAGTGTTTTCTTACTTGTTTGGTGTCGATTTCAAACCCCCCTAACTGCCAACTCCCAGGGGTTTAGCTTCTTTTTGCTTCTTTTCAAGCTTCTTTTCTTTTCTTTCTCTCAATTTCTCAATAATCGCATCAACTTCGATTTTAGAGCAAACTTTGATTCGCCGCACCTCTGCTAAGTAATTGATCGTATTTTGTGAAGTACGCTATGTTCGAAGAAAAGCCTAACTCATCAAGTTCAGCCACATGTAGTGCATGCTTGTGTTGAGTATATGCTTGCAGTTTAATATTTATGAATTGCAAATGCTATTTCTTCAGAGGTTTAAGAAGGAGTAGTTTGGCAAGTACAGATCTATGGCATAAGGAATTGTTCAATTCTTTGAAGAATGTGAGGATGTTACAAAATACTTGGGCATGGATCTTGCACCTATTACTAATAATTTGGGTGTTGAAGAAATTGTTGTGCAAGAATCACAACCTGAAGAGATCAACTTGTCAGATTTTGTTGCATGTCCGTCCAATTTGCTCGAGGTCCAACTAATATATTTTCTTGGTATTGATAGCTTTGAGTTGCCGTGTGACCCTTATTTGATCAAATTCTTTGCCAAATTTAAGATTATATATCAAGTTGAGCACTTTGAAGCTGAGTTGCTTCAATGACTCAAGCAATTGGCCTATTCAAAGTATTTGTTTATTTAGAAAGGCCGGATTTAGTATCTCAATCCCAACTCAAACTCGGAGTCGAATTTTTCCCAGCCTAGGAGAGTTGATATGGACATCAAGCACAACGTGCAACAAGGTGATCTAATTCGTCCTGTTAACTTGTAAACCAAGGCTTTAGTATATTTATTTTAGGCATATTTATTTTTAAGAATAATTAAATTATTGCTTTTTAAATTCCTAGACTTTTTTTTCCCCTTTTTTTTTTTATAAAAAACTCATTGTATTGATCTGAAAAGATAAATCCAAAATTGGACAAGGAGTCCAAATAGCAACCCAAAAGAGAGAACAAAGCTCAACTCCTACAAGCCAAGTAGCAAAAAGAAAACAGGCTAACACATGCTAAACCGAACACCAGCAGCCAACGAGCAAAAGACCCAAAAAACAGTTCAAAGGGGGTAGAAATGGCCCCCAAGAGCATTTATCTTACCAGGCTTTGAAGCACAAATCTCAATCCAATTCCTCACAAGCAAAAAGAAAGGAATTCCTTCAAAAGAATTGTGCACTGAAGCCCATAAAGAAGCAAGAAAACACACCCTATCCAACAACCCATCAATCTCCTCATGAGTGTCCCTAAAAATCCTAGCATTCCACTCAATCCAAATCACCCAAACAAGGGCCATCATCGCACTTCTCCATAAAGCCTTTGCTCTTTTGGAGCGGCCTAAACCTCTTAAATCAGCCTCGAGCAAGCCACCAACAAACTCAGGTCTAACCCAACTCAACCCGGCAAGGAGAAAAAGGTGTTGCCATAACTCAATTGCAATGTCACAGTGAAGGAATAAATGAAGTATGCACTCATAAAATTTATTTGGAGGACAATGCTAAAACCTCTAGGGAGATGCAACATAGGTTGAACCCTACAATGAAAGATGTAGTAACTGAAGTTTTGAAATTGTTAGATGTGGGGATCATTTACCCCATAGCTGATAGTAAATGGGTGAGTCCTACTCAAGTTGTACCTAAAAAGTCTGGAGTCATTGTAGTCAAAAATGAAAATAATGAATTAATTCCCATTCGTGTGACCACTAGTTGGCGTATGTGCATTGACTATAGGAAGCTTAATTCTGTCACTAGGAAAGAACACTTCCCTTTACCTTTTTTGGATCAAATTTTAGAAAGAGTAGTTGGTCATTCCTATTACCGCTTTTTAGATGGATATCCAGGTATTATCAAATTGAAATTGCACCTGAGGATCAAGAAAAAACTATCTTTATATGTCCTTTTGGTGCTTTTTCTTTTAGAAGGATGCCATTTGGATTATGTAATGCTCCTGCCACTTTTCAAAGATGCATTGTTAGTATTTTTAGTGATATGGTAGAGAATTTTCTTGAAGTTTTTATAGATGATTTTTCTGTTTTTGGTGACTCATTTGATGATTGTTTATCTAATTGCAAATGTGAAGAGAAGAATCTTTTGTTAAATTGGGAGAAGTGCCATTTCATGGTTTCAAAAGGGATTATGCTTGGTCATATTGTGTCTTCTAAAGGAATAGAAGTGGATAAGGCTAAAATTGAATTAATTTCTAATTTGGCCACGCCAAAAAATATTAGGGATGTTAGGTCATTCTTAGGACATGCTGGATTTTATAGGAGGTTTATCAAAAACTTTAGTGCAATATCTAGACCATTGCGTAACCTCCTATCTAAGGACACTCCTTTTGAATGGACTGAAGCTTGTTAAAAAGCTTTTTTAAAGCTTAAAGGCATGCTTACTTCTGCACTTATTATGCAACTACCCATTGGAATCTACCTTTTAAAATAATATG
Organism: Liquidambar formosana; assembly: GCA_039720395.1. Classification (NCBI taxonomy): domain Eukaryota; kingdom Viridiplantae; phylum Streptophyta; class Magnoliopsida; order Saxifragales; family Altingiaceae; genus Liquidambar; species Liquidambar formosana. Next base: position 29,799,630 of record CM077826.1, on the reverse strand, counting down.
TGATGCTAGTGATTATGCAATTGGGGCTGTTTTGGGACAACTGTAAGGATAATAAACCTTCTGTCATTTATTATGCAAGTAGAACTTTGAATAGTGCTCAAATGAATTATTCCACAATTGAAAAGGAATTGCTTGTAGTGGTATTTTTCCTAGATAAATTTCATGCTTATATTATTGGTTCTCTTATTGTTGTTTTCACTGACCATGTAGCTTTGAAATATCTTCTTGCCAAGAAGGATACAAACCCGTAATTAATTAGGTGGATCCTTTTACTCCAACAATTCAATATCACCATCAAAGATAAAAAGGGAGTAGAAAATGTGGTGTCAGACCATTTATCTAGACTTACTTTTGATTCTGCTATGAATATTATGCCAATCAAGGATTCTTTTCCCGATGAGCAACTTTTTGTTATTTCCACTTTGCCTTGGTATGCTGATATTGTTCATTTTCTTGTCACAGGCAAAACTCCATCACATTGGAGTACACAGGATAAGAAAAGATTTTTAGTTGAGGCATGTAGTTTCTTTTATGATGATCCATATTTGTTTAAGTGACCAAAATATTAGGAGGCGTGTCACTCATAATGAGATATTTAGTGTCATCTCCTTTTGCCATTCTGAAGCAGGTGGTAGCCATTTTTATTCAAGGAAAACCATTGTAAAAATTTTGCAGTGTGGATTTTATCGGCCTACCCTTTTCAAAGACTCATAATTTTTGTAAAGCATGCGAGCCTTGTCAAAAGTTAGGAGGAATTACTCATCAGAATATGATGCCTTTGAACCCTATTTTAATTGTTGAGATATTTGATTATTGGGACATCGATTTCATGGGTACATTTCCACCTTCCTTTGGATATCTTTACATTCTTGTAGCTGTAGATTATGTTTCTAAATGGGTTGAGGCTATTCTTTGTAAAACTAATGATCATAAGATTGTTTTGAAGTTTTTAAATGAAAATGTTTTGTCAAGTTTTGGAATTCCTTGAGCTTTAATAAGTGATGGAGGATTGCACTTTTGAAACTGGCCATTTGAGGCCCTGATGAAGAAATATGGTATAACTCATAAGGTTACAACTTCTTATCACTCACAAAATGGACAAGCCAAACTTGCTAATCGGGAGATTAAACAAATTTTAAAAAAGACAGTTAACCCAAATCACAAAGATTGGTCTTTGAGGCTAACCAATGCACTTTGCGAATACGGTACTACTTATAAAACCCCGATTGGTATCACTCCTCATCAACTTGTTTATGGAAAAGCTTGTCACTTACCTGTTGAATTCGAGCATAAATCATATTGGGTCATCAAGCAATTTAATTTTGGTCTAGACAAGGCTAGTTCTCTTTAAGGAAATTGTAATTGAATGAGTTGGAAGAAATTCGGTGAGATGGTTATGACAATTCCAGAATTTACAAAGAACGAATGAAAGTTTTTCATGACAAAAAAATTTTGAGAAAATCTTTTCAACCATCTCAAAAAGTTCTTTTGTATAATTCTAAATTGCATTTGTTTGCCAGTAAGCTAAGGTCCCGTTGGATAAGACCATTTGTGGTTAAAACTATTTTTCCTTGTAAAGTTGTTGAGATTGAAAATCCCAATAACGGTAATGTTTTTAAAGTTAATGGACAACGTCTTAAACCATTTCTTGAAAATTTTTCCCTTGAGGATGAGTCCATTGGTTTGATGGATCCTGTTTAACATGATTTACCAAGCCCTTTGTTCTTTAGATCGTATTAGTGTTTTTGTCGTAGGTAGTTTGTTTTCTTTTTATTTTTACTTTTTTCCTTTTGTTTTTTGTGTTTTTCATGTCTAAACCATTTTGCAGGTATTAAAGTTTGTTTGTTTTCATTTTTTTCGGTTTGCACCTCAAGGTACTCTCCATGATCTCTACTACTTTGTTTTTCTTTGTTCACATTGAGGACAATGTACGTTTTAGGTTGGGGGGAGCGAATTTGGTGTTGTGTTGTTTCTTTTGGTCTTAGTTAGTTTATATTAAATTTTAAATAAATAAAATAGTGGTTTACAAATTTTTCGCTTAAAAATTTTGTTGTCTTAGCATGATTATCTAGTTTGAAGTTCATTATCCTACTTCTATTTAATATTTTCCATTGAATTTCATACTCAAATTACATTGCACTTGCACTTTAGTCGCATGAATATGATTCTTGGTTGAAGGGTAAAGATGATTTTGAAGATCTTGATAAATAAAAATGTGGAGACTTTTAGCCCTTGTAAGTATTTGAACCAATCATTTTTTTTAGAGGGTTATTGCATTTAATCTCACTTTGAATTTTTAGAAGCGCTCAAATTTCATTGTTTAGTGTCATTATTTCTTCTTTTTGGTTGAATGCTGAAAATATATCATTTTTATACCACCAGCGTTCAAAGTCTCATTTGTCTCGAACGAAATCTCGCCGAGACAATTTGGTCTCACCACTTACTAATCTAAGAAATCCCACCGGTACAAAAATGTAGGGAGAAGTATCCCTCTCGGACAAGATTATCGGGATCTTGAACAATCCATGATGAGATAGGCAAGAAATCGATGATTCGTTTGGATTCGAACGATTTCTCGTTGAAATTGTGGTTCATTTTGGTTAAATGAAATTATTTTTCATGGAAAGAAAAATGTGGTATTATTATTGTATAGTTGAAAAAATTGTTAAATATGGAAAAATATAATAGATCATTTATGGTAAATATGTTGTTATATTTTTCAATATTTTGGAAAAATATTGGCCCTAATTTCAAGATCTACTTTCCTGGTAATTTGTGGCTGTTTTTCAGGCTTGGGATCAATCCTATAGGGATCAAATAAACCGTAGGAGCTCACTCGATGTGGCTACCTTTTGCTGTATTGAGGTAGGTTGGTTTTTTTTTTTTTTTTTTTGTTTGGTGAAGATAGTGGGCATCGAAGGGGTTTGTCCCTCATTAAAGTTTATCGACTGAACTAATTCATACAGCTTTTATTTTGTATGTTGGTCCTAATATTTTTTTTCCTTTTCTTTCTTCGGAGTTTTGTAACGCCGAGTCCTATTTGATGATGTTGGTTCTTGTGTTTCTTACATTTAAGTTGGCTAGTTGGTTACTAGTTATGACTTTGATTATTGGTCTAGTTTTGGTTCTTTGTATTTGAGATGGTAGAAGAGAAATCCATTGTTGTTGCTAAGGAAAAACCATCACCTCTAAAGGATGATGATATGCCTATATCCATTACCTCAAAAAGGTTAAATGGCTTAAATTATTTTGCTTTGTACACATGCTGCTAAAATTTTTTAAGTGGGAACCCAAAGCTGAATTATCAGACTAATAACCCTCCAAATATTAGTAGTCCAACTTGGATTGGATGTGTGAGGATTCTGTTGTTTTGGGATGGTTGTGGCATAGTATGAACCTAGGTTGCCACTACGGTTGAATTATGTGACTCTTTTAAGAAGATTTGGGACTCTATTAAAGAATAGTTTTCGCATCAGAGTAATGTTTCCTAAGTGTATGAAATATATAAGAAGATTTTCCCTACCAAACTGTCTGGGAAATCCTTGGTGGAGTACTATAGTACTGTTAAAGATTAGATTCTTGTTAGTGAGACTTTACCCACAGCCACTAATGCTAACTCCCAGTTGTTGCGCTCTTCCTTGGGATAGCACTCTACTAAGACTAGTTCCACTGCCACTACTTTAGAGTCTTCTGCCTTGGTTTCTAGTAGAGGAGGCCATGGTGGTTCTCGTGGTGGTAGTGGAGGCCATGCTTTTCACAGTAGTTCTCATAGTGGTGATTGAGCTAGTGGACATGGTGATACGAAGTGTGATCTTTGTGGCAGTGCCAATCATACAATACCCTATTGTTGGGTGATATATGGCAAGCCAAATTATGCACATCAAGTTGTCGATAGTACTTCATGGCCACAGCCTACTTCTAATCCTTCTAGATCTACAAGGCCAAGTTCTGGTTCTCATAATGCACTCACTACCTAGCTTAGCAATCTTGTCCAACAACTACGCACTACACAACCTTCCACTTCCATTGCCACATTTGCTAATTCAGGTAATAATGCATGTGGAGCAAATTCATCCCCATCCTGGTCATTGGTTCTGGTGCTAACGAACATATATTTTGTACATCATCTCTTTTCCAATTTAACACCTGTGAAACACAATATTGTTTTAATTGGTGGTTCTTCTCGGCCTCTTCTAAAGTATGCATCATCCTCACTCCACCATTGTCACATTAGGAGTATGTTCTTGCTCTTTGAAGCTTGGGTCTACCATCTAGGCTTGTATTTCATCTTCTTCTTCATTATTCTTACTTTTTCTTGCATCAACTTTGAGGTAGGTAAAATTTTCATGGTTTTCAACCCATGTCATGATAATAGGGTTACACTTATCACTTTACATGTTGGTTTTAAACATGTTTTATGTGTTTTTGGGTATGTATCTTGTAATATTGGGGTATGTGTACGTGTATTCTCATGGGTTACATGTAATTGTTTGCACAACAAGGCATTGAAAACAGACTTAATAAATACTTGGTAACAGTAAGGGCTATTGGAGCTTGGACTACTCTTCGCGTTTTCCTTGGGACCACTACTATGTTGCTCCCCTCCATTATCCTAAGCTACTGCTGTGTTGTCCTGAATTTGAAGCTACTATTGTGACGTCCTCTTGGGGTGGGCCGTTCCCATATGCTGCACACGATGGACCTTCCAAGGGAAATTCGGAAATTTATGGAATTTTGTTAATTAAACATGGAAGCGCATATTGCATTCATGATATGGCATTCATGAATATATTTTGTGTAGCGTGATTATTTTGGGGTTTGTATATTATCCTGCTATGATTGGTCATTATGAAAATTATATCTATCAAGCATTGCTCACACCTATATTTTCTAAAATTTAAAAAAAAAAAAAAATTAAATTAGAGACAATTGTATTAATTATGAAAAGATAAATACGAGAGGACAAGAAGTCCAAAGAGAACAAAGAACCACACCACCAACCCCCTACACATCCACCAACTGAGTGACTTGCAACAAAAACAAAAGAAAGCCCTCACATCCTTCCTCACAAACTCAAAACAAAGCACTCCAAAACACAAATAAAGCCAAGGGGGATAGAATCATAGAAGTGAGCCCCCACACATATTCACTTAGCGGTCTTTGAAGCACAAATCTCAATCCAATTCCTCGTAATAAAAAATAGAGGAACACTTTCAAAAGATTTGTCCACCGAAGCTAATAAGGAAGCAAGAAAACAAATCCTATCCCAAAGGTCCCCCTATCTTCTGACAATTTTGCAGAGCATGCTAGAATTGGGGAGACTTCACCTTAAGCTATGGATATTTCATAAGATTGGACATTTGATAAATTATGTTAATGATGGGACAAATTCTTGATTTTGTAATAATTGAATTTTATTTGGCCTACGGGCGTTGGACATGTATTAAATGAAGGATGAATGTAATAGACCAACTAAGTAGGTATTATTTCAATGTGGATTTTAATGCATGTGATGATACCATGGATAGATGACAGGAATTATTTTATTATGACGTTTCAATAGGCCACAAGTTTTACCATGTTATCTCCCATTTACGAAGGGGTCATGCCGAAATTTTTATAAATCAAGGAATTTCCAAATGGTCGTTCATTGTTAATTAAATGTTTTTATTAAATCAAACCTTATTTCTTAACCTGATCATGGCCTATCAATTTTAGGTCTTGACAACCTATGGCAATCAATTAGATTTCAAGGTTTTAAAACACATTGATTTCAATTAGATAAAATTTTATTTTATTCTGTTAGGGTTATTAACTAATGTCACTATATTATTACAGGTCTATATAAATGAAAATTATTTCCTACTGAGTTCTACTCATTCAATTATTTATCAATGCTTTTGCAGATAATGTTAATCTAGGTGAAACTCTTAGATTTAATGATAATACGTGTGATGAAATTTATGTTATGTAATGCTATTTTATGTTCAAACAATGTTTAGACTTAATTCCTTATGTTTTATTCAGCCAATGGGCATTATGGACATGTAATTTTAAATTTGGTGTCGTAAGCTTAATTATCTAATTATGTATGTATGATGCCATGAGGACATGCGGCAGCTCTGCTAGTTCATTGGATGGATGATTTTCATATTTTGCAAATAATTTGCTGAGAAGTTAAAGATTTTAATATCTGGTCGCCCCAATTATAGATGTCATGCCGAAATTTTTATAAAATAAACATCATTATCCTACTACCATCCACTTCAAATCACTATTTTTTATTAAAATTAAACCATTCTAATTATCTAGGGGAACTACTTACTACCTCAGCCTATCCGTAAATGAGGGAGGTTGACATGTCCTTTGGACATGTGCCAATCTGTGACACTGAAAGAGTTGCACGCTGGATCACTGAAGTGGTAGTGGCTGGCAGGCCTGACACCTCATAGGAGCTCATGCTATGCCATTGGCTCTTGGCATGCAAACCAAAAAGGCAAAAACCACCCCAGCTAGCTCAGACCCAACTCTACTCTCATACGAAGCCCATTGGGCTTCATTTGGAGGGATCTTTTCATAACAAGTTGAAAACTTCTATTCCTAAGGTCAAGAATTCAACTTGGACTGGAGGTCACATCCTTGGGTCTCCACCCACTGGCTGCTAATATCTTCCCAGCATTACACTCCTGGCTTGCTTTACTCTCCTCTCAAGCTAAGGCAGTCTCACCAACTCATCACTACATGTGGGCCATGTGGCTATCCCCTTAAACATGACCCTTACAGCCTTACCATAAAAACTAGTAAGGATACATTTATATCAACAAGAAAATATATATATGTATAGAAAGAGAGAGAGAGGAGAGAGAGAGTCCCCTTCTTATGAGGTTAATCTGATGCAACTTTGCATTAGGTCACCCTCCAAAACTCTACCCATGAATTATATTTTGCGAAACTAACAGTGAATTAGATTTGCTCCATATGTAGGTCATGCATACCAAAAATGAAGTTGATCCAAGACTGATTGTTATTCAATCCAAAACTCACATTTGTAATCAATAACAATCGCTCATTTATGGACATCCTTACATTTTTAATCAATAACGATTGATCATTTATGGACATTTATGGATGAAGCAGCTATATATATACACATAGAAAGAAAGAGAGAGAGAAAAAGAGTCCCCTTCTTGTGAAGTTAATCTATAGGTCACCCTCCAAAACTATACTCGTGACTCGTATTTTGCGAAACTAACCGTTGGATTATAGATGCTCCATATATAGGTTATGCATACCAAAGTTGATCTGAGATTAAGAGTTTCTTTATCCATAAATGTTCATAAATGAGTGATTGTTAGCGATTAAAAATGTAAGAATGTCCATAAATGAGCGATTATTATTGATTAGAAATGTAAGTTTTGGATCAAATAACAATCAGGGGATCAAATAACAATCAGTCTTGGGTCACCTTTATTTTTGGTATGCATAACCTAGATAACCTAAATATGGAGCAAATCTAATCCAACGGTTAGTTTTGCAAAATACGAGTCACGGGTAAAGTTTTGGAGGGTGCCCTGATGAAAAGTTGCATCAGATTAACCTTATAAATATGGGACTCTATATATATATATATATATAAAGAGAGAGCGAGAGAGAGAGAGAGAGAGAGAGAGAGAGAGAGAGAGAGAGAGAGAGGAACTAATTGAATTTGATTAAGAAGTTGATAATATCACACCCCTAAATAATTTATTGCAGGAAACACATGATGCCAAGTCTCAAGTCAGTATACATGTCCCTCGTATGCTTGTCATACATGCCAAAAATTAAATTGATTGGAGAGTAAAAGCTCGTACTTTTTTTTTAAATTTTTTTCAATGGTGCATTGATTCAAATTGAGGTTCTACTTTATTTTTTTTATTATGGTGCTTAGCAAAACATGGGTCCTACAAGAAGTAATCGTTGATATATTTAAGGATACCAACTTTACACTAGTTATACTTTAATCATGATTCATATACAAATTTATGCATTTGCATGAATGTAAATTAGGAAGAGTTTCCCCGTGTGCAAAAGTCTCAATTTACACCACTTTCTATGAACAGTCTTTAAACATGTACAGAACTACAGAATAAAGTGACCCTTTATTTCTTGTAAGGATGTACAAAATAAAGTGACCCTTATGATGTCGAATACTTACTACCAGTTATAAAGATGGAAAATTGGAGACTAGGAAGGGGCATAATCACAAGAATTTAAATAGACAAAAAAGAGTCATATCTGGGTGCGCCCACAAACACACAAAAGGATGGAACTAATACAATGCAAGAACTGGATAACATACGGTACAAAGAGGAGATAAAATTACCTCAATCAATTTGGTCAATTTGCCATCTGTAATTACACAAGCAATCTCCAGTATTCTATCAACTTCAACATTAAGACCTACATAGTCCCAAAAGTGACGAAGGAGAATACATTAAAAGTGTTGCTGTGTTCAACTCTTATCAGCTATTCAACCCCAATGCATACAAGACCAGCAAGTATAAAGATGGGGGAATTACAGAATAGCCCGACTACAGGCAAATAATTACAAATCAATACAATTGACTATTAACTTCCTAGTTATTCTTGGATAAGTTAGATAGAAATCATCTATTTGTAGTTACTAGTCAATTGTATTGATTTGTAGTTATTTGCCCATAGCCGGGCCATTTTGTAATTCCCCCTATAAAGATTCATTATAAATAAATAAATAAACTTCTAACACTTAAAGGATTGCAACTGATGAAGCTCAAATAAAGACAATAAAAATAAAAAATAAAAAATTGGAAGTAATAACTTTTCCTGAGACTAATACTAAAACTTATATGATTTTGACATGAGCTATCAACTGGACACAACCCTACTTCCTTATAGGAAATTACTAGCGCTCCCCGAAAAAAAAAATTAATAATAATAATAATAATATTGATAATAAAAAGTTCTAAAAATAATGATAACTATAATGCTAAGGAGAAACACTCACGCTTAAATGTCTGAAGTTATAAAAATATAAAAAATTAATCTCAAAGAAAAATTGACTCCAACTGATATTAAATATATTTATATATATATGGGTTGAATTTGGCTAGAACTTAACTCAAACATCTTCATTTTTTTCTGTTTTGTTTACTCAGTAGGCCGACATCAAATTCCCCTTTTTTTTTTTTTTTTTTTTTTTGCACCACTTGAATCTTATAAGATTTCAACGTACTTTCAAGTTTAATCAGTATAGCATTTTGGTAATTAGTTGAACTCACACATCTTCATGTTTTTGCTGGATCAATTAACCTGATAAGGTTCCAATTACTCAAAATTACTTATATGTGTGTGTGTGTGTGTGTGTCTATGTATTCTCTTGGCCATCTCTCTCTCTCTCTCTGTGATTTGATCATTAGTGGCACAATTACTTTCCTTTATATGCTATTGTGGCAATATGAGGTTAGTATACCCACTTAATGGAATTTTCATAAATAAAAAAATAAAAATAAAAAGCCAATAGGCCCAACAACACCACGTACATATGGCATGAGTTCTAACAAATGTGCCTAATGAATTTTGCTGCTCTCTTCGTGGTAATCCAAAATTACATTTTTTTGTTCTCTTTTTCATTTTGCTTTCCCATAATAGGGCCTATCAGTGACGTAATTGTCTCATTTTCTATGCTGACAAGATGTGATTGGTCACCAACAGTTACTAAATAAGCATTCAACAAAAGAGTTAAATCAATGGAATCCACAGCCTAATAGAAATAAAACATAATATACATGCATGTTAATCCTTGAAGGTTGTTTGTTTGCTAGCATGGTATTAGAGTTATATATTAATTAAAACTAATCCCTAAAATCCAATAACTTAAGTACATAAAATGACAAGAATGCCCTTCATAACCAATACATTTCATAACACTCCCCCTCAAGTTGGAGAGTATATATCATATAGTCCCAACTTGGAACATAGAAATGCTAAGCAAGCCTCGATGCTAAGTAACCCCTAGACAAAGATTTAGTAAAGATATCATCGAGTTGATCTTGAGTAGTGACACGAAGAGTCACAATTAAGCCATTCTCCACTTCTTCACGAACACGATGGCAGTCTTCTTCAATATGCTTCGTCCTATGATGAAACACTGGGTTTGAGGCTACATGAATAGCAGCTTAATTGTCAGATGACATTTGCACTAGACATGGCAACAACACTGTTTCTTACTTTTTTCCCATGTGAACAAATTACCTCCCAAAAATGTGCAGTATGTTGTGGTAGATCTATTATCAAATAAAGATCCAGCCTAATCAAAATCAGTGAAACCTTTCACCCTCAGATGTCCATTGGCTTTGCACAAGAGCCACGACCAGTAAGGTATCGCTCTACTTGGATGACTGCGTCCCAATGTAATACTCATGGAGTTGCCATAAACTGACTAACAATGCTAACAGCAAATGATATGTCCGGGTAAGTGATAGTAAGATAATTCAATTTACCTACCAAATAACGATATCTCTCTCGATTTGGATATAACTCTCCATGACCACAACTCAACTTTACATTAGGATCCATGGGAGTTTCCACAGGTTTTTAGAAGGCCAGTCTCTTCAAGAATATCCAATACGTACTCTATGAGAGGTTTATACCAACCTTGGACCAAGCTACCTCAATCCCCAAAAGGTAGCACAATTCTCCTAAATCCCTAGTTTGAAACCTAGTCTATAAAAATGCCTTTTAATCAGCAATCCCTAGTTGATCATCTCCAATAATAATAATATCATCCATATACACCACCAGTAAAATCTTCGCTCCTTCTGAAGTAAAAGAGAATACTGAATGTTCAAACTGGCATCTCTGCATTCCAAATTCCATATTAGCTTCAATAAATTTGCCAAACCATGCCCTAGGGAATTGTTTTAGGCCATAAATGGCCTTGCAAAATCTGCACACTTTCCCATTGATCTAGGACAAGACCCAGATGTGTATGAGTAGTCAGCTTTGTAAAGGGTTTAAGGTGGTGATAATGGAGCAACAATCCAAGATGGTTGCTCTATATAAACTCATCTTAGAGATCCACATGCAAAAAGGCATTCGTAACATCTAAATGAAAGAGAAGCCACCAAAAAGAAGCTGCCAAAGAAATAAAGATACAGAAAGAGGCAATCTTGGCAACTGGAGAGAAGGTCTTAGCATAGTCAACTCCATATGTTTGAGTATATCCCTTAGCAACTAGACGAGCTTTCAAATGCTTAAACAGATGAGGCAAGTACTTCACGGCATACACTCAATGACATCCCATAGCCGACTTTACTTGGGGAACTGCCATAAGATCCAAACTATTACTATGTAAAGCTGACATCTCATCCTCCATAGCTTTTGTCCAACCAAGATTAGACAAGGCCTCTTGAACTGACTTAGAACTGAAAGAGTAGACAAAGAAGCAAGAAAAGCACAAATAGACGAGGACAGGTGTTCATAAGACACAAAATTAGAAATAGGATATGCAGTACATGAATGTTTAACTTTCTACAAGGCAGTGGGCAAGCAATAGGAATCAGGATTAGATAATAAAGAAAGAGCAGAAGAAGAATGCGGATCTCCAGCAAGGGTTATGGGCCAGTGACAGGCACTTGAGAAGGAGAAGTATGTCGAACACGCGTCCAAGTATATACCGGCAATGACTTCTCAGTAAAATATATAGTAGAAAATATAGACTGAACAGGGAGAGGACGAGGTAAACTAAGAATGCAAGGTAGACAAGGATCTAACCCAACTTCTGAGTTACCCAGGAACTTCATGTTGTATTAATTTTTGTATATGACGTTGATTTACTTATTGCTTCATTTATCATTATGCAAATAACATGCATTTTAATTTTTTAATGTTATGTGATATTTAAATGTTGAATTTGTATAAATTTGGATTTTTTTATTTGTTAAGTGTGGCACACTTTTTGTACCCTATATAATGCATACTTGTCTTATACACATTTAATTTGCAATCTTTTGATTTTAAATTATTTACTAAATTCTAATTCAATATTTTCAAAGTTTCAGTGAAAATTTCCACATTTAACCAATAATATCCATAATATGTCTAAATCAATAGATTTTTTCAATATATCTGATATATCCATCAATATCAATATTTAAATCCTTGGCTGCTAGAGGGCAAGATGACGATTGAGATGCCAAAAAATCTGGTGAAACAACAACATTCTTGGACTCCATTAATGTGGAATGAATAAAATAACCAAAAAAAATTTTATGGTAAAGCTGTGTCCAAACAATAGTCAAAGAATCACTTAAACGCCAAAGGCCAAACACTAAAACCAAACAGCCATGAATTAATGCATTAATAGACTTATGTCAATGGCCGAACTGAATCTCCAATGAATTCAAAGCAGAGAAAAGAACGAAGACTTAGTGCGCAATGAAAAGAGGAAGCTTTGACTGGACTGAGAAAGAGAGAAGAAGAAAGCTGGTCAACGGTAGGGTGAGACGTGCTCAAATATGAGAAGAGAAGAATGGTGCAAAGTACTCGATTGCTGTTTGACAATGGTAGAGAAGAGAATATCAAAACATGTTTTTGCAGTCACAAAAGGAGAAGATGTGTCAGAGGCTATTGTGTGCAATAGAGGCTACAGTTTCGATCAAAGGCATTGGTGAAGAAGATTCGTCGACGAGATGTGACTGGTTTTGATGAATCAAAAGAAGTGCAACTGGGTTCAATTGCAAGACTTTGCGATTAAGATCGACTTGCAATTGTGCTAGGAGAATTAAAATCTGCTACGAGAGAACTTGAGGATTTCAACTACAAAAGACGGAGGCTGGTCAACTAGTGTGATGGGTCAAATTGTTCGATGAGTCTGCTTGTGGTTTGACAGTCGCGATGAGAACAAGGACTTAAATATCCACATCGATGGATGTATCAAGGGTCCAAAAACACAGAAATATCGGATATATTGATGGATATATCGAAAATATCGATATCGATTTAGAGATATAATGCATATTATTAGCAAAATACGGATATTTTCATTGAAACTCGAAGAAACAATGATTTTGACTCTAATAAACAATTTAGAATCAAAATATTGCAATTTAAATGTGTATAATACAATTATGTGTTGTGTGGGGTATGAAAAACGTGTTGCACTAAAATAAATAATTAATAGAATATTTACTATTTATATATACAACTATGTATAATATATTATACTAATTATACAAGATGTATAGTATAATTATTATTAATGTATAATTAGTAATTATATACATGAGTTGGATTGTGTGATTAGGCTTTGGTGAGAGAAGGAAGAAGAAGAAGAGAAAGAAATTAGGGAAAATAAGTCTTGGAGCGTGTCATCTGCCCCTATCCAACTTACTATTATTTATATAAGAGAGATAGGCAAAGTACAATGATACCCTTATGAAATAGAACAAATAACACAGTCTACCACTCTAACACTCCCCACTCAAGCTAGAGCATACAAATAAAAAATGCCTAGCTTGGAAGATAACCGCTGAAAAGAAGCACGAGCTAAGGGTTTTGTGAGAATATCACCAAGTTGATGATTCGAGAGAACATAAGAAGTAGCAAGCCCCTTGCGCAACAATAAATCCCAAATAAAGTGGCAATTAATCTCAATATGCTTAGTACATTCATGGAAGACTGGATTGTTGGCAATAAAGATAGCAGACCATAGGAACCAAAACAACAATACTCATATGACAAAGAAGAGATCGAACTCATAATAATTCAGAAGCTGTATGAGCCATAGCTCTATACTTAGCTTCTGAACTAAAACGAGCAACTACAACCTGTTTCTTACTATGCCAGGTAACAAGATTGCCTCCAACAAAGGTACAATACCCTGAGGAGGATCGTCTATTAGAAGGACTACTGGCCCAATCAGCATCACTAAATCTTGTCACAGTTAGAGAAGGAGAAGGCTTATAAAACAACCCTCTTCCAACGGCACCCTTCAGATAACGTAAAATTCGACAAACGGCATCAAAATGAGGTTGACGTGGAGCATGCATAAACTGACTAACAGAAAGCAATTAAAAGGAAAGTTAGGAACATAAAAACTTGAAGGTAAAGAGAGGAAGCTTGTGAGATGAAGAACACCTTGTCCATGAATGGGCCGAGAAGAGCCATTAGTTAACAAATATTATTATGGTCAAAAGCGATTAAATTAGAAAAAATAGAGGATCCACCAGATTTTTTTTTTCTTTTTGCACCAAAATTAATGATCCAAGACATGGGAGATGCAACTATACATGCAACATTACCTAAATTAACCAAAGTAGCTGTGGAAGAAGAGGAAACCTATGAAGAAGGAAGCGCAGTGCACAAATGCTAGACTAGAAGCTCGCGAGTGCATCACAAGGACTAGAACTAGGAGCTACAAGGGAGACTGGCTGGTGTTGAGTACCACTATCACTGACCTGATTCACATAATAGGGTTTTACGTATTTCGCATAACAGTAATGCTCAGTATGATTGGTGCCCCCACAATAGTCACACTTTTTATCACCCCTACCACTAGTAAGACCACCACCACAAGAACTACCACAAAAGCCACAGCTTCCGTGACCACCTCGAAAACCACCACGACCTTCACTACTAGAAACTAATGTAGTAGACTCTAAAGAAGTAGCAGGGAATCCAATCACGGTAGAATATTGTCCCAAAGAGGAACACAACAATCGGGAATAAGCATTTGCAGTTAGGTATCTTTAAATCCACGAAGATTAAAGTCCAAACCAGATAATGAGGCGATCATAAACTCTTCCCAATGAAGCTTCTGCTGTTCCAAATAAATAGTAATAGGCTGATAGGCCCGATATTGCAATAACTGATCCCAAAAAATTTTAAGAATACTATAGTATTCGGCCAATGGTTTCCCAGATTGTTTAGTAATAAAAATCTTCTCATACAACTCATAAAATTGAGAAACATTACTTTGATGGGAAAAAGAATCTGCAATGGAATCCCAAATATGCTTCGAAGAGTCACAAAAATCAACTATGGTAGCAATATGGGATTTCATATTGTGGCACAACAATCCCATAAGAATCGAGTCTTCACACATCCAATCCTCATAAGTTGGGTCACCAATTTTAGAAGGACTATCAGTCAAATAGTCTAACTTCTGCTGCCCATGCAAATAAACTCTAACGGCATGAGCCCAGGGCAGATAATTCACACCATTCAACTTCTTCGAGGTAATCGATTTGGGCAAGTCATCATTCTTTATTAGTGGGAGTTTCCCTTGATTGGGACTGTGTACCATACTTCCTTCAGCCATATTAGAAGTTTTTTTTCAGTCATCACAAAAAAACAAAGAAAAACAAGGCTGGACAGATAATAAGAGCACAAGATGCTGCAAGGTATTGCACTAGTGAATTACCATTCAACCAAAAGCCAAGACCAGCAAAGTTCTGCTTTAATAAACCACCAATCAATCAAAAAATAAACCAAAAAAATCATCAGCAGCAGAAAACTCATCAAAAACAAGGCACCAACGGTGATTCCAGAGACTACCGAACTCTTCAATTCAAAAAAAAATCAAGTAACCTTCAACCAATCTCCAAACAAACCACACTCAGACCATCGACCAGACTAGTCAACACCTATGGAAGGGATCCAAGTCCACAAAACCAGCAAACAAGCCTCCAAGAAACATATCAAAAAAGTAGAGTGGATTTTCAAGAAAATCATTGAAAAATATAAACCTCACAGCAAATAGCTCCAGAAAAATTGGGAGAAATCACCATATGAACCAGGAGGATGGGGCAACTCCACCCATTAGTCGCCGGACATTGAAGCTCCAACAGGTGCTGACATCATCATCTGGCAGCTGACATCAGCACACCTATGTCACCTTCTCACAAACTCCAGCAGCTTCTTGAGGACCCCGAGAGACCTAAGGTTGAATCAGATAGGCTCTGATACCAAGTTGGATTGTGTGGTTAGGGTTTGAGATTAGGGTTTGGTGAGAGAAGGAAGAAGAAGAAGAGAAAAGAAGAGAAAGAAATTAGGGAAAATAAGTCTTGGAGCGTGTGATCTGCCCCTTTCCAACTTATTATTATTTATATAAGAAAGATGGACAAAGTACAATAATAACCTTATGAAATAGAACTAATAACACACTCTACCACTCTAACACATAGTAAATTACTATATATGTAGTTACTAGTCCACCAACTATTCAAAGTATAATTAGTTTATCAATTATATATTCTAGTAATCATTATTAGAATATATATAGATGAGTTTATGCATTAGTAGGTTTTGCAGCCTATAAAACTGTGTATTGTGCACTATGCTAAGAGTGATAGTGACAGATAACCTATACAGGCTATGCGGGCAGGGGGCAGGGGCTATGTAAGTTCTGATATGCAGGCAAAAGTTGTGTAACTTGCACATTTTTCACATGACTCCATCCATTTGAAATACATAAAAAATGATAATAAAAAATAAATTAAAAAACAAGAAAAGTGGGAATTAGTCAACGTTAATTGTCTATATGTTGCGATATTTTGACCATTTTAAGCAATATATCGCAGATATTGTCGATATGTTCAATATTTTGGATGATATTTTGCAAAAACGAAATATACCTTTAATATTGTATCGGTTCCCACCGATATGCCGATATATTGGCGATATTCACGATAGTTTAGACCATGGATGAGAGAGACTATAGCAATCTAAAATATGATGAGAGAGATGCCACGCCGGTGCAATAGCTTACAAAGAGTGTAATTTCTTGTGATTAAGATTAATAGGTGAGAAGAAGATGCGATTAGTATCGACCGGAGGATTAAAGAATCTGCTTTGATTGAAAAGTGTGCAACTCAACTAATGCAAAAGTGCGATTAAGTGCAACAGATGCGATGCTAGGGTTTCTCATGGGGTCCAAATGGGTCCGTCAGAGGTCCTTGACGATGCAATTGCAGATGCTTAGGGTTGAAAGGTGCGAATGATGCTTAAGGATGTGCTACGATGCAAAGGGTGCAATCTAGTGTGAAAGAGAAGATGCGATTGCAAGAGGGTATGCGACTGCGATAAGAGAGATGTTTTACAATGCAAAACAAGTGCTTCACAACTATTGCTATGGTATGCTTCGACATCAATGGCTACTATTGTCTTGATTGAAGAAGGGAGAAAGAAAAAGAGGATTGTCATTGCTGTTAGGGTTTAGGTGATTTGCTATAACATTGTTATAGAGGGAGAAAGAAGAAGAGGTACGACTTATTAGTTGTATGCCCTACAGCCAATCATATAGATGATACTTCAGGGTTAAAGAACAATCAGATTTCATTTATTGTTCGTTAAATTTATTATTATTTAATAAAGGGCTTTATTATATCATGTTTATTTTATTCTTTTATATTTGCATGATATGTACATGAAGTTAGAGTTGAGGATATGATATCACAAGGTGTTATGATTAGGAGACTCATTATCTCTGTACTACACTCCTAAATCATTCCTAGTTGAAGGTTCATTATGATGGACAATAATGAAATATAAGACTAGCACATGTTATACTGGCTCTTTAGAAGATGGCTAGTCTCAAGCTATCTGTGTGGAGACACTAAGACAAAACAAGTGGGTGCTTGTTAGAGGAGCAGGCACACAAAATGTGACCAACTTACTTTGAGAATACTTAATAGAGTTTTACTTGCCTGTCAATCAGTATCTCATAGTTGCGGTGGTACAAGTAATCCTTAGACATAAAACATTATGGTTGTCTTGTGTATAGAGCTTTAAAAGTTTGATAGCACTAACTGTATATCCCATAGGAACCTACAAAGTTGTTCATTGACTATATTGCTACATGTATGGAGGCATATGTGTGATCAACAAGTAATCTATCACTCTCAGTAAAAAGGAAATAATGTCTCAATTGACATTCACAATATAACTCATGTAAGTCTATGACCATAGTAAGATAACTATGAAAAAGGAGTTTTCAAAGTACATCTACTTAAGTTGATATTTGTGAATGTTTATAAAGTATTAAACTAGGGACTTAACAAACTTCCATGTCCTATTAGTTTAGTCAGAGACATTGTGTTGATGGAAGGATGTAATTGTACCTTAACATAAGGGTTCTTTGATTTATCTACACTTCATTTAGGACTACATCATGAGCCATTACTAAGTGTTACTCATGATTAGTAAAAGCTCTAATTGATATAAGTGAGTTATCATCAATTAGAGAATTGGAAACAGTTCCAATTAGACCCTTAATGGAAAGTGTTCCATTGGGCACTTGTAGTGCCACTACCTACTACTAGATGATGTGAAACCAATAGGTCACACACCCATAAGCAAAGTGGTATTTTAAGTTGTGAGAGAAGGGGTATGAGTGTAATTGGAATTGTTCTTTTGGGCTATACTTGCATTAGATGAAAGTTATAGGGGTGAATGTGCAATTTAGAATAAATTGCATAATTCTACAAGGAGTAGAAATCCCCATGGCCAATCTTCTTAGTGGTGGCTATAAAAGCAAGCTAGCAGTTGCTAGCTAACAGACATAACACACTCTCTCCCTAGCCAGCCCTAGCTTGGTCTCTTTCTCTCTTCTTCTCTTCTCTTCTCCTTCTAGCAAACCCTAAGGAGAAAATGAGTAGCAACTTGAAAGATTTTGCTTGTTGTGGATACTGTGAAGCAAGATACTTATGCTGCTCAACTAGAATCAACAATACTTCGGCTTAAGGACCACATGTAAGTCATCACCCTCTTTATGTAATTAGGGTTTATGTTTTTTGTAATGAACCACAATCAGATTCAAGGCTATAAGGAATTAAACTAAAAATTTGTTATTCATTGTATTCCGCTACGTAATTTTTCTACATCAATTTTGTACATGGCTTTGATACCATGTCAATTGTTAACTTTGCAAGAAAGAAGAAATTCTCAATAATTAAAAAGACCTATGCTAGTATCAAAGAAAAAAAAAGGACCTATTACAAGCATATAAATAGAGGTACTAACTCTTAGAAAAAGGAAACTAACTCTAATAACCCTAATATGACTAAAAGTCTAAACTACCCTTCTCAACCAAAATATTACATCACACAGATAGTAACAATAGTGATGGTAGAAATGGGGGAAACTTACTTAGGCAAGATAGATTAGGTGTCATATGAATATATGATGAGAGGAACCAAAAGAAAATGGTGAAAATAAAATTGTGCAAACACATTTTCCTATGCATTTTTTGCTTCATTAAATGTATCTTAATGTGTGTCTCACGTTAATAGGACCCAAAGTAGAACCAAGGACCAAAATATCGCGATATATCGACGATATATCGCGATATATCGCTATATCGAGCCTCAACGATACGATATTCATTCACGGTATTTGAAAATTTGAGAAAAAACCAGAAATCGACGATATATCGCGATATATCGCGATATATCGTCGATATATCTTTTAGTTTAAATATCGCCTGGTTTTTGCCTTTTATCGCCAGGATATCGTCGATATATCGGCGATATATCGACGATATCGCTGGATATATCGCCAGTTTCACATTTTGTGCATTTTTTCTGATTTCTGCTGAACTTTTTCACATTATTGGTGCTTTTCACTACACTTCACGTGAAATAAAGTGAAAGAGGGGTAGGTCCTTGCTTTTGGCAGCCCTCCCACTAGGCTTTTACTGTTTTTTGCAGCCTTTGCATCCATTATTGCTGATTGCATGTGAAAATTTTCACATTATTTGTCATTTGCACTGCATTTCACATGAAATAAGTAAAAGATGGGTAGGTCCTTGCTTTTAGCAGCCCTCCCACTAGGCTTTTACTGTTTTTTGCAGGCCTTTGCATCCATTTTTGCTGATTGAATGTGAAAATTTTCACATTATTTGTCCTTTACACTGCATTTCACATGAAATAAGTAAAAGATGGGTAGGTCCTTGCTTTTGGCAGCCCTCCCACTAGGCTTTTACTATTTTCTGCAGGCCTTTGAATCCATTTTTGCTGATTGCATGTGAAAATTTTCACATTATTTGTCCGTTGCACCTATTTCACATGAAATAAGTAAAAGATGGGTAGGTCCTTTGCTTTTTGCAGCCCTCCCACTAGGGCTTTTGCTGCCTTTTGTAGCCCTTTGCAGGGCAAAGATGCCCACTAACCATCCCACCAGCCCTCCCACCAACCATTTACAGCCTTTTGGAGCCATTTGCGGTACCCAACCCTCCCACCAGCCCTCCTTTGCAGCCCTTTGTAGCCTTCTTCACGTGAACAAACATTGGTGTATTGTCCTTCATTGTCCTTTGCAGCCCTTTAGCATGCTTTTTTTTGGTTGCATTGAGAAACAAATGGGCCTTCATCATTTCCCACTTCCGGTTATCACTCAGACACTCATTACTTCACTTCATCAATCATCCTCAATTCCTCATATAAGTGATAAGTTTATAAATTTGTATGATTTGTGAACAAAGGAGCAACAAAGTGCTGAGAAAAAAGAAAGTAGTGCATCTGTGAGAAGCAAGTAGCAAGGCAACAGCAGACAGCAGTGCATCTGTGAATTAGGCCATTCGTTGAAGACTTGAAGGTCATATAATTTATATTCTGTTAATTTGTACAATTTTAGTTAATTAGTTATGTGAATATGTTATATGTGATTATGTCTTATAATTGTCTAAATAATTTATTTATTTCAAATTTTCAATTCATTATTTCTATCCAAATTAATTTATTCTTATAAATTTATAATCCCTTAGATAGTTAGACTACCTCACGTACTCACCTTAATATTAAATATTAATTATGTATATTTGTTTCAAATTTTCAATTATATACTAATGTGTTAAATTATTTCAGTAAGTCAGTAATTCATAATTCATAATTTCTTATTATTTCATTTATATTAAATTTATATATTTCTTTTAATTTTACACAATCACATATGACATATGCAAATTCATATGTTCAGACGTCCAGTAACGTGGTAAATAACTAAATACTAATGTTATATAGTTATATAGTTATATAGTTATATATTCTACAAGTGTTAAATTAATTTGTCATATGTCCAATTTAATGTATTAAATCATTATAGTAAAGCTAATAATTCATAATTCATAATTCATAATTTTCTTATTATTTCAATGATATTAAATTTATATATTTCTTTTAATTTTACACAATCACATATGCAAATTAATTTGTTATAATCATTATATATTTCTACATTTCTACAAAATCACATATGCAAATTAATTTGTTATATCATTACATATTCTATTTATATATTAATTTGTTATATACTTATATGTTATATCATCATATTCATATACTTATATAGTTATATCATATTATCATTATATATTTTACAAGTGCTAAATTAATATGTCATATCATCATATGTCCAATTTAATGTGTTAAATTATTTCAATAAAGCTAGTAATTCATAATTCCAATTTCTTACTACTTCAATGAATTTATATATTTCTTTTAATTTTATAAAATCACATATGCAAATTAATTTGTTATATCATTATATATTTCTACATTTCTACTGATATATAATGATATTAAATTTACATATTTCTTTTAATTTTACAAAATCACATATGCAAATTATTTTGTTATATAATTACATATTCTACTTATATATTAATTTGTTATATCATCATATTCATATAATTATATAGTTATATCATATTATCATTATATATTCTACAAGTGTTAAATTATTTCAGTAAAGTTAGTAATGCATAATTCACAATTTCTTATTATCTCAATGAAATTAAATTTATATATTTCTTTTAATTTTACACAATCATATATGCAAATTCATATGTCTAGTAAGTAAATAACTAAATACTAATGTTATATACTTATGTATAAGATTTGCAGTTATATACTTTTAGCAAAAGATGGCAGGAACGAAGAGTGTTGATCCTGTGTGGGAACATGGGAGTCGTATAGAGGGTACAGTAGGTGGTATCCAATGTAGGTATTGTCAGAAGACATGGAAGAGTGGTGGGGCGACGCGGCTTAAGTACCATTTATTGGGGTCAGATCCAAAAAATAATATAGCACCTTGCAACAATGTGCCTCCAGAGGTGAAAGATGAGATGTATCAACTTTTGACAGGGAAAGTTGCAGCAAAGGCAGCAAAGGCAAGGAGAGATTCAAATGTTAGACAAATGTTAAGGGGTGGTATATTAGAATCCCAATCAGATGATGCTGATGAAGATGATGATGAGGACATCATGATGTATCCAACAAATTTGGATGCGGAGGAAAGAAGGAACTATAAAAAAGCCTACCGTGCCTCAAAGGCTAGTGAATGGGAGGAAGAGCAACGGAAAAAATTCCAATCAGAGGCTGGTTTTGGAAGTTCTGGTGCTGGTGGCTCAGGTGCTGGTATAAGTAAAGGCAAAGGACCAATGCATCCACTTAAACGTAGTCAAAGCGTTCGGGTCCCAGAAACTCATATCCCCTCCGTTCCTTCTCTGTATAAAACAGCACAATCAAGGCAAAGGACTATTAAGGATGCTTTTAGTAAAGGCAAGATAAAGGAGGGTTTAGGTAGATTAGTTGCAAAATTCTTTATACATGAGAATGTCCCGCCTGAGAAGGCCGCCTCCCATCACTTCAAAAATATGATTGCTGGAGCTCAGAATTCTGGAACAGGCGTTAATCCTCCTTCCCCGTATGAGATTAGAACTAAATATCTTGATATGGAGGTAATTACTAATTTAATTCAAAATATTAGAATTTATTCATTATAAAGTTTTATTAATGATCTTTTAATTTTTTTTATGTGATTTTACTTAAATTCTATTTCATCTCACAGGTGGAAGAGATGAATAAATACGTTGCACAAATAAAGCCAATGTGGAAGACATATGGCTGCACCATTATGTGTGATGGATGGACAGGTCCAACAAAATTGTCCATCATCAACTTTATGGTATATTGTAAAGGAAAGACAGTTTTTTTGAAATCGGTGGATGCTTCGAATAAAATTAAGGACCATAAGTATATTTATACTTTGATGAGAAATGTCGTGCAATCAATTGGTAGCAAAAATGTTGTCCAGCTAGTGACTGATAATGGCAGCAATTATAAGAAAGCGGGGCAACTGTTAATGGAAAAGTATAATTTATACTGGACACCCTGCACTGCTCATTGCATCGACCTCATATTTGAGAGGATTGCTGCTAAACAAGGTGTTAAAGAGGTGATCACGGAAGGGAGGATGATCACAAACTTTATATACAACCACAGTTGGTTGTTGGCACAAATGAGAGCATGTTGTGGAGGAGATATTGTGCGACCAGGTGCCACTCGGTTTGCCACAAATTATATTGCACTCGACAGCCTATTAAAGAAAAAGGGGGGCTTGAAAACCTTGTTCACCTCTGATGAATGGAATGAACATCCACTGAATAGAACGCAAATAGGCCGTCACGTTGAATCACTTATTCTAAACCACACTTTTTGGGCTAGGGTTACAAAAGTATGTGGTATTTATGAGCCTCTTTACTGATTGTTGCGCATTGTTGATAGTGAGGTATTCCCAACCTTGGGTGTAGTATATCAAGCGTTCCAAGTAATGAAAGAGACCCTCCTATCATCTAATCGGAATGTGGAATGGGTCTTAAAAGCCATAAAGGAGCGCTGGGACAAATCAATCGATCATCCTTTATTGTCGGCAGGTATAATTTATACATTATAAATTTCTATGTTAAATTCCTATATCTAAAATTATAGAAAATAATTTATATATGTTATTTGATATTTTTTATTTGTTAGTTTGTTACACACTTACACCACACAAAGTGAAACTAATTAAATTGTATATTTGTGTTTGACATGAATGCTAGCATACTACCTAAACCCAAAGTATCAATACAAGAATAACATTAGTCACAACCAAAACTTGACTAATGCAGTACTTGAGGTCTTCCAAAAGTTGGAACCAAACTCTGACAGGGGTGGAGAGATTGGAAATGAGGTAACACAACAACAATAACTATCAAAGTTTATATTTTAATATTTATTCTATTTAATCACTGATGAAAAGGTTGCACTTATAGATTATAATGTTTCGAGAAGCGAGGGGTAAATTTGGAGAGAGACTCGCAATTGCATCAAGAGAAAGCATGACAGCTGGTGCGTATAAAACTATATAGACTACTAACAAATTTGTTAACTTATAAATTTTAAAGTTATAAATATAAAATTAATAGTTTCATTTTATTATGGGCAGTTGACTGGTGGGATATGTATGGGGTTTCTGCTCCAACATTGAGGGGGTTTGCAATGAAGATATTGTCACAAACATGCTCCTCTTCAGCTTGTGAAAGGAACTGGAGCACGTTTTCCCTAATACATACAAAGCAGCGCAATCGACTAGCATACGAAAGGCTCGAAAAGCTAGTCTTTTGTTATTACAACATGAGGTTGAGGGTCAGAGATATGGAAGCTGAGATGGAAAATGCAGCAGAGTTAGAGCCTCTAAATCTGCTTGATATATCAGTCGAATTAGGAGAGGAGAATGAGAATCCTCTTTACGAGTGGATTAGGCCCTCACATATGGATGGGCCAGATGGTGAACCTGATCCAAAGGTGGCAGAAGAAGTTCAAAACCTCGGGATTGACGTCGACAGAGTTATATCTGAGGAGGTTTTATCAAGCGAGGATGCAATGAGAACAGACTCGGTGCATTCTCAGTCTTCTGACTCTTCTGACACTAATACTGGAGGTGGGGATAGTGATGGAGATGATGATGGGGACGATGGAAGAGGGGGTGGAAATTATGGAGCTGGAGCTAGTCCGAGGCCATTATTGAGTCCTTTTTCTTGTGAAGCGGATTTCACACATGCGACACAGGATGAGGACCATGGCTCTAGGAGAGCAGGGCCAGGTATCGGGGCAATAGGCAAACATTATTCGAGGAGAAAACGGGGACAAAACACAAGCAGCCAACAAGATGTAGATTCCCTTTCCTCAAATTTCGAGTCTATGAGTATAGGATCACAACAAAGTCATTTTGGCTATGGAACAGACTCGAGCCAAGATACCTATCCCCATCAACAAGTCCAACCTGTGCCATATCAGTCATACAACCCATATGAGATGGGCCACTATAACACTGATCCCTCAGGGGCATATATCTATGGACAACAATATCCATATCAACAACCAATTGATTATATGCCCAATCCATATTCAATGTATCCATCAGTCCCACCGCAAACAAATGAAGAAGCTCCTGAGACTGAACCACAAGATTTGCCACCAATGGGAATCCTACGGCATTGTTCTGCTGATGAATATGACCGCCATCTACAGAATTATTTGCTCAATTATGCTAATTATATGAAATGGCCAACCTATTGTCGTAATATTACCAATATGGAAAGGCAGAATAGGGATAGAAATGATGATTTTGAACCACCAAGGAGCTCCATGTGGTATTAAACTATTAATGTAACTATGTAAGTATGTAAGTATGTAAGTGTTTATTGTGTAAATGATAAATATTTACAAATTTTAATCTCATATGACATTTGGATGTTATATTTGCATGAATTTCTATTATTTATTTTCTCATCGTATCACACTATTTATACCCTACACAACACATACTTGTTTTATACACATTTAAATTGCAATTTTTTGATGCTAAAGTGTGTATTATATTCTAAATCATTGTTTCCCAGAGTTTCAATAAAAAATTCCGCGTTTAACACATAATATCCACCATATCTTTAAAACGATATCGATATTGTCGATATATCCAACGATATATCCGATATATCCACATTTTTGGATCCTCGATATACCCAGCGATATCGATATTAAAGACCTTGAGTAGAACTACAATTATACAGCATAAAACTCAAGAATCTAATACAATACAACAACCCCCCCCCCCCCCCCCCCCCCACCCCACCCCACCCCACCCCACCAAATACAAAAAAACAAACAAACATACCTCTTAAAGTAGAAATGATACAATTTTGGGGAGGGAAAAGAAGGTTTGAAAATTTGACTCTAAAGGTGTTAAAAATGTCCAAAGCTGTAGGAGGAAATGGGCTGCAAAGTGGTTCAACCTCATTCGCAGCAGAAGTATTGAAAGTGGGAAGAAAATATAATATAATAGAAAACAAGACGTCTAGGTCTCAAGGTCAAGATCTTATTTGTCTTGGAAAAAAGGTCACAGTCTTGGCCAGGATGTTGTCCATCTCAAATGAGATGACTCCTCTCTTTTTATATTGTTGACTCATCTTTGTAAGCTGCAAGACTAATGCATATCAAGTGATACATCTAAGTCTCAGCCAATACTTTGAATCATGACAAATAAATATGAGGTAAATAAATTGTGCCATTTGATTCTTGGGCCTCACCAAGAACAAAAGGTTCGTAATTGCTTACGTCTACAAACCAGACTGTGAAGCCCAGGTTTATTTTAATGACCCAAAACCAAATTTCCTACCAGTCATTTCCAAGTCAATCCACACAAGAGGCAACTTGTATTCTCCTGAAGCCATTTCCAGGCACTGTTGACCCTCCGTCACATTTCTTAGTAGCGTAATGTCTCCTGAGCTGCCACCTTTTTTCTTACCCTTATCTGCACCATGGATAATTTTGTCAGTATGACATTCTACTTCAGACAGCTTGATTAATTGTTTAAAACAGCAATGCAACAATAGCAAGTGAGGACTGAGGACTAAGGAGCACTTCAGGCAGCTTAAAAATATGGACACCAGGAGTCAAGGTCCACATACACATCTGCAATTTAGTTTTGTGTTGGGTCAATTTTCTTGACCCTACCCCCAAAAAAAAAAGGTCACTTTAATTTAGAAAAGATTAGAAAAATGCATGTCCAGATTTGAATCATGGTTCAATTTTAGTTTCAAAGGTGAGTCTCAGCCGATAAAAAATAAGAAACCTCTCATGTTTTAAAACTCTAAGAAGCAAGAAAATATTTGTAGGACATACAAGAAACCTTAGAAACTCAAAGCCAGAGATCTTTTGATGCAAAGAAAAGGTAAAAAAATTAATCAAGAGAATATAGTTGATGACAAAAAACTCAGACACATAATCATTTAATAATATGGAAAAACAGAACAATATGTGCATACACGAACTATAGATCTGAACATGTAGAGGCACTGACCAAAACTGTTTTAGTATATATACAGAGAAGCTAAATAGAGTCATGAAGCAAACACAATGGTTAGTTCAAGTCTAAGATTGTGAAATGTTGACTAGATGATTGCTCACATGTTTGGTAAGCATAGGATTGATTTTGAATGACCAACGGTTAATTGTCTGTCCTATCCCTCATTGAAAAAGTAGTTGAATCGAAAAAGAAAAAGAGCCAAGAAAAATTCAATCAAAAAGGAAAAGGAATGGCTCAAAAAAAAGCTTAAAAATGTGAAGAAATGGATTATCATATAAAGTTTCCAAAGGGAATTGATGGTTTTATTGTGCTCAAAATGATCTCATTGTATCTCATTTTATCTCTTCATATGTATTCAAGATGTTATTGTCTTATATGAAGAAAGATGAAGAAATGGACTGCCACACCCTGAATTTCGAAGTGCGAATAGATGCTCGCATCAATTCATGTCCTATGTTATTGTCCTTTGCTAAACCAGCAATGAATTCTCCCATCTCATCTCGAACAATCACACCAAATCCACCTTTCTTACTACTACTAATCCATGCTCCATCGACAGGGAGGACTTTTCAATTTCCAGACAGATCGTTAGCCATCGTTTAACCTGGTTGCATTCCTATCCAACTTCTCACTTCCATCCACCTGAGCATTTGCATATTCATGGCATCGCACTATGCTTTCCAGATTCGCCACATAATGCACAGTGCCTCACAGACAAGATCATCTAAAAATCCCAATTCCTTCCAGCGCGCTACCAAATTACCCCACCGCTGTATAAAGTAGCCCCCCCCTCTTCTTCTCTCCCCTCCTCTGATTGTAGAAGAATCTAGTTGCAAGTGGCTACAAAACCAAACTGCCTTTGCAAACCCACAATCTTTTAGCAAATGTGTTACTGACTCCTTGTCCCCATTACACATGTAGCATCTACCCTCCACCAATGGCACTCTAATTTTTTACAGCCTCACCAATGAGTAAAATATCGTGAGCACAGCTCCAGACAAAGAATTTTGGTTTACCAGAAACTTGAAGCTGCCAAATAGCCTTCCACATTTGCCTTTGATCTCCTCTACATGATCGCTTCGATAGGGACTTGTATATCATTTGTCGGAAGTTGGGCCTGAAGAATGACATTGGTGATGGAGACAGCAATAATGGTGGTGACGAAGACAGAGATGATGGTGATGGGGATTATGATCCAGAGGCTGATTTGTAATGATGCTAGCTCTTGTTTTCTCTATACTGTGTTAGTTTAGTAGTTTCTTTTGCCAAGCCTGCATGCCCATGATCTTTAGCCTGCGTGCCACCTTGCTACATTCCCTCTTACTTCTTATACTTTCCTGGTGTGGTTGGTTTGGCTCTATGAGCCCAGTACATTTTCCTTGCATTTTGGTTTTTGGCTGTAGGACAAGCCTGGTATCGTAGATACTCTGTGTTTTTCGATTTTTATGCATGCAGTAGTTTCATCTCTCATATCATTGGTTATGTGTATTACTCTCCATGTTTGTTCATGTGGTGGATCATGTTCCCTTTATTCTCGATCATTGTGTGGACCCTTTGTTACTTCATGACATAAATGGAGAGAACTAATTGTGGTTTTGCAGAGAGAGCAAATTCTTAAGGGGAGTATTATTTTTGTTTGATATCACATTATAATAACATGACTTGTAGTTTTCATTCCTTATATTTATTATCATATGATGATTGGCATTTAGTGGTGATGTGAAGACATAGGTGCTTCAAGCGTTATGTTAGTAATATGTGTCTATTTGTGATTGTAACAATATAGGATAGATTCTCAATTGTTATGTGGCATTGGGTATTGTCGTGTATCCGTTTTTGTTGTTTTGGGTTTTGTCACGGAATTGCTAGAGAGGGTGATTGTAGAGTCCTAGTGTATAGGTTGTGTATTGGTGTATCATTCAAGAAGATGTTATTAATGCCATTGCTTCCTTTCAACATGGTAAACTCTTGGGGGAAGTAAATTCAACAATTATTGCTCTAGTTCCCAAAGTTTCAAATCCTTCAACTATGAGTGATTTTAGACCCATCTCCTGTTGCAATATAATTTATAAATGTATCACCAAAATTATTGCTAACAGGCTTAAATTATGTCTCCCAAATATTATCAGCTTAAACCAAACAGCGTTCACCCAAGGGCGTCGCATCACTGACGACATCTTACATATCACAGGGCTAAAGGGTCCCCTAGATGTGCTATCAAAGTCAACCTCGTGAAGGCTTTTGACTCTCTCAATTGGGATTTTTTCATTGATGTTCTCATTACTCTTAACACTCCTCCCCAAGTAATTCAATGGATCAAATTATGCATAACTACTCCTAAATTCTCAGTAGCTATCAATGGCTCCCTTGAAGGGTATTTTAAGAGTAATAAGGGACTTTGCCAATGTGATTCACTTTCCCCGTACCTCTTCGTCCTGGCCATGGGGATCCTTTCTAAGCTGCTGTCCATGGAAACCAATAATGCTAACTTCAAATTCCATGCCTGCTGCAAAACAATCGAGCTCACTCATCTCTGCTTTGGAGCAGCTGTTTAGTTCCTTTCTATGGTCTGGTGCAGATCTTAATCCAGTTAGGGCTAAAATCAGTTGAGCATCTCTTTGCACTCCAAAATCTGAGGGTGTTCTTGGAATTAGGAGGGTAGAAGATTGGAATAATGCCTCGGTCTCGAAGAACGTTTGGAATCACTTTTGCACTTCGGGATCTATTGGGATTGCCTGGGTTCACGCTTATTTACTCAAAGGTAGAAGCTTTTGGATTGTCCCAATCCCTGCGGACTGTTCATGGAGTTGGAGAAAATTACTCAAACTAAGAGATAAATTCAGGCCATTCATCAAGCATACTGTTGGTGATGGACAAAAAAACTTTTCTTTGGTATGATCATTGGCACCCACTTTGTCCTCTTGCCCAACGTTTTGGCCAGCAAGTTATTTGTGACTTAGCTCTTCCTTCTCTTTCAAAGGTAGGCTCCATAATTTCTCATCGACATTGGCTTTGGTCCCCTACCGTTACTGCTGAACTCTTGGAAATCCAGGCTTCTATTCCTCCTACCTTGCTGCCTAACACTGATATCACTGATAGGATTGTTTGGTTCCCATCTGCTCTTGTTTGCTTTGCCACCAAGTCAATGTGGGATGCTTTACGTGGCAGACAACCTGAAGTGGACTGGCACAAAACGGTCTGGTTCTCCAAAGCCATTAGGAAGTACTCTTTTATCCTATGGCTAGTAATTCATGATAGACTAATAACCCAAGATAAGTTAGTTGCATGGGATCTCATTCCATCTGCTAGCTGCACTTTCTGTAGACAACCTATTGAAACCAAGGAGCATTTATACTTTGCATGCCCCTTCACATCTGTGATTTGGGGTAAGGTTCTAAATCTTAGTAATATCCATACAACTCCCAGACATTGGCCAAATGAATTTCTTTGGGCTTTAGAGTAACTCTTTTGGGACCATTTTCAAGAAACTGGCTTGGTCCGCAACAATTTACCACATATGGAGGGAAAGAAACCATAGGATTGTATGAAAATCAATTTCAAAACTCAGCCACAATTATTCGGCACATTATGGATGATGTCAGATATAGAGCTTTTTGGCTTTAAGGGCATAAAAGACAATGCAAGGAACTGGGTTATGTGTACCAACTGGGGCATAAAGTATGATATTTTGGGCTTTATAAAGGTCTCTAAGTCCTTGATTACGTTAGTTTTCCCAGGGCTGTGGGGTGGTGGTTTTTGTGAGTTCGTGCTTCCTTTCATGAGCTAAGTTTGTACCCATTGTAAATACTTTCTTTTGGGAATTATACTTACTCACTTACCCAAAAAAGACAATGCCTGATTGCAAATCATACAGCCAACGCCATCTGAGCAAAGGAGAACACTTGTACAAATTCATCATAATATTAAATTGAACATAAGTTTAACCTGTTTTTGTATCCATTGCTCTGTCATCTGCAGCCGTCTGCTCTTTATCATCTGCAACATCCAATTCGAGCAGAGAAAAGGCATTTGGGAGATGATTCATAATTTTAGATTGCAGAGTTTGTTATCCTTGGATC
Source organism: Liquidambar formosana (assembly GCA_039720395.1). Classification (NCBI taxonomy): domain Eukaryota; kingdom Viridiplantae; phylum Streptophyta; class Magnoliopsida; order Saxifragales; family Altingiaceae; genus Liquidambar; species Liquidambar formosana. The sequence goes on along the minus strand of CM077826.1, from coordinate 29,768,350 downwards.
ATTCAGCGTCAACGTCAACCTGATTGACAGCAAATTATACAACGATTAAAGGATTTTAAGACCGAAAAATGCAAAAGATTAATAGTGTAACAACAAGAGAATCACAACAACCTAGCAAAAAAAACAAGATAACCACGACAAACTAAGCCATATCTGCTGTTTTTCCAGCACAAACAAAGAGATTGAGAGTGTTGAAGCCGACCTTGAAGGGGGAAGAAGATGAGTAAGAAGTGGAGTCAATCCAAGTGAGCAATAAGAGTAGAGTGGTTAAAACGAAATGATCATTGATGATGCTAAAGAGAGGCGTACTCAGCACACCTGCACGGCTTTAACAGTTGAACAAGAGTATTAGTACCTGGGATTGGCACCCCCTCCTCTCGCGGTGGCGGAAGACATACCAGACCGCAGGCGCATCAACCCACTCACGAGTATACTTTTTAGGTTTAATTACACACAGACCCTCTTGAATAGCGTAAATATAGGCGGACCCCTCTACTTCGAGAAATTATAGTGTGCCCCTTGTATTATGTACCCACAGGCCACAGGCCACAGCCACGGTCAAGAGAGGATAGATCCTCTCCATTCCCACTCCCCTCCATTTCCCTTCAGTTAACAACTCCTAAAATGCTACATATACTTAAGTTGATCTAAGAGCCTAATAGCCACGACATATACCTATTTAACCTGCTACAAAAAGGTTACGTCATTTTTTAACGGAGAAAATTTTCACCAATGTCCTCTCTAAACAACGGCAAGTAGAGGCAATCAAATTAGCTTCTATATTTGAAAGCTTAAATTCTATTGATCTGCAAGATGGAAGAAACCCATCTAAATTCAAGTTTTAAGGTACAATGGTGATTGCTAACAATGAAATGAATAAAAGTCAGTTCAACCCATTAAATTTTTGACCCCATATACCCTTAAGAAAGTGTGAGAAAGAAGAATATGAGATCTGAGAGAGTGAAATTCAAGGAAGAGGAAAAAAAAATTACAGAATTGGAAAGAGAGATCTAAGAGAGTACAGGAGAGAGTGTGGGTGTGGTACTCGTAAAATGTTCATAGATCTAACCCTTATCCTTGAATCCATTTTCAACCTTCACCATTAACACTGCCAACCAGAGATTGAATGGCTGATATAGTGATTTGGTTCCCACTACTTATCACCAGCAATTTCACTTGCCACGATTGTTGATTTGGATATAGGTTTTCATGAAAACTTGGAATGGAATGAAAAGTTATGGAGGAGATGATATCGTGATTTGGTTTACTAAGGATGGAATACCAACAAAGAGGGCTAAAGTTTCACTCCATTAGAAAAACCCATAACGTTTTTGGATGTGTAAAACGGCAACTTAAGTTGGGTGATGATGTGGCTAAGTTTAGGCCTTTGGTGTTTGTTGTATACCCTACAACCAATCATAGAGATAATGCTTTAGGGATAAAGAATAATCATAAGATTTCATTTATTGTATGTCACATTTATTATTAATTTAATTTTCTATCATGTTTATTCTATTTTTATATTTACATGATATATCTATAGAGTTAGAGTTGAGAATATGAAATCACAAAGTGTTGTGATTATGAGACTGTATATATATCTCTATACTAAACTCTTAAATTATTCTTAGTTGAAAGTTCACTATAATGGACAATAATAAACCATAGGACTAGCACATGTTATGTTAGCTCTTTGGGAGGATAGCTAGTCTTTGAGCTATTTGTGTGGAGACACTATCACCAACATGTGAGTGCTTGTTGTATAAATAAACAAGTACACTGAATGTGACTAAAGTCATGAAATCAACTTAATGGAGTTTTACCTGTCTGTCAATTAGTTTCTCATAGTTACAGTGGTAGAAGTAATCCTTAGACCTGACGCACCATAGTTGTCTTATGCATGGAACTTTAGAAGTTTGATAGCACTAAGTGTTTATCCCTATGGGGGTTTGTAAAGGTGTTCATTGGCTCTACTGTTACATGTGTGAAGGCATGTATGTGATCAATAAGGGATCCTTCACCTCTAGTAGAAGGGAGAGAATATTCTCATATGAACACTCATAAATATAACTCATGTGAATCTGTGGCTATAGTATGATGATGATCATGGAAAAGGGTTTTCATGATGCATCTTATGAGTTGATATTTTGGATAAGTTCATAAATGCATTGAACTAGGGACTTGACAGACTTCCATATCCTATTAGTTTAATTAGAGACATTATGTATGATGGAGGGATTTAATTGTAACCTTGAGCTGTAACTGAAGGGTTCTTTGTTCGATAATTATTCACCTCATTTAGGACTACACCATGAGCCATTGCTAGATGTTATTCATGGTTAGTAGAAGCCCTAATTGATATAAGTGAGTTATAATCAATTATAGAATTGGAGGGTGTTCTAATTAGACCATTAATAGAAAGTGTTCCATTAAACACTCCATGTGATATTGAATGCAATTACCTACTATTAGATGTTATGAACCCAATAGGTTACACACTGATCATGCAAAGAGGGACTTTAAAGCTATGAGAAAAAGGGCAAGATTGAATAAGAAAAGTTCTAGAAGGCCACACTTGTATTAGATATAAGAAGGAGGGGTTAAATTGCAATTTAGAGAAGTTACAAGCTAGAATCCCATTGGGATTCCTCTCCTCATGGCTGGCCCCCTTGGTGTGCTTATATAAGCCACTAGCATGGGCTATGCACACTTGATTCACTCTTCTCTAGCCCTAGCCGAATTTGGAGAAGCTCTCTCTCTCTCTCTCTCTCTCTTCTCTCTTTTCCTCTCCTCTTCTAGCATCAACAAGGATTGTTTAAGGGAAACTTGAAGGCCTTTGCTAGGTGTGGATACCATTAGAGGCAGAACACTTGGGTTGCTCATACCATTGCTGTCCGGATTCAAAGCTTGAAGGAAGAAGAAGAGAAGACGACATAATCAACTGTAAGTGCTCTAATCCTTCTTCTAGTTAGGGTTTTATATTTTGTATGAACCACAATCAGATTCATGGGCTTTAAGGAATTGTATTATGATTTTTGTTTATCATTATGTTTCGCTTTGTATTTTTTCTCTACATCAATTCCTTATAGTGGTATCAGAGCCATGATTATGCTTCATATAAACATCATATGGGCTGGAATTTATGGTACAATTAATTGGATAATGATGTTCTAATTACTTTTAAGAAAACTAGGGTTTTATAGAACTGTTATGAACAGTTTTCATGGTAGCTCTGAAAAATCGTCATCTTGTTTTGCATGCCAAAATCTGAGTTCTTTTCCAAAAGTTTCATGCTATATATGGTTAGAAAGCTCTTCGAATTAGCTTTCTAACGCAACAAACAGTGTGTCGATCCGAGTTCTATAGCGAAAGTTATGAATTTTTTACTACAGGCTATCTGGGAAGAAAGTTTTATGTGGGAATGATGCAACAGTAGCGACTATGACCTTTTGACGGTGATCAAAGGCATGGCAATGGTTACTACCACTTGGATTATGTTCTAGACATGGTAGGGAAGGGTTCTCAACTATTCGGATGCATCATAATTGGATTAAATGCAAGAACTAAGTTTTTGGAAAGCTAGGGTTTCTTCATGTTGGCCAAACCTAGGGTTTGGAACCCTCGGTTGTTTTTTATCATCTTCTTCTATTAATTTGATATATGTAAATCATATGATGATTAAAAATAATTATATATTCTGTTTATATAATTTTTATATATGTACTTGATACATAAAAATCGAATTATGAAGAAGGAGGAGTTCTGTGATACCCCGAATATTTATTAATTTATTTTACGTGTATATTCAGTGGAATTGTACACATGAGGATAATTTTAAATATTTTTGAGGTTAGTTGGATGTTGGGAGATATTGCATTAATTGTTTTGTGTGGAGAAAGATAATTAAATTGTGATTGTGATATAAATATCTATATCTATATATATATATGGATGGAGGAAAGAAAAGACAAAAGAAGAAACAAATGGAATAGAAAAAAAAAAGAAAAAGAAAAGAAAAGAATGGGAGATTAGTTTCGGTGGAAGAAGAAAAGAAAGAAGATAAGAAGAAGAGAAAGAAGGGAAGAATAAGAAAGTCAAAAAAAGAAATGAATGAAGGAAGAAAAGTGGCGTGAGAAGAGAAGAAAAGAAGGAAGAAAGAAAGAAAAAATGGCGGGGTAGGTTTAGAAGAAATAAATGAAGAGAGAGAAAAAGGAGATAGGGACGAGAGAGAAGAAATAAATAGAGAAGAGAAGGAAAGAAATAAGAAGAGAAGGAGAAAGAGGAAGGGAGAAGCCGAGAGAGGCAGTGGGCAGATGGTCCACTGGCCGGAGCATTGAAAGCTCCAATCCTACTTTTGTCAGTATGGATTTTTATATTTTTTGAGTTGATCTACAGTCTGCAGTTGTGGTTATTTATTTTGTTCACTTATTTTTGAGGTAGGGGGTTTAATTCTTGTACGGTGAATGATGATTATTTTGAAGCATATGTTAAGATTTGATTTATGCAGGTGATAATTATTGATGGTTATATTATTTGACGTCATGGATTATGATGGTTGATTTTATTGACAGTTGGATTATATTTGAGGTTGAGGATTTGGAGTTCATATTATTTAATTTATATATTATTTTGAATATAAAAATGCTTGCATGTGATTTTTGAAACATTATTTATTGTATAGGAATTAGATTTCCTACTGGGCTGTTGTTCGTTCACCCTAATATATTTTCAGGTAATAATTGTTGGAGGCACGTAGTAGAATTGGGGCCCAGATTTGGAGAAGTTATTGTGTACATTTATTTTTATTTAAAACTGATGTAATTTTATTCATTTGGTTGGCTAATGTATATTGATGATGAGTTTTGGGTTAACCATCGCTACCCGCAACTGCGCAACACTCTGTATTTTCAAATGGAATGTATTTTTGAAAAGCTTTATTTGTACTGAGCTCACAAAAAAATTGTACATGTTACGGTTTATAAATTTTGGGGCGTTATAAGTTTGGTGTTCTTCAATGAGGCCGAACCTAGGGTTTAGAAACCCTAGGTGTGAGCGCCGTGTCCTGAACCACGCCGGCTCGGGAGTACGCCACTAGCCAAGAGGGCTAGCGCAGAGAAGAGTCGCCACCCGATTTGGTTTCGGGAACCAATTTGACCCCTAGCAAGGGTCTTATCCGTCATAACCAGAGAATTTAGGGTTCGGAGTTAGGGTACGTTGTTGGGAAGGTGTTAGGCACCCAACAACGCCCGGCCGAAGCCGGCCCCCACACGTGTTTTGTTGGCTTTAATTAACAAGAATTATCAATTGGATTTAACCCTATTCATGCGATATGCAATTTAATTCAAATGATATCACGCAATGATGGCAAATAAATAAATAAATAAATGAATTATACAAAGAATCAATATAATAAAAGGGCTAATCTAAAGAATGATACAAAAATAAAGAAAGAGTCAAATAAAGAAAGAAATAAATGAATAGACAAAAAATAAAAGTATGAGAGGAAATAATCTACTAATAATGAAAGAGAAACAAATAAGTAAAGAAACAAGCAAATAAGTAAGGAAGAAAATAAAAATAAATAAAGGAATGGTTTAAATAAAGAACTAATCTAGAGAAAGAAATAAATAAAATATGGAACTAATCTAAATAAAGAAATGATAATAAAAGAAGATTGACACAAAGAAAGAAAGCTATGTGAGGGATAAACAAATATGGTAATAACCTAAACTAGGGAATAGACAAAATATGGAATCAAATATGTATGGAATGAATAATATAGAATAAAATAAATATAATAAAAGAGTCAACCGATCATGCAAAGGAAGTGCGTACGCACAACCGTAAAGTGCGTACGCACTTTTGATTTGTGCGTACGTACATTCTACTCACGGGACCCCGAAACTAATGATATACTTTCACAACTAATAAAATATGTAAATATATAGAAGAACTACGATAATCAAGTCCTAAATCTATATGCACACAACTAGAAAGATTAAAATGATAAAAATAAAATTAACAAGGGATGGGAATAAATTAAAATGAACTAAGAAAAAGAAATCTTAATCTAACAAATGAAAATACATATGTAGAGATGGATACGCCTATTCTACTATGCAGTTACATAAATTAATCGATATAGAAAATTACTAATCATGTGGAAGACGAAATAGATAAAAATCAAAAGAGAAAACTAAATAAATAAATTTACTAAAAAAATGAGAAATAACTACACAATCATGGGAGAAAGAGAAGCATGTCCGGACATTCAAAAATAATAACCAGCTATCTCAAATAATGGAGAAAGAGATGGAAAAGTAAGCGTTACCCTCAGGTTGGGTGATATGTAGGATGAAACTTTGATGAACTCTCTCCTTCAAGTCTCCGTGATCACAGCCGTCCTTCTCTCTCTTAGCTTCTAGGTTTGTAGGAATGGTGGCTAGGGTTTTTAGAAGTGGTGGCTAGGGAATGGTTTAGAGAATGGTGATGGCTAGAGAATCGTTGAGAGAATGGTGATGGCTAGAGAATCGTTCCCCCGGTCCCTTTCCCGGTTGAAAGTGCTATATTTATAGAGGTAGTATTAGGGTTTTGGAGGAGCTAGGTTAGGGTTTCTGGCTTCTCTAGCCGTCACAAGGTGGCTACAAAGTAGGTCAAACCTTCATAAGGTAACAAGGGGAATACCAAAATGAAGGGAAAAAAATCCGGATTTAGGAGTTAATGTGCGTACGCACAATTAAAAGGTGCGTACGCACAACTGAATCCCACGTACGTACAAATATTGATTGTGGGCTTTTGCGGGTTGGGCTACGATTGCGATCACGTCGGCTCTTCAAGGATCATTCATCAATTATTTCAAACTAGATCACCCTTCATCACTGGGCTTAAAGGAATGGACTTGAAATATTTAGGCGGTACAAAATTGGGTGTCAACAGTTGCCCCTTCTTTCAGTTCCATTCACGGAGTGATTGGAATTGGAAGACTAGAATGCAAACCAATTTGACCGACTAGCATTTCAAGGCGCATGAACAAATGCTGATGCATGCATGGATGGAAATAGAATCAGGTATTACCTTACAACCTTATCCCTGCCCTTGGGGATACACGAGAAAATATTAGTTATAGAAATAAACATCAGTGATTGAAAACTTTACCCCTTTCCCTGTGGATAAAGGTCTGATCCCTTTTCCTGTGGATCAGAAACAATCATAGAGATTTTATCCTTTTCCTGTGGATAAAAACATGATCCGTTTCCCTGTGGATCATAAATAAGCATAGAAATTTTATCCTTTTCCCTGTGGATAAAAGCACGATCCTTTTTCCTGTGGATCATAAACAATCATAAAAGACCCATTTTCCCGTGGGTCACAAATATAGAAGATCCTTTTTCCTGTGGATCACAAATAGTCATAGAAGACCCCTTTTCCCGTGGGTCACGAATAGAGAAGATCCCTTTTCCTGTGGATCACAAGCAAATATAGAAGATCCCTTTTCCCGTGGATCAATCATAAAAATAGTGATAAAGTGCCCCTAAAGGCGAGTAAGAATTCTATCTAGAACTCAAACCCAAAGGTGTCCATCTGGACAAGCAGGAACTCTATCTAGAGTTCAAACCCAAAAACAGTGATAAAATGCCCCTCAAGGCGAGTAAGAATTCTATCTAGATTCAAACCCAAAAACAGTGATAAATTGTCCTTTAAGGCGAGTAAGAATTCTATCTAGAATTCTAATCCAACATCTATAAATGCAACAGACCAGCTAAGTAGTTAACAGAGAATATCTTTCATAGGGGATGCATACGAAAACAAGAAATCACTCAAATGTATATGGATGCAAACCCTACTTCAAGGATGAATGACAAGAAACCACTTACGGAGTCAAAGTCAACCGACAAAAATGAATGACAATAGATGAGGACTCTCCCAAGACATGATAAAGAGGAAGCTGATTTATGAAATCACCACGGATAATCTTTGAAATGTTCTTTTAATCTGGAACACATCCCTCACAAGGTTCACCTTGCCCCTTGCTTGAAATTCTTCATTCATCATTTTCTTCATTTTATTTTTTTTTTCTTATATTTTTTTTTTTCATGCCCTAACTTTTGCCTAGGTCGCCCTTTCGGGTTTTCAACCTAGCGGGCGTTCCCTCCTTATTCTTCCTTCAACTCAAACCCGTGTGATGATTACCATCCATATGGAGACATATCAACACCCGCAAAGGATTATTTTCACCATCACAATCATATCTTTCCACTGGCATTGAACTGCTTAAGACTTTCTTTCATGGCATGGAAAACATTAACAAAGTTCCAATCTTCCTTTTGAATCATCAATGGTTTAATCTTCTAACACATGAGTCTTTTGGCACATGCCCCTTGCATGAACAATGATGTGGCTGCACCTCTAAAGGTTGCCTACGTACCCAAGAAGGGATCAAGCCATACGTAGTTCATCAATACTTGGACAACTTCAATCAATCAGAGAGGGCTTTCTTTTGGACTGTAATGTAGGCTAAGGTTTCTAGGCTCATGAAAGAAGGGATAAAAAAGGCTCAAGATTGATTTCCATGGGTTCCTATCTGTCAAGGATTACTGTTCACTTCACTTGCCAACTTGGCATTTCATTTGCTATCTTACTTTGGCATCTTTCTTCTCTTTTTTTTTTTCTTTTTTTTTTTTTCTTTCATTTTTTTCATTTTTTTTTCTATTTTTTTTTCATTTTTTTTCATTTCTCTTTTTTTTTTCTATACACCACCCCCTTTTGCTCAAACAAACATCTCTTCCAAATTTGCCCCTAGTGTAGGGGGTAATCCTTAACACAAAGGTATCAAAAAAAAGAAATTACTCAGGCTCAAAAGGGTTAGCAAGGGATTTTTCTTTTCTTTTGAAGGATAGCAGAAATGATGGCCTCTCTTCATTTTGATTTCCATTATTCGCAGTTCAAGCATTAAAAGGGCAAATATATCCACTCATGTGCTAGAAAAGCAAACCACATAAAATTCTTGAGAAAGCAAGCAATAAAGTAATGCAAACCATTCATTAATAACCATACCAAAATAATTGTCTCAAAGTAATTGCTCCAAACCATGAAAATTCATCCAACATAAACCAATTATTCAAAAATGGAAACTAAGATAAAGAAACCATGTGCGACTGCAATAATCTTTCAAATCCACTGTGCCCCATCCCCATTTGGAGGTGGCGTGGCATGATAGTCTGGGAGTGGATTTGTCAATATATTAGGTGCTCCCGGTTTAGGAAGTTTCCCCGAATCAATCATGTCCTGAATGGTATGGCGAAGACGACCGCACTTATCAGTGTGATGGCCATGACTCTGGTGAAAATCACAGTACTCATTCTCATCGTAGTTAGGTGCTGACTTGTTGATAGGAGTAGGATCTAGTGGCTTCAGTCTTCCTCTTTTCACCAAATTTCGAAGGGCTGTAGATAGGGACACACCAAGTGGAAAGAATTGTCTAGGTCCACTACGAGGATTAACAGCATTTACCTCATTCGGCTTGCTACCATTACTTGCACTCGAGCTGCCAAATCCGTATGCACGTTTCTTCCCATCATTTTTGTCAATCAACCCACTATCCATACCATCTTCAACTTGTATGCCAGCATCATACAAATCCTCAAAAGTCTTCAATGGGATAGGCATTAATGGTCTTCCGAAAGCCGGCAGAAGATTCTTTACAATCATGCGCACCTGATCCTTCTCAGTTGGACGATTGGGCATTTTAACAGCTTTGGCCCTCCACCTTGTCAAGAACTCAGAGAATGTCTCATTACTCTTCTGCTTAGTGGTCTCTAAATCTCGCAGAGTGACATCAAGTTGGACATTGTAGTTATAATGGTGCACAAACTCCATAGCCAGCTCTTTCCAGTCCCGGGTCTTCGCATTGTTCAAGGAAAGGTACCAATTCATAGCATCGCCATTGAGAGTTCTAGGGAAACAGTGCACAATTTGCTCCTCAGAAAGCCCCATAGGTTTCATTGCTAGAATGTACTGTTTCAGGTGATTGCGAGGATTACCAGTCCCATCGAACACATCCATCTTTGGCATTTTGAATTTTTGCGGTAATTGGACATTCGGGAATGGGCATAATTCATCCATATCTAGCATGTACTCTTCAACACCTTGGGATTTCCTCAAAATAGTCTTCATTTTTTCTACCTCATCAGAAATGTCTTGCACCTCTCTCTTTTTAGCTTTCTTCTCGGCCTCAGATTCCTTCTTAGCTTCAGCTTCCTTCTTCCTAACCTCAGCTTCCTTCTTCTTAAGGTAGTCTTCATGGTCTTTTTCATCAAAAATAAAATCCTCATTCTCTTCCCCAGTCTCAGCTGTCTGTTTACCTTCAATCTTTTGGAGTCTTTTCAAAATAGGCGCCATTGATCTTTCCATCATCTTTGCCATCATTTCTTCCAGCTTCTTCACCAAATCTTGTTCAGCGTCCATTTCAGTGGTTTTTGACGTTTCTGCTCTTTCTAACCTTCCAAATGAATTACGAACCCAAGCAATGATTGGTTATTCCTGCAAGGAATGTGTTTATCCTTATAAAAGCCATTTACTTTGATTATTCATGATGATTCCATATCAATTTCCAACCAAACATGCCCCTAGAATAAGATGAGGATAAACAAGGACTAAAGGGTTGAACCAAAGGGAGAACTTAGATAGACTCAAGATGAGGCACAACAAAAGAAAATACCTAAGAAGGGAAAATGAAAATGAACCTAGACTCCTAAAATGATGACTAAAAACCTAGACAAGAGACATGGTGACAACATACAACACTAAAAAAGAAAAGATGTAAACCCTACAATGAATGGGCTTAATGCACCTATAATGGACCAACAACAAAACCATATGAAAAAGAAAGAAGACTCAACTAACCCTAATACCCCTAAAATGAAAGATTCTAATGAATGAGATGCCCCTTAAAAAAAAAAAGGGATGGACCTAAAACCATAAGAGAAAGCCCAACATGAAACCAAGGATACCACATTGGGTTCAACCAACCAAAGTCTATTCATTTTTTTGCATCTAGGCCCGTTACAATATCCACACATTCTTCCACTCTCATTTGGATCCAAGCCCATATTTTCTTTTTCTTTCCTTTTCTTTTTCTTTTTCTTTTTTTTTTTTTTTTTTTTTTTTTTTTTTTTTAAAATTTTTTTTTTTCGACTTGGACCCAATTACAAGATCACACACCTCACCCCTCAATTGGGCCTAGACTTGAAAAAGAGAATAGACAATGATGGGCCTTGCCCCTAGGTCTAAACATTATGGGCCTAATATGCAAATGTAACATGATATGCATAATGACACACATTCAATCAAGGCTATGCAATGGTCAACGGGGGACACTAGTGTGGTCGGTCAATTAGGGTTTCTTCTCCTTCAAGGGTCACCCAGGCTAGGGCGCTCAAAGAGCAACCCGTTAACGTACTCACTAGCTTATTACAGGCTAGTGGCACAGGCCGTGGGTTGATGGTGCTGAGCCGAGTTGCCCATAAGATCGAGTGGATCCCGGGTCTCTAATCAGACTTCCATCGAGGGGTAATAAAGTGCCAAGATCGTGCGCGTGTGTGCAATTTGGTTTCACCCAATTAAAATTTCTAATTAATTAAAGCCAACAAACATTTTGGAGTCTAACTCTCTATCCCCAGTGGAGTCGCCATTGTGAGCGCCGTGTCCTGAACCACGCCGGCTCGGGAGTACGCCACTAGCCAAGAGGGCTAGCGCAGAGAAGAGTCGCCACCCGATTTGGTTTCGGGAACCAATTTGACCCCTAGCAAGGGTCTTATCCGTCATAACCAGAGAATTTAGGGTTCGGAGTTAGGGTACGTTGTTGGGAAGGTGTTAGGCACCCAACAACGCCCGGCCGAAGCCGGCCCCCACACGTGTTTTGTTGGCTTTAATTAACAAGAATTATCAATTGGATTTAACCCTATTCATGCGATATGCAATTTAATTCAAATGATATCACGCAATGATGGCAAATAAATAAATAAATAAATGAATTATACAAAGAATCAATATAATAAAAGGGCTAATCTAAAGAATGATACAAAAATAAAGAAAGAGTCAAATAAAGAAAGAAATAAATGAATAGACAAAAAATAAAAGTATGAGAGGAAATAATCTACTAATAATGAAAGAGAAACAAATAAGTAAAGAAACAAGCAAATAAGTAAGGAAGAAAATAAAAATAAATAAAGGAATGGTTTAAATAAAGAACTAATCTAGAGAAAGAAATAAATAAAATATGGAACTAATCTAAATAAAGAAATGATAATAAAAGAAGATTGACACAAAGAAAGAAAGCTATGTGAGGGATAAACAAATATGGTAATAACCTAAACTAGGGAATAGACAAAATATGGAATCAAATATGTATGGAATGAATAATATAGAATAAAATAAATATAATAAAAGAGTCAACCGATCATGCAAAGGAAGTGCGTACGCACAACCGTAAAGTGCGTACGCACTTTTGATTTGTGCGTACGTACATTCTACTCACGGGACCCCGAAACTAATGATATACTTTCACAACTAATAAAATATGTAAATATATAGAAGAACTACGATAATCAAGTCCTAAATCTATATGCACACAACTAGAAAGATTAAAATGATAAAAATAAAATTAACAAGGGATGGGAATAAATTAAAATGAACTAAGAAAAAGAAATCTTAATCTAACAAATGAAAATACATATGTAGAGATGGATACGCCTATTCTACTATGCAGTTACATAAATTAATCGATATAGAAAATTACTAATCATGTGGAAGACGAAATAGATAAAAATCAAAAGAGAAAACTAAATAAATAAATTTACTAAAAAAATGAGAAATAACTACACAATCATGGGAGAAAGAGAAGCATGTCCGGACATTCAAAAATAATAACCAGCTACCTCAAATAATGGAGAAAGAGATGGAAAAGTAAGCGTTACCCTCAGGTTGGGTGATATGTAGGATGAAACTTTGATGAACTCTCTCCTTCAAGTCTCCGTGATCACAGCCGTCCTTCTCTCTCTTAGCTTCTAGGTTTGTAGGAATGGTGGCTAGGGTTTTTAGAAGTGGTGGCTAGGGAATGGTTTAGAGAATGGTGATGGCTAGAGAATCGTTGAGAGAATGGTGATGGCTAGAGAATCGTTCCCCCGGTCCCTTTCCCGGTTGAAAGTGCTATATTTATAGAGGTAGTATTAGGGTTTTGGAGGAGCTAGGTTAGGGTTTCTGGCTTCTCTAGCCGTCACAAGGTGGCTACAAAGTAGGTCAAACCTTCATAAGGTAACAAGGGGAATACCAAAATGAAGGGAAAAAAATCCGGATTTAGGAGTTAATGTGCGTACGCACAATTAAAAGGTGCGTACGCACAACTGAATCCCACGTACGTACAAATATTGATTGTGGGCTTTTGCGGGTTGGGCTACGATTGCGATCACGTCGGCTCTTCAAGGATCATTCATCAATTATTTCAAACTAGATCACCCTTCATCACTGGGCTTAAAGGAATGGACTTGAAATATTTAGGCGGTACAAAATTGGGTGTCAACACTAGGGTTCTTGCAATTGATTTGATCAATTATCCCTACAAAATTTATGCTAATTTAATGTAGATACATTACACATAACTTGAGCTAGAGAGCACGAAAAAGCATGAAAGCACTCCCATTAGTTTCGTAAGACATGAGGGATTCAAACCCAATTGGTTTCGAGTCCCAATAATGGTAGCAAGCAAAGTTTTACAAGTTTTTTGTAATATGTTATCTTTTTCTGAAGAATTTTGGGTCTTCTTCATAGATCGAATTGTGTGGGCTGTTTGGGGATGATTTGATCATCTATTCTTCTTCCATGGGGGTCGAAATTCATGTAGGGACATGATTCAATGGCAGCTTTGGCTTGGGAAGTCATCATTTAGAGTGTGGCAACCATGAAAGCTTGATGAAGCTTCTTCTCTTTATGCGGCAGCAGCAAGGGTTTATAGAAACCCTCATATTTTTGACCCAAGGGCTCATGGCCCATCAAGACCACCTCCATGGGGCTTGACCCTAACCCAAGGATGAACCTCAATCGTTACCAAAGCTTGCCACCGTTGATGGTGGGCCTAGCAGCCGCCGTTACACCATGACAGCCTCCTCCCTCATGGTAGCAGCCTTAGGGTTTAATTATGAAACCCTAATTTTAATTAATATAACCCTAATCTAATTAATGCATTAATTGAAACCCTAATTCTATTAATTAATGGCCATTAACCTAGGGTTAAATGATTGGACGTTAATGGCCAATCATTGTCAATAAGGGTTTAGGGTTTAATTAGTGTCATTAATGAACATAGGGTTTAGGGTTTAGGAAACCCTAATGATGCATTAAATGAAACCCTAATCTTAGTTATCAATTGCCTTAAACTTAGGATTTAATGATTGGTCAATTGATGACCAATCATTAGCATTGATAAAACTAGGGTTTGAGTTAGGGTTTTAGTGCAACTAGGGTTTAGGGTTTTTAGAAACCCTAATGCATCAATTAATTAAAAGTTTGGTTTTATTTGATTCCAAAATTAATTATTTAATTAATATTGATTAATTTTATAATGTTTTAAATTGTTTAAAACAATTTTGGAATTAAAAATAATTTCTAGAAAATTATAATTAAATAAAAATGTTCTATTAATTATAATAATCAATAATACCCTAATATATGATATTAAAGGTATTATTGGGTTGTTTTAATTATTCTAATGATTTTAATTAATTTGATTAATTAAAATTGAATGTTTTAAAGTGTTAAAACATAATCAGAATAGGTTAAAACAATAATGGGGGATTAATGAGTTAAAATGGTTTTAATTCATGCATTCTAAAATTCAGGTTTTGGAAATTCCTATTTTAGAAAGTAATGTAAATAGATTATTTTTATTATTTTAATTTTGGAAATAAAAATTTGAGGTCCCCTAATGCGATTAGGAAGCATTAATGAGATTAATGAAGTCTAATTAATTGAAGTACCGTAATGCCCATATGTTTTATTGCTTACAGTTATTTCCTTATTATGCAATGTGATTGTATGGATGTGGATGGATGATGATTATAGACTAAGACATAATAAACCAATTGTGATTGACTGTCTTATTATTATGGGATGTAATATTTTTCAAAGCGTTGTAATTTATTATTGGTGATGTAATTTTTATTAGGGCTTGCATGCCACTTTCTCTCTCTCTATTATTCTCTTATGTACCCCACATTCTCCTTATGTATCCCCCTTCTTCAAATTATGTAAATGTTATGTAATCGAGAGTGCACTAGGGAGCATAGTGGACCCAAATGAGCATGGTGAAGCCCAATAAGACACTGGTGGACATTGAAAGACTTGAAGAGCTTGGAGAAGACTTTTCAAGAGAGCATGCATTGTTTCAATTTATTGTTTTACGATCACCTACACCTTACCCATAGACCTTGGATTCAATCTATTGGCTTGGATTGAATCACCTAAAAGTCCATAATCATCATAATCTTTAATTTATGTGATAATGTAGTAGCTCCAATATCATAGATTGGTATATGTTACCTATTCACTTAGGGACTAATACCAATATATGGCACTTTATATATGTTGATATATAATTGCATGAGATGTGTGATTATAATAACATTAATTGTTAATTGTATGCATGGGATGTATGTTAAATTGATGAGACCTTTTAAACCCCTCTTGTCCAAAAGATTAAGTTGTAAATGGAGAAGACATTAGGGAATGAATTCTTCATTGTCTTCTATCATTATAGGATCATCTAGAGTCCTTTAATGTGGGTACTTGGCTACAGACATGTGGGAGCTACCCATGTTAAAGATTCTACTTGAAACTATCACATATGAGATATCATGGGGTGTAAAACTAATATATATCAAGAAACTATCATGTGAGGTATATGTTAGGATGAGCACACTCGTGTGAATGATGGGTTTAACTTAACTAGGAAAGTATTCCAAGAAACTATCATGTGAGGTATATGTTCGCTAGATGCTAAATGATTAGAACTTATTTATGAAGAAATAGACAAAGAGTTGTCTTCTTATTATGGGTTAGAAGTCACGAAACTATCATATGAGGCTTCTAGGTCATAGTGGGTGTGAACCCACGAAAAAGCGCGGAGCCCACAAGGGATTTGGCGAAAGAATTTATGTATGGGATATAGGTGTGGTGAAAGACAACAAACAAAAAGGAATCGCCACCTCATTTTTTAGGGAAAAGAGGAAAACCACAAAAATGTTTTATTTTCAAAACCACATGACTCCATTAAAGGAAAAGCAAAGTCTTTAAAACCAGAAAATTAGATTCGGGGGCTAAGTTACGACGTGGGAAGGTTCTGGGCAAAGCCTATAGGCATCCACATCGCCCGAGTTGGTCTCTTAATTTGATTGGGCTAACTTAAGATCTTTTTTCACTCAAATATCAGTATATATCATCACAAGGCAGCATGCATAACATATATTCCATCCAATCATCCATGCATAATCAACCAAATAAAATAAAACAGAAAAAAAGAAAAAAAAGAAAAGAAAAGCCTAGGATACTTGGATCCTAGAACGGACTTGAGCCTTACGAAGAGCGCCTACGTACCATGCAGCGAAATACATGGATCAAAGTCCACGTAGTTCGAAAAGAATAGGGTTACAACTTAATACAAACCTATGGTAAATATCCTAAGTTTCCTTATTTGAAAATATATTGATTTAGTCCAAAATCGAAAACTTCCACAAGAGGAAAACCTTAATAGAAAACCAGAATTTTATTGATAAAGGAAACCTTTGATAATCACCATAGGTTCGCATTAAGAAGTAAACCTAGGAGGGAGGAGAGAGAAGAAAGAAGAAAAGTGAATTAGGGCACTTCATACCCTACTTACCTGAGCGCAAAAGCTCTAAGCATTAGCCATTTCAAGCCATAGCGGCCCTATTTGCAATAGGACAAGCATTGTACCTGTTTGCACCCTTACAAGTACACAAAATCATGCAAAGAGAGCAATATACTAATCTGGACAGAACCATGACAAGGCCTAAAATCATCCATTCATCATGCAAACAACAAGAATAATGAATAACTAAAGACCCCAACTCAATCCTACATGCAATGACTTCGACTAACATGCATAAAACCCTACTAAAGACACACTAACAAGCATAAGAGACTCCAATAATATCAATAAACATGATAACAAAGCACATTCTAACCAAAAAGATGATATTCTATGTAAAATATGAAAATAGACCTTCCTACGGCGAGCTTTCTTAAGCGAAACTATCCTAAGATAATTTCACGTAAAAAAGTCATTATGGGGAGGTACAATCAACATATCCTACATAAAATATGTATACTAGAACACAATAGAAGTGATTTCATGCTTAAACACATCACAGAAAGCTCTTATGCAAAACCTCACTCAACGAAAAGGACAATTATCCTTAGAAAAGGATAATGTCTCCAAAAACCTTATAAAATATACTATATGAATGTAAACCTAGCATGATTCAACTATATGCAGCATATATAGAATGACTATGATGAGAAACAACTCAAAAAGTTAAGCTAAGCATGTTGTATGAAACTTGTGCGAATTCAGGGTTATCGAAACCCTAATTTCACAACCATGCATTAAAACCTATGAAACGACTCTAACACATGCTCAAATTATCATGAATATCATTCATATCACATATATTAACTAACGGGAGCATCAATTCATGATAACAATCACAGCAACCTAGACATGTGAACTATGCATGATTTAAGAAGATAAAAAGAGATAATACTATCAAATCCTTAGTAAACCAGGGATTATCAAGCATATAAAGCCATAAATCATCTCAAAATCATTCATACAACATCACACAAGCATTGAATTCAATCCATAAGAAGAGCTATTTCATGCACTATAACTATCCTAGAAGAAGAAGAAGAAGGAGAAAGAAGGAGAAGCAGAAAACTCATGTTCAGCATTAAAGAGACATGCTTACCTCTTGTAGACTCTTCCTTGTCTCTAAAGTCCTTGTTTCCTTGCTTGCTTGGGATTGAAGAGCCTCCTCTTGATGTCCTTCTAGCTCTCCAAACTCGTAGCTCCCTCTCTCTCTAAGTGTAAAGTGCAATTAACCTCCCCCTTATGTGCTGAATATCATGTCCTTTATATAGAGAACTGACCCCCTAAACCAATGGCTAAGATTAATTCATTAAACAATGATCCTAGGGCTATTAGAGACTCTCTTGGTGCTCAAACAACTCAAACTTACACACTCCCAAGAGAAAACAAGTTGTAATGGCGGAGGAAACCGTCAAAAGAGGGAGAGAGGAGTCAGAATTCGAGTTGAGGACGGAGTCTCTCGGGTGACCATCTAGGCCTGGACGGTTAGCCGTCTGGGCTTGGACGGCTGACCGTCCTAGCCCCGGATGGTTACCCGAGGCCTCTCCTTGTTTCACTCCGGTTTTGACTCCTACTCGCTGTAGAAGTCCTAGAATGCTCAAATTAAGTTCGATTTTGATGAAATAAAAGCCAAAACGACCAGTGTTTCGAAGGGAACACATTTTTAGGCATTTTAGGACAAAAATCTTTAACCATGGGTGCATGGTTAGGTTTTACAAAGGTGGTTAACCATGGTGCTTCACCGTCGCTAAGCTGGGTTTGTACACAAGGTCGAACAGAATGCTTTCCCAATCGAAATTCGATCTTTCTAAACACACCTAGGATGTAAATAAAGCCCAATTGAAGTTAAATGAGAGAAAATTGATTGGGTCTTATGAGTCAATTTGAGCAAACCAAGAAAGGGTCTTTTAACCAACCCGAACCATTACGAGCCGAATTAATCTTAAACCACCAATTCATGAAATTGAACCTATATATGGACTCTATGTAACCATATGAACTCGAAGGAATGACTTGGGATTCATTTAAAGGTCAAATGGAAAATATACGGCTTAAAAGACGATTATGCCCTTAAAGTCGCAAAAGTTCTTATTGACTATCGAGATGAACTCCAAATCACTTCAAAATTCATACACATGATATTCAATGCCATAGAAACTCAATGCAAAAGACTAGACTCGAAAAGGACTCAAAATCCTACATGAAATGATATGTCCTAGCTAAGGTGACAAAAATGGGGTGTGATAGAAGCCCCTCATTGGTGAACAAGTTTCACTTGTGAGCCAATGATCAAAGAACAACCCATTTTTGTTCGATGGATTAATCTCATTAATACCAACAAACTCAAATGGAACCATAAGGATAGACTTCGTCATATCCAAGCATGCGACGATTTCATCGAAGCAAATAATCGATTGCATGCCAACATTCGTTAGTGCGCTCATGCAAATGCCTTTACCATGCACTAATTGCATTAGTGATATCTACATGGTCTTCTCATGATGCGAAACTAGTTGCACTAGTGCATCACAAGGTATCCTGCTAATTGCATTGGCATTCTCAAAACGAGTTATTTCATAACTCATAAGTCATTATTTTATGTGAATTTTCGTTGAATTGAATGTCCATCAATTCATAACCAAGTGCATTTCATGCCAATCTCACTAGGGGATACAAAGGTAGTGAGTTATTTCATAACTCATGACTCATCATTTCATGTGAAATTATCGTTATCACACGATGTCATGCCACTTTCAGTGGAAATAGCCAAGATAGCGAGTTATTTCATAACTCATGAATCATCATTTCTTGTGAAATTATCGTTATCACATGATATCATGCCACTTTCAGTGGAAATAGCAAAGATAGTGAGTTATTTCATAACTCATGAATCATCATTTCATGTGAAATTATCGTTATCACATGATTTCAAGCCACTTTCAGTGGGAATAGCAAAGATAATGAGTTATTTCATAACTCATGAATCATCATTTCATGTGAAATTATTGTTATCACATGATTTCATGCCATTTTCAGTAGGAATAGCAAAGATAGTGAGTTATTTCATAACTCATGAATCATCATTTCATGTGAAATTATCGTTATCACATGATTTCATGCCACTTTCAGTGGAAATAGCAAAGGTAGTGAGTTATTTCATAACTCATGAATCATCATTTCATGTGAAATTATCGTTATCACACAATATGAGATCCCATGGCAAGTCAATTAATTCAAAACCAAGCTTATTTCTTATCATTTCGTGTGAAATTGTCTTTATCATATGCAATGACATTGAATTAAAAGTCATTTAACTCAAAATCAAGTTCATTTCTTATCATTTCATGTGAAGTTGTCTTTATCACATGAAATGACATTGAACTGAGAGTTAATTGATTGAAAACCAAGCTTATTTCATGTCATTTCATGTGAAATTATCTTTATCACATGCTATAACATTGATTTTGAAAGTCAATTGATTGAAAAACAAAGTGCATTTCATGCCATTTTCACAAAGATAGCAAGTTACTTCGTAACTAGCATAACTCATGAATCGTTATTTCATGTAAAGTTATCTTTATCACATGATTAGCAAGTCATTTCATGTGAAATTTTCATTATCACATGATATGATATCACTATCATCATATAGAGAATTGAATTCCAAGACTTGAAAGTCAATCTATTCGACACCAAGCTCATTTCATGAGAAAGCCATTTATTATAGCTATAACAATTCCTCGTTATGTGGGCAAATACAATCACCCAAGATTCAAAAATTTCATTGAAACTTGATAAACTTGGGGGATATATTCATCCCATAGCTCAAGGATTGCACAAAAAGTCCATTTGGAGAAGTTTAGAGGTTGCAAGCGCGCGAGACAGGGCAAACAGGCAAAGCGAGCTAGGGTGACCATCTGCCCTCAGATGGTCAACCGTCCAGGGCAAGATGGCTGACCGTCCAGGGTGGGACGGTTACCCGAGCCCACCTTTGAAAAAATCTGGGTTTATAAAACCCGATGCTTGCACACTCATCCTCACACTCTCCCAACCCGAAAATTAGAGAGTTTCTCTCTCTAAACTCTCATCCTATCTTCTCCATCTCTCATTCTCTCATTCCTACTTCCAAAACATTCAATCTAAACATCAAATGCACATCAAACAACAACAAATCAAGCTCATTTAACAATCAAAACACCCAATTCACATCATCTTTTGAAATCAAACCAAATCAAACCCATTTTTCACAAACCCAACTCCATCATCAAGGATGTCATCAAGTAAGGACTCAAGCACTAAGTATCCATTCTATGGGGTCAAAAGCAAGTACAAGGCACCACTCTATGATGCTCCACAAGATAGGGTGTTGCTTGAACCCGACAAGCATGTCTCATTCCTCCATTCCCAATAAGAAGTAAGTTTACCCAACTTAACACTTTTCTTTTGAATCTTTCGATTCTTCTGATGAAATTGCATTCCCATTTACTTCTTTTGAATACCCCTTGGGTTGTTGAGTGATATCCCTTGATTTGGCAAGGATTGAACACACAAATCCTTCTCATTTGAAAGCTTGAAAAATGGTACCCACCAAGTGTTTAATAAAATGCCCAAGTGAAATAAAGATGTTCAATCTTTACCAAATCAATGTATATCAACAAGTAAACACTCAAGTGAGTAATATGCTATGATTTAGCAAGGATTGATCATACAAAATTCTTTTGTTTCAAAGCTTGGGAGGTGTCACCCACTAAGTATTCGATAAAATGCCCAAGTGATAAAAAAGTGTTCAATCCTTGCCAAATTAAGGCATATGAACAAGTAAACTCATAAACATTCATTAGCAATTCATTTCATGAATAAGAACAACTTTTTGACATCTTTTAGAAAACAATTTGAAACCAATTGCTAGTGTATGCTTATTATTTCCATGTTCTTTCAACTAACTCTTAAGGTATTTTCAACGGCTATAGCCCAACTTTCAGGACATGCGTACTAGGTCTTCTATCAAAAGGACTTATTGAATGGTGGCAGAACATGGAAAACTTCCAACCTATAGCCAAAAGTCATGTCGAAAAGGCCGATTTTGGTCCATTCCTAGACTCTTTGTGGAATGACCAATGTGATAGGCAAGCTTTGCTAGCCCTGTCTGAACTATGGTGGGACACCACCAATACGTTCCATTTTGGCTTCGGGGAGATGACACTAACCCCAAGGACTTTACCATGATTACGGGCTTGAGCATTAAGGGCAAGAGCTTGGAATTCTATGAAGAGGCTTCCACAGATGAGGATTATCTCCTAGCTTACCTTGGAATGGAAGTTGAGGTAATCAAGAAAGCAGTGCGCCGCACTTGGCTTTTCAACAAATTTGCTAAACAAAGGGAGAGCGAGGGTGCGAGCCCCTGATTGTATTACAAGGGCATTCCTCCTTTACATGATCTCATGCACATTCTTTGCCGGCACGGGCGACCTAGCCCCTTTGGGTATTCTTGCAAGCATGGAAGATGTTGGCAAGATTAGGAAATTCAACTAGGGAGGGGCTGCTCTAGCCACCATGTACCGCACAATGTGTGACATGTCACGTAGTGTGACCAAGGACTTCGGCGGGATGCCTTTTGTTTGGGAGGTAATGCTACTTCCCTTTCATTTCTTTTCACTCTTTCTTATATTTTCCTTTCTTTTTTTTTTTTTTTTTTGACTTTTTTCTCAACTCTTGACAGGTCTGGTGCTATGAGTACCTCAACCTATGTCGCCCATCCCTCACTGAGGAAACCATTGAATAGCCTACCCTCAAGAATTACTCCCCCAGTTATGTGTCCATCTGGGCGGCGAATCGTCATGATTACGCCTATGCTAGAGCTCACCTAGCAAGCCTCACTGCTGATATGGTGAAATTCTCTCCCTATTCTTTTCTTTTTCTTTTTACTTCCAATTTCTCATTTTGGATTTTTGAACAGATTGAATGGAATCCATGGAAGATATGGGTACCAATGCTACCCAAACGATGCATTCCTAGCTTGATGCTGACTGGAAAGAGGGTGCTTCTGGAAGGCCTCGTGGATAGGTACTGGTACCTAGGGGAGCGAGTCCTACGACAAGTCATGGGTGATGTGAACGCAGCCATGGCTCCAATGCCTCCACCACCTAACATGAGGCATGCTAACTTGATGGAGGGGGAGGAGTTGTGGGATGCCCTGAGAGGTTGGGATGCGGAGGAGTTCACTTCTCTTGACATTGCATATGACACTTTCTGCTATCAATATTTGATGAGACCCAGGGTGACAGGTCTCCTTCCTCAAGGGGTAAATCTTTGACACTTTCCTAGCCTTTTCTTTTGATAGAAACTTACTTGATAGGTGAACACTTGCAGGGTCGACGAGCACAAGGGCATAGCTCGACAGTGGGCTCAGGAGTGGTTCTTGGCTCTGAAGACGATGAGATGGAGGGGGATAGGTCACTACCCTTACCTCAGCCTAATTAGTACATTGATTTGTGTTATGGGTTGGACTTTGTCAAGATCGCTATCACTCATCCTGCATTTGATGAATCTCCTAGGATCGACCCAAATCGAGAACAGGTGAGTTCTCTTTATGGTTATTTCTTTCTTTCTTTGAACATTACCTTCAATTTAACCTTATTGATTATCTTAGGTACCTGCGGCGTATGCCCAAGAGTTCATTGACCTTAGTGAGGGCTTGAGGCGTGACCTTGTGAGGATGAGCTTAGCCAAATCCATGGCAGAAGCTCGTCTGGATGTCATGGTAAGTGTTCAACCCATTTTAAAGTTCTCATTTGTGGTTTTCAACCAACCCTATTCTCATACTTAACTTCTTTGCAATGGATTTTGTTTATGCAGCCGCCACCAACTAATGCGCCCTCCTAGAGCACCTCGTAGGGGTCGTGAACGGAGCTGGGCCGAGCCGCAAAAGAAGCTCTGGGAGCCGCTGAGTTCATTTACTTTCTTGTTGGGCTTGTAGAAACAATGAGACAATGGCTATCTCTTTGCATTTTATGCTTGTGTTTTGTATTTGCAACCTTAAACCAACTTTCTTATCCCTTGCTATGGATACTTGTTGTGCTTGTATGAATCTATCATGATGATGTTATGGTGCCTTTCTTATGAAAATTTGAGTCAATGTGAGTTCATAGGAGTGAAAATGGCTTAAAAAGGCCATCCGAACGCGAAAATAGGCAAAACCGGGCGAAACAAGGCAAAACAAAGCGGAGGCCTCGGGTGACCATCTGGCCCAGGACGGTTACCCGAGGTCGACGCGCTTTTTCGCGATTTTTCAGGAATTTTGCTATTTTGACGATTCTACTCCTTTTAGGACTCGAATTTGTGACCCTTTCCCTATAAAAACACATGAGGGAAGCCTTCTAACTCACCTATTTTCATTGACAATAATTATGGAAGCCTTGGATGGGCTCTTAAGAGGGTTTTTGGCAGTCATGGCTGCCAAAGACAAAACTGAGTTTAAGCGCTTCGGCTTGGAACCATTGTTCTCCATAAGGCACATAAAGCTTGAGACGACTCTTCTCATGGCGGCTAAATATTTCTAGGATCCTCAAATCCATGTCTTTCGATTCAATTATGAAGAATTATGCCCAACCATGGAGGAATTCTGTGCTTTATTTGGAGTTTCACTCGCAGGGCCATTCATCCTTCCTATACCTCGCTCGGATTACCTCGCTTCCTTCTCAGACTTTCTTGGCATTCCTCAGAGGGATGTAACGATCTTTGTCAAGGATCATATGGTGGACTTAATGAAGTTAGCAACCTCATTCTTGGCTCACGATAGCGAAGGTACTCTGACTTTCATCCCTCAAATTCAACATGCACTCGCTTTTTGCTTAATTGGTCGCTTTCTCATCTCCACCGGCACTCTTCAAGCCCCTGTTCAAATATGTGAGTTAATCGCCCTTCTTCTCAAGCGACATAACATCATTCCCTTGGTACTAACGAAACCTTGAGTGGTTTAGATAAGGTTCATGGAAACCCTAAAGCGCCGTTAGGAGGTAGCCCCTTTTTATTGCAAATGTGGCTGCTCGAGCACTTGAATTTTCTATTTCCCACCACTATCAATCCATACAAGCCCCAACACTTCTGTCTGCGCTGAGTTAAACTCCCTGGGCCATTCTCTTTAAGAGATTGGTTGGGTTATTTCCAAACACTATCGTGGCGGAACATCAAATGGTATGTTTTCATATGGGGATGTAAAGAGCAGGTACTTTTTTGAACTTCGGGGTGTGCTTTTGTCAAACTCATAGGACAAAGGTCGACTTCCTTCTATTGGATTTCGAGAATTCTTCGTCAGATGGGTGCCATGCAAACCATACCATCCTTAACAGGACCTTGTTGCTCTGGAGAACCTGTCGGTCTTACCATGATCAAGTGGGCAAGGACTCGCTGGCCTACAGACCTGAAATTGATTCGAATTGCCAACACTGAAGGACCTTTCGAGATGAGTAAAGAATATAAGCAATGGTTGAAGGATGATTTGGGCGAAAGGGAGACTTCTCGTCGAGAAAGAATTTATTACCTCATTAAGGACACGAGACTTAGGCTTTGTAGAGAAGACATTCTTGAGGCAGTAGAGGCATCCTACGACCATGACTTACGAAAGAAAAGAAGACTCGAGAGAGAAAGAAAGAAGGCAGACAAGACGACTCTAAAGAAACTCAAGAGGACTTAAAGACTCAAGGAATAGAATATTTATGGCATGTCAATAGCTCTTTTACTTAACACCAATAAATTATTATGTCAAACAATTAGTTTCAAATGAATTGCCAATAATAATCTACTTTTGAGATTTTTCTTGTGATTGTGTTGTTTGGACCACACCCAAAGTAACTTCATGGGCTGCCTACGTATCCCCATTTTCTTTTTTTTTTTTTTCTTTTTTCTTCTTTCTTTTTCTTTTCTTTTTTTTTTTCTCTTTTTTTTTTCTTTTTTCTTTCATTTTTCTTTCATTTTTCTTTTTTTTTTTTTTTCTTTTGGGGAATCAGGTCCTCGTAGTTCAAATGCCTTAACTTTTGCCTAGGCTGCCCTTACAGGTTTTCAACCTAGTAGGCTTCATACATAATACTTCTTTAATTGATCCAAATTGGTAGGACGAGCGAACTCGATCCCATCCAAATCCATAAGTCAAACAGCCCCTGCTGGCAATATTTCCTTGATGACGTACAGTCCACCTCAACTCGGTTTGAACTTTCCTCGCGGATCGAAAATTGGAGCTCGGATCTCTTTCAACACTAAATCCCCTTTCTTCAAGTCTCTGTCTTTGACATGTTTGTTGAACGCCCTCGCGACCCTTCTCTGGTATCCTTGCACATGGTAGAGAGCCCTCAATCGCCTTTCATCTAGCAATGCCAACTCATCATAATGACCTTTGATTCAATCCACCTCTGCTAGCTGACTTTCCACAGCAACCTTTAACGAAGGAACTTCTAATTCTATTGGTAGAACGGCCTCCATTCCATACACCAAAGCATACGGCGTAGCCCCTGTTGACGATCTGACTGATGTTCTGTACCCCCATAATGCCAATGGTAGTTTCTCATGCCAATCAGTGTACGTGTCAGTCGTTTTCTGTAGTATTTTCTTGATGTTCTTGTTGGCGACTTCCACTGCACCATTAGTCTGTGGGCGATACGGGGACGACAAGTGGTGAACGATCTTATATTTCTGCAAGAGTTCTGTAGTTTCCTTCTGAAAATGCTGACCGTTATCTGAAATGACCTCATGCGGTACCCCATATCGGTAGATAATGTTGAGCTGTATGAACTGCGCCACTTTTTTAGCATTCAAAACCTTGAAGGAAGCTGCTTCCACCCACTTGGTGAAGTAGTCAATGGCTACCAAGATGTATTCATGATCGTTGGATGCCTTCGGCTTAATCTGTCCGATGATATCTATTCCCCACACTGCAAATGGCCATGGAGTTGACATGCTTGTTAAGGGCATGGAGGGCAAGTGCTGTCTGTTGGCGAAGAGCTAACACTTGTGGCATAGCAATCCCTTTCCATTGTAGACCAGTAGTACCCCAGCCTCATGATCTTCTTAGCCAGCATGTATCCATTCATATGCAGAGCCCCCACTCCTTCATGAATTTCTTCGAGGAGTTTTCTAGCCTCTTCCTCCGTGACACACAGCAAGTGGATTCCGTCGTAAGACCTCCGATACAATTTTCCTCCGCATACCACATAATGGTTTCCCAATCTCCTCAGGGTTCGCCTGTCCACACGAGATGCTTCCTCTGGATACACCCTTTCCTCGATAAGCCTTCTTATGTCATAAAACCAAGGGTGGTTATCTATTACCTCCCCTTCTCGAATGGAACAGCAATAAATAGGCTTCTCTCTGCATTCAATCACGAACGGTTTCACGCTTCCTCCTTCTGGTATTTCCACCATTGAAGCTAGAGTTGCCAAGGCATCAGCAAACTGATTCTTGTTTCTTGACAAATAATTGAACTCGATCTCTGCAAACTCTTTGGTCAATGCTTCCAAATAGGCGTGATATGGCAATAGCTTCTCATCGCGAGTTTTCCACTCCCCTTTTATTTGACAGATGATCAATGCTGAATCCCCGAACACCTCGAGTTCTTTTATCCCCAATTCTAACGTAGCTTCCAATGCTAGGATGCAGGCCTCATACTCTACAATATTGTTAGTAGCTTCGAACCCCAATTTGCTAGTGGCGTGAAGGCTTCTTCGGGTGAAACTAATAGCACTCCTATCCCATATCCCCTTCTGTTTGTAGCTCTGTTGAAGTAGACTCTCCAAACCTTCTTCTTGATTTCCAATATATCTTCATCGGGGAGCTCATCATTGAATTGGGTTGATGATGACACAGGGCAACTTGCCAAGTGGTCTGTAACAACGCTTCCTTTAATAGACTTCTGTGCCAGGTACTTTATGTCGAATTCATTGAGGAGAAGCGACAAACGAGCGGTCCTGTACGATAGGACTGGTTTTTCTAGCAAATACTTCAAAGGATCTAAACGACTTATCAGCACGACTTCGAAGGATATCATGTAATGACGGAGTTTCTAGGTAGCCCATACCAATGCTACGCAAGTCTTTTCTAATGCATTGTACTGTACTTCATAATCTATCATTTTCTTGCTCAAGTAGTAGATGGCATTTTCCTTTTTTGACCCTTCAAGGTATTGAGCTAACATGGCTCCCGTCGCGGTTTCAGTAACCGTTAAGTATAACAGTAACGGTTCACCTTGCCGTGGGAGAACCAAGATTGGGGGATTGCTCAGATACCTTTTAATGGTCTCAAAGGCTTCTTGGCAATCCTCATTCCATTCTTTGGGCACACCCTTCTCAAGTAACTTGAAAATCGGCTCGCACACCATAGTCAGATTGGCGATAAAATGGCTTATGTATTGGACTCTCCCAAGAAAACCCCGGATCTGCTTTTCCGTTCTTGGTGGCTCCATCTCCGTGATGGCTTTTATCTTCCCTGGATCAACTTCAAATCCCCTCTAAGTGATCATGAAACCCAACAGCTTCCCTGCAGTGACTCCAAAGGCACACTTCTGAGGATTCAATCAAAGGTTGTACTTTTTTGCCCATTCTAGGAACTTCTCCAATGCCGTGAAATGTCCTTCCCAGTCTACAGACTTGACTATCACGTCGTCCACATACACCTCTACTTCTTTATGGATCATATCATGCAATAGGGTCATAGCAGCTCTTTGGTAAGTAGCCCCGGCATTTCTCAAGCCAAAAGGCATTACCTTGTAGCAATACGTGCCCCACTGCATGATAAAAGATGTCTTTTCCATGTCTCGAGGCACCATCTTTATCTGGTTGTAACCGGAGAAACCATCCATGAAGGAGAGAAGGGCATGGCCTGCTGTATTGTCCACCAACACATCGATATGTGGTAGAGGGAAATCATCCTTCGGGCTCGCAGCATTAAGGTCGCAGAAGTCAACACACATTCGCACTTTCCCATCTTTTTTAGGCACAGGCACTATGTTAGATAGCCATTCAGGGTACTCCACAACTTGGAGAAACCCGGCATCTAATTGTTTAGTTACCTCTTCTTTTACTTTCAAAGCCCATTCCGGTTTTAATCTTCTTAATTTATGCTTTATAGGCTTTTTAGTGGGATTAGTGGGGATGTAATGTTGCACAATATCTGGATCAATGCCAGGCATATCCTCATAAGACCATGCGAAGGCCTCTACATTGGCTTTTAGAAGTATTATCAATTTTTCTTTTTCAGTAGGCGAGAGAGTTATCCCAATTTTAATTATCCTTGGCAATTCATCTGTCCCTAGATTGATTGATTCCAATTTATCCATGTTAGGTTCGGTAACGCCCCTTTTCCTTTGCTCGACGAGCTCCGAGGGGACGTCATTCCTAGGATCTATATCCATGCCATAGATATCCATAGAAGAGAGAAAGGAAATACTGCAAATAATGAAAAGAAACACACTTTATTGACTGAACTAATAAAACAAAAACACATGTGCCACAACTAAGGAACGATTCCTAACTCCACAAGGTGGGCTAGGCGGACACACTTTATTTGAAAAGAAAGCTAAGACAAGCTACTAAGGAACCTATAAGCTACTATCAGGTAAGTCAAGATCCTCGCCCTCAAGAACTTCTGCAATGGTACCCTCTTCAAGATACCAATTAAGGAGCGGCACGGCTACATGGTGAATTGAAGAACACTCGAGATCCGATTCCTCTACAGCAAGAACCGTATCTTAAAACATTGTAACCATGGCTTCCGAATCCATCTGTTCTGCCCAGTCCTCACTCGTCTCTTCCCAATAGCCATCATTGATTGCTTCATCATCAACCATTGTTGTAGTGATGGGATACCACTCAGTGAAGAATATCTCGAACCCTGGGATCCTTGCCTTGGTTGCTTTGTCAATGGATGGTTCGGGGAATCCACAGAATAGAAAATCCTTCCCCTCCTTAACAAAGTAACCATTCAAGGTAGGTCGGTATGGTGCGATTCGAATATCTGGCACCCTTCCCTTTGCTTTTGCTTTGACCCTTTCTCTGCTTCTCTACAACATCTCCATATGGTCTTTCTTGGAAGGCTCATACCCCAAACCGAAGGTGTAGGTGATAATGCAGCTCTGAACGGATACCGGTATACCCTGCTGATGGCGTCCTAATCCCATGCATAGGAAGAAACTCATTTTCTTCATTATGTTCCCCACATGTAAGTTGCTATGAGGACAAAAGTCAAGAGGTATCAACTCTCTCTGTTTTGGCTCTTTCTCTATGCATTGAACATACTCGAACCCAGACAATGGTGCTCCAACGGGCTCGGGCTTGATCTCGCAAATGGGTACCCCCGACGAATTCAGGTCATAATCACCTTGGAGTGTGACGATGGCCCCTTCATAAGGGAACTTGACTTTTTGGTGCAATGAAGAAGGGACAGCCCCTGCGGGATGAATCCAAGGTCTTCCTAACAAGAGATTGAAGCACGACGGGACATCCAACACTTGGAATTCCACTCTGAACTCTGTAGGCCCCGTAATCAATGGCAAAGTGACCACACTAATCACCTCTTTGCGGGTGTTATCGTAGGCTTTCACTGTTTGCTCGGATAGCATGAAATCTGTTGGATCCAACCCCAAAATGGTGGCAGTTCTGAGAGGGCACACATTAAGAGCGGAACCATTATCAATCAGGACTGTTGGAACTCTCTTTCCCATGGTGTCGACAGTGATGTACATAGCTTGTGAATGGCTAGGTCTACTTTTAGGTAGGTCTGCTTCTGAGAACACAATGGTTGAGTTCTTCGAGGTTGAATTCACCAAGTTCACCAAATTTTCTAGAGATGTGTCAACGGGAACCTGTATCTGGTTGAGCAATTTCAAGATGGTCTGCCTGTGCTTGTAAGAGGCCATGAACAAACCCCATATAGTGATGTTGGCATTAGTCTTTCTCAATTGCCTAAGCACTTCGTCCTCCTCTTCTTGCAAGTCGAGGTGGCGATTACCTTCCAAATCTCCCAGTGGGTTGTCAGATTCTAGGTGCGGAGGCTTGAAATGGCGACCCCCTCTAGTTATGTGCTCCACCTCGTCATCGCTCATCCACATATCATCAATCTCACCTACGTCTCCCATGAGATCATCCCATGTGATTGTGTCAATCTCTTCCATTTGGACTTCTTCTGGTAACTCATCCCAACCTGTGGGGATTATAGGCTCATCAGGAATGGGGTCAGGGTAAAGTACATAGTAATCGAACTTTCCAGATGACTCTCCCAGCAAACCCACTTTAGGATCTCCTGTCTCGAACCTTTCTCTCAATTGTTGCTGAATGGACTTCTTTGGCAATACCAAAACCTTTTGGTCAATGAGGTCTTGAACTAACTTTTTTAAGATAACACAGTCCTCCGTATCATGCCCGGGCGCCTGATGGTACAAGCAGAATTGATGAGGAGTCGAAGGTCTCGGCTTTGGACGGTGTGGCAATATGAGCCCTTTATCACAATATTGGTGGAAAACTTGAGTCAAGGTCATGGGAAGTGGTGTGTATTGCCTTATGGGTTGACACGATTGGGACGAGTCAAGCTCGATGGCATTTATGTTGTTGGGAGGAGGCATATTGTGAGTGGGGAGGGGATTTCGAGTGATATTTGGACGATTTGGTGCGGTGGGTGGTGAAATGATCTGCTTGTCAAGAAAATCTTGGATTTCATGGCGAAGGCGATAGCAACGGTTGGTTGGATAGCCTTTGGCTTGGTGGAACTTGCAATACTCATTTTTATTGTAGTTCTTGGGCAATGGGTTTAGTGGAGGCCTTGGGTCGAGGGGTTTCAAGAGATCACGGTTTCTCAGCTTTTCAAAAACTCTTTCGAGTGGCATGTATAGCTCGGTGAATTGGCGAGGTGAGGTGGAGTCATTTTGGGAGAAAGGGCATGCGGGTTGGGTAATGGTATTGACCTCGGCATTGGGTTTTCCTCCAAAGTTTGTCCTTCGACTCCTTTGGACCTCCTCTATTTTGATTGTTCCATCGACGATTGCATCTTCAACCTGTGTGCCAGCCCCAACAAGAGCCTTGAAGTTCGAAAAGTAATGAGCAAAGAGGTGCTTATGATATATGGGCAGCAAGTTCTTCACCACCAACTAAATCTGATCTTCCTTATTCGGTCTATCTGTCATTTTGGAAGCCTTTTGTCTCCACCTCGTGATAAAAGCGGAGAAAGTCTCATTAACCCCTTGCTTAGTGGTTTCCAAGTCCCTTCGCGTGACATCCACTTCGGTGTTATACTTGTAGTGGTCCGTGAATGCATTGCACACATCATCAAACACTTCTATGCTCTCATAATCCCTCCTTACATAATCTTCCTCAATATCAGTAGTGTCCAAGTCAAGATTAGATACATCTAGTGGTGTAGATGGCCTATAAGTAGTCTCATCATACATCTCCAACTCATAAAAGCCTCTAGGTGGTGCTTTTGGTACAACATACCAACTCAATGTATCATTATCACTAGAATAAAACATTTGCTTTGCTTGTGATGCTAGGATGAATGGATCCTTTCAAATTGATTTT
Source organism: Liquidambar formosana (assembly GCA_039720395.1). NCBI lineage: Eukaryota > Viridiplantae > Streptophyta > Magnoliopsida > Saxifragales > Altingiaceae > Liquidambar > Liquidambar formosana. Next base: position 29,735,857 of record CM077826.1, on the reverse strand, counting down.
GACCTTAGTGGAGGTTAACTAACGTAAATCCATCCTCAACTTTGACACCATTCCCAATGTTTGCCTATTCACATTTAAAAATAGGGACTTGGAATTTGTTGTAGTCTAACAAAATAATGTCTTTTATATGGCCATAGTAAGAGATCTTTTCAACAATTTGCGTATTGTCTCTTACACTAGACCGACAAATAGTTTCTGCATCAATGGAAACACCACTATTTTGTGTGGAGGGAATCGGAATGGAATGGAATGAGATTTCAATGGTGAGAGTGGCCAATCACTATTGAAATCTCATTCCATTCCATTCCTATTTCCCCCAATTCCGAACAAATAAACATGCTCTTAGTGGAATAGTTTTGGGTAACTTAATTTCAACAAACCTAATGGAGAAAGGGTCAGATTGAAACTAGTAAGACTACAATGCAAATAGTTAAAATCGAGAAAAAAATTGCAATTTCATTTTAAAAAAGGATAGTTGTAAATCATAAAATGTTGTTAGTGAAATGGCAACTAATGAGTGCATTTCAAGATGAATCAGTTAGAAAGAGGATATATATATAGACCACTGCTTATTTACTACTTTCACCTAATGCATCATTCGATTACAACTTATAAAAGAATAAGCACATTTGCAGTGACAGAACATAACAAACACAGTTCATTTCTTCATAATTTGGTAGAGGGAGGATACTTGGATACCACACACATCACTCCCTTGCTTAAGATGATATTTACAACTAAAGCACATAAGTAAAGATCCAACTATAACAAAAAATACTGTATGTAAAGTCAACATATACTGAAAAACAGAGAATTGGCAAATCAAATTGCATTCTGTGACATACATACCAAAAGGAAATAGTTAATAAAGAAATCTCACCTGCATTAACTTCACGCTAAGACTATATTTTGCTGCATCCAAGCTTCCAAATAATGATCCTGCAGAAAATTGCAAGCAAGATAAAAATTTTAATAAAGAAAGCAAAGTAAAAGTGGCACAATAAAAAGGTTTAATTCAATTAGAGGATTTACTGAATAATCATTTCTCAAGAATGCAATCATACATCTAAAAAACAGAGTAAAAATAAAAACAGATAAAACCATACCTTGAGTGGGGATTTGAGAATGAGAAAGGGAAAAATGGTGATGTGGGACTACCGAAGAACACAATTTAGATATGCACGCAGCTAAGAGAGGCACCAAAAAAAAAAAAAAAGAAAGGGAAACTTAGGGTTCTTGAAAGGATGCTAAAAAAAAAAAAAAAAAAAAAAAAAAAAAAAGAGCCTAAACCGTGGTGTGTGACAGCGAAGAGAAATACCTGAAGATAAGAGGGAAAGAGAAGAAGCTGGAGAGATACTGTTGTATGTGATGGCGTGGCTGAGAGAGACCGTGGTGCATGACGGCAAGGCTAAGAGAGACCGTGGTGCATAACGGCGTAGATGAGTCGATTATAGTAGTGGAGGGTGAGTTAGGGTTTTGAAATGGTGGATTGAGAGCTGAGCAGAGAGGCTGAGAGAGGATGAGAAGGTTTGAATGATTGGGGAGGGTTTCGATTTTGGGGAAGGTTTCAGATTTGGGGAGGCTGAGTTGAGGTTTTGATTTGGGGAGGGCTTCGGTTTGTGGAGGACGAGAGAGGGTGAGAGGAGTGTGAGGGTTTGAACGATTGGGGAGGGTTTTAATTTGTGGAGGGTTTCAGTTTGGGGAGGATGAGAGAGGGTAAGAGGAGTGTTTTGTTTTTTTGTTTTTTGTTTTTTGTTTTTTTTTTTTGTTTCTCTTACGAAACTAGGCTTCCTGACCAAAAACCCAAAAACAAAAAAACAAAAAAATAAACGATGATAAGAGGGAACCAAGACCACCAAAATTTTCGCAGAGAATTCTCGACTCATTCACGGAGTATAACACACGCCATCGAAAAGGGTGAATTCCCAACTCATTCACGGCATATAACACACACCGTCTAAAATGTTATCTACAGTGTGTTTACCCTGCATGCCGTGAATAATGTGACCTTTACTATATTAACAGCGTGCATTTGGCGAATGCCATTAATGTACCTCATCTACGGCTTGCCACATCTACACACCATAGATGTAATGTCATGAATAAGTAATTTTCTTGTAGTGCTTCTAGGTCTTTACCCTAACCATATCGGATTTAATGACTCTTAGTCATTTCTTAAGTTGATGTCAAACATCGCATAATCATAATCAATAGGATTATATCAGTGATCTTTATCACCAAAGAACAATTCTTTCACATTCTAATAGAGATACAATATCTCTCTTATGTTAAAGAAATATCCAATTTGATCTATGAAAAGATTGTGGTGTAGTTAAGGGTTTTGTCTCAACAGAGACAAGGGTTGGATCTTTGTTTGTTTGTGGCTTTACAGGCAATTCTGTAAATTCTATCTACTTTTACATCTTTTTTGAATGAACTCTTTCTTAAGAAAATCCAGCAAACATCCTAATGGATAACTTTTGTTCATTAAGGTAATAGAAATACTATCCCAACCACTTTTGGGATATACCACAATTCAACACTCACTTGACCTTATTTTCAGGTTGTCTACATTATGTCTTTAGACATACGTAGCACAATCCCAAGCCTTAACTTCTTTAAGTTGGGACAAAACTGGAGTGAACCCTAAATTATCAATATGTTGCATTTTAAGGTATATCCTAGATGGATACATTAGTAAAACTCATCATAGATCAAACCATATCTTAATAGGGTTCAATTCTTTCTCTTAGATTCACCGTTGAGCCATGATATTCTAAGAGGAGTCTACTATAATTGAATGCATGCTCTATATGACTATATGCATAACAATGTATTAGTCAAATTATAAACGTAACTCTTTCACTTCATCAAGTAAAAGATGGGCTTGGTCATCTCATAACCAAGTCATAATTGCTACATTTAAATGAGAGTCTCTACAACTCTTGTATTCATAGAATACATTACATTCTTATTGTTAAGCTCTAAATATTGATAGTCATTCAAATTCAAAAATCAAATTTCTAGAATATTTTAAATGACTAAGTTAAGAAATAAGTTAGAAAATTAATCTAGCAACTCTTGCTCTATTAAAATTTTTAAAGGCAACTCATTATCTACTTAACTTTTTGCTTCCATTTAGATTACACTAGAATCTAAAAACCAAGAAGCAAAACTAACCAACAATTTAGTTTAGAGCATGAACCAAAACTTCAAAAGTTTGGTTTTTCTAGGAAAACTGATACTTTATCAAGTTCCCTCTACAATACCTTATGTTTACTACAAAATAATGATATTTCTTTATCTTTGACTTTTCAAGACTTGCTTCCCTCTATGCTTTCATTTCACCTCTAGCTTCCCAAGCTTTATATAGTTAATCATCTTCTAAAGAATGATTATTAATAAACAACCTTCGTTACATCCTATTCTAGAAGAAGTCATTTATAAGTACTATACTTTATAGTATTATTTTACTCACCATACAACCTTTATATGTGATGCATGACATCAAAGGCATTTGCATTGACTAATTTTGCTTTTGAAGCTCATTAGTCATCAATACTATCATATAACATGGCAACAAGATGCCAATTGTGCATAGTGTCTTTTTCTTCTTAGGATGTTTTTATAGAGGACCTTTAAGAAAAGGCCTAATAGCATATAAACAATCTTTTGAAATTGAGAACAATTCTTAATTTCCTAGGTCAATAAAAGGGTTTAGTCAAACTATCAATATCCTGTATATTAGGAAATAGGGGTTTTGAGGTGAGTAATTAGGTAATCTACAAAAACAGAGAGCTAGATTTCATTTTTAATCCATAATGATCAAGTCTTTAAGCATATGGTACCTCCCACTATTTTATCAAATTCCATACACCTTCTAATGGAATCCGGGAATCTCATTCCTAATGAGGATTGGGGTCCCACTGTGACCTAGAAGCCTTATATGTTAGTTTCTTAACTTCTAACCCACAATATAAGAAGACAACTCTTTGTCTATTGCTTCATAAGCAAGTTCTAATCATTTTGCCTTTAGGGTACATACTCCTCACATGTTAGTTTCTTGGAATACTTCCCTAGTTAAGTTAAGCCCATCATTTACACAAGTATGTTTCACTAAATATATACTCACATGTTAGTTTCTTGGTATATACCAGTTTAGGCACCCCATGATATCTCATATATGTTAGTTTAAAGTAATGTCTTTAACATGGATAGCTCCTACATGTCTGCAGCCAGGTACCCACATTAAGGGACATTAGATGATCCTATAATGATGAAAGGCAATGAAGAATTCATTCCCTATGATTTCTTCATTTTCAACTTAATATTAAAGAAGAGGGGCTTTTAAGGGTCTCATCAAATTAACATACATCCCATGTATCAAAATTTAAACATATAAATTATGCTATTTATAATCATACATCTCATGCTATTATAAATCATACATCGCATGCTATTATATATCAACATATATAAAGTACCATATTTTGATATTAGTCCATAAGTGAATAGGTAACATATACCAAACTATGGTATTGGAGCTCATACAATTATCTCATAAATTAAAGCTCCCACTATGATGATTATGGACTTTAAGAAGATTCAATCCAAGCCAATAGATTGAATCCAAGGTCTATAGTAGGTGTAGGTGATCGTAAAACATTCAATGGAAAACATGCATGCATTTTGAAAGTCTTTTCTAAGCTTTCAAGTCCTTCAATTCCTCCATGGGCTTGATGGTCTCCACCATTGGCTTGTTGGGCTCCACCCTGCTCTTTTGAGTCCACCATGCTCTTTAGTGCACTCTCGATTACATAACATTTACATAATTTAAAGAAAAGGATACATAAGGGGAATGTGGGGTACATAAGAGAATGATAGAGAGAGAGAGAAGAAGGTGGCATGCAAGCCCCCAATTAAAAAAATTACATCACCATAAATAAATTACAACCCTTTGAAAAATATTTCACAACCCACAAGACGGCCAATCACAATTGGTTAAAGAGGGCTTAGTACATAATCATCATCCATTCACAATTATATACAATCACATTGCATAAATAAAAGTACTGTGAGCAATTAAAATATATGGGCATTATGGTAACTCTATTAATTGGACTTCATTAATCTCATTAATGCTTCCTAATCTCATTAGGGAATATAAAATAATAATTTCCAAAATTAAAATAATGAAAATAATCAATTTTATCAACTTCTAAAATTAGAATTACATTAACCCTAATTTAGACACTAATTAATGAATTAAAACTCCTTTTAATCATTTAATTTCCCAAAATTATGTTAATCTATCCTAATATGTTTTAACTCTTTAAAACATCTAATTTTGATCAATCATATTTATCAAAATTATTAGAATAATTAAAACAATTAAATAATACTAACTAGTATCTAATACTATAGTATTAGGAATTAACTTAAATAAATAAAACAATTTTATTTAAATAAAAATTCCAGAAAATAAACTTATTCCAAAATTGCTTTAAACAATTTAAAACATCATAAAATTAATTAATATTAATTATACAATTAATTTCGGAATTAATTTAATTGGGAGAAATCAAATTTTAAATTTATTAGGGTTAGGGTTTCATAAACCTAAACCCTAATGCATTTAATGTCAATCCGGGTTCATTAATGACCATGGGTGGTCATTAATGTCATTAATCTAACCCTAATTGAATTCATTAATGATTGGAATTAGGGTTTCTAAAACCCTAGTACACGTAGGATTAGGGTTTCCTAAGAAAACCCTAATTGTCGAGAATAGAAGAAAAGCTTCCATGAAGCTTTCATGGCTGCCACGCCTCCACCATGGTTGCTGCCAGCCTATTCCAAGCCTTGGGGCACTCTCCTACATCTAGGTCAATCATCACAGAGGTGGTGATTAAGGGCCAAGAGCCCTAGGTCGAATTTGGGAGGGGTTTCCATGAACCCTAGCTGCTGCCTGCTGAAGAAGATAAAGCTTCAAAGAAGCTTTCATGGCTGCCATGATCCAACCATGGCTGCCCAAGCTTTGGCAGCCCTTAATTGATGTCTCTACATCAAAAACCACCCCCATGGAGAAGTTTTCATTGATCAAATCAAGCCCAAACAGCCTGCATAATTCAATCTCTATCAATTATCCAAAAATCTGCAGAAAATTGATAAAGAAGAGAATAGGGTCTAAAACCCTAGAAGATGCCATCTAATGGCTGATTCACTCTTGGGGTTTATTCCCAGGTGAGATACGAATCTAATGGTGGTGGTTTCATGCCTTGCCATGCTTCGATGAAGAAGATAGAAGCCAATAACCATGGCTGTATCATGCTGTCCAAAAAACTGCTTTGCTGGAAAAAAATTAAAACTCAAACTTTTTGATTGTTTTTAATTCAAAACCCATACCAACATTAATGATAAACATATGTATAATATATATATAACATATATGATCATTCATAATGATTTTAGACGGGAGAGAATGAATAAAAACAGAAAACTAACCTGGGTTTTCAAGAAACCCAGATTCGGCCTCTTTAAAGAACTTCAATCTTGTTTTTCTTTTTTAATTTGATTTTTAATGTATCATATACATATAATAATTATATATACAGTATACATAATCGTATATAATCATCCCATGATTAATTTGAATTAAATTAATATAAGAAGAAGATGAAGAACAACCTAGGGTTCCAAACCCTAGGTTTAGCCAACATGAAGAAAACCCTAGTTTTTAAAAAAAAAAACTAGTTCTAGCATCTTAATCTAATTATGATGCATCCGAATGCTTGGGAACCCTTCCCTACCATGTCTAGAACACAACCCAAGTGGTGGAAACCATTGCCATGCTTTGATCTCCATCAAAAGCTCATAGTTGCTGCGGTTGCATCATTCCCGTGTAAAACTGTCTTCCCAGACAACCTGTAGTAAAAAATTCATAACTTTCGCTACAGAACTTGGATCGATGCACCGTTTGTTGGGTTGGAAAGCTGATTCAAAGATCTTTCTAACCATATCTAGCTTGAAAATTTTGGAGAAGAACTCTGATTTCGGCATGCAAGACAAGATGACCGCTTTTCATGGCTACCATGAAAACTGTTCATAACAGTTTTATAAAACCCTAGTTTTCTTAAAACTAATAGGACACCATTATCCAATTAATTGTACCATAAATACCAGCCCATATGATGTTTGTATGAAGCACAATCATGGCTCTGATATCACTGTTAGGATTTGAACAAGAAGGAAAAAGAATGCGGAATAACTAGAATAACAAAAATTTCCTATCAATTCCATGCACCCATGAATTTGATTGTGGATCATACAAAACATAAAACCCTAACTAAGAAGAGGGGTTAGAGAACTTATAGTTGATTATGTCTTCTTCTTCTTCATTCAAGCTTTGAATCCGGACAGCAATGGTATGAGTAGCCCAAGTGTTTTGCCCCCAATGGTATCCATACCTTACAAAGGCCTTCAAATCTCCCTTAACCAATCCTTGTTGATGCTAGAAGAGGAGAGGAGAAGAGAGAGAGAGAGAGCTTCTCCAAATTCGGCTAGGGCTAGAGAAGAGTGAATCAAGTGTGCATAGCATATGCTAGTGGCTTATATAAGCACACCAAAGGGGCCAGCCATGAGTGCTGAGAATCGAACAAGAGGGAAAAATAGAAGTGCAGAATATAAAAATTTTTCCTACGATTTCCAATCCCATGAATCTAATTATGCATAATACAAAATCGAAGCCTAACTATGAAGAGGGTTAGAACACTTATAGTTTGAATGTCTTCTCCTTTTTGTTCCAAGCTTTGAATCCAGACAACAGCGTATTAGCAATCCAAGTGTATTGCCTCCAACGATATCCACACCTTGCTAGAGCTTCAAGCCTTTTCCTTCTTATTCCTTGTTGTTGCTAGAGGTGGAGAAGAGAGAGAGAGAGAAGAGAGCGTCCAATAGCTTGGACGGCTAGGGTTGGGAGTGTGCAAGCCTTATACCATGTCACACATAAGTGTGACTTATATATGCAGCCCACTAAAGGGGCTAGCCCTAGGGGAGAACCCTTTTAGGGTTTTGTGCAATTTCCCTGAATTACACAATAACCCCTATTGTTTACATCAAATACAAATAAGGCCTCAAAGAACTATTCTTTATTCACTCATACCCTTTCTCTCATAGACTTTAAAGCTCATCTTGCATGATCAGTGTGTGACCCGTTGGGTTCACATCATCAAGTAGTAGGAATAGCACAAGGTGTGCACCATAGAACTCTTTCCATTTAGGGTCTAATTAGAACTCCTTCTAATTCCCTAATTGATTATAACTCACTTATATCAATTAGGGCTTCTACTAACCATGAATAACACCTAGCATATGGTTCATAGTGTTGTCCTTAATGAGGTGAATAAGTATCTAACAAAGAACCCTTCTGTTATAGTTTATAGGTTACAATTACATCCTTCCATCTACACAATGTCTCCAATTGAACCAATAGGACATGGAAGTCTGTCAAGTCCCTAGTTCAATTACTTTATACTCATTCATAGATATCAACTCATTAACGAACTCATGAAACTCTTTCATATTCATCCTACCATAGCCATGGATTTAATGAGTTATATTATGAATGCTATATGAGATATTCTTTCTCTTTTTCCTAAGAGTGATGGATTCCTTGTTGATCACTCACATGCCTTAATACATATAGCAGTAGGACCAATGAACACCCTTGCAGATCCCTATAAGGATTTGCAATTAGTGTTGTCAAACTTTTAAAGCTACATGCATAAGACAACTATGGTGTCTTAGGTCTAAGGATTACTTGTACCACTATAATAATGAGAAACTGATTGACAGGTAGGTAAAACTTCATTCAGTTTATCTCATATCTTTGGTCACATTCAGTGTACTTATTTTATTAATAGTGTACCTATTCTATTAATAAGCACCCACCTGTTGGTTGTAGTGTTTTCACACAAATAGCTTGAGACCAGCTATCCTCCTATAGAGTTGACCTAACAAGTGCTAGTCCTATGGTTCATTATTGTCCATCATAGTGAACCTTCAACTAGGAATGCTTTAGGAGTTTAGTATAGAGATATATCTACAATCTCAAAATTACAACTCTTTGTAATTCCATATTCTCAACTCTAACTCCATGGACATATTATGTAAATATAAATTATGCATATAAACATAATAGAATAAGCCCTTTTATTAAATTAATAATAAATGTGACATACATAAATGAAATCAAATGATTGTTCCTAATCCCTAAACAATCATCTCTATGATTGGCTCTAGGCATAATCCTAACAATGAGGAGAGGAATCCCAATGGGATTCTAACTTGCAACTTCTCTAAATTGCAATTTAACCCCTCCTTCTTATATCTAATACAAGTGTGGCCCTCTAGAACTTTTCTTATTCAATCTTCTTGCCCTCTCTCTCAAAGCTTTAAAGTCCCTCTTTGCATGATCAGTGTGTGCCCCATTGGGTTTACATTATTAAGTAGTAGGAATAGCACAAAGTGTGCATAATGGAACTCAACTCACTTATATGAATTAGGGCTTCTACTAACCATGAGTAACATCTAGCAATGGCTCATGGTGTGGTCCTTAATGAGGTGAATAGGTATCTTACATAGAACCCTTCTATTATAGTTTATAGGTTACAATTACATCCTTCCTTCTACACAACGTCTCCAATTAAACTAATAGGACATAGAAGTCTGTCAAGTCCCTAATTTAATTACTTTATACTCAATCATGAATATCAACTCATTGATGAACTCATGAAAACTCTTTTTTATGTTCATCCTACCATGGCCATGGATTTAATGAGTTATACTATGAATGCTATATGAGACATTCTCTCTCTTTTTCCTGAGAGTGATGGATTCCTTGTTGATCACTCACATGCCTTTATACATATAGTAATAGGGCCAATGAACACCCTTGTAGACGCCTGTGAGGATCTGTACTTAGTGTTATCAAACTTCTAAAGCTACTTGCATAAGACAACTACAGTGTCTCAGGTCTAAGGATTACTTGTACCACTATAACAATAAGAAACTGATTGATAGGTAGGTTAAAACTCCATTCAGTTTATCTCATATCTTTGGTCATATTCAGTATACCTATTCTATTAATAGGCACCCGCCTGTTGGTTGTAGTGTCTCCACACAAATAGCTTGAGACTAGCTATCCTCCTATAGAGTCAATCTAACAAGTGCTAGTCCAATGGTTCATTACTGTCCATCATAGTGAACCTTTAACTAGGAATGCTTTAGGAGTTTAGTATAGAGATATATCTATAGTCTCAAAATTACAACTCTTTGTAATTCCATATTCTCAACTCTAACTCCATGGACATATTATGTAAATATAAATAATACATATAAACATAATAGAATAAGCCCTTTTATTAAATCAATAATAAATGTGACACACATAAGTGAAATCAAATGATTATTCGTAATCCCTAAACAATCATCTCTGTGATTGGCTCAAAGGCATAATCCTAACAGTAAAAGTCCCAAAGTGTTGAAAATAGGCTTCTATTTATAAAGAACAAACCCTAGGATCTAAAGGTTGAGATTAATTTACCATAATTAGGCTATTATTGATTCACTTGAGCCTTAAGTAACTCAAAGTTACCTAAAATTAATTATGGAAACCCTTTTGGAGCAAGAAAAATCAATTTGGAAGGTCAAAAGTCATTAAAATTTGAAATAGGCAAAACTGGACACAGGACTTTGGCTGATCGGCTAGGCCATAATTGGACCAGCTGGGCTAGCTGTGTTAGGATTATGCCCTAGAGCCAATCATAGAGATGATTATTTAGGGATTAGGAACATTCATTTGATTTCATTTATGTATGTCACATTTATTATTGATTTAATAAAAGGGCTTATTCTATTATGTTTATATGCATCATTTATATTTACATAATATGTCCATGGAGTTAAAGTTGAGAATATTGAATTACAAAAAGTTGTAATTTTGAGACTGTAGATATATCTCTGTATTAAACTCCTAAATCATTCCTAGTTGAAGGTTCATTATGATGGACAGTAATGAACCATAGGACTAGCACTTGCTAGGTTGACTCTATAGGAGGATAGCTTATCTCAAGCTATTTGTGTGTAGACACTACAACCAACAGGTGGGTGCCTATTAATAGAATAGGTACACTGAATGTGACTAAAGATATGAGATAAACTAAATAGAGTTTTAACCTGCCTGTCAATTAGATTCTCATTGTTATAGTGGTACAAGTAATCCTTAGACCTGAGACACCATAGTTGTCTTATGCACATAGCTTTAGAAGTTTGATAACAATAAGTACAGATCCTAATTAGGGGTCTGTAAGAGTTTTCATTGGCCCTACTGCTATATGTATAAAGGCATGTAAGTGATCAACAAGGAGTCCATTACTCTCAGGAAAAAGAGAGAGAATGTTTCATATAGCATTCATAATATAACTCATTTAGTCTGTGGCCATGGTATAATGAATATGGAAAGGAGTTTCCATAAGTTCATCTTTAAGTTGATATCTATGAATGAGCATAAAGTAATTGAACTAGGGACTTGACAGACATCCATGTCCTATTAGTTCAATTGGAAACATTGTGTAAATGGAAGGATGTAATTGTAACCTGTAAACTATAACAGAAGGGTTCTTTGATAGATACTTATTCACTTCATTAAGGACAACGCCGTGAACCATATGCTAGGTGTTATTCATGGTTAGTAGAAGTCTTAATTGATATAAGCGAGTTATAATCAATTAGGGAATTGGAAGGAGTTCCAATTAGACCCTAAATGGAACGAGTTCCATTGTGCACACCTTATGCTATTCTTACTACTTGATGATGTGAAGCCAATGGGTCACACACTAATTATGCTAAGAAGAGCTTTAAAGTCTATGAGAGAAAGGGTATAAGTGAATAAAAGAATAGTTCTTAAGGGCTTAGTTTGTATATGATATAAACTAAGGAGGTTATTGTGTAATTAAGAGTAATTACACAAAACCTATTAGGGTTAGAAGTGCCCTCTGATGGCCGGCCCTATTAGAGGCTTTATAAAGCCTCTAATAATGTACGACATCATGACTTTTAGAAGCTCCCAAGGGCTAGTCAAAATTTTCACAGCCCTCTCTCTCTTTCCTCTCTTCTTCTACTCTAGCAACAACAAGGGAAAGAAGGAAAGGACTTGAAGCTCTAGCTAGGTGTGGACACTGTTGGAGCCAATACACTTGGATTGCTAATATGCTGCTATCCGAATTCAAAGCTTGGAGAAAAAAGGAGAAGACTTTCAAACTATAAGTGTTCTAACCCTTTTCGTAGTTAGGGTTTGATTTTGTATTATGCATAGTTAGATTCATGGGCTATGGAATCGTAGGAAAAATTTTTATATTCCGCACTTTGACCTTTCCCTCTCGTACGATTCCCAACAAGTTGATCACCCGAGAGCCCTCTTCTGGTCCCTTCTTCAGTTTCCTATTTTGTACCTTCTTCCTTAAAACGGCCATAATTTAGTCAAATTAAGTTCAAATTGAGTGATTCAAAAGCCAAAATTTCCATATTTTAATAAGGAACAAGTCTAGAATATTCTTGAGCTAAAAATATTCAACCATGGTTAGGTGGCTGGGTTTAACAAGGAAGTTAACCGAAAAAGGGCAATTAGCCATATGTGAAAAGTGTGGTAAATCAATCCCAAAGCCATTCAATCCTTAAATTGACTCTACAAATAGACTATTTTTATTAATATAAACACAATTGAACAATCCGAGATGAGTTTTGAGGTTAATTAGAAAAGACACGAGTTAAAAGATCAAATTACCTTTCAAGTCTTAAAAGTTCTAATTAGGAATCCAAACCTATCTGTAATTAAACCAAATTACACCAATATATCCTAAATGCGCCTAGAAACTAAATGCTAATGATAAAATGCAAAAATGAAACAAATACATGCATGTGATAATGTACTACTCATGAAAACTTAAGGGCAAAACTGTCCTTCTGTTGGTAATCAAATTAGAGAGGAAAATATACAAAGGCGGAATTAAAATTTTCCTACGATTCCCAATCCCATGAATCCAATTATGCTTAATACAAAACAAACCCTAACAAAGAGAGTTAGGATAACTTATAGTTGATAAGGTCTTCTCCTTTATGTTCCAAGCTTTGTCTTCTCCTTTTTGCTCTAAGCTTGAACTCCGGGCATCTATGAATGAGCAATCCAAGTGTACTGCCTCCAACGATATCCACACCTAGCTTGAACTTGAAGTCTTTTCCTTCTTCTTCCTTATTGTTGCTAGAGGTGGAGAAGAGAGAGAGAGAGAGAGAGAGGCTTAGAATTTTTGGCCAACACTTAAGAACCTCCAAGAGTGCTTCAAGTGATGATGTCATCATATCATAAAAGGCTTTAAATAGCCTCTAACTAGGGCCTGCCAAGGGGGGGTCTTCAAACCCTAGAGGGTTTTGTGTAATTACTCTTAATTGCACAATAACCCCCCTAATTTGTATCTTATACAACCTTGCCCTTTAAGAACTATTCTTTTATTCACTTATGCCCTTTCTCTCATAGACATTCAAGCTCTCTTAGCATGATCAATGTGTCACACCCCATTTTTGTCACCTTAGCTAGGACATATCATTTCATGTAGGATTTTGAGTCCTTTTTGAGTCTAGTCTTTTGCATTGAGTTTCTATGGCATTGAATATTATGTGTATAAATTTTGAAGTGATTTGGAGTTCATCTCGATAAGTCAATAAGAACTTTTGCGACTTTAAGGGCATAATCGTCTTTTAAGCCGTATATTTTCCATTTGACTTTGGGATGAATCCCGAGTCATTCCATTGAGTTCATATGGTTATATAGAGTCCATATATAGGTTCAATTTCATGAATTAATGGTTTAAGATCAATTCGGCTCGTATTGGTTCGGGTTGGCTAAAAGACCCTTTCTTGGTTTGCTCAAATTGACTCATAAGACCCAATCAATTTTCCCTCATTTAACTTCAATTGGGCTTTATTTATGTCCTAAACATGTTTAGAAAGATCAATTTTCGATTGGGAAAGCATTCGGTTCGACCTCGTGTACAAACCCAGCTTAGCGATGGTGAGGCACCATAGTTAACCACCTTTGTAAAACCTAACCATGCACCCATGGTTGAGGATTTTTGTCCTAAAATGCTTAAAAATGTGTTCCCCTTCGAAACACGGTCGTTTTGGCTTTTATTTCGTCAAAATCGGACTTAATTTGAAGAATTTAGGACTTCTGAAGCAAGTAGAAGTCAAAACCGAAGCAGACTGAAGAGAGCCCTCGGGTAACCGTCCGGGGCTGGACGGTCAGCTGTCCAAGCCTAGACGGCTAACCGTCCAGGCCTAGTTGGTCACCCGAGGAATTCTACTTTAAGTCAACATCTGACTCTATCTTCCCTCTTTTGACGGTTTCCTCCGCCAATACAACTTATCTGAGCTTAGGAGTGTGTAGGTTTGAGTTGTTTGAGCACCAAGAGAGTCTCTAATAGCCCTAGGATCATTATTTAATGAATTAATCTTAGCCATTGGTTTAGGGGGTCAGTTCTCTATATAAAGGACATGATATTCAACACATAGAGGAGGTTAATTGCACTTTACACTTAGAGAGAGAGGGAGCTACGAGTTTGGAGAGCTAGAAGGACTTCAAGAGGAGGCTCTTCAACCCCAAGCAAGCAAGGAAATAAGAGGTTTGAAGACAAGGAAGAGTCTACAAGAGGTAAGCCTATCCCTTCAATGCTGAACATGAATTTTCTTCTTCTTCTTCTTCTTCTAGGATAGTTATGGTGCATGAGATTGTTCTTCTTATGGATGGAATTCAATGTTTATGTGATGTTATATGAATGATTTTAGGATAGTTTATGGCTTTATATGCTTGATAATCCCTGGTTTACCAGGATTTGATAGCCTTATTCGTTCTATCCTCTTAAATCATGCATAGTTCACATGTTTAGGTTGCTGTGATTGTTATCATGAGTTGATGCTCCTGTTAGTTAATATATATGATATGAATGATATTCATGATAATTTGAGCATGTCTTAGAGTCGTTTCATAGGTTTTAATGCATAGTTGTGAGATTAGGGTTTCGATAACCCTGAAATCGCACAAGTTTCATACAGCATGCTTAGCTTAGCTTTTTGAGTTGTTGCTCATCATAGTCATTCTATATATGCTGCATATAGTTGAATCATGCTAGGTTTGCATTCATGTAGTGGGTTTTTCAGGGTTTTTGGAGACATTATCCTTTTCTAAGGATAATTATCCTTTTCGTTGAGTGAGGTTTTGCATGAGAGTCTTCTGTGATGTGTTTAAGCATGAAATCTCTTCTGTTGTGTTCTAGGGTATATATTTTACATAGGATATGCTGATTGCACCTCCCCATAACGACTTTTTTACGTGAAATTATCTTAGGATAGTTTCGCTTAAGAAAGCTCGCCGTAGGGAGGCCTATTTGCATATTTTACATAAAATATCATCTTTTTGATTAGAATGAGCTTTGTTATCATGTTTATTGATGTTATTGGAGTCTCTTATGCTTGTTAGTGTGTCTTTTGTAGGTTTTTATGCATGTTAGTCGAGTCATTGCATGTAGGATTGAGTTAGAGTCCTTAGTTATTCATTATTCTTGTTGTTTGCATGATAAATGGATAATTTTAGGCCTTGTCAAAGTTTTGTCCAGATTTGCATATTGCTTTCTTTGCATGATTGTGTGCACTTGTAAGGGTGCAAATAGGTACAATGCTTGTCCTATTGCAAATAGGGCTGCTATGGTCTGAAATGGCTAAAGCTAAGAGCTTGTGCGCTCAGGTAAGTAGGGTTTGAAGGTGCCCCAATTCACCTTTCTTTTTCTTTCTTTTCTCTTCTCCCTCCTAGGGTTACTTCTTAATACAAGCTTGTGGTAATTATCAAAGGTTTCTTTCAATAATAAATTCTGTTTTTTTATCAAGGTTTCCATTTTGTGGAAGTTTTCCTGAATTCAAACTTGTTTAATCAATGTATTTTCAAATAAGGAAACCTAGGGTTTTTACCATAGGTTTGTATTAGGCTGTAACCCTATTCTTTTCGAACTACGTGGACTTTGATCCAAGTATTTCGCTGCATGGTACGTAGGCGCTCTTCGTGAGGCTCAAGTCCGTTCTAGGATCCAAGTATCCTAGGCTTTTTTCTTTTCTTTTCTTTTTTTCTGTTTTGTTTTATTTGAGTGATTGTGCATGAGATAATTGGATGAAATATATGATATGCATGCTGCCTTGTGATGATATATGATGATATTTGAGTGGAAAAGATCTTAAGTTAGCCCAATCAAATTAAGAGACCAACTCGGACGATGTGGGTGCCTATGGGCTTTTGCCCAGAACCTTCCCATGTCGTAACTTAGCCCCCAGATCCAATTTTCTGGTTTCAAAGACTTTGCTTTTCCTTTAATGGAGTCATGTGGTTTTGAAAATAAAACATTTTTACGGTTTTCCTCTTTTCCTTAAAAATTGAGGTGGCGACTCCTTTTTGTTTGTTGTCTTTCACACCTATCATTTTGCCAAACCCTTGTGGGCTCCGCGCTTTTTTCGTGGGTTCACAGTTTGGCGACTCCGCTGGGGACGTCGAGGGCTAGACTCAGTTAATTTGATTGGGCTAAATTAATTTCTTATTGTTTAATAAAATCAATCACTTGCATCCGCATGATTGTGTGCTTTCATTTATTGCATTGTGTGCGCTACTGTTGCATGATCACTTGATTGTCCCTCGATGTATCCTTGCCAACTGATAGCCTAGTTCGACCTTGGTTTTCCTGATTCCATGTGTTGGGCGAAGCTATCAAACCTCTCTTGCCAAGTACCCTTGGGCTTGCCCTTGGGTATATCAAATGGATCAATCACGTACTGTTGGACCCACGCGACATTCCTAATGTCACATGTGGTTAGGTATAAAGATTGGTACAAGCAAAGTTGAGGACCCTAGCCTACCCTCTTAAAAGAAAGAATTGCATGTAATGGACCTTCTAGGACACCGTTGGATCACCTATATGCACACACATTGTTGTGATGATATGCTGCTGTGTTTGTGATGTGTTGCCATGCTTTGTTGATTGAGTGGGTAATTAAAGGAAACTTTATATCCTACATCCTTAATGCGTACCCTTCCCCATGACCCCCGCAAGGGTAATTGGTTAAGAGAACTAATTAAGGGTGTACGTTGTAAAGATTTTGAGATAATTATGGAAGCTTAGGATGGACCCTTAGGCTGAAAAATTGAGTATTTGCCCTATGTTAGAGGGAGAGACGTGCTGGCTTGGATCCGCAATCAACAAGGGCGCCTAGTCAGTGCTGATTCCGTCACTGAGTCGGATATGGCTGAGGAAAGAACTAGCAACCGGGGTTTCAACCTTGAGGCCGCTTTGAAAGCTATCATGGAAAAGCTTGATCACACTACCCAAGTATCCGAGACCGCACTCAAGTTAGCTCAAGACCTTCAACAGAAGAACTCTGAACCTGAATCTAGGGCCCGTGCCACTGATAACAATCAAGGATCCAATGATTCCGAATCTGCTGAGGAACCATTAGGAGAAGGGGGAGAGCCACCCAAGACCAAGGAAGGGGAAACCAAAGCCACATCAAGGGAGAGCTCAACCATCCTGGCAAACAAGGTCGAGGCTTTAGAACGAACTCTGAAGGGAATCCGCAGGTCTGATGATATGGTGGACATCCGCACTTTGTCCTTGTTCCCAAAGGCTCGCATCCCGTTACAATTCAAGATGCCGGATCTGGAAAAATTCGATGGGATAGGCTGTCCTAAAACCCACCTCAAGATGTATGTGCGAGCTATGCACCCTCGAGGGGCGAACGATGAGTTATTGGCTCAAATGTTTCATGAGTCATTAGCGAGTTCCGCCTTGAAATGGTTTTTGTCATTAGAGGAGAACATAACCAAGACTTGGGAGGATGTGTGCAATGCATTCACGGACCATTACAAGTATAACACTGAAGTGGATGTCATGCGAAGGGACTTGGAAACCACTAAGCAAGGGGTTCACGAGACTTTCTCCGCCTTCATCATTAGGTGGAGACAAAAGGCTTCCAAGATGATAGACAGACCGAATGAGGAAGAACAGATTCAGTTGGTAGTGAAGAACTTGCTGCCCGTATATCACAAGCACCTCTTTGCTCACTACTTTCTGAACTTCAAGGCTTTTGTTGGGGTTAGCACACAAGTTGAAGATGCGATCGCCGATGGAACAATCAAAACAGAGGAGGTCCAAAGGAGTCGAAGGACAAATTTTGGAGGAAAACCCAATGCTGAGGTCAATACCATTACCCAACCCACTCGCCCTTTTTCCCTAAATGACTCCACCTTACCTCGCCAATTCACTGAGCTATACATGCCACTCGAAAGAGTTTTTGAAAAGCTGAGAAGCCGTGACCTCCTGAAACCCCTCGACCCAAGGCCTCCACCAAACCCATTGCCCAAGAACTACAATGAAAATGAATATTGCAAGTTCTACCAAGCCAAAGGCCATCTAACCAACCGTTGTTACCGCCTCCGCCATGAAATCCAAGATTTGCTCGACAAGTAGATCATTTCACCACCCACCGCACCAAATCGCCCAAATGTCACTCGAAATCCCCTCCCCACTCACAATATGCCTCCTCCCAACAACATAAATGCCATCGACTTTGGCTCGTCCCAATCCCGTCAACTCATAAGGCAATACACGCCGCTTCCCATGACCTTGACCCAAGTTTTCCACCAATGTTGTGATAAAGGGCTCATATTGCCATGCCATTCAAAGCCGAGGCTTTTGACGCCTCACTAATTCTGTTTGTACCATCAGGCGCCTGGACATGATACGGAGGACTGTGTTATACTGAAAAAGGTAGTTCAAGACCTTATTGATCAAAAGGTTTTGGTATTGCCAAAGAAGTCCATGCAGCGACAATTGAAAGAAAGGTTCGAGGCAGGAGATCCTAAAGTGGGTTTGTTGGGAGAGTCGTCCGGAAAGTTTGATTACTATGTACTCTACCCCGACCCCATCCCTGATGAGCCTATAATCCCCACGGGTTGGGATGAGTTACCAGAGGAAGTCCAAACGGAAGAAATCGACACAATCACATGGGATGACCTCATGGGTGATGTAGGTGAGATTGATGACATGTGGATGAGCGATGACGAAGTGGAGCACATAACTAGAGGGGGTCGCCATTTCAAGCCTCCGCACTTAGAATCTGACAACCCATTGGGGGACTTGGAAGGTAATCGCCACCTCGACCTGCAAGAAGAGGAGGACGAAGTGCTTAGGCAATTGAGAAAGACTAATGCCAACATCACTATATGGGGTTTGCTCATGGCCTCTTACAAGCACCGTCAGACTATCTTGAAGTTGCTCAACCAAATACAGGTTCCTGTTGACACATCTCTAGAAAATTTGGTGAACTTGGTGAATCCAACCTCGAAGAACTCAACCATTGTGTTCTCAGAGGCAGACCTACCTAAAAGTGGACCTAGCCATTCACAAGCCATGTACATCACTGTCGACACCATGGGAAAGAGGGTTCCGACAATCCTGATCAACAATGGTTCCGCTCTTAATGTGTGTCCTCTCAGAACTGCCACCGTTTTGGGGTTGGATCCAATAGACTTCGTGCCATCTGGGCAAACAGTGAGAGCCTATGATAACACCCGTAGAGAGGTAATTGGAGTGGTCACTTTGCCGCTGATTATGGGGCCTACAGAATTCAGAGTGGAGTTCCAAGTGCTGGATGTCCCGTCGTGCTTCAACCTCTTGTTGGGAAGACCCTGGATTCATCCTGCAGGGGCTGTCCCTTCTTCATTGCACCAAAAAGTCAAGTTCCCTTATGAAGGGGCCATCGTCACACTTCAAGGTGATTATGACTTAAAGTCGTTAGGAGTACCCATTTGCGAGATCAAGCCCGAGCCCGTTGGAGCACCATTGTCTGGGTTCGAGTATGTTCAATGCATAGAGAAAGAGCCGAAACAGAGAGAGTTGATACATCTTGACTTTTGCCCTCATGGCAATTTGCATGTGGAGAACATAATGAAGAAAATGAGTTTCTTCCCAAGCATGGGACTAGGACGCCGTCAGCAAGGCATACCGTTATCCGTTCAGAGCCGCATTGTCACCTACACCTTCGGATTAGGGTATGAGCCTTCCAAAAAGGACCGTATGGAGATATTGCAGAGAAGCAGAGAAAGGGTCAAAGCAAAAGCAGAAGGAAGGGTGCCAGATATCCGAATCTCGCCATACCGAACTACTTTGAATGGTTACTTTGTTAAGGAAGGGGAGGACTTTCTATTCTGTGGATTTCCCGAACCATCCATTGACAAAGCAACCAAGGCCAGAGTTCCGGGGTTTGAAATATTCTTCACTGAGTGGTATCCCATCACTGCAACAATGGTTGATGATGAAGCAATCAAGGATGACTATTGGGAAGATAAGAGTAAGGACTGGGCAGAACAGATGGATTCGGAAGCCATGGTTACAATGTTTCAAGATACGGTTCTTGCTGTGGAGGAATCGGATCTCGAGTGTTCTTCAATTCACCATGCAGCCATACCGCTCCTTAATTGGTATCTTGAAGAGGGTACCATTGCAGAAGTTCTTAAGGGCGAGGATCTCGACTTACCTGATAGTAGCTTGTGGGTTCCTTAGTAGCTTGTCTTAGCTTTCCTTTCAAATAAAGTGTGTCCGCCTAGCCCACCTTGTGGAGTTAGGAGTCGTTCCCTAGTTGTGGCACATGTGTTTCCTTTTCTTTGTTCTGTTTTGTTAGTTCAGTCAATAAAGTGTGTTTCTTTTCATTATTTGCAGTGTTTCCTTTCTCTCTTCTATGGATATCTATGGCATGGATATAGATCCTAGGAATGACGTCCCGCCGGAGCTCGTCGAGCAAAGGAAAAGGGGCGTTATCGAACCTAACATGGATGAATTGGAATCAATCAATCTAGGGACAGATGAATTGCCAAGGATAATTAAAATTGGGATAACTCTCTCGCTTGCTGAAAAAGAAAAATTGATAATACTTCTAAAAGCCAATGTAGAGGCCTTCGCATGGTCTTATGAGGATATGCCTGGCATTGATCCAGATATTGTGCAACATTACATCCCCACTAATCCCACTAAAAAGCCTATAAAGCAAAAATTAAGAAGATTAAAACCAGAATGGGCTTTGAAAGTAAAAGAAGAGGTAACTAAACAATTAGATGCCGGGTTTCTCCAAGTTGTGGAGTACCCTGAATGGCTGTCTAACATAGTGCCTATGCCTAAAAAAGATGGGAAAGTGCGAATGTGTGTTGACTTCCGCGACCTTAATGCTGCGAGCTCAAAGGATGATTTCCTTCTACCGCATATCGATGTGTTGGTGGACAGTACAGCAGGCCATGCTCTTCTTTCCTTCATGGATGGGTTCTCCGGTTACAACCAGATAAAGATGGCGCCTCGAGACATGGAAAAGATGGCTTTTATCACGCAGTGGGGCACGTATTGCTACAAGGTAATGCCTTTTGGCTTGAGAAATGCTGGGGCTACTTACCAAAGAGCTGCTACGACCCTATTGCATGATATGATCCATAAAGAAGTAGAGGTGTATGTGGACGACATGATAGTCAAATCTGTAGACCGGGAAGGACATTTCGCAGCGTTGGAAAAATTCTTAGAACGGGCAAAGAAGTACAACCTCCAACTGAATCCTCAGAAGTGCGCCTTCGGAGTCACCGCAGGGAAGCTGTTGGGTTTCATGATCACTCAGAGGGGAATTGAAGTTGATCCAGGGAAGATAAAAGCTATCACGGAGATGGAACCACCAAGAACAGAAAAGCAGATCCGGGGTTTTCTGGGGAGAGTTCAATACATAAGTCGTTTTTTCGCCAATCTGACCATGGTATGCGAGCCAATTTTCAAGCTACTTAAGAAGGGCGTTTCCAAGGAATGGAATGAGGATTGTCAAGAAGCCTTTGAGACCATTAAAAGGTATCTGAGTAACCCCCCAATCTTGGTTCTCCCGCGGCAAGGTGAACCATTATTGTTATATTTAACGGTTACTGAAACCGCGACGGGAGCTATGTTAGCTCAATACCTTGAAGGGTCGAAAAAGGAAAACGCCATCTACTACTTGAGCAAGAAAATGACAGATTATGAAGTGAAGTACAATGCGCTAGAAAAGGCTTGCGTAGCATTGGTATGGGCTACCCAGAAACTCCGTTATTACATGATGTCTTTCGAAGTCCTGTTGATAAGTCGATTGGATCCCTTGAAGTATTTGCTAGAAAAAGCAGTCCTATCGTACAGGATCGCTCGTTGGTCGCTTCTCCTCAATGAGTTCGACATAAAGTACCTGGCCCAGAAGTCCGTTAAAGGAAGTGTCATTGCAGACCATTTGGCAAGCTGCCCTGTGTCATCATTAACCCAATTCAATGATGAGTTCCCCGACGAAGATATCCTGGAAATCAAGAAGAAGGTTTGGAAAGTCTACTTCGACGGAGCTGCAAACAGAAGAGGTTATGGCATAGGAGTGCTATTAGTCTCGCCCGAGGAAGCCTTCACGCCTTTAGTAGTCAAATTGGGGTTCGAAGCCACCAACAACATAGCGAAGTATGAGGCCTGCATCCTAGCATTGGAAGCTGCGTTAGAGTTGGGGATAAAAGAACTAGAGGTGTTCGGAGATTCAGCATTGATAATCTGTCAGATAAAAGGGGAGTGGAAGACTCGCGATGAGAAGCTGTTGCCCTATCATGCCTATTTGGAAGCACTGACCAAAGAGTTCGCTGAAATCGAGTTCAATTACTTATCGAGAAATAAGAATCAGTTTGCTGATGCCTTAGCGACTCTAGCTTCAATGGTGGAGATACCAGAAGGAGGAAGCGTGAAACCGCTCGTGATCGAATGTAGAGAGAAACCTGTTTATTGCTGTTCCATTCGAGAAGGAGAGGTAACAGATAACCACCCTTGGTTTTATGACATAAGAAGGCTTATCGAGGAAAGAGAATATCCGGAAGAAGCATCTCGCGTGGATAGGCGAACACTGAGAAGATTGGCAAGCCATTATGTGGTATGTGGAGGAAAACTGTATTGGAGATCTTACGACGGAATCCACTTGCTGTGTGTCACAGAGGAAGAAGCCAGGAAACTCATCGAAGAAATCCATGGAGTGGGGGCTCCGCATATGAATGGATACATATTGGCTAAGAAGATTATGAGACTAGGGTATTACTGGTCTACAATGGAAAGGGATTGCTATGCCCACGTCAAGAAGTGCCATAAGTGTCAACTCTTCGCCAACGGACAACACTTGCCCTTCATGCCCTTAACAAGCATGTCAACTCCGTGGCCGTTTGCAGTATGGGGAATAGATATCATCGGACAGATTAAGCCGAAGGCATCCAATGGTCATGAATACATTTTGTTAGCCATCGATTACTTTACCAAGTGGGTGGAAGCAGCTTCCTTCAAAGTTTTGAATGCTAAAAAGGTGGCGCAGTTCATACAGCTCAACATTATCTACCGATATAGGGTACCGCATGAGGTCATTTCAGATAACGGTCAGCATTTCCAGAAGGAGACCAAAGAACTTTTGCAGAAGTACAAGATCGTTCACCACTTGTCGTCCCCGTATCGCCCGCAGACAAACGGCACAGTGGAAGCCGCCAACAAGAACATCAAGAAGATATTATAGAAAACGGCTAACATGTACACTGATTGGCATGAGAAACTACCATTGGCATTATGGGGGTACAGAACGTCAGTCAGATCGTCAACAGGAGCTACGCCATATGCTCTAGTGTATGGGATGGAGGTAGTTCTGCCAGTGGAATTAGAAGTTCCTTCGTTAAGGGTAGCTATGGAAAGTCAGCTGGCAGAGGTGGACTGGATTAAAGGTCATTATGATGAGTTGGCATTGCTAGATGAAAGCCGATTGAGGGCTCTCTACCATGTGCAAGGATACCAGAGAAGAGTCGCAAGGTCATTCAACAAACATGTCAAAGACAGAGGCTTAAAGAAAGGGGATTTAGTGTTGAAAGAGATTCGAGCTCCAATTTTCGATCCACGAGGAAAGTTCAAACCAAGTTGGGGAGGACCGTACGTCATCAAGGAGATATTGCCAGCAGGGGCTGTTCAACTTATGGATTTGGATGGGATCGAGTTCGCACGTCCAACCAATTTGGATCAATTAAAGAAGTATTATGTATAAGGCCTGCTAGGTTGAAAACCTGTAAGGGCGGCCTAGGCAAAAGTTAAGGCATTTTGAACTACGAGGACCTGATTCCCCAAAAGAAAAAAAAGAAAAAAGAAAAAAAAAAGAAAAGAAAAAAGAAAAAGAAAGAAAAAAAGAAAAAAAAAAGAAAACGGGGATACGTAGGCAGCCCAAAAAGTTACATTGGGTGCGGTCCAAACAACACAATCATAGAAATCTCGAAAGTAGATTATTATTGGCAATTCATTTGAAACTAATTGTTTGACACAACAATTTATTGGTGTTAAGTAAAAGAACTATCGACATGCCATAGATATTCTATTCCTTGAGTCTTTAAGTCCTCTTGAGTTTCTTCAGAGTCATTTTGTTTGTCTTCTGTCTCTCTCTATCAAGTCTTCTTTTCTTTCGTAAGTCATGGTCGTGGGATGCCTCCACTGCTTCAAGAATGTCTTCTCTGCAAAGTCCAAGTCTCGTGTCTTTGATAAGGCCATAAATTCTTTCTCGACGAGAAGTCTCCCTTTCGCCTAAATCATCCTTCAACCATTGCTTATATTCTCTACTCATCTCGAAAGGCCCTTCAGTGTTGGCAATCCGAGTCAATTTCAGGTCTTTAGGCCAATGAGTCCTCGCCCACTTGATTATAGTAGGACCGATAGGTTCCACAGAGCAACAAGGTCCTATTAAGGACGGTATGGTTTGCATGGCGCCCATCTGGCGAAGAATTCTCGAAGTCCAATAGAAGGAAGTCGATCTCAGTCCTATGAGTTTGACAAAAGCACACCCCGAGGTTCGAAAAAGTACCTGCCCTTTACACCCCCATGTGAAGACGTACCATTTGATGTTTCGCCACGACAGTGTGTGGAAGTAACCCAACCAATCTCATAAAGAGAATGGCCTAGGGAGTTCAACTCGGCGTAGACAGAAGTGCTGGGGCTTGTATGGATTGATAGTGGTGGGAGATAGAAAATTCAAGCGCTCGAGCAGCCACATTTGTAGTAAAAAGGGGCTACCTTCTAAAGGCGCTTTGGGGTTGCCATGAACCTTATCTAAACCATTCAAGGTTTCAGCTAATACCAAGGGAATGATGTTATGCCGCTTAAGAAGAGGGGCAACCAACTCACATATTTGAACAGGGGCTTGGAAAGTGCCGGTGGATATGAGAAAGCGACCAATTAAACAGAAAGCGAGTGCACGCTGAATTCGAGGGGTGAAAGTCAGAGTACCTTCACTATCATGAGCTAAGAATGAGGTTGCTAACTTCATTAAGTCCACCATATGGTCCTTGACAAAGATCGTTGCGTCCCTTTGAGGAATGCCAAGAAAATCCGAGAAGGAAGCAAGGTAATCAGAGTGAGGTGTAGGAAGAATGAATGGCCCTGCAGGCGAAACTCCAAATAAAGCACAGAATTCCTCCATGGTTGGGCATAATTCTTCATAATTGAATCGAAAGACATGGAGTTGAGGATCCCAGAAGTATGTAGCCGCGGTGAGAAGAGCCGTCTCGAGCTTCATGTGCCTTATGGAGAGCAATGGTTCCAAGCCGAAGCGCCTAAACTCAATTTTGTCTTTGGCAGGCATGACTGCCAAAAACCCTCTTAAGAACCCATCCAAGGCTTCTATAATTATTGTCAATGAAAATAGGTGAGTTAGAAGACTTCCCTCATGTGTTTTTAAAGGGAAAGGGTCACAAATTCGAGTCCTAAAAGGAGTAGAACCGTCAAAATCACAAAAATTCCTGAAAAATCGCGAAAAAGCGCGTCAACCTCGGGTGACCGTCTAGGGTTGGACGGTCAGCCGTCTAGGCCTAGACGGCTAACCGTCCGGGGCCAGATGGTCACCCGAGACCCCCGCCTTGTTTTGCCTTGTTTCGCGTTCGGATGGCCTTTTTAGGCCATTTTCACTCCTATGAACTCACATTGACTCAAATTTTCACAAGAAAGGCACCATAACATCATCATGATAGGTTCAAACAAGCACAACAAGTATCCATAGCAAGGGATAAGAAAGTTTGGTTTTAGGTGGCAAGTACAAAACACAAGCATAAAATGCAAAAAGATAGCCATAGTCTCATTGTTTCTACAAGCCCAACAAGAAAGTAAATGAACTCAGCGGTTCCCAGAGCTTCTTTTGCGGCTCGGCCCAGCTCCGTCACGACCCCCACGAGGTGCTCTAGGAGGGCGCATTGCTGGTGGTGGCTGCATATACAAAATCCATTGCAAAGAAGTCAAGTATGAGAATAGGGTTGGTTGAAAACCACAAATAGGAACTTTAAAATGGGTTGAACACTTACCATGACATCCAAACGAGCTTCCGCCATGGATTTGGCTAAGCTCATCCTCACAAGGTCACGCCTCAAGCCCTCACTCAGGTCAATAAACTCTTGGGCATATGCCGCAGGCACCTAGGATAATCAATAAGGGTAAAATTGAAGGTAATGTTCAAAGAAAGAAAGAAATACCCATAAAGAGAACTCACCTGTTCTCGATTTGGGTCGATCCTAGGAGATTCATCAAATGCAGGATGAGTGATGGCGGTCTTGACAAAGTTCGACCCACTGCACAAATCAATGAACCAATTAGGCTGAGGCAAGGGTAGTGACCTATCCCCCTCCATCTCATCATCCTCAGAGCCAGGAACCACGCCTGAGCCCACTGTTAAGCTATGCCCTCATGCTTGTCGACCCTGCAAGTGTTCACCTATTAAATAGAGTCTCTATCAAAAGAAAAGGCTAGGAGAATGTTAAAGACTTACCCCCTGAGGAGGAAGGCCTGTCACCCTGGGCCTCATCAAATATTGGAGACAGAAAGTGTCATATGCAATGTTAGGAGAAGTGAACTCCTCCGCATCCCAGCCTCTCAAGGCATCCCACAACTCCTCCCCCTCCATTAAGTTAGCATGCCTCATGTTAAGTGGTGGAGGCATTGGAGCCATGGCGGCATTCACATCACCCATGACTTGTCGTAAGACACGCTCCCCTAGGTACCAGTACCTACCCACGGGGCCTTCCAAGAGCACCCTCTTGCCCGTCAGCATCAGGCTAGGAATGCATCGCTTGGGTAGCATTGGTACCCATATCTTCCATGGATTCCATTCAATCTGTTCAAAAATCCAAAATGAGAAATTGGGAGTAAAAAGAAAAGGAAAAGAATAGGGAAAGAAGTTCACCATATCAGCAGTGAGGCTTGCTAGGTGAGCTTTAGCAAAGGCGTAATCATGACGATTCGCCACCCGGATGGACACATAACTAGGAGAGTAATTCTTGAGGGTGGGCCATTCGATGGTTTCCTCAGCAAGGGATGGGCGACATAGGTTAAGGTACTCATAGCACCAAACCTGTCAAAAGTTGAGAAAAGAGTCAAAAAGAAAAGACAATGTAAAAAAAATAAAAAAATAAAAAAATAAAAAAAGAAATGAAAGGGAAGTAGCATTACCTCCCAAACAAAGGGCATTACGCCGAAGTCCTTGGTCATGCCACGTGACATGTCACACATTGTGCGATACATGGTGGCTAGAGCAGCCCCTCTCCAGTTGAATTTCCTGATCTTGTCAACATCCTCCATGCTTGCAAGAAGACCCAAAGGGGCTAGGTCGCCCGTCCCGGCAAAGAATGTGCATGAGATCATGTACAGAAGGAATGCCCTTGTAATGCAATCGGGGCTTGCACCCTCGCTCTCCCTTTGCTTGGCAAACTTGTTGAAAAGCCAAGTGCGTCGCACTGCTTTCTTGATTACCTCAACTTCCATCCCAAGGTAAGCTAGGAGATAATCCTCATCCGTGTGAGCCTCCTCATAGAATTCCAAGCTTTTGCCCTTAATGCTTAAGCCCGTGATCATGGTGAAGTCCTTGGGGGTTAGTGTCATCTCCCTAAAGCCAAAGTGGAATGTATTGGTGGTATCCCACCATAGCTCAGACAAGGCTAGCAAGGCTTGCCTATCACATTGGTCATTCCACAAAGAGTCTAGGAATGGACCAAAACTGGCCTTTTCGACATAGCCCTTGGTAATGGGTTGGAAGTTTTCCATGTTCTGCCACCATTTAATGAGTCCTTTGACAGAGGACCGGGTGCGCATGTCCTGAAAGTTGGGCTATAGCCATTGAAAACACCTTGAGAGTTAGTTGAAAGAACATGGAAATAATAAGCTTACACTAGCAATTGGTTTCAAATTGTTTTCTAAAAGATGTCAAAAAATTGTTTTTATTCACGAAATGAATTGCTAATGGATGTTTATGAGTTTACTTGTTCATGTGCCTTAATTTGGCAAGGATTGAACACTTTTTTATCACTTGGGCATTTTATCGAACACTTGGTGGGTGACACCTCCCAAGCCTTGAAACAAAAGAATTTTGTATGGTCAATCCTTGCTAAATCATAGCATATTACTCACTTGAGGGTTTACTTGTTGATATACATTGATTTAGTGAAGATTGAACATCTTTATTTCACTTGGGAATTTTATCGAACACTTGGCGGGTGTCATTTTTCAAGCTTTCAAATGAAAAGAATTTGTGTGTTCAATCCTTGCCAAATCAAGGGATATCACTCAACAACCCAAGGGGTATTCAAAAGAAGTAGAAGGGAATGCAATTTCTGTTAGGATTATGCCCTAGAGCCAATCATAGAGATGATTGTTTAGGGATTAGGAACAATCATTTGATTTCATTTATGTATGTCACATTTATTATTGATTTAATAAAAGGGCTTATTCTATTATGTTTATATGCATCATTTATATTTACATAATATGTCCATGGAGTTAGAGTTGAGAATATGGATTTACAAAGAGTTGTAATTTTGAGACTATAGATATATCTCTGTACTAAACTCCTAAAGCATTCCTAGTTGAAGGTTCACTATAATGGACAGTAATGAACCATAGGACTAGCACTTGTTAGGTTGACTCTATAGGAGGATAGCTAGTCTCAAGCTATTTGTGTGGAGACACTACAACCAACAAGTGGGTGCCTATTACGAGAATAGGTACACTGAATGTGACCAAAGATATGAGATAAACTGAATGGAGTTTTATCCTGCCTGTCAATCAGTTTCTTATTGTTATAGTGGTACAAGTAATCCTTAGACCTGAGACACCATAGTTGCCTTATGCATGTAGCTTTAGAAGTTTGATAACACTAAGTGCAAATCCTATTCAGGGGTTTGCAAAGGTGTTCATTGGCCCTACTACTATGTGTGTGAAGGCATGTGAGTGATCAACAATGGATCCATCACTCTCAGGAAAAAGAGAGAGAATGTCTCATATAGCATTCATAATATAACTCATTAAATCCATGGCCATGGTAGAATGAATATGAAAAGAGTTTCATGAGTTCATCAACGAGTTGATATCTATGAATGAGTATAAAGTAATTGAACTAGGGACTTGACAGACTTCCATGTCCTATTAGTTCAATTGGAGACATTGTGTTGAAGGAAGGATGCAATTGTAACCTATAAACTATAACAGAAGGGTTCTTTGTAAATGACTATTCACCTCATTAAGGACCACACCATGAGCCATATGCTAGGTGTTACTCATGGTCAGTAGAAGCCCTAATTGATATAAATGAGTTATAATCAATTAGGGAATTGGAAGGAGTTCCAATTAGACCCTAAATGGAAAGAGTTCCATTGTGCACACCTCGTGCTATTCCTACTACTTGATGATGTGAACCCAATGGGTCACACATTGATCATGCAAGATGAGCTTTTAAGTCTATGAGAGAAAGGGTATGAGTGCATAAAGAATAGTTCTTTGAGGCCATGTTTGTATTTGATATAAACAATAGGGGTTATTGTGCAATTTAGGGAAATTGCATAAAACCCTAAAAGGGTTTCCCCCTAGGGCCGGCCCCTTTAGTGTGGACTATTTAAGTCACACTATGATGTGTGACATCATGACTTTTTAGAAGACACCAAGGGCTGGCCAGAATTTCCAGCCTCCCTCTCTCTCTCTCCTCTCTTCTCCTACTCTAGCAACAACATGGGAAAGAAGGAAAGGATTTGAAGCTCTAGCTAGGTGTGGATACCGTTGGAGGCAGCACACTTGAGCTGCTCATTCACCGCTGTCCGGAATCAAGGCTTGGAGCAAAAAGGAGAAGACAAAAATTCTGTAAGTGTTCTAACCCTCTTTGTAGTTAGGGTTTGATTTTGTCTTATGCATAGTCAGATTCATGGGCTGTCGAATCGTAGGAAAAATTTTTATATTCCGCCTTTGTATTTTTCCCTCTTGTTCGATTCACAACAGTGGTATCAGAGCCATGATTATGCATAATACAAAATACATATGGGCTGGTAATTATGGTGTAGTTGAATGATCTAAAAATCTGGAAATTTTTCTGCATAATTGGTTTTCCTCCATGGCTGAACCTAGGGTTTGGAACTCTAGGTCAATTCTCTTCTACTCCTCTTCTAATTGATGGTTAAGTGTAGCCATGGATGCAATAGGTTGCATAGGGTTTGAGTTTGGAGAAGAAGAATAAAGAAACTAGGGTTTTATAACATTGTTATGAACAGTTTTCATGGTAGCCATGAAAAACCATCATCTTGTTTTGCATGCCGAAATCAGAGTTCTTCTCCAAAATTTTCGAGCCATATATGGTTAGAAAGCTCTTCGAATAAGCTTTCCAACCCAACAAACGGTGCGTTAATCCGAGTTCTGTAGTGAAAGTTATGAATTTTTTACTACAGGCTGTCTGGAAAGACAGTTTTGCTCGGGAATGATGCAATAGCCACAACTTTGAGTTATTGATGGAGATCAAAGGCATGGCAATGGTTTCCACCACTTGGGTTATGTTCTAGACATGGTAGGGAAAGGTTCCCAAGCATTTAGATATATCATAATTGGATTAAGATGCTAGAACAGAAGGAAGAAGGAGAAGAACACCATGGAGGCTGAATCTGGGTTTTAGAACCCTAAGGTTCTTGCAATTAATTCTAATTAAAGCTGCTGTATTTATGATGGAAGATCATTGTAGGATCATTATATATCATGTGTATATGATTTTCTTTAAGTTTCAAAAAGGTTTTGATGGAAAAAGATTCGAAAAGTTTGAAAATTTTTCATGAACAGCATAGCAGATTTTCTCTGCAGAAAAGTCATCAATGGAGTTTTGATTAGAACTTGAGTTAGGGAACTCCAAATTGCATGAAACCAATTGCATTAGTTTCCTAAGACATGTAGGATACTGGGAAAATTCGTTTGGTAGCCTAATTCATTCATCTTGCTGGGTTTTAAATCAATTTCTGACCATGGACAGTGTGCTGTCAAATTGTGGGCAGCTTACTGTTGTTTTAATTGGTTAGAACAATTGGTCATGATTTGATCATCCAAAACTCTTCTATTAGCTTAGTATTTCATGTAGGGACATGATACAAAAGCTGGTTTCAATGGAGGAGTCAAATTGATAAGGATTTAGAAGCTATTGTGACCTTCAAGGTCTGCAACAATGGCTCCAGCAATGGGTTTTGGAAATCCTGATTGTTCTTGATGATGGCAGCCACTTCCACCACTTCTCACGTGTCCAGAGGCTTGTCCCACACCCCTAGGATGTTCTCCCATGACTGGCCATGGCCTCCCACAGTCGTTGGTGGCCATGGTAGCCTAGCCAAGGTCAGGCAGCCCCCTGGTAGTGACGGCTGCATAGAGTTAAGGATGAAACCCTAATTTTGAGTTAATGATGAAACCCTAATTTCATTATGGCATTAATTAAAACCCTAATTGGAATATTAATTACCTTAATTAAGAGTTAATGATTGGTCATTAAATGACCAATCATGGTTATTAATTGTTAGGGCATAATTAATACCATTAATGATGTCTAGGGTTAGGGTTTTGATAACCCTAATTAGTGTAATTAATTAAGGGTAATAAATACCCTATTTGGCATTAATTAAATCTTAATCCCTTTTATTAAATACCGTATGAACCTAGGGTTTTAATGATTGGTTATTAAATGACCAATCATAAGGCATTTAATGATTAGGGCTTGCATTTAGGGTTTAGGGTTTTAGGAAACCCTAATACACTAATTCATCATTTTATTGATTTTATTTAATTCCTATATTAATTATTTAATTAATATTGATTAATTTTATAATGTTTTAAATGGTTTAAAACACAATTAGGGATTAAATTAAAATCTGGAAATTCTTAATTAAATGAAATTGTTTTGTTTAAATAAGGAAACCCTAATATTGGATATTAGAGTTATTTTAGGAAACTTTACATGTTTTAAATTAATTTGATTAATTGAAACTGAAATGTCTTAAATGTTAAGACCTTATTTAATTCTGGATATTTTTGTTTAAACCTAATAAGATTAGGATGCATTAATGAGATTAATGTAAATCATTCAAGAGAATTACCATAATGCCCATATGTTTTAATGCTTACAGTTTTTCTTTACATTATGCAATGAGATTGTATGTATGTGTTTAGATGATGATTATGGACTATACCCCTTAAACCAATTGTGATTGGCCGTCTTATGAATGGGTTGTAATAATTTTTCAAGAGTTGTAATTTTATTATGGTGATGTAATTTATTATTTGGGGCTTGCATGCCACCTTCCCTCTCTCTCTATCATTCTCTTATGTACCCCACATTCCCCTTATGTATCCCTTTCTATATATTATGTAAATGTTATGTAATCGAGAGCGCACTAAGGAGCATGGTGGACCCAAAGGAGTATGATGGAGCCCAACAAGCCAATGGTGGAGACCAACAAACCAATAGTGGAGACCATCAAGTCAAGGGAGCAGATTGAAGGACTTGAAAGCTTAGAGAAGTTTTTCAAGAAAGCATGCATGTTACGAATGGTTTATTTTACGATCACCTACACCCACCTTAGACCTTGGATTCAATCTATTGGCTTGGATTGAATCCTCTCAAAGTCCATAATCATCATAGTGGGAGCTTTTATTTATGAGATAATTGTATTAGCTCCAATACCATAGTTTGGTATATGTTACCTATTCACTTAGGGACTAATATCAAAATATGGTACTTTATATATGTTGATATATAATAGCATGCGATGTATGATTTATAATAGCATAAGATGTATGATTATAAATAGCATAATTTATATGTTTAAATTTTGATACATAGGATGCATGTTAATTTGATGAGACCCTTTAAAACCCCTCTTATTTAATATTAAGTTGAAAATGGAGAAGTCATTGGGGAATGAATTCTTCATTGCCTTCCATCATTATAGGATCATCTAACGTCCCTTAATGTGGGTACCTGGCTGCAGACATGTAGGAGCTACCCATGTTAAAGACATTACTTGAAACTATCACATATGAGATATCATGGGGTGCCTAAACTGGTATATACCAAGAAACTAACATGTGAGGTATATATTTGGCGAAACATACCTGTGTGAATGATGGGTTTAACTTAACTAGGGAAGTATTCCAAGAAACTAACATGTGAGGTGTATATTCCCTAGAGGCAAAACGATTGGAACTTGCTTATGAAGCAATAGACAAAGAGTTGTCTTCTTATTGTGGGTTAGAAATCAAGAAACTAACATGTGAGGCTTCTAGGTCACAGTGGGACCCCAATCCCCATTAGGAATGAGATTCCCGAATTCCATTAGAGGGTGTATGGAATTTGATAAAATAGTGGGAGGTACCATATGATTAAAGACCCAATCATTATGGATAAAAATGAAATCTAATTCTCTGTTTATGTAGATTACCTAATTACTCACCTCAAAACCCCTATTTCCTAATATATAGGATATTGATAGTTTGACTAAACCCGATTTCTTTGATTGACTTAGGAAATTGAGAATTGTTCTTAATTTCAAAAGATTGTTCATATGCTATTAGGCTTTTTCTTAAAGGCCCTCCATAAAACATCCTAAGAAGAAAAAGACACTATGCACAATTGGCATCTTGTTGCTATGCTATATGATAGTATTGATGACTAATGAGCTTCAGAAGCAAAATTAGTCAATGCAAATGCCTTTGATGTCCTATATCACATACAAAGGTCGTATGGTGAGTAAAATAATACTATAAAGTATAGTACTTATAAAGGACTTCTTCTAGACTAGGATGTAATAAAAGTTGTTTATTAATAATCATTCTTTTGAAAAATGATTAATCACATGGAATAGCTTGAGAAGCTAGATGTGATTTAAAATGGAAGCATAGAGGAAATCAAGTCTTGAAAAGTCAAAGACAAAGAAATATAATTATTTTGTAGTAAACATAAGGTATTGTAAAGGGAACTTGATAAAGTATCAGTTTTCTAAAAGAACCAAACTTTTGAAGTTTTGGTTCATGCTCTAAACTAAATTGTTGGTTAGTTCTGCTTCTTGATTTTTGGATTCTAGTGTAATCTAAATCGAAGTAGAAAGTTAAGTAGATAATAAGTTACCTTTAAAAATTTTAATAGAGCAAGAGTTGCTAGATTAATTTTGGGAACTTATTTCTTAACTAGGTCATTTAAGATATTCTAGAAATTTGATTTCTGAATTTAAATGACTAATTAGAGCGAATGCAACGTATTCCAAGAATACAAGAGATGTAGAGACTCTCATTTAAATGTAACGATTATGACTTGGTTATGAGATGACCAAACCCATCTTTTACTTGGTGAAGTGAAAGAGTTACATTTGTAATTTGACTAATACATTGTGATGTATATAGTCATGTAGAGCATGCATTCAATTACAGTAGACTCATTTTAGAATACCATAGCTCAATGGTGAATCTAAGAGAATGAATTGAACCCTATTAAGATATGGTTTGATCCATGATGAGTTTTACTAATGTATCCATCTAGAATATACCTTAAAATTGCTACATATTGATAATTTAGGGTTCACTCCAGTTTTGTCCTAATTATATTAGATATGATATGGGAAGAAACCCAACTTAAAGAAGTTAAGGCTTGGGCTTGTGCTACGTATGTCTGGAAACATAATGTAGACAATCTGGAAATAAGGTCAAGTAAGTGTTGAATTGTGGTATATCCCAAAAGTGGTTGGGATAGTATTTCTATTACCCTAATGAACAAAAGTTGTCCATTAGGATGTTTGCTGGATTTTCTTGAGAAAGAGTTCATTCAAGAAAGATGCAAAAGTAGATAGAATTTATAGAATTGTCTGTAAAGCCACAAACGAACAAAGATCCAACCCTTCTCTCTGTTGAGACAAAACCCTTAACTACACTACAATCTTTTCATAAATCAAATTGGATATTTCTTAACATAAGAGAGATATTGTATCTCTATTAGAATGTGAAAGAATTGTTCTTTGGTGATAAAGATCACCAAGATAATCCTATTGATTATGACTAGATGATGTTTCACATCAACTCGAGAAATGACTAAGAGTCATTAAATCCAATATGGATAGGTAGAGACCTAAAAGGCTAGGCTATTTAAGAATGTTTTCAACATAGGCAAAAAGTTGTCTATAAAGAAACTTGTTTGATAATAGTTATGCTGAAATCCATTTGGATCTTGTTATCTATAAACACACATTTTGAATATGAGATATGTCAGAAAAAGGATATAAAGATGTTATATCAAATGGTGAAAAATCATAAAAGTGTGTAAGTTATAGAAGCCTATTAATAGACTACAAGGTTCTCATAATTAGAACATCTATAAAGTTGAAGTAATCAAATTGTTTGATTTCTCTCATTGTATAGATGGACCATGAGTTTATAAAAGGTTAGTGGGAGTGCGATCGTTTTTCTTTATCCTATCAATAAGATAACATCCTAATCATTATGAATGATATATAAATGTTATCTAATGTGAAGTTTTAGTTTTTGAGAAAAACTTCTTCATGAAAGATTTGGTTGAAGCATCCAACAAGATCTATAGAGATAGATCATATAGATTGCTAAGTATCTCTAAGTCATTAAACATAGTTGAAATGTTGAAGGAGTTCAACATGGAGAATTCTAAGGGAGGTCTGATTTACTTCAGATAAGAATTCATTATTTAAGGGTATGTGCCCTAGGATAACACAAGTAAGGTTCTTAAAGTGTTAAGAAGCCTTATTCTACACTATGTATTGAACCTGATATCTATTATGTTGTAATTGTTACAAATAGTTATCAGTCAATTCAAATTTGGAATATTGGATTGTATATGGAAATTGTAAACTCATAGTAGATGGGTATATGGATTTGGATATAATCCATATGGGCTATATTTTACATTCACTTTACTTGGTGAAATACTTAATGGAAGAACTGTATGAAAGATACAGTGGATTCCATTATTAAAGGTGAATTAATTGTCGCATTGTCTAGGAGAGTGTTTGGACCTATAAGTTCATTTAGAACTTGGAGTTGTTCCTTCCATTGAGTTGCCCATACCTTGTTTTGTGACAACAATGGGTCTATAGCTCAAGCATAGGAATCACGGTCTCATCAAAAAGTCCAAACACATAGAGTGGCAATTCCAAGTGATTAGAGGAATCATTGGAAACGGTAATAGATACATTACAGAAGATATTATCTACATAAGTTTTTGTAGACCTACTGACTAAAGCTTTAAAACATAATTGGTTATGTCTAAGACCAACATCTTGAGAAGATAGGTATGCGATACATGGTCGATTGGCTTTAGTGCAAGTGGGAGATTGTTAGGATTATGCCCTAGAGCCAATCATAGAGATGATTGTTTAGGGATTAGGAACAATCATTTGATTTCATTTATGTATGTCACATTTATTATTGATTTAATAAAAGGGCTTATTCTATTATGTTTATATGCATCATTTATATTTACATAATATGTCCATGGAGTTAGAGTTGAGAATATGGATTTACAAAGAGTTGTAATTTTGAGACTATAGATATATCTCTGTACTAAACTCCTAAAGCATTCCTAGTTGAAGGTTCACTATGATGGACAGTAATGAACCATAGGACTAGCACTTGTTAGGTTGACTCTATAGGAGGATAGCTAGTCTCAAGCTATTTGTGTGGAGACACTACAACCAACAAGTGGGTGCCTATTACGAGAATAGGTACACTGAATGTGACCAAAGATATGAGATAAACTGAATGGAGTTTTATCCTGCCTGTCAATCAGTTTCTCATTGTTATAGTGGTACAAGTAATCCTTAGACTTGAGACACCATAGTTGCCTTATGCATGTAGCTTTAGAAGTTTGATAACACTAAGTGCAAATCCTATTCAGGGGTTTGCAAAGGTGTTCATTGGCCCTACTGCTATGTGTATGAAGGCATGTGAGTGATCAACAAGGGATCCATCATTCTCAGGAAAAAGAGAGAGAATGTCTCATATAGCATTCATAATATAACTCATTAAATCCATGGCCATGGTAGGATGAATATGAAAAGAGTTTCATGAGTTCATCAATGAGTTGATATCTATGAATGAGTATAAAGTAATTGAACTAGGGACTTGACAGACTTCCATGTCCTATTAGTTCAATTGGAGACATTGTGTTGAAGGAAGGATGCAATTGTAACCTATAAACTATAACAGAAGGGTTCTTTGTAAATGACTATTCACCTCATTAAGGACCACACCATGAGCCATATGCTAGGTGTTACTCATGGTCAGTAGAAGCCCTAATTGATATAAATGAGTTATAATCAATTAGGGAATTGGAAGGAGTTCCAATTAGACCCTAAATGGAAAGAGTTCCATTGTGTACACCTCGTGCTATTCCTACTACTTGATGATGTGAACCCAATGGGTCACACACTGATCATGCAAGATGAGCTTTTAAATTTATGAGAGAAAGGGTATGAGTGCATAAAGAATAGTTCTTTGAGGCCATGTTTGTATTTGATATAAACAATAGGGGTTATTGTGCAATTTAGGGAAATTGCATAAAACCCTAAAAGGGTTTCCCCCTAGGGCCGGCCCCTTTAGTGTGGACTATTTAAGTCACACTATGATGTGTGACATCATGACTTTTTAGAAGACACCAAGGGCTGGCCAGAATTTCCAACCTCCCTCTCTCTCTCTCCTCTCTTCTCCTACTCTAGCAACAACATGGGAAAGAAGGAAAGGATTTGAAGTTCTAGCTAGGTGTGGATACTGTTGGAGGCAGCACACTTGGGCTGCTCATTCACCGCTGTCCGGAATCAAGGCTTGGAGCAAAAAGGAGAAGACAAAAATTCTGTAAGTGTTCTAACCCTCTTTGTAGTTAGGGTTTGATTTTGTCTTATGCATAGTCAGATTCATGGGCTGTCGAATCGTAGGAAAAATTTTTATATTCCGCCTTTGTATTTTTCCCTCTTGTTCGATTCACAACAATTTCATCAAAAGAATCGAAAGATTCAAAAGAAAAGTGTTAAGTTGGGTAAACTTACTTCTTGTTGGGAATGGATGAATGAGAGATGCTTGTCGGGTTCAAGCAACACCCTATCTTATGGAGCATCATAGAGTGGTGCCTTGTATGTGCTTTTGACCCCATAGAATGGATACTTGGTGCTTGAGTCCTTGCTTGATGACATTCTTGATGATGGAGTTGGGTTTGTGAAAAATGGGTTTGATTTGGTTTGATTTCCAAAGATGATGTGAATTGGTTGTTTTGATTGTTAAATGGGCTTGATTTGTTGTTAATTGATGTGCATTTGATGTTTGGATTGAATGTTTTTGAAGTAGGAATGAGAGAATGAGAGTTGGAGAGGATAGGATGAGAGTTTAGAGAGAGAAACTCTCTAATTTTCGGGTTGGGAGAATGAGGAAATGAGTGTGCAAGCATGGGTTAAAAACCCAGAATTTTTTTAGATGAGGGCCTCGGGTAACCGTCCCCCCTTGGACGGTCAGCTGTCTTGCCCTGGACGGTTGACCATCTGAGGGCAGATGGTCACCCTAGCCCGCTTTGCCCGTTTGCCCCGTCTTGCACGCTTGCGACCTCTAAACTTCTCCAAATTGACTTTTTGTGCAATCCTTGAGTTATGGGATGAATATATCCCTCAAGTTTATCAAGTTTCAATGAAATTTTTGAATCTTGGGTGATTGTATTCGCCCGCATAACGAGGAATTGTAATGGCCATGATAAATGGCTTTCTCATGAAATGAGCTTGGTGTTGAATTGATTGACTTGCAAGTCTTGGAATTCAATTCTCTAGGAGATGATAGTGATATCATATCATGTGATAAAGATAATTTCACATGGAATGACTTGCTAATCATGTGATAAAGATAACTTCACATGAAATGATGATTCGTAAGCTATGCTAGTTACGAACTAACTTGCTACCTTTGTGAAGAGGCCATGAAATGCACTTTGTTTTTCAATCAATTGACTTTCAAAATCAATGTTGTATCATGTGATAAAGATAATTTCACATGAAATGACATGAAATAAGCTTGATTTCCAATCAATTAACTCTCAATTCAATGTCATTTCATGTGATAAAGATAATTTCACATGAAATGATAAGTAATGAACTTGATGTTGAGGTGAAGGACTCTCAATACATTATCATTTCATGAAATGCACTTGGTTTTGAATTGATGGACATTCAATTCACCAATAATTCACATGAAATGATGATTTATGAGTTATAAAATAACTCGTTTTGAGAATTACCAATGAAATTGGTAGGATACCTTGTGATGCACAAGTGCAACTAGCTTTGCATCATGAGAAGACCATGTGGATATCACTAATGCAATTAGTGCATGGTAAAGGCATTTGCATGAGCGCACCAACGAAGTTGGCATGCATAGAAATGCGTTCAATTCTTTGCTTCGATGAAATCGTCGCACGCTTGGATATGACGAAGTCTATCCTTATGGTTCCATTTGAGTTTGTTGGTATTAATGAGATTAATCCATCAAGCAAAAATGTGTTGTTATATCACTAATGCAATTAGTGTAAGGTAAAGGCATTTGCATGAGCGCACCAACGAAGTTGGCATGCATAGAAATGCAATTAATTCTTTGCTTCGATGAAATCGTCGCATGCTTGGATATGACGAAGTCTATCCTTATGGTTTCATTTGAGTTTGTTGGTATTAATGAGATTAATCCATCAAGCAAAAATGTGTTGTTATATCACTAATGCAATTAGTGTAGGCATTTGCATGAGCGCACCAACGAATGTTGGTATGCAATCAATTCTTTGCTTCGATGAAATCGTCGCATGCTTGGATATGACGAAGTCTATCCTTATGATTCCATTTGAGTTTGTTGGTATTAATGAGATTAATCCATCAAACAAAAATGGGTTGTTCTTTGATCATTGGCTCACAAGTGAAACTTGTTCACCAATAAGGGGCTTCTGTCACACCCCATTTTTGTCACCTTAGCTAGGACATATCATTTCATGTAGGATTTTGAGTCCTTTTTGAGTCTAGTATTTTGCATTGAGTTTCTATGGCATTGAATATCATGTGCATGAATTTTGAAGTGATTTGGAGTTCATCTCGATAAGTCAATAAGAACTTTTGCGACTTTAAGGGCATAATCGTCTTTTAAGCCGTATATTTTCCATTTGACTTTGGGATGAATCCCGAGTCATTCCATTGAGTTCATATGGTTATATAGAGTCCATATATAGGTTCAATTTCATGAATTAATGGTTTAAGATCAATTCGGCTCGTAATGGTTCGGGTTGGCTAAAAGACCCTTTCTTGGTTTGCTCAAATTGACTCATAAGACCCAATCAATTTTCCCTCATTTAACTTCAATTGGGCTTTATTTATGTCCTAAACATGTTTAGAAAGATCAATTTTCGATTGGGAAAGCATTCGGTTCGACCTCGTGTACAAACCCAGCTTAGCGACGGTGAGGCACCATGGTTAACCACCTTTGTAAAACCTAACCATGCACCCATGGTTGAGGAGTTTTATCCTAAAATGCTTAAAAATGTGTTCCCCTTCGAAACACGGTCGTTTTGGCTTTTATTTTGTCAAAATCGGACTTAATTTGAAGAATTTAGGACTTCTGAAGCAAGTAGAAGTCAAAACCGAAGCGAACTGAAGAGAGCCCTCGGGTAACCGTCCGGGGCTGGACGGTCAGCCGTCCAAGCCCAGATGGCTAACCGTCCAGGCCTAGTTGGTCACCCGAGGAATCCTACTTTAAGTCAACATTTGACTCTATCTTCCCTCTTTTGACGGTTTCCTCCGCCAATACAACTTGTCTGAGCTTAGGAGTGTGTAGGTTTGAGTTGTTTGAGCACCAAGAGAGTCTCTAATAGCCCTAGGATCATTATTTAATGAATTAATCTTAGCCATTGGTTTAGGGGGTCAGTTCTCTATATAAAGGACATGATATTCAGCACATAGAGGAGGTTAATTGCACTTTACACTTAGAGAGAGAGGGAGCTACGAGTTTGGAGAGCTAGAAGGACTTCAAGAGGAGGCTCTTCAACCCCAAGCAAGCAAGGAAACAAGAGGTTTGAAGACAAGGAAGAGTCTACAAGAGGTAAGCCTATCCCTTCAATGCTGAACATGAATTTTCTTCTTCTTCTTCTTCTTCTAGGATAGTTATGGTGCATGAGATTGTTCTTCTTATGGATGGAATTCAATGTTTATGTGATGTTATATGAATGATTTTAGGATAGTTTATGGCTTTATATGCTTGATAATCCCTGGTTTACCAATGATTTGATAGCCTTATTCCTTCTATCCTCTTAAATCATGCATAGTTCACATGTTTAGGTTGCTGTGATTGTTATCATGAGTTGATGCTCCTGTTAGTTAATATATATGATATGAATGATATTCATGATAATTTGAGCATGTCTTAAAGTCGTTTCATAGGTTTTAATGCATAGTTGTGAGATTAGGGTTTCGATAACCCTGAAATCGCACAAGTTTCATACAGCATGCTTAGCTTAGCTTTTTGAGTTGTTGCTCATTATAGTCATTCTATATATGCTGCATATAGTTGAATCATGCTAGGTTTGCATTCATGTAGTGGGTTTTTTTAGGGTTTTTGGAGACATTATCCTTTTCTAAGGATAATTATCCTTTTCGTTGAGTGAGGTTTTGCATGAGAGTCTTCTGTGATGTGTTTAAGCATGAAATCTCTTCTGTTGTGTTCTAGGGTATATATTTTATGTAGGATATGCTGATTGAACCTCCCTATAACGACTTTTTTATGTGAAATTATCCTAGGATAGTTTCGCTTAAGAAAGCTCGCCGTAGGGAGGCCTATTTGCATATTTTACATAAAATATCATCTTTTTGATTAGAATGAGCTTTGTTATCATGTTTATTGATGTTATTGGAGTCTCTTATGCTTGTTAGTGTGTCTTTGGTAGGTTTTTATGCATGTTAGTCGAGTCATTGCATGTAGGATTGAGTTAGAATCCTTAGTTATTCATTATTCTTGTTGTTTGCATGATAAATGGATAATTTTAGGCCTTGTCAAGGTTCTGTCCAGATTTGCATATTGCTTTCTTTGCATGATTGTGTGCACTTGTATGGGTGCAAACAGGTACAATGCTTGTCC
The DNA here is from genome assembly GCA_039720395.1 of Liquidambar formosana. Classification (NCBI taxonomy): domain Eukaryota; kingdom Viridiplantae; phylum Streptophyta; class Magnoliopsida; order Saxifragales; family Altingiaceae; genus Liquidambar; species Liquidambar formosana. Next base: position 29,693,192 of record CM077826.1, on the reverse strand, counting down.
TATTGCAAATAGGGCTGCTATGGTCTGAAATGGCTAATGCTAGGAGCTTGTACGCTCAGGTAAGTAGGGTTTGAAGGTGCCCCAATTCACCTTTCTTTTTCTTTCTTTTCTCTTCTCCCTCCTAGGGTTACTTCTTAATACAAGCTTATGGTAATTATCAAAGGTTTCCTTCAATAATAAATTCTGTTTTTTTATCAAGGTTTCCATTTTGTGGAAGTTTTCCTGAATTCAAACTTGTTTAATCAATGTATTTTCAAATAAGGAAACCTAGGGTTTTTACCATAGGTTTGTATTAGGCTGTAACCCTATTCTTTTTGAACTACGTGGACTTTGATCCATGTATTTCGCTGCATGGTATGTAGGCGCTCTTCGTGAGGCTCAAGTCCGTTCTAAGATCCAAGTATCCTAGGCTTTTTTCTTTTCTTTTCTTTTTTTCTGTTTTGTTTTATTTGAGTGATTGTGCATGAGATGATTGGATGAAATATATGATATGCATGCCGCCTTGTGATGATATATGATGATATTTAAGTGGAAAAGATCTTAAGTTAGCCCAATCAAATTAAGAGACCAACTCGGGCGATGTGGGTGCCTATGGGCTTTTGCCCAGAACCTTCCCATGTCGTAACTTAGCCCCCGGATCCAATTTTCTGGTTTCAAAGACTTTGCTTTTCCTTTAATGGAGTCATGTGGTTTTGAAAATAAAACATTTTTACGGTTTTCCTCTTTTCCTTAAAAATTGAGGTGGCGACTCCTTTTTGTTTGTTGTCTTTCACACCTATCATTTTGCCAAACCCTTGTGGGCTCCGCGCTTTTTTCATGGGTTCACACAATGTGTGACCCATTGGGTTCACATCATCAAGTAGTAGGGATAGCACAAGGTGTGCACAATGGAACTCTTTCCATTAGAGGGTCTAATTGAAACTCTTTTCAATTCCCTAATTGATTATAACTCATTTATATCAATTAGGGCTTCTACTAGCCATGAGTAACACCTAGCATATGGCTCATGGTGTGGTCCTTAATGAGGTGAGTAGTCATTTACAAAGAACTCTTCTATTATAGTTTATAGGTTACAATTACATTCTTCCATCAATACAATGTCTCCAATTAAACTAATAGGACATGGAAGTCTGTCAAGTCCCTAGTTCAATTATTTTATACTCATTCATTAATATCAACTCAATGATGAACTTATGGAAACTCCTTTCCATATTCATTCTACCATGGGCCCATGGATTTAATGAGTTATGTTCAATGAATGCTATATGAGACATTCACTCTCTTTTTCCTGAGAGTGATGGATTCCTTGTTGATCACTCACATGCCTTCACACACATAGCAGCAGGGCTAATGAACACCCTTACAAACCCTTATAAGGATCTACACTTAGTGTTATCAAACTTCTAAAACTATATGTATAAGGCAATTATGGTGTCTCAGGTCTAAGGATTACTTGTACCACTATAACAATGAGAAATTGATTGATAGACAGGTTAAAACTCCATTCAATTTATCTCATATCTTTGGTCACATTCAGTGTACCTATTCTTATAATAGGCACTCACTTGTTGGTTGTAGTTTCTCCACACAAATAGCTTGAGACTAGCTATCTTCCTATAGAGTCAACCTAACAAGTATTAGTCCTATGGTTCATTATTGTCCATCATAGTGTAGACACCCCATTTTCGCCCCCATGAGTTCATGATAGCATTTGGTTAGGTTTAGAAGCATTTAGGAGTCCCTAAGCCTTAAAGGACATTTTTGCCCTTTTAAACCTTAGGAGAATAGGTCATCATTGCATGAATGTTTTTGTCTCTTGGTTGAGTCCCATCACTTGCATTTAGTTTCTAGGATCATTTTGGATAGTTAATTAGAACTTTTGCGACTTGAAGGGCAATTTCGTCTTTTACTTCGTATATTTTCCAATTGACTTCTAAATTTGTTCCGGAATGTTCCATTGACCTTAGAATGATGAAATGAGTCTAATTGAAGTGCCAATTTAATTTATTGATAGGTTTTGGATTGGTTCACCACATTATCCTATGGTTAATTGACCTTTTTTCGGGTAATCACCTCATGAAAACTCAACCACCTGACTGTGGTCAGGGATTTTTGGTTCAAGAATATCCTAGGCTTATTCTACATTGAATCCTTGAGATTTTGGCTTTTGAATCACTCAAATCGGAGTTAAAATAAAGAATTTAAGTCCGTTTGAAGTTAGGAGTCCAAACCGTGTCAGGAATCATCAAAACCGAGGAAACCTGAGTTCACTCTCAGGTGACCGGTTCACCCAACCAGTCCAACCGGTTCACCCAACCGGTCACCTGAGCGTTTCGTTCTAATTTATCTCCTTTTGAATTTTTGACGAAATGGGACTCTACCACTCCGATTTTCAGCCTTCTAAAGGACTTCTAAGCCTATTGGGAGCTGGTTTTGAGTTGTTTAACATTCATGGGATTTAATTACATCCCTAGATTGATTTTATGGTGAATTAATCTCAACAATTGGTTCATATGGTTGGTTGGTTATAAATAGAGGCTCATTCATCAGCATAAGGGACTTTTGACACTTCATACTTATAAGAGAGAGAGGGACCACGAGTTTGCACACACTCACATCACTTGGAGGAGGCTTTCTACTGCAATTTCAAAGGAGAACTAGAAGGGAACTAAGCCAAAGAGAAGGAGGAATGCAACGAAGACCTTTGCTTTGTTGTAAGTCTCCTTTGCATCCTTTTACGATTCCTTCTTCTTCTACTCCATTCTCTGCATAGTTATGACTTAGAATTGAATTAGGAATCATATATACTCTATATTTTAGAGTGTATATGATTCAAATATGATGAGAATGCATGTTAGTGGTTAGGATTGCGAATTGTTTGCTGGTAGGATAGTTTCTCTCTTAAGGAAGAGGTACGTTTTGCATAAAAAATCAGTTGATGTGTTTAAGCCATTTTCTCTTCATAGTTCAATTATATTCATGATTTTAAGCATCTTTTGTATATGACACTTGCTGTGTAAGCCTCATCTTCATAGGTGTATGGATGATTATCCTTTTTGAGGATAATTATCGTCCTTAGAGGGTGAGGTTGTGCATGGGTGCTTTTTGGAGTGTGTTTAAGTACGCTGTGAGTTTCTTTACATTCTTAGGTATATATTTTACGTAGGATATGTGAAGAAATCATTCATACGGCGTGATTTCTACGTAAAATTATCTCCGGGTAGTTTTATTTAAGCAAGCTTGCCGTAAGGATGATTACTTCGCATTCTTACATAAAGTACTTACCTAAGGCATCATGTTAGATTTTCTTTTCATGTTTAGGATTGTCATATGATATTTTCATCATGATAGTGCCTATTTAGCATGTTTTTGATGGTTTTGTGCATGTTAAGGTGTTTAGAGCATATAGGAGCATATTAGGATTTTGCTCTTTTGATTTTTGTTATTTACATGAGTTTTAGGTCATTACATGCATGTTTAGTATTCTGTCCAGATTTGATTTAGGTCTTGTAATGATGATTTGAGCATGAATATGGTTGGTTCGAGCTTAATAATTGCCCTATAGAATACATAGGGTGATTAATTGATGTTTTATTGATGTTTCGGGATAATTTGCATATAGTAAGTGGTTCATGGTGAGTATTGTGTGAGTTGTTCTCTTCTCCCCCCTTGGGTTATTGTCTTTACTTTGGATTAGAAGTCCTAAGTTTCCAACTCTCTTAAAATTCTGTTTTAATTGGAGTTCTATCTCTTTTAAAATTCTACTTCTTTCAAACTTCTTTTTGGATAAAAGTTCTATCTCTTTTCGAATTCTATCTTTTCTCAACTTCCTTTTTTGGAAATCTTTTTTCTTTTTAAAAACTCTTCTTTTCTTTTAATGGAAACTTAGGGTTTATAGTTCATTGTAAAGGGAGTAACCCCTTTTCAATCGAACTACGTGGACTTTGATCCTTATATCTTTGTATGTAAGGTACGTAGGCGCTCATTTGATGTTCAAGTCCGCCCTAGGATATTAAGTATCCTAGGTTTTTTTTTTCTTTCTTTCTACCCATTTGTCCATCACATATATGCTAGAGGAGTAGGATGGACCCATGCTTATACATTTATCCATCACATATTTGTTAGTGGATAGGATGGATTTGTTTGCTTGCTCATTTATCCATTACATATTTGCTAGTGGATAGGATGGACTTGTTTGCTCATTCTCTCTATCTCTTACTTGCTTTCCATATCTCTCATACTTGTTTATGGATGTTTACATGCTTTATGGATGTTTATTGCTTTATGGATGTTCATGGATGAATGCGATTGGTTTATGGATAATTCTTTGCATATGCATGGTGACTAATTAGAAAGTGACTGAAATAGCCCATATAAATTCAGAGACCCATTTTGGGGCGATTTGGGTGCCTATAGGATGTTTCCTAGAACCTTCCCACATCGTAACTTAGTCTCCGAATCCTCTCTTGTTTTGATAGACCTGCTTTTCCTTGATCGGAGTAATGTGGTTTGTTTTCAAAGGTTTTCTTTAAAAACTGTTTTTATGGTTTTCCTCTTTTCCTAAAAATGAGGTGGCGACTCCTTATTTGTTTTGTTTTTGTGAACCTTTTAAAAACCAGATTTTTATTAATTTAAATCTCTACAAGTATTTTTAAAATAAGGGCTCTTCCTTCCTCTTCTCCAGATTGAAACCCGTGGTTCACACATAGTGAACCTTCAACTAGGATTCTTTTAGGAGTTTAGTACAAAGATATATTTACAGTCTCAAAATTACAACACTTTGTAATTTCATATTCTTAACTCTAACTCCATGGACATATTATGTAAATATAAATGATGCATATAAACATAATAGAATAAGCCCTTTTATTAAATCAATAATAAATATGATATACATAAATTAAATCAAATGATTGTTCCTAATCCCTAAACAACCATCTCTATGATTGGCTCTAGGGCATAATCCTAACACCTTCAAGGTTTAGAGACTTCTAAACACATTAAAACTTAAACAAACACTAACATAAACTCATAGGGGGTGAAAATGGGGTGTCTACATTTGTGTGAGGCTAACTGCCCTAACTAAACATGGTAGGTTTGATATTAATTGGCTTGATCATATCTATGCATTAGAGAGTCTTAAATTAACATAAGTCTTGAACTAAAAATACTTATAACGTAGATACCCAACTAGCTAAGACTAAGCCAGAGCTTAGCTTTGTATTGTGAATGTTGTAATAAACTTGATTAGTAGGATAGTTACCCCTAACCTAGCGAATTGAACTCGACGTTGAACTCCACAAGTAGACTTATTTTATTAATCTTTAAATTTGTAGATGGTAAGTTTTAAGATCTACGATAATCCTGAGAGTTAAGCTTGGTTCGGGTCCAAGTTTGGTTTTAAAGAGCAGATCACTTTTAAGTGTGCTAATGTTAGCAAGGTAGTGTCCTTAGTAGATAGTTCAAATGCAATTGTAATTTGCATCGTGATACCTTGATAATTTCTATATGATAATTTTGAATTAAATTAAGGTGAATTTGTAATTTGATCTCATTGAAAAGAAGTTGATCTTATCTAAACTTGATCTTATCCAAAAGGATTTAATCTTATCCAAGTTTGATCTTATCCAAAAGATAAAATAATAATTTATGTGTATATATAATGGATGTGTTAGTAGTATGCCCTATAGCCAATCATAAAGATGATGCTTTAGGGATAAAGAACAATCATAGGATTTCATTTATTGTATGTTACATTTATTATTACTTTAATAAAGGACTTATTCTATCATGTTTATTTCATTCTTTATATTTATATGATATGCCCATGGAATTAGAGTTGAGAATATGAAATTACAATGAGTTGTGATTTTGAGACTATATATATATATCTCTATACTAAACTCCTAAATCATTCCTAGTTAAAGGTTCATTATGATGGACAATAATGAACCATAGGACTAGCACATGTTAGGTTGGCTCTATAGGAGGATAGCTAGTCCCAAGTTATTTATGTGTAGACACTATAACTAACATGTGGGTGCCTATTACATGAATAGGTATGCTGAATGTGACCATAGAATATGAGATTAACTGAATGGAGTTTAACTGCCTATTAATCAGTTTCTCATAATTACAGTAATACAAGTAATCGTTAGACCTGATACACCATAGTTGTCTTATGCATATAGCTTTAGAAGTTTTATAACACTAAGTGTAGATTCCTATAGGGTTTACAAAGGTGTTAATTGGCCCTATTGATATATATATGTGAAGGTATGTGAGTGATCAATAAGGAATTCACATTCTCAGTAAAAGGGAGAGAATGTTTCACATAGCATTCATAATATAACTCATAAAGTCCATGGCCATGGTAGGATGATTATGGAAAGGAGTTTTCATAGTGCATCAATGAGTTGATATTCATAAATGAGTATAAAGTATTAAACTAAGGACTTAACAGACTTCCATGTCCTATTAGTTTAATTAGAGACATTGTATAGATGGAAGGATGTAATTGTAACCTTAAGCTGTAACTAAAGGGTTCTTTGTTCAATATTTATTCACCTCATTAAGGACCACACCATGAGCCATTGTTAGATGCTACTGATGGTTAGTAGAAGCCCTAATGGAGATAAGTAAGTTATAATCAATTAGGGAATTGGAAGTTGCTCAAATTAGACCCTTAATGGAAAGTGTTCCATTGTGCACACTTTGTATTATTCCTACTAATTGATGATGTGAACCTAATGGGTCACACACTGATCATGCAAAGAGGGACTTTAAAGTTTTGAGAGAAACGGCAAGATTGAATAAGAAAAGTTCTAGAGGGCCACACTTGTATTAGATATAAGAAGGAGGGGTTAAATTGCAATTTAGAGAATTTCCAAGTTAGAATCCCATTGGGATTTCTCTCCCCATGGCCGGCTCTCATTAGTGGCTATATAAAGCCACACTAGCATGTGGTGGGAATCGAATTAGAAGGAAAAATCAAAGTGTGGAATATAAAAATTTTTCCTACAATTCCACAGCCCATAAATCTAACTATGCATTAATACAAAACAAAACCCTAACTAGAAGAGGGTGGAATTACTTACAGTTTGATTGGTCTTCCTCCTTTGCTCCAAGCTTTGATTCTGGACAGTAGAGAACGAGTAGTCCAAGTGTACCACTTCCAACGATATCCACACCTAGCTAGAGCTTCAAGTCCTTTATTCTTTCTTCCTTGTTCTTCCTAGAGGTGGAGAAGAGAAGAGAGAAAGAGAGAGAGCTTTTAGTGAATTTCGGCTAGCACTTGGGAGTCTTTAAGTGTCATGATGTCACACATCATAAGAGGCTATATATAGCCTCCATTAGGGCCGGCCATGAGGAGGACTCCAATCCCTAATTGGTTTTGTGTAATTTCTCTAAATTACACAATAACTCTTCTAGTTTGTGTCTTATACAACCTTAACCCTTAAGAACTATTCTTTTATTTACTCATACCCTTTCTCTCATAGGCTTTAAAGCTCTTTTAGCATGATCAGTGTGTAACCCATTGGGTTCACATCATTAAGTAGTAGGAATAGCACAATGTGTGCACAATGGAACTCTTTCCATTAAAGGTCTAATTGGAACTCCTTCCAATTCCCTAATTAATTATAACTCAATTATATCAATTAGGGCTTCTACTAACTATGAGTAACACCTAGCATATGGCTCATGTTGTTGTCCTTAATGAGGTGAATTGTTATCTTACATAAAACCCTTCTATTATAGTTTATAAGTTACAATTACATCCTTCCATCAACACAATGTCTCCAATTAAACTTATAGGATATGGAAGTCTGTAAAGTCCTTAGTTTAATTACTTTATACTCAATCATGAAAATCAACTCAATAATGAACTTATGGAAACTTCTTTCTATATTCTTTCTTCCATGGGTCCATGGATTTAATGAGTTATATCATTGAATGATATATGAAACATTCTTTCTCTCTTTCCTAAAAGTGATGGATTCCTTGTTGATCACTCACATGACTTCACACACATAGCAATAGGGCCAATGAACACCTTTGCAGACCCTTAGAAGGATCTGCACTTAGTGTTATCAAACTTCTAAAGCTATATGCATAAGACAACTATGGTGTTTGAGGTCTAAAGATTACTTGTACCATTATAACAATGAGAAACTGATTGACAAGAAGGTTAAAACTCCATTCAGTTTATCTCATATCTTTGGTTACATTTAGTGTACCTATTCTTATAATAGGCACCCACGTGTTGGTTGTAGTGTCTCTACACAAATAGCTTGAGACTAGCTATCCTCCTATAGAGTCAACCTCACAAGTGTTAGTCCTATGGTTCATTACTGTCCATTATAGTAAACCTTCAATTAGGAATGTTTTAGGAGTGTAGTGCAGAGATATAGTTACAGTCTCAAAAGTACAATACTTTGTTATTCCATATTCTTAACTCTAACTCTATGATCATATTATGTAAATATAAATGATGCATATAAACATAATAGAATAAGCTCTTTTATTAAATCAATAATAAATGCGATATGTTTAAATGAAATTAAATGATTGTTCCTAATCCCTAAACAATCATCTCTATGATTGGCTCTAGGGCATAATCCTAACAATCTTCCACTTGCACTATAGCCAATCCACCATGTATCTCATACCCATTTCCTATCAGTGGTGATCTAATTGCACTTGGGTCAGAGCTTTAGTGAAGGGGTCTTCTACATTCTCTATTGTATCAATCTTCTATATGTATATGTCATCTCTTCCATTGATATCTCTAATCACATGGAATCGCCGCTTAAAGTTTGGATTTTTTATGAGACCGTGGTTCCTTGGTTTGAGCAATAGCCCCGTTGTTGTCACAAAACAATAATATAGTCTTCTCAATGTCAAGAACCACTTCTAGTTTATTAATAAACTTCTTCATCCAAACATGTAGCAATGAGCTCCAATTTACAGTTCCACCATTTAAGGTGAGAACATACCCCGATGTTGATCTCCTATCATCATCGTCAGATTGAAAATCTGAGTCCGTTTTACCAATCATTTCTAAGTTTCTTTCCCTATAGACAAGGTATAGGTCCTTAGTTCTTCTCAAGTACTTAAGGATAGCCTTGACTACTTCCCAGTGTTTCTTACCTGGGTCTGCCTAATATCTACTCGTAACACTTATAGCAAAACTGATATCTGGTCTTATAGTATTAGACAACTTAAGTCCATGTCTGACAGGAATCAGACCTCCTTTTGGAATCATGCATTTTGAACCTTTTCAAAATCTTGTCTATATACATCAATTGAGAAAGACCTAGCATCCTTTTAGATCTGTCTCTATAGACCTTTATTCCCAAAATATAGGATGCTTCTCCCAAATCTTTCATGGAGAAATTCTGTAAAGTCAATCTTTCACTTTTGACAATGTCTCTACATTATTCCCAATAAGTAGAATGTTATCCACATCTAGGACCATAAATGTGATCGCACTCCCACTAACCCTTTTGTACACTCATGGTATAATAATGGGTTCTGTCTTAACAGGGATAGGGGTTGAATCATTATTGGTTTGTGTCTCATCAAACAACTCTTTGAGTTCTATTTTCCTGTTATTGCTTTCTTCTTGAATAAACTCTTTTTCAAGAAAGATTGCAAACTTACTAACAAACACCTTTTGTTCATTAGGATAATAGACATAGTATCCTAAACTCACTTTAGGATAATCCACAAACCTACATTTAACTTATCTTAATTCTAATTTGGTTGCATCATGTCTCTTTACATATGCAATACAACCCCATACCTTAACATGCTTAAGGTTTAGTGCTTCCCTTTCCATATCTCATATGGGTTCTAAAGGATAGCCTTGGTTTGAACTCTGTTTCACAGGTACCCAGCAGTTTCTAGAGCATATCCTTAAAAGGATAATATTAGGTCGATGTAGCTTGTCATGGATCGGACCATATCCAATAAGGTCCTCTTCCTCCTTTTTGACACACCATTAAGCTGTGGTGTTCCTAGAGGTGTCCATAGAATGCCTGCTTAAACAAGTTGATCTAAAAATTCACCGGTTAAATATTTGCCTCCTCGATCTAATTGAAAAGCTTTAATACTTTTATCGGTTTGTTTCTCTACTTCATATCTGAATTCTTTGAACCTTTCAAATGCTTCAGATTTGTACTTCTTTAAGTATACGCACCTAAACTTAGAATGAATCATCGGTAAAGGTTGTAAAGTAAGAGAAACCTCTACATACATCAGAATGCATTAATCCTCATCTCTTGTTCTCTTAGGTTTATTAGCATTCAATTTAGAACTATCATGCTCTATGCAATTCATATTTACAATAAAGTTTAGAAAAATAAAGGCCATTCACATAAACTCTAGAAGTAATGAACTCTTCATATTTAAATAAAAACATTTATTATCTTTAAAATATTAAAAACTAAAACCGTGTTTAGATAAAATTAAAATAGAAATAATGTTTCTAACAACTTCTAGAATGTAAAGATAACCAACTATTTCTAAACTACTCCATTAGGCAAAGTCAAGCAACAAGCCCCACAATTAATGCAGCAACACTTACTCCATTCTCTACTCGTAGGGTTACTCCACCTCTACTCAACCTTCTGCTTTCCACTAGATTCTACATGGAATTAAAACTCGCATCAAAATTAAGAGGCTAAGTGGAAGCAGAACCAACATTTAGTTTAGAGCATGATCCATACCTTCTGAAGGTCGGTTCTTTAAAGTATCCAGATACTCCCGGCAGTTACGTTTCCAATGCCCATCTTTGCTGCAGTGAAAACCGATTCCTTTAGCTTTATTAGCATTACCTTTCTTGACGCCTCGCTTCGGCTTTAAATTCTTCTTCTTCTTCCCTTGGGTACTCTTACCCTTACTTGTGCCCTTGCCCTTAGGCTTGGCCTTAGAAGTAGAAGCTCCATCAAATTCGAGCAAAGAACCTTTCCCCTTCTTCATTGTCTCCTCGGTCATCTTAAGCAGATTGTGCAGCTCGGGGAGAATGAGCTCAAGCTTATTCATATGAAAATTCATTATGAACAGCCTAAATGAATCAGGAAGGGACTGCAGAATAATGTTTAAACACATATCAGCTTCAATGATCACATCAAACTTCTCAAGCTATTTGATATGGTTGATTATCTTTAAGGTGTGATCTGTAACGGATGAACCCTCATTCATCTTTGCCTTGAATAGATCCTTGACAAAATTATACTTAGCGGTCCTACTTTGCTCCCCATACAACTCTTGTAAGTGAAGAAAGATGTTAAGAGCACGCCTCATGGACTCATGTTGCTTCTGAAGCTTAGGGCTTATAGATGCCATCATATAGCATCTCACCTTAAGGTCGTCGTCCATGCACTTCTAATAAGTGTCTTTCTCCTGATAAGTTGCAACCTCAACCGGAGCCTCAGGAAGTGGACCATCAAGTTTGTAGGTAATCTTTTCAGAAGTTAAAACAATTTTCAAATTTCGTAGCCAATGAAGATAATTTGGTCCGGTTAAACAGTTGGTGTCCAATATTTTGGATAACGGGTTGAGGTGAGCCATTTCAGTGAACTACATATAGAAAATAAAATAGAGAATTAGATTTCATTTTAATCCATAATGATTGGATCTTTAATCATATGGTACCTCCCACTATTTTATCACTTTCCATACACCTTCTAATGGAATTCGAGAATCTCATTCCTAATGGGGATTGGGGTCCAATGCGACCTAGAAGCCTCACATGTTAGTTTCTTGGCTTCTAACCCACAATAAGAAGACAACTTTTTGTCTATTGCTTCATAAGCAAGTTCTAATCATTTTGCCTCTAGGGAACATATACCTCACATATTAGTTTCTTGGAATACTTTCCTAGTTAAGTTAAGCCCATCATTTACACAGGTATGCTTCGCCAAATATATACCTCACATGTTAGTTTCTTGGTATATACCAGTTTAGATACCCCATGATATCTCATATGTGATAGTTTCAAGTAATGTCTTTAACATGGGTAGCTCCTACATGTCTATAGCCAGGTACCCACATTAAGGGACGTTAGATGATCCTTTAATGATGGAAGGCAATGAAGAATCCATTCCCTAATGTATTCTCCATTTCCAACTTAATATTAAAAGAGAGGGGTTTTAAGGGTCTCATCAAATTAACTAATGTAACATACATCTCATGCATATATATAAAATTAAAACAGCATAAAATAATCCATTTATCGATATTAGTCCCTAAAAGGAGACATATAACGATCTATGGATTTAGAGTTATCATAATTTATCTTATAAATTAAAATTCCCACTATGATGATTATGGACTTTAAGAAGATTCAATCCAAGCCAATGGATTGAATCCAAGGTCTAAGGTGGGTGTAGGTGATCATAAAATAATTCATTTGAAACATGCATACTCTCTTGAAAATCTTCTCTAAGCTTTCAAGTTCTTCAATCTCTCCTCCATAGGCTTGATGGTCTCCACCATAGGCTTATTGGGGTCCACCATGCTCCTTTGGGTCCACCATACTCTTTAGTGCGCTTTCGATTGCATAACATTTACATAATTTAAAGAAAGGGATACATAAGGGGAATGTGGGTTACATGAGAGAATGATAGAGAGAGAGAGAAGGTGGCATGCAAGCCCCAAATAAATAATTACATCACCATAAATAAATTACAACTCTTGAAAATATTACAACCCATTCATAAGACAGCCAATCACAATTGGTTTTAAAGGGGTATAGTCCATAATCATCATCCAACCACAATCATACAATCATATTGCATAAAGTAAGTAAAAAACTGTAAGCAATTAAACATATGGGCATTATGGTAACTCTATTGATTGGTTTTCATTAATCTCATTAATGTATCCTAATCTCATTGGGATATGCATAATTTCCAGAAGTATGATTAAGTCTTAACATTTAAGACAATTAGTTTCAATTAATCAAATCAATTAAAACAATTAAAGTCCCCTAATTAAACTCTAATATCAAATATTAGGGTTTCTTTAATTAAACAAAACAATTTCATTTAATTAAAAAATTCCAGATTTTAATTTTATCCTATATTGTGTTTTAAACCATTTAAAACATTATAAAATTAATCAATATTAATTAAATAATCAATTTCGGAATTAAATAAAATCAATTACTTAATTAGTGCATTAGGGTTTCCTAAAACCCTAAACCCTAAATGCATTAACTCTAAACCCTAAATGCAACCCTAAGCATTAAATGCCACATGATTGGTCATTAAATGACCAATCATTTAAACGCTAGGTTTATATGAAATTAATGATTAGGATTAGGGTTTAATTAATGCCACCTAGGATATTAATTACACCTAATTAATATGCACCAATTAGGGTTTCTAAAACCCTAAACCTTAAACCTATTAAATGCCAATAATTAATTACTAAACCTTTAATGATCATGATTGGTCATTAATGACCAGTCATTTAACCCTAGGTTAGACACATTAATTACTAGGTTTAGTTATTGTGTGAGGGTTTTTTTACCCCCCCCCCCCCCCACGGAAGGTATTGTGGCTTTGTCCCATATCGGAATGTGGGCGCCTCCCACCCTGCTATATTAGCCTGAGTATAGGCGAAGGATGTACCACTACTTCTAGTAAGCAGGATGTTTGAAGGACTGATTGGCAAAAACCTGGAGGCATACGTTGATGATACTATTGTTAAGAGCAGTTCTGAGAAGAACCATTTAGCAAACCTGACCGAGGCCTTCACCCAACTTAGGGAGTACAGGATGAAGTTGAAGGCAAAGAAAAGTTCATTCAGAATAGGTTCGGGAAAGTTCTTGGTTCACTTAGTCTTGAGAAGGGGGATTGAGGCAAACCCAAGTAAGATTGAGGCAATCAGAACCCTCAGGACACCAACAAAAGTCAGGGATGTTCAACAGTTGAATCGCATGGTGGCAGCACTTACCAGATTTATCTCGAGGTCATCAGACAAAAATGCTACCCCTTCTTTCAGATACTAAAGAAGGGTAAAAACACAGGATGGAATACAGAATGCCAGGAAGCTTACCAGAAGTTGGTTGCTCACTCAAAAACACTCCCTACTCTGACCCACCCTTACCTTGAGGAACCACTTTATCTCTATCTTGCTGTGTTAGCCCATTCACTTAGCGGCGTACTAATTGCCCAGCATGGACTCACCCAAAAGCCAATCTATTATATTAGCAAGACGCTATTGGATGCTAAAACTCGCTACTTACCCCTCAAAAAATTGATTCTAGCTCTTGTCACAGCCTCTCGAAAACTCCAACACTACTTCCAGTCTCATCCTATCACCATGCTCACCAACTACCCACTTAAAGATTTCTTAAGGCGAGCTGACCTATCAGGACGACTCTCGAAGTGGGAAGTAGAACTCAATGCTTATGACATCCACTTTCAGCCTCGACCTGCCATTAAGGGCCAGGTGTTGGCAGATTTTATTACAAAATTTGTAGATCCTACTTCCAGTTTAAACCAGATAGAATTAAAATCCTCTTTGCCTGAACTGGGAGGGGTGGGGAAGACAAGATAGACAGTGAAAAAAAGAAGAAATGGGAGCTCAAAGTGGATAGGGCATCGAACGAAAAAGGAGCAGGTCTGGGAATTGTGCTCACAGACCCCAAGGGAGAGATCATCTAGCAAGCGATAAGGCTTATGTTCCCAGCCTCAAAGAATGAAGCTGAGTATGAGGCAGTTGTGGTTGGACTTGGGGTAGCCCGAGTAGTGGGAGTAAGAGAATTGTTGGTAGACAGTGACTCCAGACTCGTGGTTAATCAGCTGAACAAAGAATATGAAGCCAAAGACGAGAGAATGATTGCGTACATGCACAAGGTCTGGGAATTGGCTACAGATTTCACAAGTATCAAGTTTAGGCGTTTCGTGAGGGATCAGAATAGACATGCAGATGGGTTGGCTGCTTTGGCTGCAGTATTGGAAACGGATACTCCTCGAACCATAAGCGTCGAGGTCCTTTAAGAACCCAGTATCGGGACAGAAGATGTCATCTTGGACATTCAGGCTTCATCACTGAGCTGGATGGATGAGATAATTGCTTATTTGCAAAGAGATGAACTACCCGAGGGCAAGAACCAGGGTCACCGAGTTCGAGCTAAGGCAGCTAGATTTTGGTTATCTCCTTCGGGCAGTCTCTACAAAAGATCTTATATAGGGCCATACTTGAAGTGTGTACATCCAGACCAGGTGCTAGACCTTTTGACTGAATTCTATGAGGGGTCATATGGGGGTCACACAGGAGGAAGATCATTAGCCCATAGGGCGAATTCCCAAGGATATTGGTGGCCATATATGCAAAAATATGCTATCAGATATGTGAGGAAATGTCTGAAATGTCAAATGTTTGCTGACAAGATACATCAGCCAACTCAAGAGCTATACCCCATATCTAGCCCGTGGCCCTTTGTGTAGTGGAGATTAGATCTTGTTGGTTCATTACCCACCGCCTCAGCGAACAGGAAATACTTGTTTATTGCAACTGACTACTTCACCAAATGGGTGGAGGCCATTGCACTTGCATCAATTAAGGATTCAGACATTATCAAATTCCTTTGGGAAAATATTATTACACGCTTCAGGGTCCCAAGAGCATTCGTGTTAGATAATGGCACTCAGTTCGACAGTAAAAGAACTAGGGAATTCAGCGCAGAACAAGGGATCCAGTGGTGGTATTCAAACCCGAGCTACCCACAATGCAATGGCCAAGCAGAGGCAACGAATAAGATCATAGTTGCAGGGATGACGGGGTTATCCGTTGGTAGAGTCCCATCCGCGGGCCCATACCCTTAGTCTCCTCTTGTTGACTTTTTCTAACACCAATGCTATAGTAGAGAAGGAAGTCGTTAAGAAGGTCAGGAGAAGGGACACGAACTCCGCCTTCCATGAATACAGCAATGGGAACAGGGATGCCACCCTGAGTATCTGATCTATAAATGTCCTCTCCAGGCTCAACAAACCGAAAACTGAATTTCCCATCTTCAAAGCCATACAAGGCCTTAAATTCCGCTATCCTCGCAGGATTGTCCTTAATATCGAAAAAAGACGACATCTGCCAAGCGCGAAAGGGGAAAGTTAAATCCAAGAACAACTATCTCTCCTCACACGCCCCAACTTGAGCCTCCAGAGCAAAGTCCTGACAGGTATGTTAGCCCTGCCTTGACAAACTCAAAAATTATTCTAAGTGTCAACTCGGGGGTCACTCAGCTTGGTGTTAGAAAAAGTCAACAAGAGGACACTAAGGGTCGCCCTCTTAATTTTACCCCGAAGTGGGGTTTTCAAACCCTAAAAGGCAGGAAAATTGGAATCTTGGCGATTCGCCCCAAAAACCAAAGGAAAACCCTAGAATCACAAAACAAACCCCAAGAATAATACCAACAGTCCCAGGCAGAGAAAATAACGCCATACAGATCGAAAAATAAGAGCAAAGAAAGAGTTATACTGTTGAAAATATCAACAGACGATCGGAAAAGTCGAAAAGGTATGGCAGCACGATGTTGAGAACCTCCAAAGAACTGCTTCTAAAGACATGAATAACGCAAGAACAACCTCCCAACGAAGAACAACGTCGGCAGAATAAGTTTCAAGACGATGAGCAGGCTCAAGACAGATCTTCTCCAGCAAATAGACGGTTCTAACAGTGGATTCTGACTAGATGGATGGTCTGCACAGTGCGTTTTGGTGGAGGCAGAATGCAAAGAGCAGAGAGAGCAAGGAACAAAGAAAGTAGAGAAAGAGAAGGCAAAAGGTAAAGTAAACAGTGATTAGCTTTTTCCTAAAGACATAATGCTGTTGGAGCATTAAATGCCATATACGGCAGATGAGATAGCCCCAATACACGTGACGTCAGCGCCTTGAAATACGGAAGGGCGTAACCGTTCTCTGCCAACTAAGCCCTAGAAAGCCAAACAACATAGGAGCACAGGGTAAGGCATTCAGCAATTGTAAAATTATGACATGTCCCAATTCGGGAAAGTCATAATTGGAGCAAATTGTGTGGGAATATCTCTGAACCGAGGATCCAGCTCGGGCTAGAGAGCTCAAACCAGAAATATTAACACGTGGCAAAGGCAATTCAACCAGGTCCGTTGCAACGCACGTGATCTCCCAGCTCGAGGCTTAATACTTATCTCGGGACATTTGTCCCATGACTCACACTACAATCCAAATCCTACTATAGTCCAAGACTGCTACAACAACTATAATTCTTGACACAGTAGTTACTGAAAACCATGGTTCCTTGCCCAACTATGGTCAGATTTGACCTAACCAAGGCAGTTACCTGACCTCACATAGTCAGTTCGTGTAGGTAAGTATAAAAAGAATACGATACAACCAAATAAGGTAAGCTACAGTACCCTAACCCTCTGAAAAATTCGTCTTCTTCCTTATTTCTTCCTCCATAAATGGCTTCTGACTTAATCTTTGGAGAAGGCTTGGCCAAAACCCACTTTGGCCTACCCTTTGACCCTGTTTCCAAGCTTGTGAGTGCAGGTCGAAGCGCGGGGACAAGCTCCTTCATTAACATCAGGTCTCGAGGAACAGATTTTACCCCGCACAGTTATTAATTAGTGTAAATTAGGGTTTAATTAATGTAAATTAGGGTTTCCTAAACCCTATACCCTAGACATTATTGATGCACTTAATTATGACCTAATTATTAATAACTATGATTGGTCATTTAATGACCAATCATTAACTCTTTAATTAAGGTAATTAATAGTCTAATTAGGGTTTTAATTAATGCTATAAATGAATTAGGGTTACATCATTAATGGAAATTAGGGTTTCCAAAGAAAACCCTAGGACTGCCGCCACTACCATGGGGCTGCCATGGCTTGGCTAGGCTATGGGAGGCCGTGGCCAGCCATGGGGACTTGAGCTGGGGTCTGGGCCTAGCCCTAGGACACGTGTGGGGTGGCCTTTGTGGCTGTTATGTTCAAACACAATTAGGGTTTCAAGAACGCATTGCTGGCGCCACCATAAGAGGACCTCTAAGGTCACATATGCGATTTAAACACCATTAAATTGAATCATCCATCCAATCCAGCTTTTGTATCATGTCCCTACATGAATTACTAAGTTAATAGAATAGGATTGGATGATCAAATGATTCCCAATTGATCTAAACAATTCTTTTAACAAGAATCTGCCCAGAAAAATCAGCACAATGTAACAGTTCGTAATCGCTTTAAAACCCAGCAATATGACATAGTTATGGTACCAAATTATTTTTCTTAGTATCCTACATGTCTTAAGAAACTAATGCAATTGGTTTCATGCAATTTGGAGTTCCCTAGCTCAAGTTATGAACAAAACTCCATTGATGACTTTTTTGCAGAAAAATAGCCTGCTGTGTTTTTCAAGAAATCAAACCTTTTGATTCTTTTTCCATCAAAACTCTTTTGATAATTAAAGCATAAGATATATATACATTATGTATCATGATCCTATAATGATTTTACATCAATTTTACAAAAGTTTCTAAACAAAACAGTAGCAAGAACCCTAGGGTTCTTCAACCCTAGGTTCGGCCATGGTGATGTTCATCTTCTTGCTTCTTCTTATTCTCAAATTAAATCGCATGCATCTCATACACTTTTAATTTGATATGTACAGTACATATTATCATATGTAATTAACAAATTAATTATATATGAAGAATAAGAAGAACAAAGAGAAGAAAAACAACCTAGGGTTTGAATAATTAATTATATATAAAGAATAAGAAGAACAAAGAGAAGAAAAACAACCTAGGGTTTGAAACCCCAGGTTCGGCCACTACTAGGAAACCCTAGCTAGTTTCCTCCTTCTTCTTCTCCAAACTAAATCCTATTCAACTCTTGAATAACTAGAAGCTCAAACAATTTTAGAAGAGGAGTAGAAGAGAAAATAACCTAGGGTTTAATAACCCTTGGTTCGGCCATGAGAGAGAACACCATGCTATGCAAGAACATGAACCCTAGTTCATTAAACCAATCAATTTACCATAAAACAGCCCATATGCAGTTTGTATTAAGCATAATTATGGCTCTGATACCACTGTTGGGAATCGAAGTAGAAGGAAAAAATCAAAGTGCGGAATATAAAATTTTTTCTTACGATTCCACAGCCTATGAATCTAACTATACATTAATACAAAACAAAACCCTAACTGGAAGAGGGTGGAATTACTTACAGTTTGATTGGTCTTCCTCTTTTGCTCCAAGCTTTGATTCTGGACAGCAGAGAACAAGCAGTCCAAGTGTATTGCCTCCAACGGTATCCACACCTAGCTAGAGTTTCAAGTCCTTTCTTCTTTCTTCCATGTTTTTGTTAGAAGTGGAGAAAAGAAGAGAGAGAGAGAGAACCTTTAGTGAATTTCAGCCAGCACTTGGGAGTCTCTAAGTGTCATGATGTCACACATCATAAGAGGCTATATATAGCCTCCATTAGGGCCGGCCATGAGGGGGACTCCAATTCCTAATTGGTTTTGTATAATTTCTCTAAATTACACAATAACCCCTCTAGTTTGTATCTTATACAACCTTGCCCCTTAAGAACTATTCTTTTATTCACTTATACCCTTTCTCTCATAAACTTTAAAGTTCTCTTAGCATGATCAATGTGTGACCCATTGGGTTCACATCATCAAGTAGTAGGAATAGCACAATGTGTGCACAATGGAACTCTTTCCATTAAGGGTCTAATTGGAACTCCTTCCAATTCCCTAATTGATTATAACTCACTTATATCAATAAGGGCTTCTACTAACCATGAGTAACACCTAGCATATGGCTCATGGTGTTTTCCTTAATGAGGTGAATTGTTATCTTACATAGAACCCTTTTGTTATAGTTTATAGGTTACAATTACAACCTTCCATCAACACAATGTCTCCAATTGAACTGATGGGACATGGAAGTCTATCAAGTCCTTAGTTCAATTACTTTATACTTAATCATGAATATCAACGCAATAATGAACTTATGGAAAATCTTTTCTATATTCATTCTACCGTGGGTCTATGGATTTAACGAGTTATATCACTGAATGATATATGAAATATTCTCTCTCTCTTTCCTGAGAGTGATGGATTCCTTGTTAATCACTCACATGCCTTCACACACATAGGAATAGGGCCAATGAACACCTTTGCAGACCTCTAAAAGGATCTGCACTTAGCGTTATCAAACTTCTAAAGCTACATGCATAAGACAACTATGGTGTCCCAGGTCTAAGGATTACTTGTGCCACTATAACAATGAGAAACTAATTGACAGGCAGATTAAAACTCTATTCAGTTTATCTCATATCTTTGGTCACATTCAGTGTACCTATTGTTATAATAGGCACCCACTTGTTGGTTGTAGTGTCTCTACACAAATAGCTTGAGACTAGCTATCCTCCTATAGAGTCAACCTAACAAGTGCTAGTCCTATGGTTTATTACTGTCCATTATAGTGAACCTTCAACTAGGAATGTTTTAGGAGTTTAGTGCAGACTGTCAGGTAGCCATGAAAAACCGTCATCTTATTTTGCATGCCGAAATCGGAGTTCTTCTCCAAAATTTTCGAACCATACATGGTTAGAAAGCTCTTCGAATCAGCTTTACAACCCAATAAACGGTTCATCAATCCGAGTTTTGTAGTGAATGTTATGAATTTTTTACTACAGGCTGTCAGGAAAGACAGTTTTGCTCGGGAATGATACAATAACCACAATTGTGAGTTTTTGATGGAGATCAAAGGCATGGCAATGGTTGCCACCACTTGGGTTATGTTCTAGACATGGTAGGAAAGGGTTCCCAAGCATTCAGATGCATCATAATTGGATTAAGATTCTAGAACAGAAGGAAGAAGGAGAAAACCACCATGTTCGAATCTGGGTTTTAGAACCCTAGGGTTCTTGCTAGTGTTTTGAACAGAAACCTCTATAAAATTGATGTAAATTCTTTATACATTATACATAATGTATGTATGATTTTCTTTAAGTTTCATAAGAGTCTTGATGTATAAAGAATCAAAAAGTTTGATTTCTTGGAAGAACACAGCAGGCTGTTTTTCTGCAGAAAGTCATCAATGGAGTTTTGTTCATAACATGAGCTAGGGAATTCCAAATTGCATGAAACCACTTGCATTAGTTTCCTAAGACATGTAGGATACTAGAAAAAATAATTTGGTAGCCTGAATTAATCATCTTGCTAGGTTTTAAATCAATTTGTGATTATGGACAATATGCTGTCAAATTCTGGACAGCCCACTGTTCTTGAATTGTTTAGAACAATTGGGGATGATTTGATCATCCAAACCACTTCAATTAGCTTAGTAATTCATGTAGGGACATGATGCAAAAGCTGGTTTTGATGGTGGAGTCGAATTGATTGAGTTTTAGAAACAATTGTGACCTTGGAGGTCCTTCCATGGTGGCACCAGTACTGGGTTCTTGAAACCCTAATTTTTTTTGAACATCTTCCCTATTGGCCACTCCACACGTGTCCATGGGCTTGGCCCACACCATAGCTTGAGTCCCCATGCATGATGGTAGCCATGGCAGCCTTGCCTAGCCTTGGCAGCCCCCTAGCCTAGCCGTAGCAGCCCCCTAGCCAAGCCATGGCAGTTCATTAATTGGGGCGGCAGCATTAGGGTTTCTTAGGAAACCCTAATTCCCATTAATGACAAAACCCTAATCTAATTAATTGCATTAATTGAAACCCTAATTGGCTATTAATTACCTTAATTAAAGAGATTAATGATTGGTCATTAAATGACCAATCATGGTTATTAATAAATGCATTAATGATGTCTAGGGTTTAGGGTTTAGGAAACCCTAATTCGTATTAATTAAACCCTAATTCTATTAATTCATTAATTAATAACTAAACCTAGTAATTAATGTGTCTAACCTAGGGTTAAATGATTATTCATTAATGACTAATCAAGATCATTAAAGGTTTAGTGATTAATCATTGGCATTTAATAGGTTCAAGGTTTAGGGTTTTAGAAACCCTAATTAGTACATATTAATTAGGTGTAATTAATATCCTAGGTGGCATTAATTAAACCCTAACCCTAATCATTAATACCATACAAACCTAGGGTTTAAATGATTGGTTATTCATTGACCAACATAAGGCGTTTAATGCATTAGGGTTACGTTTAGCGTTTAGAGTTAATGCACTTAGGGTTTAGGGTTTTAAGAAACCCTAATGCACTAATTAATTAATATATTGATTTTATTTAATTCCGAAATTGATTATTTAATTAATGGTGATTAATTTTATATTGTTTTAAATGGTTTAAAACACAATTTAGGATTAAATTAAAATCTGGAAATTTTTAATTAAATGAAATTGTTTTGTTTAATTAAAGAGACCCTAATATTTGATATTAGAGTTTAATTAGGGGACTTTAATGTTTCAATTGATTTGATTAATTGAAATTAAATTTCTTAAATGTTAAGACTTAATTAATTCTGAAAATTATGCATATCCTAATGAGATTATGACACATTAATAAGATTAATGAATACCAATCAATAGAGTTACCATAAATGCCCATATGCTTTATTGCTTACAGTTATTTCTTTTATTATGCAATGTGATTATATGGTTATGGATGGATGATAATTATGGACTATACCCTTTAAACCAATTTTGATTAGCCGTCTTATGAATGGGTTGTATTAATTTTTTAAGAGTTATTAATTTTGGTGATGTATTATTTATTTGGGGTTTGCATGCCACCTTCTTCTTTCTCTCTATCATTCTCTGATGTACCCCACATTCCCTTTATGTATCCCTTTCTTTAAATTGTATAAATATTATGTAATTGAGAGCGCACTAAGGAGTATGGTGGACCCAAAGGAGCACGGTGGAGCCCACCAACCCTATGGTGGAGACCATCAAGCCTATGGAGGAGATTGAAGGACTTGAAAGCTTGGAGAAGACTTTCAAGAGAGCATGCTATGTTTTGAATGAATGTTTTACAATCACCTACACCCACCTTAGACCTTAGATTCAATTCATTGGCTTGGATTGAATCTTCTTAAAGTCCATAATCATCATATGAGAGCTTTTAATGAGATTAATAGTGATAGCTCCAAATCCAAAGATCGTTATATGTCACCTTAGAGGGACTAATATCGATAAGTGGATTTTAGAAATAATGTTGTTATATTTTATTTATATGCATGAGATGTATGTTAAATTAGTTAATTTGATGAGACCCTTAAAACCCTTCTCTTTTAATATTAAGTTGAAAATGAAGAAATCATAGGGAATGGATTCTTCATTGCCTTCCATCATTATAGGATCATCTAACGTCCCTTAATGTAGGTACCTAGCTGCATACATGTAGGAGCTACCCATGTTAAAGACATTACTTGAAACTATCACATATAAGATATCATGGGATGCCTAAACTGGTATATACCAAGAAACTATAATGTGAGGTATATATTTGGTGAAACATACCTGTGTGAATGATGGGTTTAACTTAACTAGGCAAGTATTCCAAGAAACTATAATGTGAGGAGTATGTACCCTAGAGGCAAAATGATTGGAACTTGCTTATGAAACAATAGACAAGGAGTTGTCTTCTTATTGTGGGTTAGAAGTCAAGAAACTATAATGTGATCCTTCTAGGTCACAGTGGGACCCCAATCCCCATTAGGAATGAGATTCCCGAATTCCATTAGAGGGTGTATAGAATTTAGTAAAATAGTGGGAGGTACCATATGATTAAAGACCCGATCATTATGGATTAAAAATGAAATATAATTCTCTATTTTAATTTTATATATGTAGTTCATAGAAATGGCTCACCTCAACCTGTTATCCAAAAATTTTGGAAACCAACTGTTTAACTGGACCAAATTATTTTGATTGGCTAAGGAATTTGAAAATAGTTTTAAATTCCACAAAGATTACCTACACACTTGATGGCCCACTTCCTAAAGCTACTATCGAGGCTGCAACTCAGGAGGAGAAACACGCTTATCAGAAGCGCATAGACAACGACCTAAAGGTAAGATGCTATATGATGGTATCCATAAACCCTGAGCTTCAGAAGCAACATGAGTCCATGAGTAGCACTCCTGACATCTTTCTCCACTTACAAGAGTTGTATGGGGAGCAAAGTAGGACCGCTAAATATAATATTGTCAAGGATCTATTCAAGGCAAGGATGAACAAGGGTTCATCCGTGACTGATCACACCTTGAAGATGATCAACCATATCGAGCAGCTTGAGAAGCTTGATGTGATCATTAAAGCTGATATGTGTTTAGACATTATTCTGCAGTCCCTTCCTGATTCATTTGGGCCGTTCATTATGAATTTTCATATGAACATGCTTGAGCCCACTCTCCCTAGGCTACACAATTTGCTCAAGATGACTGAGGATAAGATGAAGAAAGGGAAAAGTTCTTTGCTCGCATTTGATGGAGCTTCTACTTCCAAAGCCAAACCTAAGCGCAAGGGCAAGGGAAAAGGCAAGGGTAAGAGTACCCAAGGGAAGAAGCAGAAAAACTTAAAGCCGAAGGGAGGCATCAAAAAAGGTAATACCGACAAGGCCAAAGGAACCTGTTTTCACTATGGCAAGGATGGGCATAGAAACGTAACTGCTGGGAGTATCTGGATACTCTAAAGAACCAACCTTCGGAAGGTATGGATCATGCTCTAAACTAAATGTTAGTTGCATAGAGCATGATAGTTCTAAATAGAATGCTATTAAACCCAAGAGAACAAGAGATGGGGACTAATACATAGTGATATATGTAGACGTTTCTCTTAATTTACAACCTTTACTGATGATTCATTCTAGGTTTGGGTGTGTATACTTAATGAAGTACAAGTCTGAAATATTTAAAAGGTTCAAGGAATTCAGATATGAAGTAGAGAAACAAATCGGTAAAAGTATAAAAGCTCTTCGATTAGATCGAAGAGGCGAATATTTAACCAGTTAATTTTTAGATCATCTTGTTCAAACAAGCATTCTTTATGGACACCTCCTAAAACACCACAACTTGATGGTGTGTCAGAAAGGAGGAAGTTGACCTTATTGGGTATAGTCTGGTCCATGATAAGTTACACCAACCTAATAATTTTTTAGGATATACCCTAGAAACTGCCACGTACCTGTGAAACAGAGTTCAAACAAGGGCTGTCCCTTAGAACCCATATGAGATATGTAAAGGGAAGCACCAAGCCTTAAGAATGTTAAGGTATGGGGTTGCACAATGATATGTAGAGACATATAATGCAGCCAAATTGGAATCAAGATAATTTAAATGTAGGTTTGTGGATTATCCTAAAGAAAGTTTAGGATACTAAGTATATTATCCTGATGAACAAAAGGTGTTTTCTTTGTAAGTTTGCAATCTTTCTTGAAAAAGAATTTATTCAAGAAAGAGGCAAGAATAGGAAAATGGAACTCAAAGAGTTGTCTAATGAGACACAAACTGACATTGATGCAACCCCTGTCCCTGCTGAGACAGAACCCATTATTGTATCATGATTGTACAAAGGGTTAGTGGGAGTGCGATCACATTTATGGTCCTATAAGTGGATGACATTCTACTTATTAGGAATAATGTAGAGATGTTGTCAAAAGTGAAAAATTGGTTTTTTACAGAGTTTCTCCATAAAAGATTTGGAGGAAGCATCCTATATTCTGGGAATAGAGGTCTATAGAGATAGATTTTAAAGGATGCTAAGTCTCTCCCAATTGAAGTACATAGACAAGATTTTGAAAGGGTTCAAAGTGCATGATTCCAAAAGAAGGTCTAATTCATGTCAGACATGGAATCAAGTTGTCTATAACTACAAGACCAGATATCAATTTTGCTGTAAATGTTACGAGTAGATATTAGGCAGACCCAGATAAGGAACACTAGGAAGCAGTCAAGGCTATCCTTAACTTCTTGAGAAGAACAAAAGGACCTATGCCTTGCCTATGGAGAAAGAAACTTGAAATAGTTAGTAAAACGGACTCAGATTTTTAATCTGACGATGATGATAGGAGATCAACATCGAGGTATATATATATTTTCACCTTAAATGGTGGAGCTATAAATTAGAGCGCATTGCTGCAAGTTTGGATTAGTAAGTTCATTGCTGAACTAAAAGTGGTTCCTGACATTGAGAAGTCCTTACTATTGTTTTTGTGCAACAATGGGGCTATTACTCAAGACAAGGATCCATAATCTCATCGAAAATCCAAGCTTTAAGCGGCAATTCCAAGTGATTAGAGAGATCATTGGAAAAGATGATACATACATATATAAGATTTAATTCAATAGAGAATGTTAGAAGACCCCTTCACTAAAGCTATGACCCAAGTGTACTGGATCACCACCGATAGGATATGGTATGAGATACATGGTGGATTAGCTATAGTGCAAGTGGGAGATTGTTAGGATTATGCCCTAGAGCCAATCATAGAGATGATTGTTTAGGGATTAGGAACAATCATTTGATTTCATTTATATATGTCACATTTATTATTGATTTAATAAAAGGGCTTATTCTATTATGTTTATATGCATCATTTATATTTACATAATATATCCATGGAGTTAGAGTTGAGAATATGAAATTACAAAGGGTTGTAATTTTGAGACTGTAAATATATCTCTGTACTAAACTCCTAAATCATTTTTAGTTGAAGGTTCACTATGATGGACAGTAATGAACCATAGGACTAGCACTTGTTAGGTTGACTCTATAAGAGGATAGCTAGTCTCAAGCTATTTGTGTGGAGACACTACAACCAACAAGTGGGTGCTTATTATAAGAATAGGTACACTAAATGTGACCAAAGATATGAGATAAACTGAATGGTGTTTTAACCTGCCCGTCAATCAATTTCTCATTGTTATGGTGGTACAAGTAATCCTTAGACCTAAGACACCATGGTTGTCTTATGCATGTAGTTTTAGAAGTTTGATAACACTAAGTGTAGATCCTATTATGGGGGGTCTGTAAGGGTGTTCATTGGCCCTACTACTATGTGTGTGAAGACATGTGAGTGATCAACAAGGAATCCATCACTCTCAGGAAAAAGAGAGTGAATGTCTCATATAGCAATCATTGAATATAACTCATTAAATCCATGGGCCCATGGTAGTATGAATATGGAAAGGAGTTTCCATAAGTTCATCATTGAGTTAATATTAATGAATGAGTATAAAGTAATTGAACTAGGGACTTAACAGACTTCCATGTCCTATTAGTTCAATTGGAGACATTGTGATGATGGAAGGATGTAATTGTAACTTGTAAATTATAACAGAAGGGTTCATTGTAATGACTATTCACCTCATTAAGAACCACATCATGAGCCATATGTTAGGTGTTACTCATGGTTAGTAGAAGCTCTAATTGATATAAATGAGTTATAATCAAATAGGGAATTGGAGGGAGTTCCAATTAGACCCTAAATGGAAAGAGTTCCATTGTGCACACCTCGTGCTATCCCTACTACTTGATGATGTGAACCCAATGGGTCACACACTGATCATGCTAAGAGAGCTTGAAATTCTATGAGAAAAAGGGCATAAGTGAATAAAAGAATTGTTCTTAAGGAGCAAGTTTGTATTTGATATAAACTAGAGGGCTTATTGTGTAATTAAAGAGTAATTACATAAAACCAATTAGGGTTAGAAGTCCCCCCCTATGGCCGGCCCTATGTGGAGGCTATATATAGCCTCATGTCATGTGATAACATCATGACAATCACTTCTCCCGAGTGCTGGCCGAAATTCATAGGAGGCTCTCTTTCTCTCTCCCTCTTCTCCACCTCTAGCAACAACAAGGAAGAAGAAGGAAAGGACTTTAAGCTCAAACTAGGTGTGGATACCGTTGGAGGCAGTACACTTAGACTGCTCATTCATTGCTCCCCGGAGTTCAAGCTTGGAGCAAAAAGGAGAAGACAAAGCTTGGAGCATAAAGGAGAAGACTTTATTCAACTGTAAGTAATTCTACCCTCTTCTAGTTAGGGTTTGTTCTGTATTATGCATAATTGGATTCATGGGATTGGGAATCGTAGGAAAATTTTAATTCCGTCTTTGTAGTTTTCCTCTCTAGTTCAATTCCCAACAGAGATATATTTACAGTCACAAAATTACAACACTTTGTAATTCCATATTCTTAACTCTAACTCTATGGACATATTATGTAAATATAAATGATGCATATATACATAATAGAATAAGCCCTTTTATTAAATCAATAATAAATGTGACTTGTATAAATGAAATCAAATGATTGTTCCTAATCCCTAAACAATCATCTCTATGATTGGTTCTAGGGCATAATCCTAATAGTATGTGGCAAGACGCTTTTAATTCACTCTATCTAAGCCCTAGTCGAATTGGAGAAGCTCTTTCTCTCTCTCTCTCTCTTCCTCTCCTCTTCTAGCTACAACAAAGATTAGTTAAGGGAAGTTTGAAGGCCTTTGCTAGGTGTGGATACCATTGGAGGTAGAACACCTGGGCTGCTCAAACCATTGCTGTCCAGATTCAAAGCTTGAAGGAAGAAGAAGAAGACATAACCAACTGCAAGTATTCAAACCCTTCTTCTAGTTAGGGTTTCTAGTTTTGTATTGAAACACAATCAGATTCATGGGCCACATGAAATTGATAGGAAATTTTTGTTATTCAAGTTATTCCGCATTCAATTTCCCTCAAGTTCAATTCCTTACAGGATGGATGTGATTTTTGGAGAATGGCTGGCTATACACACCCATATTTTAGTTACAACACTTATGAGAGAGAAAGAGAGAGAGAATATATTGTTTAGAATATATGGAGAACATAAATGGAGAATTCGGACACCCGAATACTAAGAGGTAGGGGGTTTAATTCTTGTTCAATAAGTGATGCTTATTTTGATTCTATTATTTGAAGAGAGGAATTATGATGATTAATTTTATTAATGGCCAATATATTTGGGAGTTGCATTGTTATTGATCGTTGGATTATATTCAAGGTGTATGATTTAGAGTTTGTATTTTTTGATTTATCTATTATTTTTACTATAAATGTGTGTATTTGCATGTGATATTTGAAATATTATTTGTTATATAGGAATTAGATTTCCTACTGGGAAGTTGTTGATCACCCTAATATATTTTCAGGTTATTGTCATTGGAGGAACGTAGTAGAATTGGGGTCGAGATTTGAAGAGATTCTTGTGTTGATTTGTTATTTCTCTAAAGTCGATGTAAATATTAGGGAAAATTACAGATTGCCCCCCTTATCTTTAGGGTGGAATCACTTTTCACCCCTCATCTTTAAAATCAAACAAATAACCTCCCATAGTTTCAATTTTTTTCATTTTACACCCCTCCATCAACCAGTCGTTAGAATTTTAACGGAAATTGGCCATGTGCAACGCACATAACCACCTTATTTCATTTTAAGTCAAAAATACCCTTGTTCCAATTGCGATAATCTTCTACAATAACTCTATAACATGTTTTGACTTTGGTTTTAACCTTAACCTTTGTCAAATTGGGAAAATATCTAATAGATTTGAACCCAATAATTAGAAAGAGAAAAAAAAAATTCATCATCATACAAAGGCCCATTTTTTCCCAATAATCTGTTCAAGTTGCCATCTCTATTAAATCCATATCATTTATTTCAAACAAAATCAAGCAACTTCTTCTTGCATGTATACAACCTATAAACATATATATATATATATATATATATATGAGAGAGAGAGAAGGGGGGGAGAAAGAGAGAGAACAGAGATCGTTATCAGTGATCAACATGTTGAGGCCAAACGAATTGCAGAGTCACTTGGAGTTGGTGGCTTTACTTTCACGAGCCATCGCAATCACTGGAGATGGGGTCATCACAGGCAATCAACATGTTCAAGGAGGAGTTAACCTCCATCCAGAAGTTCGATGACGATGGCGGAGATCTCACTTGGCAGTGGGCATTCGCCACACTAGTTGACCTTGAACACAGCGGACTGTGTTGGCCATCCAAGATTTAACCTTTGAATCTTAACATTTTCTCATCAATTTGAACTTTGTAGTTAATCTCTACCAAAGTGATCCCAATTTTGATTTCAATTTGATATACACACATGTACATTCATATAGATTTATGTAGACATTTAGGTTAAAGAGTTTATGAGATCTAGTAGCAAAAATATGAGATTTAAGGTTAGGGATTTTGGTTAGGTTGTGAGAAATGTTGGGGACAATGGTTGCAAGTGAGCTATGTTCTTGGTGATGGAACCAAGTGGTTCCAATTCAAGTACTTTATTACAAATTTGTAATCTTGATAGGTTCCTGATAGCAAGTACACGTTTGGTTTCGGCATATATGGTATTTCTTTAAGGATAATACTTCATCATTCTTTTTGCTTAAAGTTTCTGTTTGGTTGGTGAGAAAATTAAGGAAATGAGAAGGGAAAGGGAACTTGATAACAAGGGTAATCTCGTAATTTTGCGACATTATAGAAAACAAAGATGGGGTACTAATGTCATTTTGCATCTTTAGGCATAAAAATCTAAAGGGCATTATAATCATTTCAATCATTCCGTTAACGGCGTCAGTCCAAAATCCGTTTCTAATGGTTTGGGGGGCAATTTGTCCGATTTTGTAGATGAAGGGTAAAAAGTGATTCCAGCCTAAAGATGAGGGGGGCAATCTGTAATTTTCCCTAAATATTATTTAATGAGTTAAAGTAATGTAATTCATAAGTTTTGGATTAGCCACCGCTTTCTGCAGCTGTACAATATTTTGTAATTTTAAAGGAAATATTATTTTTGAAAGAGTTTTTTTATATGGAGTTCATAAAATTAAATGTGTTTTATGTGTCGTTACACACACAATCAATTTTACTAAGAGAGAAGTTTGGGTCCCCTTCCCTAGGCTTCTCATTAACTTTATTAAGTATGTTAACCTCACCCCAACTCAAATTAAGCCCAATATCTTTAAGGTAGTGATCGGCATAGTTGATTTGAATAAAATCATTGACATTAAACCTGTAGTGCATGAGATCATGGCATAATAATAGCTATGTGGAAACAAAGCTCAAACTCAGTTTCATTTGCAAGTGAGGTTAGGTGAGTTACCTTACTTACTCACTTGCCAAAACAGTAACCTAGATTACAAGGATCATATTGTTTTTACGAACAGTCTTTATGAGAATTGGCTTCTTAAGAGAACTAGGGATTCTTGACCTATAAGAACTGGTTGACCTCATAAATTCTTTTTAATGAACATGTTCAATAGTTTTCAAGCCTAATTTCAAAATGGTTCTGGACTTAAACTTATCTTTTTCTGGTTTGGTTTTTTATTGCAGTTGGAGATGTGAATAGAATTCCAGATGTCATGTGCAAGCACTTGATTCTCAAGACTATGAATTCCAAGGTTTGAGACTTTTGCTGGGTTGCATATACTTTACTTAAGGTTGAGCCAAGGTACATGACTTTTTCAAAATCAAATGTCCTAGAAGGCTTCTCTCAAGATAATCCCAACAAGAAATCAAAGAAGAAAAATGACTTTAAACAACTCTACTAGTTCGTGAGTCTAAAAGAGCTTCAAGTTTGAAATGCAATTGTACCTAGCTTAAGAGAAGACAAGTGCTAGCCATGGCCTATGTCTACATCATGTTGTGTTAATTTCTTAAGACACCTGTATCTGCCTGCCTCGCCCAACCCAAGATGAAGAATTCATCTCCAAGAAGAAAGGTTGTATCAACACAACAGGATAATGTTTAATTGTCACTTTAATTTTCAAATGAAACAAATAATGTTTTGTGGTGAAACTCATGATGAAAAAATTGTTCATCTACAACTCCAAATACAGCAACTAACAAAATAAAAATGCAATTTCTCCAATTAATTTAATATAAAAAGAGGACAAATGAGAAGAAATAATGAATTTAATGTCAATAATGTGCCCTAAAGGCCAATCATGGATATGATACTTTACGGATAATGAACAATCACTTTTTCATTTATTACTTATACTAAACAAAGGGCAAGTTAATTATCATGTGCATTTGGGTTTGCATGATAAGTCTATAGGATAATTGTGAAGGAAATGATACCTCCAAGAGTTGATATAAGAAACTCAATTTTATCTATACAATATTCCTAAAAGGTTCCTAATTGTAGGTTTAGCACCCAAGTGATAAACTAGATTAAGCTAGCATAGGTTATGTTCAATCTTTGAGAAGATGGCTAGTCTTAACCATTTGTGTAGGACTAAAGCAAACCTCTAGGTGCTTGTTAAACAGCAAGTTCACTAAACAAGACCAATTTTTGAGTATGCTATATGGAATTTTACTACTGTCAAATAGCAGCTCTTAGCTGTAGTGATGCAATTAATCTTTCAACATGACACCTGTGAACACCAAAAAGTGGGCCACATGATTGAAAAAGGAGTCGCCACCTTATTTTTTAAGGAAACAAGGAAAACCCTAAAACCTTTTGTTTTAAGAAAATAATTGAATGACTCCATGTTTTAAAATGGAAAGGCAAAAACTAGTCTTTTGAAAACCAAAGAAATTAGAATTCAGAGGCTAAGTTATGACATGAGAAGGTTTTAGGCGAAGCCCATAGGCACCCATGTCACCCTAATTGGTCTCTTAGTTTATTTAGGCTAAATTAAAGTCTTATCACTCAAAAATCAGCAAATATCATCACAAGATAGCATGCAAATCATATATCCATTCATCCATTCATCCATTCACAATAAACAAATAAAATAAAGAAAAGAAAAGAGAAAGAAAACTAGGATACTTGGATCTTAGGGCGGACTTGAACCTCAAAGTGCCTACATACCATGCATAGAAATACATGGATCAAAGTCCACGTAGTTCAAAAAGAATAGGGTTACAACTTAATATGGACCTATAGTAAAAACCATAAGTTTCCTTATTAAAAAAGATAGAGAATATGATAAATAAACCAAGTTTGAAAATAAACAACTTCCACAAGATGGAAACTTTGAGAAAAAGGCACTTTATTTTACAAGGAAACTTTTAGTAATACCATAAATCCATATTGAGAAATAACCCTAGGAGGGAGAAGAGAAAGATTAGGGAAAGGGAGTTAGGGCAATTTCATACCCTACTTACCTTTTTGCAATTATCTCCAAACAATAGCAAAATTGAGCAATAGCAACCTTATTTGCAATAAGGCAATTACCACACCTATTTGCACCTTTACATGTGCTCAAAACCATGCAAAAACAATGATATATACATTTGGACAGAATTATATTAAGGCCTAAAAATCATCCATTAATCATGCAAATAACAAGAATAATGAATTTACATAAACCCTAATATAACCCTACATGCAATGACCTAACTAACATGCATAAAAACCTAGAAATCCAATAATAATGAATGCTTATCATGATTATTCTACATGCATAACATATGTAAAAATCATGAAAAGAAACCACTCAAAAACCTAACCTAGCATGTTATATGCAACTTACCTAAAACAAGGATAATGGAAACCCTAGAATCACAACTATGCATTAAAACCTATGAATTAACTCTAAAACATGCAAAACTCATCATGGATATCATTATTATCACATATATTAACTAATAGAAACATCAATCCATGATGAAAATCATAACAGTTGTATGAAATAAAGCTAACCTAAGAGAAAACCCTAATTTTAGCCTTAAGGGTTTAGAGCATACCTTGGATTAAGCCTCCTTTGTTGCTGTAGAGACTCTCTCTTTCACTTGTGAACAACTTGAAACGACTCTCTTCAAGCCTCCAGCAAGAACTCCAGCTCTTATTTAGAACTCTCTCTCTTATTCTCTCTTAGAACTTAGGTTTAATGCATAAAAGTGGCTCCCCTAATGCTGAAACATAGTGGGGTATTTATAGAGTTTAATTTAGATAAATTAATGGCTAGGATTAAAACCCTAAAAATTAATTCAAGAGTTATTAGAGACTCCCTTTGTGAACCCCAGAAAGTGGCCCACATGATTGAAAAAGATAAGTTAGAAATTGAAAAGGAGTCGCCACCTTATTTTTTAAAGGAAACAAGGAAAACCCTAAAAACACTTTGTTTTAGGAAAGCAATTGAAAAGACTCCATGTTTAAAAAGGAAAGGCAAAAAAATAGTCTTTTTGGAAACCAAAGAAATCAAGGATTCAGAGGCTAAGTTATGAAATGGGAAGGTTCTAGGCAAAGCCTATAGGCACCCATGTCACCCTTTCGGTCTTTTAGTTTATTTGGGCTTAATTAAGATCTTACCATACAAAAATCAGCAAGTATATCATCACAAGAATTGCATGCATATCATATATCCCATCCATCCAAGCACGATCAAACAAAGAAAAGAAACAAAAACAAAAAAAGAGAGAAAAGAAGACATCTAGGATACTTGGATCCTAGAACGGACTTGAGCCTCAAAACGAGCGCCTACGTACCATGCAACGAAATACATGGATCAAAGTCCATGTAGTTCAAATAGAATTAAGGTTAAATCCTAATATAAACATATAGTAAAAACCCTAGGTTTCCTTATTAAAAGATAGAAAGTGTATTGAATAGTCTAAATTTGAAAACTTCCATAGGATGGAAACTTTGATAAAAAGGTGATTTTTTAATCAAGGAAACCTTTGATTATGACCATATATCCGTATTAAGAAATAACCCTAAGGAAGGAGAAGAGAAAGAATAAAGAAGAAAAAGGTGAATTAGGGCACCTTCAAACCCACTTAACTGTTAGAGTTATGCCCTAGAGCCAATCATAGAGATGATTGTTTAGGGATAAAGGAACAATCATTTGATTTCATTTATGTATGTCACATTTATTATTGATTTAATAAAAGGGCTTATTCTATTATGTTTGTATGCATCATTTATATTTACATAATATGTCCAAGGAGTTAGAGTTGAGAATATTGAATTACAAAGAGTTGTAATTATGAGACTGTAAATATATCTCTGTACTAAACTCCTAAATCATTCCTAGTTGAAGGTTCACTATGATGGACAATAATGAACCATAGGACTAGCACTTGTTAGGTTGACTCTATAGGAGGATAGCTGGTCTCAAGTTATTTGTGTGGAGACACTACAACCAACAGGTGGGTGCCTATTAATAGAATAGGTACACTGAATGTGACCAAAGATTTGAGATAAACTGAATGGAGTTTTAACCTGGCTGTCAATCAGTTTCTCAATGTTATAGTGGTACAAGTAATCCTTAGACCTGAGACACCATAGTTACTTTATGCATGTAGCTTTAGAAGTTTGATAACACTAAGTGCAGATCCTAATTAAGGGTCTGTAAAGGTATTCATTGGTCCTATTGCTATGTGTATGAAGGCATATGAGTGATCGACAAGGAATCCATTACTCTCAGGAAAAAGAGAGAGAATGTCTCATATAGCATTCATAATATAGTTCGTTCAGTCCATGGCCATGGCAGTGTGAATATGGAAAGGAGTTTCCATAAGTTCATCATTGAGTTGATATTTATGAATGAGTATAAAGTAATTGAACTAGGGACTTGACAGACTTCCATGTCCTATTAGTTCAATTGGAGACATTGTGTAAATGGAAAGATGTAATTGTAACCTATAAACTATAACAGAAGGGTTCTATGTTAGATCTTATTCACTTCATTAAGGACAACACCATGAACCATATGCTAGGTGTTATTCATGGTTAGTAGAAGCCCTAATTGATATAAGTGAGTTATAATCAATTAGGGAATTGGAAGGAATTCCAATTAGACCCTAAATGGAAAGAGTTTCATTGTGCACACCACGTGCTATTCCTAGTACTTGATGATGTGAACCCAATGGGTCACACACTGATCATGCAAGATGAGCTTTAAAGTCTATGACAGAAAGGATATGAGTGCATAAAGAATAGTTCTTTGAGGCCTATTTATATTTGATATAATTTATAGGGGTTATTGTGCAATTTAGAGAAATTGCATAACACCCTAATAAGGTTTCCCCCTAGGGCTGGCCCCCTTAGTGTGGACTATATAAGTCACACTATGATGTGTGACATCATCACAAGTTGAACGCCCCAAGCGCTGGCCAGAATTTCCAGCCTCCCTCTCTCTCTCTCCTCTCTTCTCCTACACTAGCAACAACAAGGAAAAGGTGGAAAGGACTTGAAGCTCTAGCTAGGTGTGGATACCGTTGGAGGCAGCACACTTGGGCTGCTCATTCACCACTGTCCGGAATCAAAGCTTGGAGTAAAAAGGAGAAGACAAAAATTCTGTAAGTGTTCTAACCCTCTTCATAGTTAGGGTTTGATTTTGTATATGCATTGTTAGGATTATGCCCTAGAGCCAATCATAGAGATGATTGTTTAGGGATTAGGAACAATCATTTGATTTCATTTATGTATGTCACATTTATTATTGATTTAATAAAAGGGCTTATTCTATTATGTTTATATGCATTATTTATATTTACATAATATGTCCATGGAGTTAGAGTTGAGAATATGGAATTACAAAGAGTTGTAATTTTGAGACTATAGATATATCTCTGTACTAAACTCCTAAAGCATTCCTAGTTGAAGGTTCACTATGATGGACAGTAATGAACCATAGGACTAGCACTTGTTAGGCTGACTCTATAGGAGGATAGCTAGTCTCAAGCTATTTGTGTGGAGACACTACAACCAACAAGTGGGTGCCTATTGCGAGAATAGGTACACTGAATGTGACCAAAGATATGAGATAAACTGAATGGAGTTTTATCCTGCCTGTCAATCAGTTTCTCATTGTTATAGTGGTACAAGTAATCCTTAGACTTGAGACACCATAGTTGCCTTATGCATGTAGCTTTAGAAGTTTGATAACACTAAGTGCAGATCCTATTCAGGGGTCTGCAAAGGTGTTCATTGGCCCTATTGCTATGTGTGTGAAGGCATGTGAGTGATCAACAAGGGATCCATCACTCTCAAGAAAAGAGAGAGAATGTCTCATATAGCATTCATAATATAACTCATTAAATCCATGGCCATGGTAGGATGAATATGAAAAGAGTTTCATGAGTTCATCAATGAGTTGATATCTATGAATGAGTATAAAGTAATTGAACTAGGAACTTAACAGACTTCCATGTGCTATTAGTTCAATTGGAGACATTGTGTTGAAGGAAGGATGCAATTGTAACCTATAAACTATAACAGAAGGGTT
Organism: Liquidambar formosana; assembly: GCA_039720395.1. Classification (NCBI taxonomy): domain Eukaryota; kingdom Viridiplantae; phylum Streptophyta; class Magnoliopsida; order Saxifragales; family Altingiaceae; genus Liquidambar; species Liquidambar formosana. The sequence continues at coordinate 29,655,988 of CM077826.1, read as the reverse complement.
CATTGTAAATGACTATTCACCTCATTAAGGACCACACCATGAGCCATATGCTAGGTGTTACTCATGGTTAGTAGAAGCCCTAATTGATATAAGTGAGTTATAATCAATTAGGGAATTGGAAGGAGTTCCAATTAGACCCTAAATGGAAAGAGTTCCATTGTGCACACCTCGTGCTATTCCTACTACTTAATGATGTGAACCCAATGGGTCACACACTGATCATGCAAGAAGGGCTTTAAAGTCTATGAGAGAAAGGGTTTTAGTGAATAAAGAATAGTTCTTTATAGGCCTATTTGTATTTGATACAAATAATAGGGGTTAATGTGCAATTAAGTGTAATTACACATAACCCTATTAGGGTTTCTTCCCCATGGCCAGCCTCCTTTAGTGGGCTGCCTATATCAGTCACACTTATGTGTGACATGGCATAATAGGCTTGCACAATAAACCCTAGCCGTCCAGCCCCTTGGAGGCTCTCTTCTCTCTCTCTCTCTCTCTTCTCCACCTCTAGCAACAACAAGGAAGAAGAAAGAAAAGGCTTGAAGCTCTAGCTAGGTGTGGATACCGTTGTAGGCAACACACTTGGGCTGCTCATTCACCGCTGTCCGGAGTAGAAGCTTGGAGCAAAACGGAGAAGACAAAAATCCTGTAAGTGTTCTAACCCTCTTCGTAGTTAGGGTTTGATTTTGTGTTATGCATAGTTAGATTCATGGGATTGGGAATCATAGGAAAAATTTTTTATATTCCGCACTTCTATTTTTCCCTCTTGTTCGATTCCTAACATGCATAGTTAGATTCGTGGGCTGTGGAATCAAAGGGAAAAATTTTTATATTCCGCACTTCAATTCTTCCCTCTTGTATGATTCCCAACATTACCTTGTGCAATAACTCCAAGCATTAGCAAGCAATAATGACCTTATGAGTAATAAGGCGACTATCACCCCTATTTGCACCCTTACATGTGCTCAGAACAAAACAAAAAGGAGAACAAAGAAATTTTAACAGAATAGTATCAAGGCCTAAATTCATCCACTAATCATGCAAATAACATAAACAGTGAATAAAACTAAACCTTAATGCAATCCCAATACTAAGACATGCATAAAAACCCTTAAATCCATACATGCATGCAGAACATATCATAGTTATTCTATATATATCATACATATAACAACCATGATGAAAAACCAATAAAAAAGCCTACTTTAACATGCTATATGCAACTAACATGAAATAAGGACAATAGAAACCCTAACCCACAAACTTGCATTAAAAACTATCAAACAACCCTAAAGCATGCATAACTCATGATGAACAGTATTTAAACCATGTATATTAACTAACTAAAGCATTAATACATGATAATAAAAAATAAAAAAACCAAACTTTAGCATGCAATAGGTCTATCCTACATGAAACCCTAAGTTAAACTTGAATAGGAAGAGGTTTTACCTTAGGAAGAGCTTCCTTGCTGCTGTGAGAACTCTCTCTTGACTTGTGGATGACTTGAACCAAGCCTTCTTCAAGGCTACAGTAGGGACTCTAGCTCTCCTTCAACTCTCTCTCTCTTATTCTCTCTCAAACACTCAGGTTAAAAGTGGCTCTAGTTGCCTCCCCTCTAATGCTAAAGCATAAGGGGATATTTATAGAGTTTCATTAGGATAAATCAATGGCTAGGATTAAAACCCTTAAAATTAATCCAAGGGTTATTAAAGACTCCTCTGGTGCTTAAGAAACTCAAAAGTTGCCAAAAATTAGAAGGAAACATATCCAAAAGAGTCCTAGTATGTCAAAATTGGAAAAAATCCCGTTTTAGCACAAAAATAGGGAAGTGGTCTCGGGTGACCACCAGGCCTTGGGTGGCTAGCCACTAAGGGTTGGGCAGCTAGCCTCCCGGGCTTGGGTGGTCACCCGAGCCCGCTTCAGTTTTTCACCCTTTTTTGACCTCCTTTGCTTCAAGGAATGTTTTAATGGTCAAATTAACTCCAATTTTGATGAAATAAAATCCAAAACGACCATGTTTCGATGAGGAATACATTTTTAAATATTTTAGGACAAAAACCACTAACCATGGGTGCATGGTTAGGTTTGACAAAGGCAGTTGACTGCTATGCACTACCTTTGCAAAGTATAGGTATGCAAATAGGATCAAACCAAATGTTTTCCAAACCAAAATTAAACTTTTTAAAACACTTTTAGGGATAAAATGATGACTAATTAAAGTCAATCTGAAAAGATTTGGTTGGTAATTGTGAGTTAATTTGAGTTAACCCAAAAGGGTCAATTAACCAACTTAAACTGTATTGAGCCATTTTAACCCTAAGCCATTGATTCATCAAATTGAACCTAGAAATACCTCATATGCATCAATATGAACTCCAATTGAAAATTTGGCAATCATTTCAAGGTTAAATGAAAAGTTTGTGACTTAAAAGACGATTATGCCCCTCAAGTCACAAAAGCTCTCATTATCCCTCAAGATCAACTCCGAATTAAACCAAAATTCATATCTACTATTCTTATGACCCTAAAAAACTAATGCAGGTGTCCAGACTCAAAAACAAAATGAAAACATGCATGAAATGATGAGCCCTACTAAAGTGGTGCAAAAATGGGGTGTGACACCCTTGAAGGTCAAGGAACTCAAAAGTTACCAAAAATTAGAAGGAAACTCGTCCAAAGGAGTCCAAATTCGTCAAAATAGGGAATAGGGTCTCGTTTCAGCAAAAATAGGAAGGTGGCTCAGGTGACCACCTAGGCTTGGACGACTAGCCTCTTGGGCCCAGACGGCTAGCCACCCAGGGCTGGGGGGTCACCCGAGCCCGCTTCAGTTTTTCTTCTTTTTTGGGATTCTTTTCTTTCTAGGAATGTTTTAGGGGTCAAATTAACTCCGATTTTGATAAAATAAAAGCCAAACGACCGTGCTTTGATGAGGAATACATTTTTAAACATTTTAGGCAAAAACCACTACCATGGGTGCATGGTTAGGTTTTACAAAGGTGGTTAGCTACTATGCACTACTATTGCAAAGCATAGGTATGCATATAGGATTGAACCAAATGCTTTCCAAACCAAAATCGAACATTCCAAAACACTTTTAGGAATAAAATAACACTACTACAATAATGGAGAAAGATCACAGTTAGAAAAATAAAAAGATCACATTTTAAAAAAAAAGTGTGATCATATGCATGGGCAAAACAATTTATCACGGTTTTAAGAAAAATCTGTGATCTTTTAAGAGTTTTAATCACACTTTTTTAAAAAATCGTGGTCATAGCGCAATATGATAAATCACGGTTTTAAATAAAACTGTGATCTTTCTAGATTTTTTTTTTTTTTAAATTCCTCTTCCACGAAAGTAGGTGCTTATTTTTTTCCTCCCTCCTCCCGCAAACCCCGGCCCACTCTCTCCGTTCTCCCATCTCTCAAGCCCTAACTCTCCTCTCATACCCTAACCCGGCCAAAATATATGGAAATTCGGATTAGCAATTTAACCCACGTTACTTTAACCTCCTCATCAACAATTTTGCAGGACTCCTCTTCATCTCCATCAGCGAAGAAGCAATGTTCATCTGGCGCATCCAGGGATGGTGTCGATGCACAAGGTGAACTTCGATGCTAAGAATGAGTACGAGATGATCTAGAACTACAAAGTTCTTTAGGATGTCTTGAACAAACTCAAGATCACCAAGGTACATTTCTCAATTTTTCTTCTTCTTCCTCCGTTTGGTTAGTCGGAAAACGTTTTCCCGAATTATGTATGTACAAATCTCCACCAATTGAAGAGACGTGAAAAAATTTCCCCAATTTTTATGGTAAGATGTTTTTTTTTATGATGTATTTTCGGTCGAAACAGGCCGAATTTATTTCGCAATTCTCTCTTGATTTGTCTATAGATCTGGGAATTTGTGCTTCAATTTTGGTTTTGGACGTATTAATCTCTAGATTAGGGTTATATGTATATATGCGTCTGTGTTGTTTGATTATTGGTTTGTTTGGCTTGACATGTTTGTGAGGTTTAGCACATTGAGGTGAACAAGCTGGTGAAAGGAAGACCACTTGATAATTTGGAATTTATGCAATGGATGAAGAGATACTGTGATTCAGTTAACAGAGGCAATTTACATCGAAGAAGCTGTAACAATTCTGAAGGTAAGTCTTCCTTCTCTCTCTCTCGCTCTCACTTCTTTTTTCCCCACTCTGTTTCTTAACTTCCCCACTCTGTTTGCTTAATGGTGTATGATTTTATAACGAATGCTCACTAGGTGTTTGAAAATAATACCCAGTGATATCTACGAGGGATTTTTGGTTTTTATACAAAAAACTTTCAACTATATTAATTAAGTGGCCTTCCCTGCAAACCTTGTGAATGAAAAATTTAGGCAGCAAAAAAATCAAGACTCAAAGGCAAATTCTCTGTGTGTGTGTGTCTGTGTGTTTGTGTGCGTGTATGGACTTGAGCTTATGTGTAGCCAGTTTATGCAGATATTAAGAGATGAAATTTAACAAGTGAAGCGAATAAAAAGGATAGTATTTGAATAAGCAAGCTAGTGATCTGATGTTGTTCTCAATTACATATCTCACATTAGTATGCTGTTGTAAATCTTTTGTAATTTCTACCCTCCTCTTTGTGATCTTCAGATTTAGTTCCAGTTGCTTTGGGGCAATAGTACATCCCATGATATGCTAGGTAAGTGTTACAGTTCTTAATTTTCACTTCTATTTTTTTTTTCCTTGATCCTTGATCCTTGTTACAGCTAATGTATGTGCTAAAGTATTGAATTATGTATTAAATCATTTTCCACGTGAAATCATTTTTGTAGAAGGAGTTTAGCAGTATGGGTCAATAATTTTTGTGGAAATGGTTTATTGTCATGTACTCCTGTTGGTTGGTCAATTGTATATCTCATTATGTCTTGAATGTATTTTTTGTTTGGCCTTGTGTTTTGATGCTTCGATTTATTTTAAGATACTTGTTGCAGAATACTCTAGGAACTAGGAATATGATGTCAAAGAAAGAATTTTGATTTAGCTTCTAAATTTGTTATTCATCATGATTTCTACCCCTCATTTAAGCCTGTTTATTGATATGAAAAATCCTTGTACCGTAAAGCATAGTAGTATAATATGAAATTGGACATGCTTTTTTGTTTCCAGGCTGTTTAAGTTAATGGATTGGGCATACTATTTGTTATCTTTCTCTTTGATGTGACAATGACTATGCCAACCAATTATATGAATAATCATTTTTTAATAAAATTTAATTGAATAGTTTATTGGTCATGTCAGTTAGGCAAATAAATTCGGATAAATGAATTGGACTATGCAACACTACTTTAATCCTCAGATACAAAAAATCCACAAAATACTTGGTTTGGCATTAATACCATCTTAGCTACTAATATGGGGATTTTATTGAATTTCTTGTGCGCTATTTTTGTAGATAAAGATAGAGAATCAGGAGATGCACATGTAGAAATCAAGGCATTGAAGTTTTTAGAATGCCTCAAAGAGAAGGCAACTTGTGTTATGGAGATCAGTTGAAGACTTAAAAGGCAAAAGTCCATGGATTTTTTGTTTTTTTTTCTTTTTTGGTATGGGGAGACCTTTATGGTTTTTGCAAGTGGCACCCCTTCATAGTTTTTTGGATGATCTTTATTTCTAATTACTTTATAGTTAATTTGAGAATTGTGCATAAGATTGTTTGCTAATTTGAATAGTGATATCTTCCAATATATTACAGCATTTGTGAGATGACGTGCCTTCTACTAGTCAATTAAAATTTTAATTTATAATGTTTGAATTGTGTTAGCATGATGAATTTAATAGTTGAAATGTGATTGTAAGAAAAGCAACAAGTTTCTCACCCATCAAAAGCAACATTGGTTCTCAAATGAAAATTTTAAATTTTTTTTAAAAAAAATAAAAGAGAATAGATCACAGTTTTTCACCGTGATCTTTTCATACTAAAGATCACATTTTTGTAAAAAACCGTGATCTTTTCCAATAAAAGATCACATTTTTTGTAAAAAACCATGATCTTTTCTATGAAAAAGATCACACTTTTGTAAAAAAATCGTGATCTTTAGTTCAAAAAGATCACGGTTAAAAACCGTGATCTAATATCGGTACTTTAGATCACACCTAAATATATCACGGTTTTTTCTTTAATAGATCACGGTTAAAAAATGTGATAAAAAGTAATAGATCACGGTTTTTCACTGTGATCTATTTATATTATTGTAGTAGTGTAAAGACTAATTAAAGTCAATTTGAAGATAATTGATTGATAATTGTGAGTCGAATTAAGCCAACCTGAAATGGGTGTTTTAACCAACTTGAACCATTATGAGTTATTTTATCCCTAAGCCATTAATTCACCAAATTGAACCTAAAAATACCTCATATGTATCAATATGAACTCCAATTAACAATTTGGAGATCATTTTAAAGTCAAATAAAAATTTTGTGACATAAAAGACATTTATGCCCCTCAAGTCACAAAAGCTCTTGTTAACCCTCAAGATCAACTCCAAATTGAATCAAAATTCATTCCCATTATCCTTTGGACTCTAAAAAACTAATGCAAGTGACTAGACTCAAAAACAAAGCAAAAACCTACATGAAATGACAAACTGTAGTAAGGTGGTACAAAAATGGGGTGTGACAGAAGCCCCTCATTGGTGAAACAAGTTACACTTGTGAACCAATGATAAAGAACAACCCATTTTTGCCTAATAGCTTGGAAAATCACACACTAACACTAGCATGAAGATGAGGAAATATTCAACTCATAGTGATTTGAAAAGACAAGCGAAATATATTCAACCTTGTAGGATGATATCTAGAGGAAATCTATTCAACCCTATGGAAACCTAAGAGTCAGTGAAATGGGGAAATATGAATAACCCAAGACAAATGACATTGAAGGTTAAAATGTAGAAATATATTCGACTCATTGAAATTGATAATTGAAACTTGAAATAGGGAAATATATTCAACCCATTGAGATAGAATTTGAAATTGAAACGGGGAAATATATTCAACCCATTGAGATTGATATTGAAATTGAAATGGGGAAATCTATTCAACCCATTGAGATTGATATGAAATTGGAATGGGGAAATTTATTCAACCCATTGAGATTGATATGAAATTGAAATGGGGAAATTTATTCAACCCATTAAGATAGAAATTCATATTGAAATGGGGAAATATATTCAACCCATTAAGATAGAAATGAAGAAATATATTCAACTCATTGAAATTGATAATTGAGACTTGAAATGGGGAATATATTCAACCCATTGAGATAGAAATGAGGAAATATATTCAACTCATTGAAATTGATAGTTGAAATGGGGAAATATATTCAACCCATTGATACTGAAAGTTGGGATTTGAAATGGAGAAATATATTCAACCCTTTAAGATAGAAATGAGGAAATATATTCAACTCATTGGAATTTGGAATTTGAAATGGGGAAATATATTCAACCCATTGAGATAGAAATGAGGAAATATATTCAACTCATTGAAATTGATAGTTGAAACGGAGAAATATATTCAACCCATTGATATTGAAAGTTGGGATTTGAAATGGGGAAATATATTCAACCCTTTGAGATAGAAATGAGGAAATATATTCAACTCATTGGAATTTGGAATTTGAAATGGGGAAATATATTCAACCCATTGATATTGAAAGTTGGGATTTGAAATGAGGAAGTATATTCAACCCATTAATCATGGAATAGGATAAATATATTCAACCCTTTTTAACTTAAAATCAATTCATGGAATTGATTTCAAGATGAAATATATTTGATTTTGAACACAAAAAGTGTCCAATATCTCATTTTAAAGAAGGTTTGATCACGCACCAAGGCGAAACAAAGTAGGAAAGCAAAAACTAAAGCATGCAACTAGGGTGACCACCTGGCCTTGGGAGGGTAGCCACCCAGGCCTAGGCGGCTAGCTGCCCAAGGTTGGGGGTTACCCGAGCCCATTGCAAAAAAATTCTGGGTTTTATATACCCCAATGCACTATTCATTCCCCTTATTCTCCCAACCCAAAAATTGAGAGTTTCTCTCTCTAAAACATATACCCCATTTTCAAAAATCCTTCCTATACTCAATGCCATTCAAATCCACACTTCAAGGTTGATTCAAACACATGAAATAACATCTCCAATAACCAATTTAGCAACAAAAAGATCCATTTTGCAACATCTTTGCAAATCAAAACCCATTAAATTCATTTTGCTCCAAAACAAGCTTACCCACTAACAATAGATTCCAATCAAGATCCAACACAAAGTATCCACTCTTGGGAACAAAGAATAGATACAAAGCACCAACCTATGATGTTCCACAAGATAAACTGTTGCTTGAACTGGAGAATCACCTCTCATTCATCCATTCCAAGCAAGAGGTGAACTTACCCAACTTAAAAAATTTTCTTTGAAATTTTGATTTTTGTTGGTTAAAATGCATTCCCATGATCTTCTTATGATTATTCCTAGCAATTTTTGCAATGCTCATTGCTTTTGGCAAGGACTGGATAAAGAAAATTTTCCATTTCAAAGCTTGGGAAATAGCACCCACCAAGTGTTTGATAAAATGTCCAAATAATAAAAATTCATCCAACCTTTGTAAAATTAATGATTATTGCAATAAAAATCATAGGCATTCATTTCTAATTGATTTGAGAAGCCAAAACAAATATTTTCATGAAGTTAAAAACAATTTTATATTTTTTTGAAAAACCAATCATCATTGCATGCCCACAATTTGACGCTAACTAGGTGAATAATTCTCTTGGTTAGCCCAACTTCCAAGACCTACGTACGAGTTCTTCCATAAAGGGTCTTATTGGGTGGTGGAACCACATGAAATTCGCCCAACCTATTGCAAGGAAATACATTGACAAAGCAGGTTTTTGCACATTTCTTGATGCTTTGTGGAATGAACAATGGGATAGGCAATCCTTATTCGCCTTGTCCGAACTATGGTGGGATACAACAAATACTTTTCACTTATGATGCCTGAGGACTTCTCCATCATAACGGGCTTAGGCATAAAGGGAAGGAGGTTGGCCTTCTATGAGGATGCCAATACGGATGGTGATTATGTTTTGTCAATGTTGGGGGTGGATATTGAGGTGAACCCAAGGGGTATTCGACGCACTTAACTATTCAATACTTTTGCAACTGAAGAAGAAAGTGCAAGAGCAAATCCCGACTATTTAGCTAGAACTTTCTTGCTCTATATGCAATCATGCACCCTCTTTGTGGGTGCTAATAACATGGCACAGCTAGGGTACCTTGCTTGCATGGAGGATATGAACAAATTTGGCAAGTACAACTAGGGAGGAGTAGCTTTAGCTGCTATGTACAGGTCCATGTCCGACATATCCCGAGATATCTCTAAGAACTTTAGTGGACTTCCTTTCATCTAGGAGGTAAATAAAAATATTTATTCCTAAATTCCTCTCAAACTAAATTTAATTTTGACTATTGTCTTGGATTTTAGCAGATTTGGTATTATGAATACCTTGGACTGTGCTTGACATTTAGCTCCTAAAATGGCCTATGCTCAAGAATTATGCTCCCTCCTATATATCTGTGTGTGCTTCTAATAGGCATGATTATGCCTATGCAAGGGCATTCTTGGCAAGCTTGAATGCTGACATGGTAACTCATTTTCTTTCTTTTTTTTTCTTTTCCTATTTACTATCTTGCTCATTCCTTTCTCAAACTCAATAAGTTAAGTAGAACCCTTGGAGGTTGTGGGAAGCTAGGTTACCCAAGAGATGTGTGCCATGCTTGGAATTGACTGGAAAGAGGGTACTTTTTTAGGATCCCTCAGGGCGATACTAGTACTTGGGGGAGCATGTCCTCAAATAGGTTAAGGGACGCGTGGATGCGGCCATGACTCCAATTATGCCTCCAGTAAACATGAAGCACACAAACTCGCTACATGGGGATGATTTGGTTAAAGCTTTGACTGGATGGGATGCCGATGAGTTCACCTTACCCAACATTGACTACATGACTTTCTACCAACAATACCCAATGAAACCTAGGGTCACTGGTCTCCCACCTCAAGGGATGAGTCCCCATTCAATTCTTTTATTATTGATTCCTACAAAATTTCCCTTTTAATAGGTAATTTATTGCAGGGTCGATGAGCACGCGGGCATAGCTCCACAGTAGGGCCATCTATAGGAATGACTCATAGTGTTGAGGAGTGTGACATGGAAGTGTTGGGAATCATACAGGAGGAAAAATAGAAGTGCAGAATATAAACATTTTTCCTTTGATTCCACAGCCCATGAATCTAACTATGCATAACACAAAATCAAACCCTAACTATGAAGAGGGTTAGAACACTTACAAAATTTTTGTCTTCTCACTTTTGCTCCAAGCTTTGATTCTGGACAGTGGTGAATGAGCAGCCCAAGTGTGCTACCTCCAACAATATCCACACCTAGCTAGAGCTTCAAGTCCTTTCCACCTTTTCCTTGTTATTGCTAGTGTAGGAGAAGAGAGGAGAGAGAAAAAGGGAGGCTGGAAATTCTGGCCAGCCTTTGGGGAGTTCAACTTATGATGATGTCACACATCATAGTGTGACTTATATAGTCCACACTAAGGGGGCCGGCCCTAGGGGGAAACCCTATTAGGGTTTTATGCAATTTCTCTAAATTGCACAATAACCCCTATAAATCCTATCAAATATAAATAGGCCTCAAAGAACTATTCTTTATGCACTCATACCCTTTCTCTCATAGACTTTAAAGCTCATCTTGCATGATCAGTGTGTGACCCATTGGGTTCACATCATCAAGTAGTAGGAATAGCACAAGGTGTGCACAATGGAACTCTTTCCATTTAGGGTCTAATTGGAACTCCTTCCAATTCCCTAATTGATTATAACTCATTTATATCAATTAGGGCTTCTACTAACCATGAGTAACACCTAGCATATGGATCATGATGTGGTCCTTAATGAGATGAATAGTCATTTACAAAGAACCCTTCTGTTATAGTTTATAGGTAACAATTGCATCCTTCCTTCAACACAATGTCTCCAATTGAACTAATAGGACATGGAAGTCTGTCAAGTCCCTAGTTCAACTACTTTATACTCATTCATAGATATCAACTCATTGATGAACTCATGGAAACTCTTTTCCACATTCATCCTACCATGGCCATGGATTTAATGAGTTATATTATGAATGTTATATGAGACATTCTCTCTCTTTTTCCTGAGAGTGATGGATCCCTTGTTAATCACTTACATGCCTTCATACACATAGCAGTAGGACCAATGAACACCTTTGCAGACCCTTAAATAGGATCTGTACTTAGTGTTATCAAACTTCTAAAGCTACATACATAAGACAACTATGGTGTCTCAGGTCTAAGGATTACTTGTACCACTATAACAATGAGAAACTGATTGACAGGTAGGATAGAACTCCATTCAGTTTATCTCATATCTTTGGTCACATTTAGTGTACCTATTCTATTAATAGGCACCCACCTGTTGGTTGTAGTGTCTCCACACAAATAACTTGAGACCAGCTATCCTCCTATAGAGTCAACCTAATAAGTGCTAGTCCTATGGTTCATTATTGTCCATCATAGTGAACCTTCAACTAGGAATGCTTTAGGAGTTTAGTACAGAGATATATTTACAGTCTCAAAATTACAATTCTTTGAAATTCTATATTCTCAACTCTAACTCCATGGACATATTATGTAAATATAAATTATGCATATAAACATAATAGAATAAGCCCTTTTATTAAATCAATAATAAATGTGACATACATAAATGAAATCAAATGATTGTTCCTAATCCCTAAACAATCATCTCCATGATTGGCTCTAGGGCATAATCCTAACAATCTCCCACTTGCACTAAAGCTAATTGACCATGTATCGCATACCTATCTTCTCAAGATGTTGGTCTTAGACATAACCAATTATGTTTTAAAGCTTTAGTCAGTAGGTCTACAAAAACTTATGTAGATAATATCTTCTGTAATGTTTCTATTACCTCTTCCAATGATTCCTCTAATCACTTGGAATTGGCGCTCTATGTGTTTGGACTTTTGATGAGACCGTGATTCCTATACTTGAGATATAGACCCATTATTGTCACAAAACAAGGTGTGGGCAACTCAATGGAAGGAACAACTCCAAGTTCTAAATGAACTTATAGATCCAAACAGTCTCCTAGACAATACGACAATTAATTCACCCTTAATAATGGAATCCACTGTATCTTTCATACAGTTCTTCTACTAAGTATTTCACCAACTAAAGTGAATATAAAATATAACCCATATGGATTATATCCAAATCCATATACCCATCTACTATGAGTTTACAATTTCCATATACAATCCAATATTCCAAATTTGAATTGACTGATAACTATTTGTAACAATTACAACATAATAGATATCAAGTTCAATACATAGTGTAGAATAAGGCTTCTTAACACTTTAAGAACCTTACTTGTGTTATCCTAGGACACATGCCCTTGAATAATGAATTCTTATCTGAAGTAAATCAGACCTCCCTTAGAATTCTCCATGTTGAACTTCTTCAACATTTCAACTATGTTTAATGACTTGGAGATACTTATCAATCTATATGATCTATCTCTATAGATCTTGTTGGATGCTTCTACCAAATCTTTCATGAAGAAGTTTTTCTCAAAAACTAAAACTTCACATTAGATAACATTTATATATCATTCATAATGATTAGGACGTCATCTTATTGATAGGATAAAGAAAAACAATCGCACTCCCACTAACCTTTTATACACTCATGGTCCATCTATACAATGAGAGAAATCAAACAATTTGATTACTTCAACTTTATAGATGTTCTATATTAAACTAGGGACTTGACACACTTCCATGTCCTATTAGTTTAATTGGAGACATTGTGTTGAAGGAATGATGCAATTGTAACCTATAAACTATAACAGAAGGGTTCTTTGTTAGATACTTATTCACCTCATTAAGGACAACACCATGAACCATATGCTAGGTGTTATTCATGGTTAGTAGAAGCCCTAATTGATATAAGTGAGTTATAATTAATTAGGGAATTGGAAGGAGTTCCAATTAGACCCTAAATGGAAAAAGTTCCATTGTGCACACCTCGTGCTATTCCTACTACTTGATGATGTGAACCCAATGGGTCACACACTGATTATGCAAGAAGAGTTTTAAGGTCTATGAAAGAAAGGGCATAAGTGAATAAAAGAATAGTTCTTAAGGGGCTAGGTTGTATGAGATACAAACTAGAGGGGTTATTGTGTAATTAGGAGTAATTACACAAAACCTATTAGGGTTTGAAGTCCCCCCTTTTGGCCGGCCCTAGTGGAGGCTTTATAAAGCCTCCTATGATTTGATGACATCATCACTTGATCACTCCCAAGTGTTGGTCGAAAATCACAAGGGACTCTCTCTCTCTCTCTTTCTCCTCTCTTCTCCTACTCTAGCAACCACAAGGGAAAAAAGGAAAGGACTTGAAACTCTAGCCAGGTGTGGATACCGTTGGAGGCAACACACTTGGGCTGCTCGTACGCTGCTATCCGGATTCGAAGCTTGGAGCAAAAATGAGAAGACATAATCAACTATAAGTTCTAAACCCTCTCTTTGTAATTAGGGTTTTATTGTTTTGCATAAACCACAATCAGATTCATGGGCTGCATGGAATTGATAGGAAATTTTTGTTATTCAAGTTATTCCGCATTCTATTTGTCCTTCTAGTTCAATTCCTCACAGTGGTATCAAAGCCATGATGGTGCTTTATACAAACATCACATGGGCTGGTATTTATGGTACAATTAATTGGACAGTGGTGTTCTAATTAGTTTTAAGAAAACTAGGGTTTTATAAAACTGTTATGAACAGTTTTCATGATAGTCATGAAAAACCGTCATCTTGTTTTGCATGCCGAAATCTTATTTCTTCTCGAAAATTTTCGTGCCATATATGGTTAGAACGCTCTTTGAATCAGCTTTCAAACCCAATAAACGGTTCATCGGTCTGAGTTCTGTAGAAAAAGTTATGAATTTTTTACTACAAGCTGTCTGGAAAGATAGTTTTATGTGGGAATGGAACTCTAGGCTGTTCTTCATCTTCTTCTTATATTAATTTGATTTATATTAATCATATTATGATTATATACAATTATATATACTGTATATATAATTACCATATGTATTTGATACATTTAAAAATCGAATTTAAAAGAAAATTAAGTTTGAAGTTCTTTAAAGAAGCCGAATCTGGGTTCTTGAAAAACCCAGGTTAGTTTTCTGGTTTTTTGTTCATTCTCTTCCATCAAAATCATTATGAATGATCATAGATTTAATATATATATATATATATTGTATATATGATTATCTTTGATGTAAGTATGAGTTTTGAATTAAAAACAATCAAAAGTTTGAGTTTTATAATTTTCCAGCAAAGCAGTTTTCTGGGCAGCATGATACAGCCATGGTTATTGGCTTGTATCTTCTTCATAGGAGCAAGGCAAGGCATGAAACCACCTCCATTAGAATCATGGGACACTAGGGAATGAAACCCAAGAGGTTTCGAGCACTCATGGTAGCAGCAGCCTGGGTTTTAGAACCCATTCTGTTCCTTAATCTTTTTCTGCAGAATTTTTGATAATCGATGAAAATGGAATTATGCAAGCTATTTGGGCTTGATTTGATCAATGAAATCTCACCTATGGGGGTTGAAAATCATATAGGGATATGATTTTAGGGCTGCCAAAGCTTGGGCAGCCATGGTTGGATCGTGGCAGCCATGAAAGCTTCTTTGAAGCTTCATCTTCTTCAGCAGGCAGCAGCTAGGGTTTATGGAAACCCCTCCCAAATTCGACCTAGGGCTCTTGGCCCTTAATCACCACCTCTGTGATGATTGTCCCAGATGTAGGAGAGTGCCCCAAGGCCTGGCATAGGCTGACAGCAGCCATGGGTGGATCGTGGCAGCCATGGAAGCTCCATGGCAGCCTCCTTCTATTTTCGGAAATTAGGGTTTTCTTAGGAAACCCTAATCCTATGTGCACTAGGGTTTTAGAAACCCTAATTACCCTAATTAATGTGTCCTATTAGGGTTCTAATTATGACATTAATGACCAGCCTTGGTCATTAGTGAACCCAGTTCTAATTAAATGCATTAGGGTTTAAGTTTATGAAACCCTAACCCTAATACAATTTAAAATTTGATTTCTCCCCAATTAAATTAATTCTGAAATTAATTATATAATTAATATTGATTAATTTTATGATGTTTTAAATTGTTTAAAGCAATTTTGGAATAAATTTATTTTCTGGAATTTTTATTTAAATAAAATTGTTTTATTTATTTAAGTTAATTCCTAATACTATAGTTTGAGAAACTAGTTAGTATTATTTAATTGTTTTAATTATTCTAATAATTTTGATTAATATGATTGATCAAAATTAGATGTTTTAAAGAGTTAAAACATATTAGGATAGATTAAAATAATTTTGGGAAATCAAATATTAAAAGGAGTTTTAATTCAATAATTGATTTCTAAATTAGGGTTTTAGAAATTCTAATTTGAGAAATTAATAAATGCCATTTATTTTTGTTTTATTTAGTTGTTTTAATTATTCTAGTCATTTTGATTAATATGATTGATCAAAATACAATGTTTTAAAGAGTAAAATCATACTAGAATAGATTAAAATAATTTTTTGAAAATTATTGATTAAAAGGAGTTTTAATTCAATAATTGATTTCTAAATTAGGTTTTGGGAAATTCTAATTTTAGAAATTAATAAAACATTACTGTTTTCATTATTTTAATTATGGAAATGATAATTTGAGGTCCCCTAATGAGATTAGGAAGCACTAATGAGATTAATAAAGTCCAATTAATAGAGTTACCATAATGCCCATATGTTTTAATTGCTTACAGTACTTTTATTTATGCAATATGATTGTATAATTGTGTATGAATGATGATTATGGACTAAGCCCCCTTAAACCAATTGTGATTGGCCGTCTTGTGTTTTGTGAAATATTTCTCAATGGATTGTAATTTATTTATGGTGATGTAATTTTTAATTGGGGCTTGCATGCCACCTTTTTCTCCCTCACTCTCTCTATCATTCTCTTATGTACCCCACATTCCCCTTATGTATCCCTTTCTTTAAATTATGTAAATTGTTATGTAATCGAGAGCGCACTAAGGGGCATGGTGGACTCAAAAGAGCATGGTGGACTCAAAAGAACATGGTGGAGCCCAACAAGCCAATGGTGGAGACCATCAAGCCCATGGAGGAATTGGAGGACTTGAAAGCTTAGAGAAGACTTTCAAGAATGCATGCATGTTTTCCATTGAATGTTTTACGATCACCTACACCTACCATAGACCTTGAATTCAATCAATTGGCTTGGATTGAATCTTCTTAAAGTCCATTATCATCATAGTGGGAGCTTTAATTTATGAGATAATTGTATTAGCTCCAATACCATAGTTTGGTATATGTTACCTATTCACTTAGGGACTAATATCAAAATATGGTACTTTATATATGTTGATACATAATAGCATGCGATATATGATATATAATAGCATGAGATGTATGATTATAAATAGCATAATTTATATGTTTAAATTTTGATACATAGGATGCATGTTAATTTGATGAGACCTTTTAAGACCCCTCTTATTTAATATTAAGTTGAAAATGGAGAAGTCATTGGGGAATGAATTCTTCATTGCCTTCCATCATTATAGGATCATCTAACGTCCCTTAATGTGGGTACCTGGCTGCAGACATGTAGAAGCTACCCATGTTAAAGACATTACTTGAAACTATCACATATGAGATATCATGGAGTGCCTAAACTGGTATATATCAAGAAACTAACATGTGAGGTATATATTTGGCGAAACATACCTGTGTGAATGATGGGTTTAACTTAACTAGGGAAGTATTCCAAGAAACTAACATGTGAGGTGTATGTTCCCTAGAGGCAAAATGATTGGAACTTGCTTATGAAGCAATAGACAAAGAGTTATCTTCTTATTGTGGTTTAGAAGTCAAGAAACTAACATGTGAGGCTTCTAGGTCACAGTGGGACCCCAATCCCCATTAAGGAATGAGATTCCCAAATTCCATTAGAGGGTGTATGGGATTTGATAAAATAGTGGGAGGTACCATATGATTAAAGACCCAATCATAATGGATAAAAATGAAATATAATTCTCTGTTTATGTAGATTACCTAATTACTCACCCCAAAACCCCTATTACCTAATATATAGGATATTGATAGTTTGACTAAACCCGATTTCTTTAATTGACTTAGGAAATTGAGAATTGTTCTCAATTTCAAAAGATTGTTTATATGCTATAAGGCCTTTCCTTAAAGGCCCTCCATAAAACATCCTAAGAAGAAAAAGACACTATGCACAATTGGCATTTTGTTGCCATGTTATATGATAGTATTAATGACTAATGAGCGTCAGAAGCAAAATTAGTCAATGCAAGTGCCTTTAATGTCCTGCATCACATACAAAGGTTGTATGGTGAGTAAAATAATACTATAAAGTATAGTACTTATAAAGGACTTCTTCTGGACTAGGATGTAATAAAGGCTGTTTATTTGAAAATGATTAATCACATAGAATAGCTTGAGAAGTTAGATGTGATTTAAAATGGAAGCATAGAGGGAAGCAAGTCTTGAAAAGTCAAAGACAAAGAAATATAATTATTTTGTAGTAAACAAAAGGTATTGTAAAGGGAACTTGATAAAGTATCAGTTTTCTAAAAGAACCAAACTTTTAAAGTTTTGGTTCATGCTCTAAACTAAATTGTTGGTTAGTTCTGCTTCTTAGTTTTTGGATTCTAGAGTAATCTAAATGGAAGTAGAAAGTTAAGTTGATAATAAGTTACCTTTAAAATTTAATAGAGCAAGAGTTGCTAGATTAATTTTGGAACTTATTTCTTAACTAGGTCATTTAAGACATTCTAGAAATTTGATTTCTGAATTTAAATGACTAATTAGAGCGAACGCAACGTATTCTAAGAATACAAGAGATGTAGAGACTCTCATTTAAATGTAACAATTATGACTTGGTTATAAGATGACCAAACCCATCTTTTACTTAGTGAAGTGAAAGAGTTACATTTATGATTTGAATAATACATTGTGATGTATATAGTCATTTATTGAGCATGCATTCAATTGCAGTATACTCCTATTAGAATATCATAGCTCAATAGTGAATCTAAGAGAACGAATTGAACCCTATTGAGATATAGTTTGATCCATGATGAGTTTTACTAATGTATCCATCTATGATATACCTTAAAATGCTACATATTGATCATTTAAGGTTCACTCCAGTTTTGTTCCAAACATATTATATCATATATGATATGGGATGAAACCCAACTTAAAGAAGTTAAGGATTGAGATTGTGTTGTATATGTCTAAAGACATAATGTAGACAATCTGGAAATAAGGTCAAGTAAGTGTTGAATTGTGGTATACCCCAAGAGTGGTTGGGATAGTATTTCTATTACCCTAATGAACAAAAGTTATCCATTAGGATGTTTGCTAGATTTTCTTGAGAAAGAGTTCATTCAAGAAAGATGCAAAAGTAGATAGAATTTATAGAATTGTTTGTAAAGCCACAAACCAACAAAGATCCAACCCTTGCCCTTGTTGAGGCAAAACCTTTAATTACACTACAGTCTTTTCATAGATCAAATTGGATATTTCTTTAACATAAGAGAGATATTGTATCTCCATTAGGATGTGAAAGAATTGTTCTTTGGTGATAGAGATCACCAAGATAATCCTATTGATTATGATTAGGCAATGTTCGACATCAACTCGAGAAATGACTAAGAGTCATTAAATCCAATATGGTTAGGAAGAGACCTAGAAGGTTGGGCTATTTAAGAATGTTTTCAACATAAGCAAAAACTTGTCTATAAAGAAACTTATTTGATAATAGTTATGCTAAAATCCATTTGGATCTTGTTATCTATAAACACACATTTTGAATATGAGATATGTCAAAAAGGATATAAAGATGTTATATCAAATGGTGAAAAACCATAAAAGTGTGTAAGTTATAGAAGTCTATTAATAGACTACAAGGTTCTCATAATTAGAACATCTATAAAGTTGAAGTAATCAAATTGTTTGATTTCTCTCATTGTATAGATGGACCATGAGTGTATAAAATGTAAAACCCCAAATTTTTCTTAGGCTTAATTAATTAACTATAAAGTTGATTGCCTTTAGATAGATTTAGACGTATGAGTTAATTTAGGATTAATCTCGAACACGTTCAACTTTGTAGCCAAACAAGGTGATTGTTTTCTAATCAATGAGTGATAGTTTTCGTATCCTAATCAAACACTAACTTTGAAGGTAATTCTAATTAGGTTAGGATTAAATTACACCCTATGTAAGAAACCTTTAGGGAGGATTTATATTCTTTTGACTGAAAACAATATAGGGAGAGAAAAAAAGAAAAGAAAGCAAGAGAGAAGGAAAAAGAAAAGAGCTGATGCTGTTTTGTACGAATCGACTGCCAACTTCATATCTGTTTACAGGTAACTTACCATCTGTTAACTGGTAACTTTACTGTGTTTCCAAGATTTTCTTCTCTAATCCAATCCTCCATCTCTATCACTTCTGTAACCACTTAACCATCATCACCACCACTCAAAAACCCCTCCATAACTGCTGCAAAAGATCATCCAACCACGAAAAATCTCTTTCTTTGGGTTTAGGTGACAAGGAAAGGCAAAAAAATGGTGGTTTTCACCACTTCCCATGTCCACCACCACAAATTTTCTCAAACCCTACCATACATCCTTCCACAAACATCTCTCCCACAGATTTAGGGACTGATATTAACGGAAAATCAGTGGGTGAACTTCTGCTTTTGCCTTGGGTAGCATAGGAAGTTAATACAAAAATCTGCTGCTGTTTTACTACATTCTGACTGTCAACTTCACATCTGTTGACAATCAACTTCTCTTGGATTGACTGGTAACTTCGCTTTAAACCTATCAATTTATAATTTAACACGAGTCTATTTTAATGCCACGTTAGTGTATATATTAATTATATTAAATATAGTAAGCATTATAAGGCCATGAGAATTAGACGTTGAACCCTTAACGCACCACTTAGCTAGAGAGACTTTTTAGCTTAAGTATGATTTATTGATAAATAATATTATTGATTTTAGGTTCTGAGTAATGTTGGGATTGTTAGGAGTTTGATCGCTTGGACTGTTGAAGGTTTGGCTTGAGGTAAGGAAACTTGCACATTGTATCACCCTCTTTGATTAAATAAAAATAAATCTGATTTTTATTCCTCTTTTGTGAGCCAATGATTTATGGACAATTGTTTTTAAAATTGTTTTATTATCAAAGTATTTATTTCTTATGTACTGTGGGTCAAGCAAAATAGTCATTTATTGAAATTGTTTACATACGTGTTTTGAATCTGTTTTATTTGTGAAAAATATTTGCCAAATGTTTATTGTATAAGTGTGAACTCTGGTTAGATTATTGGTCCGTCCCAGCAGGAGATTCTAATACTGTTGGAAAATTGGTCCGTGCCAGCAGGGGATTTTAATACTGTTGGTCATCAGTACTGATGTAGTATAAAGTCCTACGATGATGGGCGCCTATTGAATGTGAGTCTAGCCAAAGGAAGTACTTGTATAAAATAATGTTTTATTGATTTGTATTATCGATCAGTGATTTTAAAGTGATTTATCGAATGAATTGTTATCAAAAGTGTTTCAGTGTCATTGTTTATTGAATTGAAAGCAAGAGAATTACTTCTAAAAGTTTATATGCCTATCGAATTGAAAGAAATGATTTATTGTAAAACTTTATCGTTTTGTTAATCATGTTTTTTTAAATCAATCGTGCGAATATGCTTGACCTCTTCCTGTATATATTGTGTAATGTTTTCTTGCTGAGCGTTATGCTCACCCCTTATATTTCCCCATAGATGAATAGCTTGATGTGAGTGGCTTCCACGTACGAAGAGCTAGGGTGTCGATGGCTTGATCAACTAGTATAGTTGGAATTTTATTTTAGTAGTTAGAAGAATTAGTTTATTATTTCAATGGACGTTGTAGTGGGTTATTGGAGGTGACAATTTACCTTTATGAATATGGATTTATCTAGTTATTTCAATTAATTGTTGAGACTTTAGTTATGCTTTAGCTTGAATTTTATTGTGGATGGACTATTGGAGACAACTTTATTATAGGTTGATTTTGTTAAGTGGTTTGTCCTTTGTGGGGCGTAAACCTTTGTGATTTGTGACAATCATGTCGCCAAATCCAATCTTTTGGGTTTGGGGTGTAACATAAAAGGTTAGTGGGAGTGCGATCATTTTTCTTTATCCTAAGTATAGATGGCATCCTAATCATTATGAATGATATATGAATTTTATCTAATGTAAAGTTTTGGTTTTTAGAGAAAAATTAATTCATAAAAGATTTAGCAGAAGCATCCAACAAGATCTATAAAGATAGATCATGTAGATTACTAAGTATCTCTGAATCATTAAACATAGTTGAAATGTTGAAGGAGTTCAACATGCAGAATTCTAAAAGAGATCTGATTTACTTCAGATAAGAATTCATTATTCAAGGGCATGTGCCCTAGGATAACACAAGTAAGGTTCTTAAAGTGTTAAGAAGCCTTATTCTACACTATGTACTGAACCTGATATCTATTATTTTGTAATTGTTACAAATAGTTATCAGTCAATCCAAATTTGGAATATTAGATTGTATATGGAAATTATAACTCATAGTTAATGAGTATATGGATTTAAATTTAATCCATAAAAGGGTATACTTTATGATCACCTTAGTTGGTGAAATACTTAATGGAAGAACTATATATAGGATACAGTGAATTCCATTATTGAGGGTGAAATAATTGTCGCATTGTCTATAAGACTGTTTGGATCTATAAGTTCATTTAGAACTTGGAGTTGTTCCTGCCATTGAGTTGCCCATATTTTGTTTTGTGACAACAATGGGCCTATAGCTTAAGCATAGAAACCACGGTCTCATCAAAGATCCGAATATATCAGGCGATTAGTTCCAAATGATTAGAGAATCATTGGAAGAGGTAACATGTATTCATTATAGAAGATATTAACTACATGAGTTAATGTAGACCTACTAATCAAAGCTTTAAGACATAATGGGTTATGTATTAGACCAACATCTTGAGAAGATGCGTATGAGATACTTGGTCGATTGGCTTTAGTGCAAGTGGGAGATTGTTAGGATTATGCCCTAGAGCCAATCATGGAGATGATTATTTAGGGATTAGGAACAATCATTTTACTTCATTTAATATTGTCACATTTATTATTGATTTAATAAAAGGGCTTATTCTATTATGTTTATATGCATCATTTATATTTACATAATATGTCCATGGAGTTAGAGTTGAGAATATGAAATTATAAAGTGTTGTAATTTTGAGACTGTAAATATATCTCTATACTAAACTCCTAAAGCATTCCTAATTGAAGGTTCACTATGATGGACAGTAATGAACCATAAGACTAGCACTTGTTAGGTTGACTTTATAGGAGGATAGCTAGTGTGGACCCCGGAAATTGGGCCCACGAGGATTGACGAAAAGACTCGGGTTGTTTGAAAACGAAAAAGGGAGTCGCCACCTTATTTTTTAAAGGAAACAAGGAAAACCCTAAAAAACAGTTTTGTTTTAGGAAAACAAAAGATTGACTCCGTATTTGAAAATGGTAAGGCAAATGATCTTTTGGAAACCAAAGAAATCGGGGATTCGGAGGCTAAGTTACGATATGGGAAGGTTCTAGGAAAAGCCTATAGGCACCCATATCGCCCTAAACGGTCTCTTAATTTAATTGGGCTAAATCAAAGTCTTATCACACACAAATCAACAATTATCATCACAAGACAGCATGCATATCATTCATTCATTCATCCACATAATCAAGTAAATCAAAGAAAAACAGAAAAAAGAAAGAGGGGAGAGGAAACCTAGGATACTTAGTATCCTAGGGCGGACTTGAACCTCACGAAGAGCGCCTACGTACCATGTATGGAAATACATGGATCAAAGTCCACGTAGTTCGAAAGGGAATACGGTTATAACCTAATCAAGGGCTATGGTAAACCCTAAGTTTCCTTTCAAGTAAAACATGGTAAGTTTCCAAAATAAATGATTCTCAACAGATTTTTGGTAAATATAGAATTCGATAAAGATGGAAACTTTGATTTGAAAAGTATTTTTTATTTAACGGAAACTATAAGGATTTCCATGTTCCCCTATTAGGAAATAACCCTAGGGGGGAGAAAGGGAAAGTTTCAAGGAAAGGAAAGAAGGGTGAATTGGGGCACCCTCATACCCTACTTACCTTAAGCAAAAGCAACCTGTCAAAGTAACCACCCTATTGCATAGGGTAATTACCTTATTTGTAAGATTTCATCTTACAATAGCCAAAATAACCACCCCACATTGGTGGGGTAGTTGCACCTGTTGTACCTGTCAAAGCACCTGCAATTTCCATGCAAAACATACCAAAATACCAACCAACCAAGCTAGATTCCAAATCAAGCCATTATCATGCTAAAACATAAGCAAACACATGCTCAAAATATCATATCAAGGACAAATAACAGATCTGGACAGAATTGAAATAAGGCTTAAAATCAACCACAAGTCATGCAACAACATGAATCATAAGCTAACTAAAACCCTAATTCGACCCTACATGCAATGACATGCAAAAAACCCTAAAATCAGCTATATGAATGCTAGAAATATCATAGTTACCTAATATGGAACACATATGCAGCAACTATGAAGAAAAAAACAGAGAAAATCCCTAACTAATCATGCTATATGCAACTTTCCTAATACAAGGATGAATGAAACCCTAGAATCACACTAGTGCATAAAATTCCATGAAATAACCCTAAATCATGCAAAACAGAATATGAACAGCATTCTAACCATGCATATTAATCAATGGAATGATCCACACATGATAAAGACATAGACTTTCACATGAAATAAAGCTATTCTAAGCATAAACTCAATTTCAGCACTAAGGAAACCCTAGAATCCCAAACATTCAGTAAATCACATGGAATAGCATCCTAGCATACTAAACAACCCACAAATATCATCCTAAACATGCATACTAGCTAATAGAAGCAATAAGACATGATAAAGACACAAACTTGAACATGAAATAATGACTATTCCATGTAAAACCCTAGAAAAGACTCTAAAAAACCCTAAAAACACAAACACTCATAAAATCACATAGAATGACATTATATCATGCAAAACCAGCCATAAACAATATCCTAATCATGTATTCTAAGCATTAGAAGCATCAACACATGATAAAACAATAAGCTTTAAACATGAAATAATGCAAAGCTATGCAAAAAACCCTAGTTTGAATGAAAGAGAGAAAGGGGAAGGGGTATACCTATGGTGGCTGCTGTAGAGAGTCCTCCTCCTCTTATGTGCTACTGGAAACCACCTCCTTCAAGCCTTCAAGCAATGCTCCAGCCCTCCTTCAAGCCTTCTCTCACACTCTCTCACTCAAAGTTTAGGTTAAACTACCCTAAGGATGGCTGCCATAGCCTCCAATGTCCCTCTCACTTTAGAAAATTGGCCTCCCTCTCTCTATTGCTGAAGTATAAGGGGGTATTTATAGGGATTGAGGGGAAACCCTCAATGGTTGGGATTAAAACCCTAGGGATTGATCCAAGGGCTCTTAGAGGTTCCCTTGGGGCTCAAGTAGGTCAAATAGGGCTGAAATTAGGGTTAAATGGCGGCTGGAGGCGAGCAAATCCGAGGAAATAGGGAGGGAGCCGCGTCAAGACTCAAAAAAGGAAAGTGGCTCAGGTGACCACCTAGGGCTGGGTGGTTAGCCGCCTGGGCCTAGGTGGTCACTCGAGGCCATGTCATCTTATGCCCTATTTTGACTCCTTCGACTTCCAAATGTGTTTCAGGGCTCAAATCAACTCCGATTTTGACGAAACGAAAGCCAAAATGACCGTGTTTCGAAGGGGAATGTAATTTGAGTCACTTGAGGGCAAGAAACCCTAGCCATGGCTGCATGGTTGGGCCCTACAAAGGTGGTTAACCGCTATGCCTCACCATCGCTTAGCTTAGGTATGTACATAGGGTCGCACCAAATGCTTTCCAATTCGAAATTCAACCTCCCTGAACACATTTGGGGATGAAATTAAGACTAATCAAGGTCAAATGAGTAGTCATAGAGTGAAAATCATGAACCAATTCGGGCAAACCCGAAGTAGGTCTCTTAGCCAACCTGAGCCTTGTTGAGCCATTCTAATCCCGAACCTTCAATTCATCGAATTGAACCCAAAAAATACCTCAAATGCAACCATATGAACTCCAATTGGCAACTTGGAGATCATTTCAAGATCAAATGGAAAGTTTGTGACCAAAAAGACGATTATGCCCCTCAAGTCACAAAAGTTCTTATTAACCCTCAAGATCAACTCTAAATCGAACCAAAATTCATACACACCATCCTTAGGACCCTAGAAACTCAATGCAAAAGACTAGACTCAAAAAGGAAACAAAAAGACACATGCAATGGCACACCCTAGCTAAGGTGGCAAAAATGAGGTGTGACAGCTAGTCTCAAGCTATTTGTGTGGAGAGACTACAACTAACAAGTAGGTGCCTATTATTAGAATAGGTACACTGAATGTGACCAAAGATATGAGATAAACTAAATGGAGTTTTATCCTGCCTGTCAATCAGTTTCTCATTGTTATAGTGGTATAAGTAATCCTTAGACCTGAGACACCATAGTTGTCTTATGCATGTAGCTTTAGAAGTTTGATAACACTAAGTGCAGATCCTATTCAAGGGTCTACAAAGGTGTTCATTGGCCCTACTGCTATATGTATGAAGGCATGTGAGTGATCAATAAGGGATCCATCACTCTCAGGAAAAAGAGAGAAACTGTCTCATATAGCATTTGTGTGAGGGTTTTCTTACCCCCCTCCCCCCACGGAAGGTATTGTGGCTTTGTCCCACATCGAAATGTGGGTGTGAACCCACGAAAAAGCACAGCCCACAAGGGTTTGGCAAAAAATACAGAGGTGAAAAACAACAAACAAAAAGGAGTCACCACCTCATTTTTTAAGGAAAAGAGGAAAACCATTTAAATGTTTTATTTTCAAAAACCACATGACTCCATTAAAGGAAAAGCAAAGTCTTTGGAACCAGAAAATTGGATTCAGGGGCTAAGTTACGACGTGGGAAGGTTCTGGGCAAAGCCCATAGGCACCCACAACGCCCGAGTTGGTCTCTTAATTTGATTAGGCTAATTTAAGATCTTTTTCACTCAAATATCAGCATATATCATCACAAGGCAGCATGCATAACATATATTCCATCCATCCATCTCATCCATGCATAATCAAACAAATAAAACAAAACAGAAAGAAAGAAAAGAAAAGAAAAGAACCTAGGATACTTGGATCCTAAAACGGACTTGAGCCTCAAAACGAGCGCCTACGTACCATGTAGCGAAATACATGGATCAAAGTCCACGTAGTTCGAAGAGAATAGAGTTAAATCCTAATAGTGACTTATGGTAAACCTTAGGTTTCCTTCCATAGAGATTTTCAAAGAGAAATGATTCTTAACAAGACTTCAATGAAAGACATAAACTTTTGAAAAGGGGTGGAAAGAAACCCTAGAATTCACCATATCCCTCTATTAGAAAATAACCCTAGGAGGGAGAAGAGAAAAGAAAGATTAAGAAAAGTGAATTAGGGCACTTCATACCCTACTTACCTTGTGCAATTTTCTCCAAGCAATAGCAAACTTAAGCAATAACAACCTTATTTGCAATAAGGC
Organism: Liquidambar formosana; assembly: GCA_039720395.1. Classification (NCBI taxonomy): domain Eukaryota; kingdom Viridiplantae; phylum Streptophyta; class Magnoliopsida; order Saxifragales; family Altingiaceae; genus Liquidambar; species Liquidambar formosana. The sequence goes on along the minus strand of CM077826.1, from coordinate 29,628,981 downwards.
AATTATTGCACCTGTTTGCACCCTTACACGTGCTCAAAACCATGGAAAAATAATACAATACTAATCTGGACAGAATACTAAAAGTCCCAAAATTATCCTAATAATCATGCAAAAGCAATAATTAAAAGGAAACAAGAACCCTAGTATGCTCCTACATGCAATGACCTAGTCTACATGCACAAAACTAAGAAAAATATGCAAAAGACTCTACAATAATCATGAGAATATCAAATAATATCATTAAGCATGCAAACAAAGCTAACTCAAATCAAAAATATGATATTTCATGTAAAACATGAAAATAGGCCTTCTTACGGCGAGCTTTCTTAAATAAAATTATCCTAAGATAATTTTACGTAGAAATCACCTCGTATGAAGGGTCTATCAACATATCTTACATAAAATATATACTTAAGAACATAGTAGAAAAGATTTCATGCTTAAGCACATTCCCGAATACCCTTATGCAAAACCTTACCCTCTAAAAAGGATAATTATCCTTAGAAAAGGATAACATCTCCAAAAACCCTAGATAATAAATCGTATGAATGCAAAACCTAGCATGGTTCAACTCCAAATCACATATATAAACTAACCATGATAAAGAAAAAAATTAAATAATCACAGCAAATAGGCTATATGAAGCATGCATGACTTGAAAGGATAAAAAGGATAACGCTTTCAAAACCCTAGGTGACTAAGGACTATCAAGCATATTAACCCGTGAATAACCTTAAAATCATACATATAACATCACAAAAGCATTGGATTCAATAAATATGCAGAGCTACTACATGCATTAGAACTATCATAGAAGAAGAAGGAGAAGAAGAAGAAGAAACCCTAATTTCAGCAATTGAAAGGATGACTTACCTCTTGTAGAACTTCTCTTGCCTTTGAAATAACTCTTCTCTTGCTTGCTTAGGGTTAGAGAACCTCTCTTTGATGTCCTTCAACTCCTAATCTCGTAGCTCCCTCTCTCTCTAAGTACAAAGTACACTTGTGGCCCCCCTATGTACTGAATATCATGTTCTTTATATAGAGGACTGATTTCATAAACCAATGGCTAAGATTAATTCATTAAATAATGATCCTAGGGCTATTAGAGACTCTCTTGGTGCTCAAACAACTCAAAGTTAGTCAATTTTAGAAGGAAACAAGTTGCAAGGGCGGAGAAACCCATCAAAAGAAGAAGGAAGAGGTAGAATCCCACTTAAAGACGGATTCCCTCGGGTGACCATCCAGGCTTGGATGGCTGACCGTCTGCCCCAGATGGTCACCCGAGGGCCCTCGTCAGCATACCTCGGTTAGACTCCTTCGCCTTCCGGAAGTCTTTCGGGGGTCAAATTAAGTCCGATTTTGACGAAATAAAAGACAAAACGACCGTGGTTTGATGAGGAACACATTTTTAGACATTTTATGACAAAAATCCTTAACCATAGGTGCATGGTTAGGTTTTACAAAGGCGGCTAGCCATGGTGCACTACTGTCACAAAGCTAGAGTTTTCACACAAGGTTAAGCCAAATGCTTTCCAAATCAAAATTCAACCTTTTTAAGCATGTTTAGGGATAAAATAAGGCCTAATTGAATTTAAATGAGAGAAAATTAAGTGGGTCACATGAGTCGATTTGAGCGAACCAAGAAAAGGTCTTTTAGCCAACCTGAACCGTTATTTGTCGAATTGTTCTTAAACCACTAATTCATCAAATTGAACCTATATATAGACTCTATATACTCATATGAACTCTAATTGACAACTTGGAGATCATTTCAAAGTCAAATGGGAAAGATACGACTTAAAAGACAATAATGCCCTTAAAGTCACAAAATCTCTATTTGACTATTAAAACCTTCTCCAAATCAAACCAAAATTCATATGCATGATCTTCAATGCCATAAAATCCTAATGCAAATGCCTAGACTCAAAAATAAAATAAAAACCTACATAAAATGATGACCTCAAACTAGGGTGACAAAAATGGGGTGTGACAGTGCCTCCCCCCTACCATATTAGCCTGAGCGTAGGCGAAGGGTGTACCACTACTTTGTGTGGGGATTTTTTGTCGCTGCGCATTCTTACGTGTGGACTGTTGTCACTGCGCATTCTTACGCGTAGACTGTTCCCCCCCCACTTGAAGGAATTGTTTGTTTGTCCCACATCGGAATGTGGGCGCCTCCCACCCTGCCATATTAGCCTGAGCGTAGGCAAAGTGGACAACAGTCCACGCGTAAGAATGCGCAGCGACAAAAAACCCCCACACAGCATTCATAATATAACTCATTAAATCCATAGCCATGGTAGGTGTCACACCCCATTTTTGCACCACCTTACTAGGGCTCATCATTTCATGCATGTTTTTGTTTTTTTTTTTAGTCTAGTCACTTGCATTAGTTTTCTAGAGTCACAAGGACAATGGATATGAATTTTGGTTCAAATTGGAGTTGATCTTAAGGGATAATAAGAGCTTTTGTGACTTGAGGGGCATAATCGTCTTTTAAGTCCCAAACTTTTCATTTGACCTTGAAATGATCTCCAAATTGTCAATTGGAGTTCATATGGATGCATAAGAGGTATTTCTAGGTTCAATTTGGTAAGTCAATGGCTCGGGATTAAAATGGCTCGATGTAGTTCAAGTTGGTTAATTGACCCTTCCTTGGGTTAGCTCTAATTGACTCACAATTACCAACCAAATCTTTTCAAATTGACTTTCATTAGTCATCATTTTACCCTCAAAAGTGTTTCATGAAGTTCAATTTTGATATGGCCTGATGATGAGTTTAGTGTGGTTATTTACGGATTATCCTTGAAGAATTAGTGCGAATCACAGCATGAGATTTTTGGTTAAAATGAAAAGAAAATTATTTTATTAAATTAGCCATTTTTATCATGACACTAACACATGTACGTATGTGATGAGTGTGTGTACGCACATACGATACATGTGCATGCGTGTTAGCGGTCAGTCTCCCAATTTTTATAAAAGACAATTTCCTTTTCCTATTCAGATTAGAAGTCTTTTATCATTATAAAATACCTTTTGATTATTCTCCAAGGAAACCTAGTCCAGGAAGGAAAGGGAAACTCCAGATTTCAGCTATAAATACTCTCTTAATGTCTTTAAACAAGGGAGAGGAGAAGAGGGTTTGGAGGGAGTGAAATTCGTCATAATTCAGCAGCAGATTTTCTGAAAACCAGCAGTCGTATTTTAATCATAACTTTTTCATCCGAAGTCAGAATTTGATGAAATTGGTCTTGTTAGAAAGATAATTCAATTCTCTACAACTTTGTATTTCACAAGCTTTGTCCAAATCCAACATTTTCATACCCAAAAACACGATTGAAGTTGCTGCTGCTGCAAAGTGACGAAAATCACTTTTCTTTTCTCTTGTTCTCTTTTTGTTTTCTATTTCTTTTCAAAGTTGAGTGAGTTTTGATCTCTTTGCTGTGATACCACTTTGACAAAGAGGAGGATTCGTGTTGGTTTGATTCACTCTAAAGACCTGAGGAGCCACGAACAATTACAAACACAAGGGGAGCCACTTTATGCATTAATACTAATACTTGAGTGTTTGAGAGAGAATAAGGTATTCTCCTTCTCTATTCAAGCTTAAACTAGGTTCTCATATGGGTTAGGCTTATTGCATGTTAAAGGTAACTTTTTTATCATGTATTAACACTCTAGCTAGTTAATATACATGGAATATCTATTGTTTATCTACTGTTTAGCATGCTTTAGGGCTGTCCTTTAGGTTTCAATGCATAGTTATGATTCTTGTGCTCCTATTTGTCCTTGTGCTAGGATTAGTGTCATTACATGTTAGAGTTAGGATTTTCATCATGTTATATTGCTTTAGTTAGTTAATATGCATGATATAATTTCTGTTTAGTTTGGTTTTAGCATGATTAAAGTATGTCTTGTGAGTTTTTAAGCATATTTGTGAGTTTAGGGTTTTAGAGTCATTGTTTCGTGTTTGTTTTCATATAGCATGATAAAGTAGACTTTTTTATTGGTTTTTCTTCGTGTTTGCTGTATATGTTTTTCATATGGAGTAAACATGATAGTTTTGCATGCATGTTAGTATGTTTTAGGGTTTTTATGCATGATATGGTTCTAGGAATATGTTAGGACTTATTATTGTTCGCTGTTTTTGCTATTGGCATGCTTAGTGGATGATTTTAGGCCATAATACTATTCTGTCCAGATTTTCATGTTAGTGTTTTCGCATGGTTTTGAGCACTTGTAAGGGTGCAAATAGGTGTGGTATTTGTCCTATGGCAAATAGGGCTGCTTATGTCTGAAATGGCTAATGTTTGGAGCTAATTGCGCTCAGGTAAGTGGGTGTGAAGGTGCCCCAATTCACCTTTCTTCTTAACTCATTCTCTTCTCCCTATCTAGGGTTAATTTTTAATACAAGTCTATGGTTTAATCAAAGGTTTCCTTCATAAATAAAATTCTGGTTTTTATTAAAGTTTCCATTTTATGGAGTTCTTTCTAAAATCAAACTTTCTATCAAATTCAACTCTCTTGATCAAATAAGGAAACCTAGGATTTTAACCATAGGTTTATATTAGGTCTTAACCCTAATTCTATTCGAACTACGTGGACTTTGATCCATGTATTTCACTGCATGGTACGTAGGCGCTCTTCGTGAGGCTCAAGTCCGTTCTAGGATCCAAGCATCCTAGGTTTATTTTTGTTTTCTTTTCTTCTTTTTCTTTTTCTGTTTTTATGCGCTTATTATGCATGGATGGATGAATGAAATATATGATATGCATGCAATTCTTGTGATGATATACTTACTGATTTTTGTATGGGAAAGATCTTAATTTAGCCCAAATGAACTGAGAGACCGAAAGGGTGACATGGGTGGCTATAGGCTTTGCCTAGAACCTTCCCATGTCATAACTTAGCCTCCGAATCCCCGATTTCTTTGGTTTTCAAAAGATTGGTTTTTGCCTTTCCTTTTTTATGGAGTCATTCAAATTGTTTTCCTAAAACAAACTATTTTTAGGGTTTTCCTTGTTTCCTTTAAAAAATAAGGTGGCGACTCCTTTCCTTTTTCTTTTTCAAACCCATTTTCTTTCAATCCCTTGTGGGCCCAATTTCCGGGGTTCACAGTTTGGCGACTCCACTGGGGATTTGTGGGCTAGACTCTATAAAGTTTAAATGGGCTAGGTTAATTTCTTATGTTTAATTAAAATCAATCACATTGCATCCGCTTGATTGTGTGCTTTCATTTATTGCATTGTGTGCGCAAACTCTTGCATGTTAGGATCGATGTCCCTCGATGTATCCTTGCCAACGATCGGCCTAGTCTCAACCTTGGTTTTCCTGATTCCATGTGTTGGGGCGAAAGCTATCAACCTCTCTTGCCTAGTACCCTTGGGCTTGCCCTTGGGTATATTAAATGAGTTAATCACGTACTGCTGGACCCACGCGGCGTTCCTGATGCCACATGTGGTTAGGTATAAGGATTGCTCAAGCAAGTGAAGGACCCTAGCCTACCCTTATCATTAGTCCATATAGACAGACTTGTAGGACACTACGGTCTCACCTTTATGCACCCACAATTGTTTGTAATGATGCTATGCCGTGTTTGTGGTATGAGGCTTTATATCTTATGCCCTTAATATAGACCTTTAAACCCTAGCCTTCGTTAAGGCCATGGGTTAGGAGGAATAAATTAAGGAAATAGGATGTAAAGCTATGTTTGTGATGTGCTAGTCCTAGGGGATTAATTAAACCTAATTGAAGGACTCTATGCCCTATTCTTTAAAACATACCCTTAATCCATGACCCCTGTAAAGGTAATTGGATAAAAGGAATGAATTAATTGAACATGGTGTAGAGACCGAATTCATTAAGGAAAATATGGAAGTTTAGGACAGATCCTTAGGCTAAAGGTTAAAACTTTTCTATCCATAGACGTGCTGGCTTGGATCCGCAATCCACAAGGGCGTCTAGTGAGTGTTGAGTCTACCCATCAGACAGACATGGCCGACGAAAGAACTAGTGAGGGGCACTTTGACCTTGAGGCTTGCCTGAAAGCCATCATGGCCAAGCTTGACCATACCGCCGAGACATCCGATACCGCATTGAAAATGGCTCAAGAGAACCAACAGAAGATGGCGGATCTTGAACAAAATGGCTCTAAGGCCCATTCCTCGGGTATACCTCATGGGGCTGGCACCGAAGAGGGACCTCAATCCAATGAGAACACCAAGACAAGGGGGGAAAGTAGCTCGAAACCTGAGGTCACCAACCTAGAAGGGGAAGCCAAGGGGAAAGGTACTAGCAGTGATTCCGTGTTAGCTAGCAAGGTAGAAGCTTTGGAGAGAACCATAAAAGGGATTCGCAGGGCTGATGACATGGTCGATGTGCGGACTCTATCCCTGTTTCCAACGGCTCGTATTCCACTACAATTCAAGATGCCAGAGTTAGAAAAGTTCGATGGGACGAGTTGCCCTAAGACTCATTTGAAGATGTACGTGCGAGCTATGCACCCTCGAGGGGCTACTGACGAGCTTTTAGCTCAAATGTTCCATGAAACCTTGGCCACTTCTGCTTTGAAATGGTTCTTATCCTTGGATGAGAATAGAACCCGGACTTGGGAAGACATATGCAATGAGTTTTCAGAGCACTACAAGTATAACACAGAGGTGGACGTTACTCGAAGGGACCTAGAAACTACCAAGCAAGGGGCTCATGAAACTTTCTCCGCTTACATTACAAGGTGGAGACAAAAGGCGTCGAGAATGACGGATAGGCCGAATGAAGAGGACCAAATTCAGTTAGTGGTTAAGAACCTGCTGCCCGTGTATCACAAGCACCTATTTGCCCACTATTTCCCAAATTTCAAAGCTCTCATTGGGGCTGGCACGCAGGTTGAAGATGCTATCAATGATGGGACAATCAAGACTGAGGAAGTGAGGAGTCGCAAGACAAACTTTACTGGGAAGAACAATGCCGAGGTCAACACCATAACTCAACCAATCCAACCCTTTTCTCTCAATGATGTCAACCCACCTCGCCAATTCACTGACCTATTCATGCCACTCGAAAGAGTCCTTGAAAAGCTCATAAGTCGTGACCTATTGAAGCCACTCGACCCAAGACCTCCACCAAATCCCTTACCCAAGAGCTACAATGAGAATGAGTACTGCAAGTACCACCAATCCAAAGGCCATGCCACCAATCGCTGTATTCGCCTTCGCCACCAAGTCCAAGACCTCATTGACAAGCAAGTCATTTCACCACCAACCCGTCCAAATGTCACCCGTAATCCTCTCCCATCACACAACAACACACCCCCACCTAACACCATAAATGCCATTGGGGTTGAATCCTCTCGCCCTCGCCATCCCATAAGACAATACACTCTGCTCCCCATGACCTTAACCCGTCTCTTCACCATTTGCCGCAATAACAGCCTTATCATGCCACTTCCACCAAATCCAAGACCATCAACCCCTCACCAATATTGCCAATACCATCGTGCACCCGGCCATGACACCAAGGCTTGTTCTATACTAAAGAAGATCATCCAAGACCTCATTGACCAAAAGGTTTTGTTGTTGCCAAAGAAATCTATCCAACAAGAGCTGAAAGAAAGATATGAAGCAGGGGATCCTCAGGTTGGCCTATTAGGTGAAGCGTCGGGGAAATATGATTACTATGTGCTGTACTCAAGCCCAAGTCCGATATCAGATGAGCCGATAGTCCCTTCAGGTTGGGATGACTTGCCGACAGAGATGGAGAGCATCGACATGATAGAATGGGATGACTTGATGAATGACTCCGAGGAAGTCCATGACATATGGGCTAGTGATGATGAGTTGGACCATATAACCAGAGGGGGTCGTCATTTCAAGCCCCCCCACCTAGAATCTGAAAATCCGTTGGAAGATTTGGAAGGGCAGAGGCGTCCTAGCTTGCAAGAAGAAGAGGATGAAGTGCTTAGGCAGCTGAAGAAGACCAATGCCAACATTACTATTTGGGGCTTGCTCATGGCCTCGCATAAGCACAGACAGACCGTGTTGAAACTGTTGAATCAGATACAAGTGCCTGTTGACACATCCCCCGAGGGATTGGTACATTTGGTGAATCCAACTCCCAAGAACTCAACCATCGTGTTCACCGATGTAGACCTACCTAAAAGCGGGCTGAGCCATTCTCAAGCTCTTTATGTGACCGTTGACACTATGGGGAAGAGGGTTCCCACCGTTCTTATCGACAATGGATCCGCACTGAATGTATGTCCTCTCCGAACTGCCACTGTTTTGGGTTTGGGACCCACTGATTTCACGCCATCCGGGCAGACCGTAAGAGCTTATGACAACACCCGCCGAGAAGTAATAGGGGTAGTTACTTTGCCTCTTATCATGGGACCCACTGAATTTAGGGTGGAGTTCCAAGTGTTGGATGTGCCGTCATGTTTCAACTTGCTGTTGGGCCGACCTTGGATCCATCCTGCTGGGGCTGTGCCATCTTCACTCCATCAAAAGGTGAAGTTTCCTTATGAAGGAGCCATAGTAACGCTTCAAGGGGACTATGAATTGAAACTCGCAGGTGTGCCTATATGTGAGATACAACCCGAATCAGCAGCGATACCGCTATCTGGGTTTGACTATGTCTAATGCATTGAGAAAGAGCTCGAAAAGGGTGAATTAATACCCTTGGACTTTTGCCCCCATGGCAACTTGCATGTTGGTGAAATCATGAGAAGGATGAGTTTCTTTCCAGGCATGGGGCTAGGGCGTCGCCAACAAGGGATCCCTACGTCTATTCAAAGCCGTGTCACCTCATATACTTTTGGGTTAGGATATGAGCCCTCCAAAAATGATTATGCGGAAATGCTGAAGAGGAACAAAGAGAAAGTAAGAGCCAAAGCCGAGGGAAGGGTGCCAGACCTGAAGATCTCGCCATATCGACCTACTTTGAATGGTTACTTCGTCAAAGAAGGGGATGATTTTCTATATTGCGGGTTTCCAGAGCCCACCTTTGACCAAGCTACCAAGACCCGAGTTCCGGGTTTTGAAATCTTCTTCACCGAATGGTATCCAATCACAGTTGAAATGGTGGATGATGAAGCCATCAATGATGAGTTCTGGGAAAAGAAAGAGGAAGACTGGGCAGAGAACCTTGATGCGGGGGCTATGACTGAAATGTTCCAAGACATGATCCTCACCGTGGAAGACTCGACCATTGAAGAACTCCAGGGTTCATCCATTAGCCATGCTACCGTGCCATTCCTGAATTGGTACCTTGAATGTGGTGTCATTGCGGAGATCCATGAAGAAGAAGACCTTGGCCTACCTGATAGCAGCTTGTAGGTGTCTTAGTTTAGTAATATTTCCCTAATTCAATAAGATGTATCTACTTTACTCACTTTGTGGAGTCATAGTATTGATACAGATTTGTTTGTTTTCCTTCTTTCTTTTGTGTGTCATTCCCATTATTCCTAGTCAATAAAGTGTGCTTTCTTTCTCTATATATGCAGTGTCTCTTTTCTCTCCTCTATGGATATTTATGGCATGGATATAGATCCTAGGAACGATGTCCCCCCGGAGCTCGTTGAGCAAAGGAAAAGGGGCGTCACCGAACCTAATATGGATGAATTGGAATCAATCAACTTAGGAACGAATGAATTGCCAAGAATAGTTAAAATTGGGAAAACCCTCTCTCCCGTTGAAAAAGAAAAGATGATCTCCCTCTTGAAAGCCAACATTATGGCTTTTGCATGGTCTTATGAAGACATGCCTGGCATCGACCCCGATATTGTGCAACACTATATCCCCACTAATTCCCTAAAGAAGCCGGTAAAGCAGAAACTCAGAAGATTAAAACCAGAATGGGCTCTAAAAGTAAAAGAAGAGGTAACTAAACAACTAGACGCGGGTTTCCTCCAAGTTGTGGAGTACCCCGAGTGGTTGTCGAATATAGTGCCTGTGCCTAAAAAAGATGGGAAAGTAAGGATGTGTGTCGATTTCCGAGATCTCAACGCCGCGAGCCCTAAGGATGACTTTCCTTTACCCCATATCGACGTGTTGGTGGATAGTACAGTGGGACATGCACTCCTCTCCTTCATGGACGGATTCTCCGGGTATAACCAGATAAAGATGGCGCCTCAAGACATGGAGAAAACAGCCTTTATCACGCAATGGGGAACGTACTGTTACAAGGTAATGCCTTTTGGCTTAAGAAACGCTGGGGCTACTTACCAAAGAGCAGCTACGACCTTATTGCATGATATGATCCATAAGGAAGTAGAGGTTTATGTCGATGATATGATCGTGAAGTCCGTGGATAGAGAAGGGCATTTCAAGGCACTAGAGAAATTCCTAGAGCGAGCAAAAAAGTACAATCTCCGTCTCAAACCACAGAAGTGCGCTTTTGGTGTCACTGCAGGCAAGTTATTGGGGTTTATGATCACTCAGAGAGGTATCGAAGTGGACCCAGGGAAGATAAAAGCTATTGTGGAGATTGAGCCGCCTAGCACTGAGAAGCAGATCCGGGGTTTTCTGGGAAGAGTTCAATACATAAGCCGATTCATTGCTAACTTGACCATGGTTTGCGAACCAATCTTCAAATTGCTTAAGAAAGGTGTGCCAAAAGTATGGAACGAAGAATGCCAAGAGGCCTTTGAGACCATTAAGAGATACTTGAGCAATCCTCCAATCTTAGTTCCCCCACGGCAAGGTGCGCCACTTTTGTTATACTTAACGGTCACCGAAACCGCAACGGGAGCTATGTTAGCTCAATATCTTGAAGGGTCTACAAAGGAAAATGCCATTTATTACTTAAGCAAGAAAATGACAGACTATGAAGTGAAGTACAATGCAATTGAAAAGGCTTGTGTGGCACTAGTATGGGCGACGCAGAAACTCCGGCACTACATGATGTCCTTCGAAGTGTTCATGATAAGTCGCATGGACCCGTTGAAGTACCTGGTAGAAAGGCCAGTATTGTCATTCAGAACTGCTCGATGGTCAATTCTCCTCAATGAATTCAACATCAAGTACGTGAATCAGAAGTCTATCAAGGGAAGCGTCATCGCAGACTACCTAGCCAGCTGTCCGGTGTCATCATCCGCTCCGTTCAACGATCAATTCCCAGATGAGGACGTGCTAGAGATTGGTAGAAAAACTTGGAGAGTATACTTCGATGGGGCAGCCAATAAGAAAGGTTATGGGATAGGAGTCCTGCTGGTCTCACCCGAAGAGGCATTTACACCGTTGGCGGTCAAGTTGGGGTTCGAAGCCACCAACAACATTGCTGAGTATGAGGCCTGTATCCTAGCACTGGAAGCGGCACTTGAATTGGGGATCAAAGAATTAGAAGTGTTCGAGGACTCGGCGCTAATCATTTGTCAGATAAAAGGGGAATGGAAAACTCGAGATGAGAAGCTGCTACCCTACCATGCCTACTTGGAAGCTCTAACCAAGGAGTTCTCAGAGATAGAATTTAACTACCTTTCAAGGAACAAGAACCAGTTCGCCGATGCCTTGGCGACCCTAGCATCCATGGTGGAGATACCTGAAGAGGGAAATGTGAAGCCGTTGGTGATAGAATGCCGAGACAAGCCTGTGTACTGTTGTGCAATCCGAGGAGGAGAGGTAAATGATGGCCGTCCGTGGTTCCATGACATAAAGAAGTTCATTGAAGAAAGGGAATACCCAGAAGGAGCATCTCGTATCGATAGAAAAACCCTAAGGCGGTTGGCGAGTCACTATGTACTTTGTGGAGGAAAGCTATATCGGAGATCATACGACGGGATCCACCTGCTGTGTGTCACCGAGGAGGAAGCCGAGCATCTGATTAAATAAATCCATGAAGGGACAGGGGCTTCGCATATGAATGGCTATATGTTAGCTAAGAAAATCATGAGGCTAGGCTATTACTGGTCTACCATGGAAAGGGACTGCTACGCACATGTCAAGAAGTGCCACAAATGCCAACTGTTCGCCAGTGGACAACATTTGCCTTCTATGCCTTTAACAAGTATGTCGTCACCATGGCCATTCGCGGTATGGGGGATAGATATCATCGGACAGATCAAGCCAAAGGCATCAAATGGGCATGAATACATCCTGGTTGCCATCGACTACTTCACTAAATGGGTGGAAGAAGCATCCTTCAAGACCTTGAATTCCAAGAAAGTAGCACAGTTCATACAGCACAGCATCATCTGTCGATATGGGGTACCGCATGAAGTTATCTCAGACAATGGCCAGCACTTTCAGAAAGAAACCCATGAGCTCTTGCAAAAGTACGGCATAGCCCACCATCTGTCGTCACCATACCGTCCTCAGACTAATGGAGCGGTGGAAGCAGCTAATAAGAACATCAAGAAGATACTACAGAAGACTGCGGACTCACACACAGACTGGCATGAGAAGTTTCCATTGGCTCTATGGGGTTATAGAACATCAATAAGGTCGTCAACAGGGGCTACCCCTTATTCTCTAGTTTATGGAATGGAGGCCGTGTTGCCAGTTGAATTGGAAGTTCCTTCACTAAGAATTGCCGTGGAGAGCCAGATAACAGAAGTGGACTGGGTTAAGAGCCGCTATGATGAGTTAGCTTTGCTGGATGAAAGGCGTTTAAGGGCGCTGTATCATGTTCAGGGGTATCAACGGAGAGTTGCCAGAGCATTCAACAAGCATGTCAAAGATCGAGGTCTAAAGAAAGGGGATGTAGTGCTGAAAGAAATCAGAGCTCCAGTGTTCGATCCGTGGGGAAAATTCAAGCCAAGTTGGGGTGGGCCATACATTATCAAAGAGATATTGCCAGCAGGGGCTGTTCGCCTCATGGATTTAGATGGAATTGAGTTCGCTCGTCCAACTAATTTGGATCAATTGAAGAAATATCATGTTTGAAGCCTGCTAGGTTGAAAACCCGTAAGGGCGGCCTAGGCAAAAGTTAAGGCATGAGAACTACGTAAGACCTGATTCTCCATTCAAAAACAAAAAAAAAAAACAAAAAAAACAAAAAAAAAAACAAAAAAAAAAGAAGAAAAAAAAACCATGGAGATACGTAAGCAACCCATAAAGTTACATTGGGTGCGGTCTAAATCAAACAAGAAAATCCCAAATTTGATTTATTATTGGCAATTTATTCAAAACTAAAATTGATTGACATAGCAATTCATTGGTATTAAGTAAAAGAACTATAAATATGCCATAAATATCCTATTCTATTGAGTCTTCAGTTTTTCTTGGGCTTCTTTGCAGCTCGCTCTTCAGCTTTCTTCTCCTCGCTTGCATGTCTTCTTTTCTTCCTCAAGTCGTGTTCATAAGCTGTTGTCACTGCTTCCATAATATCTTCTCTGCAAGATCCAAGTTCGTTGTTCTTGATAAGTCCAAAAATCCTTTCTCTTCGAGTAGTCTCTCTCTCACCTAAATTGCTTTTCAACCATTCCTTATACTCAGGGCTCATCATATACGGACCATCAGTATTCGTAACTTGGGTTAGTATCAACTTGCTAGGCCATCGGTCCTTCGCCCAAGTCACTACAGAAAGACCCGCGGGCACCACAGGATAGTCACCTTTCAAGGAAGTGGGTATGGTTTGCATAGCGCCCATCTGACGCAGAACCCTTGAAGGCCAATAGAAGGAAGTAGACCTCACCATGGCGCATCCAGAAGTCCGCAGAAGCACCTGGTCACTGCAGCCCCATATGAATACAAACCACTTGACACTCCTCCAAGAAAGGGTTTGGAAGTAACCTAGCCAATCTCTCAATGAAAATTGCCCAGGTAGTTCAATGCGGCGAAGGCAGTAATGCTGGGGCTTGTATGGTGTAATGGCAACTGGTGACAAGAAATTCAGTCTTTCAAGCAACCACATCTGCAGTAGAATGGGGCTACCTCCTAAAGGAACCTTTGGGTCCTCATGAGTTTTATCCAAACCATTCAGGGTTTCAGCTAGCACCATGGGAATCAAGTTATGGCCCTTGGCAAGGAGAGGAATCAAGTCACAGATTTGAATGGGAACATGTGGAGTACCAGTGGAAATAAGAAAACGACCAATGAGGCAAAAGGCAAGAGCATGCTTAATAGGAAAGGTAAAATTCAGAATACCTTTACTATCACAAGCTAAAAAAGAGGTTGCCAATTTCATCAAGTCTACCATATGGTCCTTTACAAACGTAGAGGCATATTGTGAGTGAATCCCAAGTAGATTGGAGAAAGAAGTAAGAAAGCTTGGGCGAGGAGTAGGGAGAATGAAAGGACCTACCGTTGAAACTCCATACAATGCACAGAATTCCTCCATGGTTGGGCACAGTTCTTCATAGTTGAAGCGGAACACATGAACTTGAGGATCCCAAAAATATGTAGCAGCAGTCAAGAGGTTCGTTTCAAGCCTCACATGCCTCAAGGAGAGCAATGGATCCAAGCCAAAGCACTTGAACTCAGATTTTGCTTCAGCACTCATAACTCTCAAAAACCCTCCTAAAAATTTGTCTAGAGCCTCCATAATTTCTAATGAATGAATACAAGTAGGTTTAGGAACCTCTTGGATGTGTTTTTATAGGGAAAAGGTCACAAATCCAAGTTCAAATAGGAAAAAACCCATCAGAATAGGAAGTTTCCTATTCAAAGTGGGATTTCCGCTTCGGGCTCGGGTAACCACCCAGGCCTGGGCGGCTAGCCTCCTGAGGCCTGGTGGTCACCCAAGCCACCTTGTTTTGGCTTTCTCCCTCGCTTTGTCTCGCCTTAACGCGTGATCAAACCTCCTTCCAAATGAGATATTCAACACTTTTTGAGCTTAAAATCAATCAAATTCCATCTTGAAATCAATTCCTTGAATTGATTTTATGTTCAAAAGGGTTGAATATATTTCCCCTGTGTCATGCCAACTCAAGTGACAATGTGTTAAGTCACTCTCCTCTTGCACCATGCCTGTTCAATCTTGATAAATTGATCATATATCCTCATTTCAAATCTTGATTTTTCATCCTACTTGGTTGAATATATTCATCGCTTGAATGTGTTCTTCCATTTCAAAAGTGTATTCACCCTTTGAATATGCTTCTCAGTTTCAAATTCTCATTCTCTATCATACTTGGTTGAATATATTCATCACTTGAATATATTCTTCCATTTCAAAAGCATGTTCACCTATTGAATATGCTTCCTAGTTTCAGATCCTCATTATCACTTACTTGGTAAAATATATTCATCGCTTGGATATATTTCTCCATTTCAATGGTATACTCATCACTTGAGTATACTTCTCAGATATTTTGCCACTTACTTGGTTAAGTATATCCATCGCTTGGGTATATTTCTCCATTTCAATGGTATGTTCATCACTTGAACATACTTCTCAGATTATTTGTCACTTACTTGGTTAAATATATTCATGACTAGAATATATTTCTCCATTTCAATGGTGTACTCATCACTTGAGTACACTTCTCAGATTATTCTCTATCTTACTTGCTTAAGTATATCCATCACTTGGATATATTTCTCTATTTCAATGGTATGTTTATCACTTAAACATACTTGTCACTTACTTGGTTAAGTATATCCATCACTTGGATATATTTCTCTATTTCAATGGTATGTTTATCACTTAAACATACTTGTCACTTACTTGGTTAAGTATATTCGTGACTAGAATATATTTCTCCATTTCAATGGTGTACTCATCACTTGAGTACACTTCTCAGATTATTCTTATCTTACTTGGTTAAATATATCCGTCGTTTGGATATATTTCTCCATTTCAATGGTATGCTCATCACTTGAGTGTACTTCTCAGCTTACTTGGTTAAATATATCCATCACTTGGATACATTTCTCCATTTCAAAAGTATGTTCATCACTTGAACGTACTTCTCAGTCTTTTTCAATCATTAAGTATACTCATCACTTGAGTATATTTCTCAGCATCTTTTTCATCACTTGGGTAAATATGTTCGTGACCTGAATATATTTCTCCATTTCAAAAGTACACTCATCACTTGAATACACCTCTCAGATTATTCTTATCCTACTTGGTTAAGTATATCCATCGCTTGGGTATATTTCTCCATTTCAATGGTATGTTCATCACTTGAACATACTTCTCAGATTATTACTTGGTTAAATATATTCATCACTTGAATATATTTCTCCATTTCAATGGTATACTCATCACTTGAGTATACTTCTCAGTTCATTCTCTATCTTACTTAGTTAAATATATTCGTGACCTGAATATATTTCTCATTTTTCAAAAGTATGTTCATCACTTGAACGTACTTCTCAGTCCTTCTCAATCATTAAGTATCCTCACCACTTGAGTATACTTCTCAGATTTCATTCTCAGATTACTTGGTTAAATATATTCGTGACCTGAATATATTTCTCCATTTCAATGGTATACTCATCACTTGAGTATACTTCTCAGATATTTTGTCACTTACTTGGTTAAGTATATCCATCGCTTGGATATATTTCTCCATTTCAAAGGTATGTTCATCACTTGAACGTACTTCTCAGATTTCATTCTCATCACTTGGTCAAATATATTCGTGACTAGAATATATCTTTCCATTTCAAAAGTATGTTCATTCGTAGTGGCTTGAATATGCTTCTCTTATCAATTCTCAACCCTCAGTGGTTTAAGTATACTCATGACTTGAGTACACTTCCTTATTTCAGTCTCAGGTTTTCAACCTCCCATCATTGTTGGTATCAGTGTGTGATTTCTCCGGGCTTTTTGGCCAAAAATGGGTTGTTCTTTATCATTGGTTCACAAGTGTAACTTGTTCCCCAATGAGGGGCTTCTGTCACACCCCATTTTTGCACCACCTTACTAGGGCTCATCATTTCATGCATGTTTTTGTTTTGTTTTTTAGTCTAGTCACTTGCATTAGTTTTCTAGAGTCACAAGGACAATGGATATGAATTTTGGTTCAAATTGGAGTTGATCTTGAGGGATAATAAGAGCTTTTGTGACTTGAGGGGCATAATCGTCTTTTAAGTCCCAAACTTTTCATTTGACCTTGAAATGATCTCCAAATTGTCAATTGGAGTTCATATGGATGCATAAGAGGTATTTCTAGGTTCAATTTGGTAAGTCAATGGCTCGGGATTAAAATGGCTCGATGTAGTTCAAGTTGGTTAATTGACCCTTCCTTGGGTTAGCTCTAATTGACTCACAATTACCAACCAAATCTTTTCAAATTGACTTTCATTAGTCATCATTTTACCCTCAAAAGTGTTTCATGAAGTTCAATTTTGATATGGCCTGATGATGAGTTTAGTGTGGTTATTTACGGATTATCCTTGAAGAATTAGTGCGAATCACAGCATGAGATTTTTGGTTAAAATGAAAAGAAAATTATTTTATTAAATTAGCCATTTTTATCATGACACTAACACGTGTACGTATGTGATGAGTGTGTGTACGCACATACGATACATGTGCATGCGTGTTAGCGGTCAGTCTCCCAATTTTTATAAAAGACAATTTCCTTTTCCTATTCAGATTAGAAGTCTTTTATCATTATAAAATACCTTTTGATTATTCTCCAAGGAAACCTAGTCCAGGAAGGAAAGGGAAACTCCAGATTTCAGCTATAAATACTCTCTTAATGTCTTTAAACAAGGGAGAGGAGAAGAGGGTTTGGAGGGAGTGAAATTCGTCATAATTCAGCAGCAGATTTTCTGAAAACCAGCAGTCGTATTTTAATCATAACTTTTTCATCCGAAGTCAGAATTTGATGAAATTGGTCTTGTTAGAAAGATAATTCAATTCTCTACAACTTTGTATTTCACAAGCTTTGTCCAAATCCAACGTTTGCATACCCAAAAACGCGATTGAAGTTGCTGCTGCTGCAAAGTGACGAAAATCACTTTTCTTTTCTCTTGTTCTCTTTTTGTTTTCTATTTCTTTTCAAAGTTGAGTGAGTTTTGATCTCTTTGCTGTGATACCACTTTGACAAAGAGGAGGATTCGTGTTGGTTTGATTCACTCTAAAGACCTGAGGAGCCACGAACAATTACAAACACAAGGGGAGCCACTTTATGCATTAATACTAATACTTGAGTGTTTGAGAGAGAATAAGGTATTCTCCTTCTCTATTCAAGCTTAAACTAGGTTCTCATATGGGTTAGGCTTATTGCATGTTAAAGGTAACTTTTTTATCATGTATTAACACTCTAGCTAGTTAATATACATGGAATATCTATTGTTTATCTACTGTTTAGCATGCTTTAGGGCTGTCCTTTAGGTTTCAATGCATAGTTATGATTCTTGTGCTCCTATTTGTCCTTGTGCTAGGATTAGTGTCATTGCATGTTAGAGTTAGGATTTTCATCATGTTATATTGCTTTAGTTAGTTAATATGCATGATATAATTTCTGTTTAGTTTGGTTTTAGCATGATTAAAGTATGTCTTGTGAGTTTTTAAGCATATTTGTGAGTTTAGGGTTTTAGAGTCATTGTTTCGTGTTTGTTTTCATATAGCATGATAAAGTAGACTTTTTTATTGGTTTTTCTTCGTGTTTGCTGTATATGTTTTTCATATGGAGTAAACATGATAGTTTTGCATGCATGTTAGTATGTTTTAGGGTTTTTATGCATGATATGGTTCTAGGAATATGTTAGGACTTATTATTATTCGCTGTTTTTGCTATTGGCATGCTTAGTGGATGATTTTAGGCCATAATACTATTCTGTCCAGATTTTCATGTTAGTGTTTTCGCATGGTTTTGAGCACTTGTAAGGGTGCAAATAGGTGTGGTATTTGTCCTATGGCACATAGGGCTGCTTATGTCTGAAATGGCTAATGTTTGGAGCTAATTGCGCTCAGGTAAGTGGGTGTGAAGGTGCCCCAATTCACCTTTCTTCTTAACTCATTCTCTTCTCCCTATCTAGGGTTAATTTTTAATACAAGTCTATGGTTTAATCAAAGGTTTCCTGCATAAATAAAATTCTGGTTTTTATTAAAGTTTCCATTTTATGGAGTTCTTTCTAAAATCAAACTTTCTATCAAATTCAACTCTCTTGATCAAATAAGGAAACCTAGGATTTTAACCATAGGTTTATATTAGGTCTTAACCCTAATTCTATTCGAACTACGTGGACTTTGATCCATGTATTTCGCTGCATGGTACGTAGGCGCTCTTCGTGAGGCTCAAGTCCGTTCTAGGATCCAAGCATCCTAGGTTTATTTTTGTTTTCTTTTCTTCTTTTTCTTTTTCTGTTTTTATGCGCTTATTATGCATGGATGGATGAATGAAATATATGATATGCATGCAATTCTTGTGATGATATACTTGCTGATTTTTGTATGGGAAAGATCTTAATTTAGCCCAAATGAACTGAGAGACCGAAAGGGTGACATGGGTGCCTATAGGCTTTGCCTAGAACCTTCCCATGTCATAACTTAGCCTCCGAATCCCCAATTTCTTTGGTTTTCAAAAGATTGGTTTTTGCCTTTCCTTTTTTATGGAGTCATTCAAATTATTTTCCTAAAACAAACTATTTTTAGGGTTTTCCTTGTTTCCTTTAAAAAATAAGGTGGCGACTCCTTTCCTTTTTCTTTTTCAAACCCATTTTCTTTCAATCCCTTGTGGGCCCAATTTCCGGGGTTCACAGTAGGATGAATGTGGAAAGGAGTTTCCATGAGTTCATCAATGAGTTGATATTCATGAATGAGTATAAAGTAATTAAACTAGGGACTTGACAGACTTCCATGTCCTATTAGTTTAATTGGAGACATTGTGTTGAAGGAATGATGCAATTGTAACCTATAAACTATAATAGAAGGGTTCTTTGTTAGATACTTATTCACCTCATTAAGGACAACACTATGAACCATATGCTAGGTGTTATTCATGGTTAGTAGAAGCCCTAATTGATATAAGTGAGTTATAATCAATTAGGGAATTGGAAGGAGTTCCAATTAGACCCTAAATGGAAAGAGTTCCATTGTGCACACCTCGTGCTATTCCTACTACTTGATGATGTTAATCCAATGGGTCACACACTGATCATGCAAGAAGAGTTTTAAGGTCTGTGAGAGAAAAGGCATAAGTGAATAAAAGAATAGTTCTTAAGAGGCTAGGTTGTACGAGATACAAACTGTTAGGATTATGCCCTAGAGCCAATCATAGAGATGATTGTTTAGGGATTAGGAACAATCAATTGATTTCATTTATATATGTCACATTTATTATTGATTTAATAAAAGGGCTTATTCTATTATGTTTATATGCATCATTTATATTTACATAATATATCCATGGAGTTAGAGTTGAGAATATGAAATTACAAAGGGTTGTAATTCTGAGACTGTAAATATATCTCTGTACTAAATTCCTTTTTTTTTTTTTTTTTTGGGTAAGTGAGAATATTATAAAACAAAAGGAAAAATACAAACAAAAGCCAAGAGAATCCAGTCAAAAACAATCTGTTAAGCTAAACCTTAGGAAGCTTAAAAGATTGTATAAGACAAGGACACAACCTCACAGCCCGAGGGAAGCAAAACTAATGGAGTATATCTAAATTGATACCCCAATTACAGCAAATATCCCTATTCCTAGCATTAGCTTTAATCCGATTAAAGCACATGGCTCTAAATCTAACATCATCAACAATAAGGTCAAGAACAAAGTTTGGATCTTTATACATATTCTCATGAAGTCTCCTATTTCTTTCAAGCCAAATGTGGTAAATAGTGGCAGCCCAGGCAACCTTCTTCAAAGATGAGCTAAAAGTGTTGGACTTAAGATTGCAAGCCCATATGAACTCGTTTGCCCAGAATCTTGGAAACCGCCTGATACCACTTCTCATGAGAGCCTTTTGCCATATGTTAGCTGTGTAAGAGCATTCATAAAACAAATGATCTCTACTTTCACTAAAGTTATGACATAGAACACAAATATCATCATTGCTAAGGCCCCATATTTTTAGCTTGTCCCTAGTTGCAATTCGATTATGTATAACAGTCCATACAATAAAACCATGTTTACGGATTGCCTTGGGAAACCAAACAAGTTTGTGCCATTCAACTTCCTCTTGCCTTAGTCTAATTGACTCCCAAGCAGACTTAATAGAGAACTGACCAGTAGAGGACGGCACCCATTGGACAGTATCAACTCTAGAAGGGTTAGGAGTGAATGAAACAGGGGTAGCACATTGGATATCCAAAAGATCAGCAGTATCAACTCTGTACTAAATTCCTAAATCATTCCTAGTTGAAAGTTCACTATGATGGACAGTAATGAACCATAGGACTAGCACTTGTTAGGTTGACTCTATAGCAGGATAGCTAGTCTCAAGCTATTTGTGTGGAAACACTACAACCAACAAGTGGGTGCCTATTAAAAGAATAGGTACACTGAATGTGACCAAAGATATAAGATAAACTTAATAGAGTTTTAACTTGCATGTCAATCAGTTTCTCGTTGTTATAGTAGTACAAGTAATCCTTAGATCTGAGACACCATAGTTGTCTTATATATGTAGCTTTAGAAGTTTGATAACACTAAGTGCAAATCCTATTCAAGGGTCTGTAAGGGTGTTCATTGGCCCTTCTGCAATGTGTGTGAAGACATGTGAGTGATCAACAAGGAATCCATCACTCTCAGGAAAAAGGGAGTGAATGTCTCATATAGCATTCATTGAATATAACTCATTAAATCCATGGGCCCATGGTAGAATGAATATGGAAAGGAGTTTCCATAAGTTCATTATTGAGTTGATATTAATGAATGAGTATAAAGTAATTGAACTAGGGACTTGACAGACTTCCATGTCCTATTAGTTCAATTGGAGACATTGTGTTGATGGAAGGATGTAATTGTAACCTGTAAACTATAACAGAAGGGTTCTTTGTAAATCACTATTCACCTCATTAAGGACCACACCATGAGCTATATGCTAGGTGTTACTCATGGTTAGTAGAAGCCCTAATTGATATAAATGAGTTATAATCAATTAGGGAATTGAAAAGAGTTTCAATTAGACCCTTTAATGGAAAGTGTTCCATTGTGCACAACATGTGCTATACCTACTACTTGATGATGTGAACCCAATGGGTCACACACTGATTATGCTAAGAGAGCTTGAATGTCTATGAGAGAAAGGGCATAAGTGAATAAAGAATTATTCTTAAGGGGCAAGGTTGTATAAGATACAAATTAGAGGGGTTATTGTGCAATTAAGAGTAATTACACAAAACCCTCTAGGGTTTGGAATCCCCCCTAGGGCCGGCCCTATATGGAGGCTATTTAATGCCTCTTATGATGTGATGACATCATAACATTCACTCCTCCAAGTGCTAGCCGAAATTCATAGGAGGCTCTCTCTCTCTCTTTCTCCCTCTTCTCCACCTCTAGCAACAACAAGGAAGAAGAAGGAAAGGACTTCAAGCTCAAGCTAGGTGTGGATACCGTTGGAGGGAGCACACTTGGGCCACTCATTCACCGCTGTCCGGAGACAAAGCTTGGAGCAAAAAGGAGAAGACAAAGCTTGGAGCATAAAGGAGAAGACATTAATCAACTGTAAGTAATCCCAACTCTCTTGTTAGTTAAGGTTTATGTTTTTGTATTATGCATAATCGGATTCATGGGTTTGGGAATCATAGGAAAATTTTAATTCCGCCTTTGTAGTTTTCCTCCCTAGTTAGATTCTCAACACAAACTAGAGGGGTTATTGTGTAATTATGAGTAATTACACAAAACCTATTAGGGTTTGAAGTCCCCTCCTTTGGCAGGCCCTAGTGGAGGCTTTATAAAGCCTCCTATGATGTGATGACATCATCACTTGATCACTCCCAGGTGCTGGCCGAAAATCACAAGGGACTCTCTTTCTCTCTCCTTTCTTCTCCTACTCTAGCAACCACAAGGGAAAGAAGGAAAGGACTTGAAGCTCTAGCAAGGGAAAGAAGGAAAGCACTTGGGCTACTCGTACGCTGCTGTTCGGATTCAAAGCTTGGAGCAAAAAAGAGAAGACATAATCAACTGTAAGTTCTAAACCCTCTCTTTGTAATTAGGGTTTTATTGTTTTGTATGAACCACAATCAGATTCATGGGCTGCATGGAATTGATAGGAAATTTTTGTTATTCAAGTTATTCCGCATTCTATTTTTCCTTCTAGTTCAATTCCTCACACATGGAAGTCTGTCAAGTCCCTAGTTCAATTACTTTATACCCATTCATAAATATCAACTCAATTGTGAACTTATGGAAACTCCTTTTCATATTCATACTGCCATGGCCATGGACTAAATGAGTTATATTATGAATGCTATATGAAACATCCTCTTTCTTTTTCCTGAGAGTAATGGATTCCTTATTGATCACTCACATGCGTTTATACATATAGCAGTAAGGCCAATGAACACCCTTACAAACCCCTGATTAGGATTTACACTTAGTGTTATCAAACTTCTAAAGCTATGTGCATAAGACAACTATGGTGTCTCAGGTCTAAGGATTACTTGTACCACTATAACAATGAGAAACTAATTGACAGGCAGGTTAAAACTCCATTCAGTTTATCTCATATCTTTGGTTACATTCAGTGTACTTATTCTATTAATAAGCACCCACCTGTTGGTTGTAGTGTCTTCACACAAATAAGTTGAGACCAGCTATCCTCCTATAGAGTTAACCTAACAAGTGCTAGTCCTACGGTTCATTGCTATCCATGATAGTGAACCTTCAACTAGGAATGATTTAGGAGTTTATTAAAGAGATATAAGCCCTTTTATTAAATCAATAATAAATGTGACATACATAAATGAAATCAAATGATTGTTCCTAATCCCTTAACAATCATCTCTATGAAACTAAAGATTAAAGGTAAGGGGATTTGGTTATGAATGGGGAAGGTGTTAGGCACCCCACATCGCCCATTGGAATCCAATGGTTCCCAATTTTGACAATGTTTCTGTTTAAATCCCCATTTGATATTGTTGATTTTCTACACGAACAATTTGACATAAAATACCCTCTTTGAAGGATGATGAATTTTCCATTTGAAAGAGATCCCTAAAGGCATTAAACAAGGTCTTGAAAATATGGATGTTTTGTAAGTTAGCCTTAAGGTTTTGTAGATGAGAATCTTTTAAAAAGACCACAAATTCGCCTTCTTTCTCATGGATATCTTAGATCAAATTGATTAACTTCCAATTGGTAGCATCTCTATCTTGCAGTGGTAAAAATCAATCCTTTTATGAAAGGATGGAAATGGAAATGATGCAATTCCATTTTTTAATGAATTAATACCAAGTGCGAATCTATTTTGGATTTTTAGAAAAGTTGGGACTTTTGAAGTCAATGGAATGAGTTGGAAAAGATGCTTTTTGAAAGCTTTTGAGAATAGAGAAATGTTCCCTTTTGAAGAGAAAAATAGTCTTCTGAAGACAGGGGTTCCTTTTGAAGGAAGAGAAATGTATCTTAGGTGAAAAGGGGCACTTTTGAAGTGTAAGGGAATTCTATTTTTGCAAAATGAAAGTGAAACTTTATGATTCTTAGTCCCAACCAAAAGGCATCCTACATGAAATGATGGTTTTGGAAAACTGACTTAATGTAATAAAAGGACGCTTTTTGGGAAAGGGAGCATGCACCCTTTTAATGAAAAGATTTATTTGAGTCATTCTTGGAATGAACTCATCAATTGAAACCTTTGTGCACTCATCTAGGAGGTTGAAAATGTTTCTTTGTAAATCCCTTTTTGTTTATGATGCGCATGTCAACAACTTACTGGGTGACAAAATATTCTTTTTTGAATCATGAAGTCAAAAGTCCTTATCTAATAAGGATGGTAATGTTGTCAAAAATGGTTAGTGGGAAAAAGAGGGCCCATGTAGGCATGAATATAACTTTTGGAAATCCGACCCTTTTGACGGGAATCTGATGAGACAAAGAATCACGTTCAATGGTAGAAGACTTTTTGGAAAATTATTGGTGGGGCTTATGAAGCATGAACCTGGTGAGGAGGAAATTTATCCGAACTTGAAGCGCATTTAAATTAATTGAATAAAAATGTAATCAACTAAATCTCTTAAGGATTGGAATTTTACTACGTGACATAGGGACACGCAGGAGTTCCTGATTCTTGATGAGATTATTCATTGGAATTTGGCGGGTCAATTGATTAAATCCATTTGATGGTGGCAATCTATTATGCTAGGATGAGTTTTTAAGCACTCGATGCTATAAACGTTTATCCATAGCATGATAGTGTCACACCCCATTTTTGTCACCCTAGTTAGAGGTCATCATTTCATGTAACTTTTTGTTTCATTTTTTAGTCTAGTCTTTTGCATTGAGTTTCTAGGGTCTTAAGGATGATGTGTATGAATTTTGGTTCGATTTGGAGTTGATCTTGAGGGTTAATAAGAACTTTTGTGACTTGAAGGGTATAATCGTCTTTTAGGTCACAAACTTTCCATTTGACCTTGAAATGATCTCCAAGTTGTCAATTAGAGTTCATATGGATGCATTTGAGGTATTTATGGGTTCAATTTGATGAATTGATGGTTTGGGATTAAAATGGCTCAATATAGTTCAGGGTGGCTAAGAGACCCATTTTGGGTTAGCTCAAATCAGCTCATGATTTTCACTCAATTCCTACTCATTTGATTTTAATTAGTCTTTATTTCATTCCTAAAGATGTTTTGGAAGGTTGAATTTTGAATTGGAAAGCATTCGGTGCGACCCTATGTGTATACCTAAGCTTAGCAACGATGGTACATAGCGATTAGCCGCCTTTGTAAAACCTAACTATGCAGCCATGGCTAGGGATTTTTGCCCTAAAATGTCTTAAATTACATTCCTTTTCAAAGCACGGTCGTTTTGGCTTTTGTTTCGTCAAAATCGAACTCCGTTTGACCCCCGAAACACTTTTGGAAGGCAAAAGAATGCGAAAATGGCAATTGCTGATAACGTGCTCGGGTGACCACCTAGCGCTTGGCGGCTAACCGCCTAGCCCAGGTGGTCAGCCACCCAACGCCAGGTGGTCACCTGAGCCACTTTCCTTTTTTGTGTGCTGAAGCGGATGCCTTCCTATTTTCTCGAACTATTTCGCTTCCAGTCGCCATTCCACCTTATTTTTAACCCTAATTGACCTACTTGAGCCCCAAGGAAGTCTCTAAGGACCCTTAGATCAATATCTAGGGTTTTAATCCCAACCATTAATGGATTTCCCTCAAACCCTATAAATACCCCTCTATACTTCAGCACTAGGGGAGGCACTTAGAGGCAATCACAGCCATCCTTAAGGCATTCTAACCCAATTTCTAAGTGAGGGATAGAGAGAGAAAGTTTCAAGGAGAGCTGGAGCTTTGCTTAGAAGCTTGAAGGAGAGCTTTTCAACTTGTTCACAAGAGGAGAAGAGATGTTCTACAGCAGCAAGAAGGCTCCACCATAGGTATACCTATATTCCTTTGCTATGGAAATTAGGGTTTCACTTAGAATAGTTCCTTTGCATGTTCAAGTTAGTATTCTCATCATGTATTGATGCTTCTAATAGTTAATATACATGGTTTAAATATTATTCATGATGGATTATGCATGTAATTGGATTATTTCATGTGATTTAATGCATGGTTGGGATTTTAGGGTTGCTATTGTGCTGAAATAGGGTTTTTGCTTAGAATAGCCATATTTCATGTTCAAGCTCGCATTTTTATCATGTTTTGCTGCTTCTATTAGTTAATATGCATGATTAAGATGTTGTTCATGGGCTGTTTTGTATGCTAGAGGGTTATTTTATGCGATTTATGCATAGTTGTGATTCTAGGGTTTCAATTATGCTGAAATTAGGGTTTGGCTTAAAATAACTCTTTTACATGTTAAACCTTGCATTTTTATCATGTGTTGATGCTTCTAGTGGTTAATATGCATGATCAGAATGTCATTCATGTTTAGTTTTGCATGATTTGAGGTTATTTCATGTAGTTTAAAGCATGATTGTGATTCTAAGGTTTCTATCATCCTTGTTTTGGTTTAGTTGCATATAGCATGATAGCTTAGGATTTTTCTTCAGTTTTTCTTCATAGTTGCTGTATATGTATTGCATATGAAATAAATATGATATTTTCTGCATTCATATAGTGGATTTTAGGTCTTTTATGCCTATTATGATTCTAGGATTGAATTAGGGTTCATGTTCTTCACTATTTGTGTTTGTTTGCATGTTTAGTGGATGATTTAGGCCTTATTTCAATTCTGTCCAGATCTGTTTGTTGTCCTTAATGTCATATTTTCAGCATGTGATTGTCTATGTTTTAGCATGATAATTGCTAGGTTGGAAACTAGCTTGGTTTGTTGGTATTTTTGGAGGATATTGCATGCAAATAGTAGTGCTTAACAGGTACAAACCCATAGAAAGTGGGATATGACAGGTGCAATTACCCCACCAATGTGGGGTGATTATTTTGGCTATTGCAAGATAAAATCTTGCAAATAAAGTAATTACCTTATGAAATAGGGTGGTTATTTTGACAGGTTGCTTTTGCTTAAGGTAAGTAGGGTTTGAAGGTGCCCTAATTCACCTTTCTTTCCTTAAAACTTTCCCTTCTCCCTCCTAGGGTTATTTCCTAATAAGGGGATATGGTAAGCTACTATAGTTTCCTTTCATAGAAAAATTCCTTTTCAAATAAAAGTTTCTCTTTACTTGAAATACCATATTTTCTAGAGATCTTTTGAGAATCATTTATCTTTGGAAATTCTTTTATTTATTCCAATCGAACTACGTGGACTTTGATCCATGTATTCCGTTGCATGGTACGTAGGCGCTCTTCGTGAGGTTCAAGTCTACCCTAGGATCTAAGTGTCCTAGTTTTGTTTTGTTTTTCTTTGTTTTGTTTGTTTGTTATGGATGGAATATATGATATGCATGCAACTCTTGTGATGATATCTTGCTGATTTTTGTATGGTAAGATTTGATTTATCCCAAATAAACTAAGAGATCGAAAGGGTGACATGGGTGCCTATAGGCTATGTCTAGAACGTTCCCATGTCATAACTTAGCTTCCAAATCCCCAATTTCTTTGGTTTCCAAAAGACAATTTTTGCCTTTCCTTTTTAAACATGGAGTCATTCTTTTGTTTTCTTAAAACAAAATTGGTTTTTAGGGTTTTCCTTGTTTCCTTTAAAAAAATAAGGTGGTGACTCCTTTTCTTTTTTCAACCCCTTTTCTTTTCAACCCTTGTGGGCCGTTTTTTTTAGGGTCCACAGATAGCCTACCTCAAGTCCTCAATTAATATTTATTTACATGGGAATAAAATGAGTTAAATATCACATAGCATGAAATTTGAGATAAACATATTCAAAATGTCAAAAGATACATAAACATAATCAACCTCGGCAAGGTTTGGAAATCATGAATGCGATGTTTATTGCTTTGATAATCACAAGTATATGTACAAAAGTAAAAGGGTTAAGTGACCATAAAATAAAGAGTACACAAGCATTGGGGCAAAGAGTCATAAGGACCACAACCTGAAGGATAGCTAAAGCCATAAACTCTAAATAGTTAAAAGCTAATAATGTACAAGCATTGGGGTAAAGAGTCACAACGACCACAACCTGGAGGATAATCAAGTGACCATAGCCTAAAAAATAAAAATGAAAGTAAGAACAACCATTTTAAATGAATTTGTCTTTGTCATCGCTTTTGTCTATTTTTCCAAGTATGAGGATATTCAACTAAGTCCAATAATCCATAGCAAAAGGGGGTTATTTTATGTCCAAGTTGATTATGATTACCAACAAGAAAACAAGAAGAAGTTAGTATAAACAATATACATGCATGCATGAACATAACCTTGCCAATTTTGATTTCGCTTAAATATCACTTTGATCATTTTATATGCTTAAACTTCCATTTCAAGCAAAACATATTCAAGCTCACATGCAATAAAAGAAAGAAAAATGGGTGCTAGCAACCTGTTGGAATAGTTTGCATGCAAAAGGGTGGTTTAGGGTTTCCCCGCCTCTAAACCCACCGTACCGGACTTTGATCACTTCATGACACGTGTTAGGAAGTCCGTATATGTACTCGGGCCAGAGTGAGGAGGGTGGCAATCACTTATTGAGGCTGCAGCAAATAATAATATCAATAGGAAATCGGGAGAACTTGAAAATGAAATTAAAAGGGAAGCTCACCTAGTGTAGGTGGTTTTCACCTTAGCTTTGATCGGTGTAGGCTTGGATGCTCCTTTGCTAGGCTTGAAAGTCCTTCTTTAAGATGCTCCTTTGATGTTCCAAGTGTGCTTAAATGGTGGTAGAACATATGACCTTGACAACTTGAAAAGATTCAATGCATGGTGCATACATTGAGATGATTTTGAGTGGATTTTTGGGAGAAATTTAGTGGAGTTGTGGAGAGTTTTGTGTGGGAATTTTGTAGGGGAGAGAGTGAGGGTACTTGGATGTAAAGATTGTGAGAATTAGAGGATGTCTTGGAGGAATTTTGGTATAGTTTTTGTAGAGTCAAAATGCTTTCCTTTTTTTCTTTTTTTTTTTTCAAATGAATTGGAAATGGAGTATTTATATGAAAAATTGGATTTTTACGGGTAAAATGGTCATTTAGAGGGGTATTTTGGTCACATGGGATATGGGAGGCATTCTGGAATTGTTTGGTAAAGGAAATACCTCATTTGATGAGGGCAAAGTGTGCGAAAGCAACCAAAAGGGCAATCCACCCTTGCTGTAAGGGGGCTAGCAGAGCTAAAAGCACCCAACTCACGTTGGTTTGACTAGCGTGAGCCCATTTTTTTGTCAAATCAGCCATGATTCTACATCATGGGAAATAGGGAATTGTAATTCTCGATATATGTGCCTCATCTGATGAGGTAAGGCACTATAGTAGGTCTAGGGTGGTGGTCTGCCCTACTGTAGGGCCATATGATCGTCCAGTCCACGATCGGATGGATTTCGACCATTGATCTTGAATGTGGATTGATATTTTGGTTCCCCAAACTTGATTTGGGATCAAAAGGAAGGAGAACTTACCCTCTAGGGTGCGATCAAATAGCCCGAATGCGAGCATAATGCTCACAGGGCTGCGCAATTAGGGTTTTATTGACTATGAGCCAAATGAGACCCGATCTTTGTTCAAAAGGTCTTCTCTTGATCTTGAAGGATTGAATTTGAGATCCAACGGTCCGATTGCCCATTGGATGAGAAATTGTGAGAAACCGAACCACCTAAAGTTGCTTAAGGGGTGTCGATTTAGGGCTTTTGGGGATCAGAAGGTTTGTGCCTCCTGACTCCCAATCAAATAGTCCTAGGTTGTTATAGTGACATTGAACTAAAGATCTAACGATCCGGTTGGCCGTTTGTTGAAAGATTGCTGGGAATTGAATCACCTAAAGTTGCTTTTAGGCGTTCAATTTGAGGGATTTTGGGGATCAGAGGGTTTATGCCTTCTAATTCCCAATCGAATGGTCTTAGATTGTTCTAAGGACGTTGAATTGAAGATCCAACAATCGGATTGGCCATTGGTTGAAAGATTGCTGGGAATTGAATCACCTAAAGTTGCTTTAGGGGTTTAATATTGGGGATTTTGGAGATTAGAAGGTTTGTACCTTCTGATTCCAATCAAATTGTCCTAGATTGTTCTAAGGACATTGAATTGAAGACCCAACAATCAGATTGGCCGTTGGATAAGAGATTGTCAAAAATCAAACCATCTAAAGTTGCTTTAAGGGTTCGATTTAGGGGTATTTAGGATTAGAGGGTGTGTGCCTTTTAATTTCCAATCAAATGGTCCTAGGTTGTTCTAAGAATATTGAATTGAAGATCCAATGGTCGGATAAACCATTAGATAAGAGATTGTGAGAAAACAAACAACCCAAAGTTGCTTTAGGGTTTCGATTTAGGGGTTTTGGGGATCAAAAAATTTGTGCCTTCTGACTCCCAATCAAATGGTCCTAGGTTTTTATAGGGACATTAAACTAAAGATCCAATGATCCGGTTGGCCGTTGGTTGAAAGATTGCTAGGAATTTCCTAAAGTTGCTTTAGGGGTTCAATTTGGGGGATTTCAGGGATCAGAGGATTTATGCCTTCTAATTCCCAATCGAATGATCCTAGATTGTTCTAAGGACATTAAATTGAAGATCCAACGGTCAAATTGGCCATTGGTTGAAAGATTGCTAGGAATTGAATCACCTAAAGTTGCTTTAGGGGTTCGATTTAGGAATTTTGGGGATCAGAAGGTTTGTGCCTTCTGATTCCCAATCAGATGGTCCTAGATTATTCTAAGGACATTGAATTGGAGATCCAACGGTCAGATTAAACAATGGATAAGAGATTGTGAGAAATTGAACTACCTAAAGTTGCTTTAGGGGTTCGATTTAGGGGTTTTGGGGATCAGAGGGTTTGTGCCTTCTAATTGCTAATCAAATAGTCTTAGGTTGTTCTAGGGACATTGAATTGAAGATCCAACGATTGGATTAACCATTAGATAAGAGATTGTAAGAGATCGAACCACCTAAAGTTGCTTTAGGGGTTCGATTTAGGGGTTTTGGGGATCAGAAGGTTTGTGCCTTCTGATTCCCAATCAAATGGTCCTAGGTTGTTCTAGGGATATTGAATTGAAAATCCAACAGTCGCATTAACCATTGGATAAGAGATTGTGAGAAATCGAACCACCTAAAATTGCTTTAGGGGTTCGATTTAGGGGTTTTGGGGATCAGAAGGTTTATGCCTTCTGATTCCCAATCAAATGGTCCTAGGTTATTCTAAGGACATTGAATTGAAGATCCAACGATTAGATTAGCCATTAGATAAGAGATTGTGAGAAATTAAACCACCCAAAGTTGTTTTAGGGGTTCAATTTCGGGTTTTTGGGCATTGTATCAGTTCCTTGTTCTAAAGGCTCGAAGATTGAATTGGGGGAATGCCTTGCCCTAGTAGCGAGTAGGATAAGGTGAATAAAATTAGGTAACGGGTGCGTCCGACCTAATTATACTGCTGATGGGTTAATCGATTTTGTTTGGAGGCGGCTGATAAGCATAAAATATTCATTGAAATTACTCCATAATTTGTATTTTCTAGTTATTTTATTATATTTAATTTTGTGTGTTTAAAGTGTTCTTGATTTATTGTAGGGCTGTTGAGTTTATACCAGAAAAGATGACAATCAGGACTACTTAAGCTAATAAATGCAACTTGAAATGGGTTTCTCACTTGCCTAAAATTTCATGGAGCTACAACAAGAGTTGGGTCAACAATTTTGAAGA
Source organism: Liquidambar formosana (assembly GCA_039720395.1). Classification (NCBI taxonomy): domain Eukaryota; kingdom Viridiplantae; phylum Streptophyta; class Magnoliopsida; order Saxifragales; family Altingiaceae; genus Liquidambar; species Liquidambar formosana. Next base: position 29,596,775 of record CM077826.1, on the reverse strand, counting down.
TTTGAGCAGCTGAAATTCAAAGTTAGGCAAAGAAATTCATGATCCCAAAATCAGCAGCAAATCTAGACAGATTGACCAAGTTTTGGTAATCTAGCCATAACATGTGATTCCCATATCCGATTTGGGTGAAATTTGTGGTTCTGGAAAGAGGATTTAAAGAACTACAATTGTTTAGTTTATGGCATTTCCTGATTCAAACGTCTTCCAAGTCAAAAATGACCTGGAAGTGGACTTATTTGCAAAAAATCTGAATCTGGCAGCATTTGTCAAAGTGAGAACATGGGCAGCCAAGAATTCAAAGAAAGTGGGCATTGCTTTTGACTTGTGGGATCAGCTGGATCCTTCCCCCATCTCCTATAAATACTAAGGAAATTCACACAACAAAAAGGAGAAGAGAAGAGGAGGTACAAAGACGGCAAAGGGGAGAGACTAGTTCTTGGTTATCTACATGGCTAACTAATCTTTGTCTTAGGGTGGAGATGAAGCCCTAATCAAGTATTGTGTATTTTATTGTATTGTGTTGTTGATTTGATTATTTGTGCATAAGGATTGCATAACTAGGAGGATTGTATTATTGATACAATTGGTTTTAGTGTTTTTATCTCAAATTGTGTTTAATTTCTGTGATTTTAAATACAATGGTTATGCAATGGTTTTCACTGTATATATATTTGAAGATTAAGATGATTCATGCTTAGGCAAGATGAGTCGTGCTCACAAATTAGTTTAGAGTAAAGTAGGTGAGATGGTTCATGCTATATCTTTGATGAGTTATACCTAATTTACAAATATATGAACCTTTCTTGATGATGTCATTGGGCTTGTAGCTACAATGAGTCTTGTTCATACCAAATAATAACTTTTTGAAACACGTTACAATAAGAGTATTTTTATACAAGATTAGTGGTGGATTCGAGACCCTAAGTATTTCCTTTCTTGAAGAAAATATAAATTTATTTTGCTTGCATTCCATAGAGTTCAAAACTACAAAAATCATCTTTGTGAATTATTTTAGTATCTAGTTTTCAAAATTAAAATAATCCCAGTACAGTCCCTGTGGTACGACACCCGTACTACCACTATATACAAATTTTTTTGCATCCTACAGGTAATTGATTTTGACTCGATCAAATTTTTGGCGCCGTTGCTGGGGACTGTCAGTGCGATTGCGTTAATTAGAAAATTGATATTCTACTATAATTCTTAGTTTAGAATTTTTTTGTTTTTACTAATTTTGTATTTTTTTCATGTGCAAGTAATTGGTAGACTACATAGACGAGTAGACAATTAGGCTAAAAAATAAAAAGAAAAAAAACATTTTAATGATATTTAAGGACGGTTGTACCGCCTACCTAATTTGACAACTAACATAACTTGACTAACTATTCAAGGACGGTTGTACCGCTTGTTTTATTTTATTTATTTCATTTTATTATTATTATTATTATTGTTATTATTATCATTATTATGGCCGGTTTTACCGCCTACTGATATATATATATATATACATTTTTTCTCTCTTTTCTTTTCTTTTCTTTTCAAGGACGGTTGTACCGCCTGTGTTATTTTATTTTATTTATTTATTTCATTTTATCTTTCAAATATATCACCTTGTTGTAATTATTCTTGTTTTCTTGCAGCTGCACACAAAAAAAAAAAAAAAAAATCTAAATGGATGCCTCTAAATCATGATTTTGCATTCAAATAATGTTCATTGAATGACTCTAAATTTTGGATTAGTATTATTCATGAAATTAAACTTCTGAACACACGTCATTAGATTCTAGTTTAGTCCTTTATATTTATGTTTGCATAGAAAATCTATCACTTGTATATCTAATTGCACAATCTCATTTGTTCATTTTGTGGGGCTTAAACTTGTTAATCTTTGATGAGTTGAATAAACCACAAATAAGTGACCTTGGCAACAGTTCTTAACTTTGTGTTTATCTTTAAAAAAAAAAATAAAAAATAAAAAAATAAAAGAAAAAAGAGAAAAATAATGTGTGTTGGTATCATACTACTCACCTAGTAACCGGGCCTCTTGCCTCACTAAGCAATGAGTATTCGCGTCAAACAGTGGGTAGTCTAGTAGAATTATGGGTGTAACTAGTTTGGATTCGTAGCCTTTTTAACTTGAGTAAGTAAGCCCATAGGGGTGTCTCTACACCTAGTGCCCTAAAGCCAATTGGTTTGGGAGTCATTAGCCCAACGCTCATTACATGGGTTAATTAGAAAGCTTAATAGACCTGAACATTGTACCCAACCAAAAAAAAAAAGTGTTGTTATTATTATTATTATTATTATTTGTGTGCGTATTAAGCTGAAGCCTTAGTTTACCTTGCTACGGTGAATTTAACATATTAAGGAATGCTAATATGTTGGGGGCCACACATTTGTATAAGAATTCACTTTACACCAGATGAACTTGTGATAAATTTTCTATTTGAGTACAAGTGGATTGGACTTTACTAGATTTGTAAAAAATGTAGTGTTCAACTGTTTGATTTCAATGAATGAGAATTTTCGTTTGAGTTAGCAAGATATTATCTAAATGCAGAATCATGAACAGCATCTGTGATAATAAAAGATGTTTGTGGGTGTCATCACTGGAAGCCCTCACGAGACTATAACTCGTCCACTAGGGGAAACCTAGGGGTTTAAAGGCTTATTGCATACGCTAAATGCAATCGCATTACCTGCGAAAATGGACTAGTTAGTTTTTAGTTTTATTTTGTTTATCTTATTTTATTTTGCTTTGCTCGAGGACTAGCAAAGTGTAAGTTGGGGGGTATTTGATAAGCACAAAATATTCATTGAAATTACTCCATAATTTATATTTTCTAGTTATTTTATTATATTTAAGTTTGTGTGTTTAAAGTGTTCTTGATTTACTGCAGGGCTGTTGAGTTTATACCAGAAAAGATGACAATCAGGACTACTTAAGCTAATAAATGCAACTTGAAATGGGTTTCTCACTTGCCTAAAATTTTATGGAGCTACAACAAGAGTTGGGTCAACAATTTTGAAGATTTGAGCAGCTGAAATTCAAAGTTAGGCAAAGAAATTCATGATCCCAAAATCAGCAGCAAATCTGGACAGATTGACCAAGTTTTGGTAATCTGGCCATAACTTGTGATTCCTATATCCGATTTCAGTGAAATTTGTGGCTCTGGAAAGAGGACTTAAAGAACTACAATTGTTTAGTTTATGGCATTTCCTGATTCAAACGTCTTCCAAGTCAAAAATGAGCTGGAAGTGGACTTATTTACAAAAAATCTGAATCTGGCAGCATTTGTCAAAGTGAGAACATGGGTAGCCAAGAATTCAAAGAAAGTGGGCATTGCTTTTGACTTGTGGGATCAGCTGGATCCTTCCCCCATCTCCTATAAATACCAAGGAAATTCACATAACAAAAACATGAGGAGAAGAGGAGGTACAAAGACGGCAAAGGGGAGAGACTAGTTCTTGGTTATCTACATGGCTAACTAATCTTTGTCTTAGGGTGGAGATGAAGCCCTAATCAAGTATTGTGTATTTTATTGTATTGTGTTGTTGATTTGATTATTTGTGTATGAGGATTGCATAACTAGGAGGATTGTATTATTGATACAATTGGTTTTAGTGTTTTTATCTCAAATTATGTTTAATTTCTGTGATTTTAAATACAATGGTTATGCAATGGTTTTCACTGTATATATATTTGAAGATTAAGATGATTGATGCTTAGACAAGATGAGTCGTGCTCACAAATTAGTTTAGAGTAGAGTAGGTGAGACAGTTCATGCTATATCTTTGATGAGTTATGCCTAATTTACAAATATATGAACCTTTCTTGATGATGTCATTGGGCTTGTAGCTACAATGAGTCTTGCTTATACCAAATAATAACTTTTTGAAACACGTTACAATAAAAGCATTTTTATACAAGATTAGTGGTGGATTCGAGACCCTAAGTATTTCCTTTCTTGAAGAAAATATAAATTTATTTTGCTTGCATTCCATAGAGTTCAAAACTACAAAAATCATCTTTGTGAATTATTTTAGTATTCAGTTTTCAAAATTAAAATAATCCCAGTACAGTCCCTGTGGTACGACACCCGTACTACCACTATATACAAATTTTTTGCATCCTAAAGGTAATTTATTTTGACACGATCAGCGGCACGACAAAATTTGGGTGTCTACAACTGGGATTTGTAATGTCCCTTCTTAACACACCTATGACATACTGTGTGAGAGTTGTTACCTTGATCTAAAGGTTTCCTCCTATGGTATTTCTTTGGGTTTGGTTTATGGGGGTTCGTGTTTTGTTTTGATGTTGTAAGTTGGTAGTATTGATTATCTGATGGTTTTCTATGATATCTTTTATGAGATTTTCTATGGTATAATCTTGATATATATAAAGGTAAAAGCATCAAACTACATTCGAGGCGGGGCAAGTCTACAGTTCAGGTCAAGTTTGTAAGGAATTGATGTAGAAAACTATGCATCGGAATGCATTGAATAACAAAAATTTTGATTTAATTCCTTATAACCATGAATCTGATTGTGGTTCATTACAAAAACATAAACCCTTATTACATGAAGAGGGATTTGACTTACATAAGGTTCTTAAGATGAATGATTATTAATTCTAGTTGAACAGCACTCGTGTCCTACCTCTAGTATCCATACCTAGCAAAAGCCTTCAAGTTGTTCTTCTTTGTCTCTTTAGGGTTCGGTAAAAGAAGAAGAGATAGAAAGACGAATATGGCTATTGTGTGTGCTAACAAGTGCAAGCATACTTTATATATCACACACACGAATGACCAGCCATATGGAATCTTTCTCCAAATTGACTTTATTGAATTATGAAATTTCTATAAATTGCATATTAAACCTTGTACACCCCATTTTCACCCCATAATGTTTCCTAGGTCTTGTCTTGGAATTTTGTTAAGTCTTTAATGACATTTGTAGCCATTGAGCTTCAATGAAAATGTTCGCCCTTTAAACCTTTTTGTTAGAGGCTATTATCATGTATGTCTTTTTTTGTTTTTTTGTTTTTTTGTTTTTTTTTTTTTTTTTTTGAATCTTTTATTTTGCATTGAGTTCTTAGTTTGATGAGAGAAATTTCTATGAGCTTTGGTTTTGATCTAAGTAAGTTTCAATAGTTAATAGGAACTTTTGCGATTTAAAGGGCACTTTTGTCCTCTCTTTTTCTTGGGTATAATTTCCAATTAACCATGGAATTCATCCTAGATTGTTTTATCATGCTTATATTGACATTTGGAGTCTATTTTTACATTCAATTTGATGATTCAATGCTTTGTGATTGATTTTGGCTCATAATAGTTCAAGTTGGCTAATTGACCCTTTTCAGTTCTCATAAAGTTAACTTATGGTTTATGCTTGGATTTTCAATCAAATAACCCCATTTACATTTTTGTAAGCCTAATTTTCTGTTGGAACATGTTTCTTGAGGTCTCATATTGATTTGAAATGAGAATTGGTTTAACCCGAGGGTAAATCTCTTACATTGTCAAAATTGTTTTCATAGAATCTTCAATAGTTAACCACTTTATTAAACCCAACCACCTAAACACACTTGAGGGTTTTCACCTTAAGAGTCTTCTAGGATTATTCTCCTTTAAGCCACAATCATTTTGGCTTTTGTTTTGTTCAAATCGGAGTTAATTTGATTAAGTTATGACTGTTTTAAGGAAAAATCCCAAGATACGCAACAAAAGAAGAAATCCTGAAGAGACCTTCTTGGGTGACCAACCCAAGCTAGCTGGCCTCACCTACTAGCTCAGTTGGTCACCTAAGCCTGATTTCCTCTCTTTTTTTCTATCTTAGTTTCACTTATTGTGACTTTTGACCTTCCAAATTGATTTTTCTTGGTTCCAAAGGTTTCCATCGTAGTTTTTAGTAACTTTGAGTTACTTAAACCTCAAGAGAGTCTCTAATAACCCTTGGATCAATATTTTAAGGATTAATCTCAACCATTTAATTATTAAGTTGGTTCCCTAGAAATAGGAACCTCTTTTCAACACCTGGGGACTTTTACATGCTTCCAAACCCTAGAGAAAGAGGAAGCTACGAATTTTTTTGCTGTGAGAGACTTGGATGAGTGCTTCAAGAAACTTGAGAGCATCAAGAAGAGAGTTCTACAATACTATTCGAGCGAGGAAGAAGCAACAAAAAGCTACGACGGATTATTCTTTAATAAGTTTTTGCTACTGTTTTAGTATTGCATAATGTTAGCTTGCATGCTAGGGTTAGGGTTTGCATAAAAGATTATATTTTTTTCTCTATTTTGATCATGTAGGTTGCATATAGCATATTAGGAATGCATGTTTAAGTTTTCTATTACTTTGGCCTCATTCCATATGTTATTTTAGGGTTATTTATGTTTAGGTTTGCATGCATATCGGTTGTTTTCATAGGTATTGGACATATTATACTTTTTAAGGATAATTATCCTTTTTAAAGAGTAGGTGTTTGCATGGAAGTCTCCAGAAGTGTGTTTAAGCATATAACCACCTCTAGCATATTCTAAGATGTTGATTTTTCGTAGGATATGATAAGAAACTCCTCATATGTTGTAGTTTTTACGTAGAATTATCGTAAGATGGTTTTACTTTAGAAAGCTTGCCACTAGAGCGATATTTGAATAGTTTTTCACGAAATCCATTTCCTATGAATCATGTTTGAGTTTGTCTGAATATTTTGAGTTAATATATCATATTTGCATGCTAGTGGCTTTAGGTTGCATATAAATAGTGAATTTTGCATATTCTAGGGTTAGTTATCGCGTAATAAATGTCTTATTGCATTAGGGTTTTATTAGTTGTTTAATTCTTTCTTTTTGCATGATTTTCTAGACTGATTTTAGGTCATTATACATTTATTCCAGATTTGTATTTGTTTTTGTTTGTGTTTGTGGACGATGGGAATTGAGTTTCATCCACTCTTACAGGGTTTATAGAGTTGCCACCTCTTTTTTAGGGAACGAGAAAACCATTAAAAGTATTTGTTTTATAAAAACAATTTTGATTCCATTTCTTGGAAAATAGGCATTTCTTGAACCAAAAACAAAAAGTTCGAGGGCTAGGTTATGAAATGTGATGGTTTTGAGCCACAGCCAACAAGCATCCATTTTTCCCAATAAATCAGCTAGTCTCATTTATTAATTAAGCTTAATAAATTTCAACCATGCAATATAACTAGAAATTATGAAAATTAAAAATAAGTCTAAGTTAGGTTGGACTTGGGCTCAAATGAGTCGGCTTACATACTTCTTTTAAAGATCAAAGTCCACATAGTTCGAACAAATAAGTTGGGGGAAAGAGTTTCACCCTTCGTGGGAAACAATTAGTCTCTAATCCATAATCGAACACTTACTTTGAAGATAACTTACTTTGACAAAAACAACTTGATATTAATAAAAGAGTTCGATTCAAGATCAAAGATTAATATTATCCTATGAATGATAAAACTTAGGGGAGCATACAATATCTTCAGCATTTAAATCATAGTGTTACTACCCCTTTTATCCCATATTGCGGGGATGTACACATGGTGGGTGCGTTGGTTTGCTTTGGTGCCGATTGATTGGTTGTATAAGGTGTATTTCTTATTAAATGGTATTTAAAAATAATTTTTGTTGAAATTTTGAAAATTGGAAGATTTGGTATTATCTGACCCTTTTTAAGGGTGCTTCCCTTTAATTAGTTATGTGAACATAATTTAAATTCAGGAAAGCTTGAAGTCACTACCAACCATATATTTATTGATGTGGAAGGTTGTCTCTAAAGTCTCGAAAGGTCTTGTTATTTGAAAATTGAATGACTCTTAAACATGGTCAGCATACTAGAAATCTTGATAGGGAGGCTCTGTTATGAATGACGAAGGTGTTTTTCACGACCCAAATTAATTAAGCCGTGATCAATATTAATAAATCTAGTTTAATTAAGAAAATCATTTAGGAAGCACGTGAATGGCACGTGTTAGAAAACTGCTTCAATAAAAATTTCATCATGACCCATTCGTAAATGGAACATACCGTAACAAAATCCTGTATAAAAGAGTTATAAAAATTCCTGTCATCCATTATTGGTATCATCACATGCTAAATAAACCATATGAAGAAACCTACAAAATTAAAATATTACAAACAATGAGTTATTACGTGTCTAGCGCCCATTGGCCGAATACAAAGTGTTTAGTTAATACATATCCATAAAATTAAAATTTTTCCCATCAAAGCATAGCACCTCAAGGCGAGGTCTCCCCAGCTATGAAATCATCTGAAAAAGGTTTATAAAACATAGGAGTGAGTATAAAACTCAGTAGATATAATTTTCATATAGAAATAACCAAAACATGATAATATAACCAATTACAATCATGCTTAAAATAATTAAAACCCATGCAATGTCATGAATGATATGCGACTCATGTCCATTTAACATAATCCATAATTACCGACCACTCCTGCAGGAGTCTTCGCGCGGAAACGAAGGATTTAAACCCACCTCCAAGAAGACAACACAAGGGTTCCTACCTAGAACCGGAAAGTAGCCTCTGATTCGGGAACACAAGGGTTCCTACCTGGAACCGGAAAGTACCCAGGACCAAAGGAATGGAAAACACCACTAAGTCCCTTGACCGCTAGTAGTCCAAATCCAATGACCCTTTAATATACTTTTACCAAGTAATTAATTAAGTCCATTTCATGCATTTTATGCCAATGAATGCCATGAAAAGCTTAAAAGCCCATACACGTGTCAGTTATTCCAGAAATCAACAATATATATAATTATTCCATAATTATATAATATGTGGGAGCTATGTAAAACATGTAAAATATAGACCAACAAAAATTTGCATAGCATATACATCCAAAATAAACCAAAATATAACGAGTATATCAACTCGTATACTCCCAAATGTAATATTCCTAAATATAGGGTTATGTAAACTAGACCCCTTAGTACATGCATTACAAAATATACATAATAATCCACCCAAATATTACGTAAACTCGTAAATAACACCCAAAATACATTTTTATCCAACATATATGGGCTTATATACTAACCCATTATCATCCCTACAGTTAAAACCCATGAAAATTACACCTACCTCAAATATGTTGTACCCAACGTGGAGAAAATGTGTTGGGAGGGTCGGATCTGAGCCTAGAATGCGAGAATAAGCTTTAAACTCCACAGATCAGGTTTGAATCATCTCCAAGCACATGTAGATCTTCAAATCTAGCTCCTAGAACGTGAATCCAAGCGTTGATATGAGGTGAGAGAGTCAAAAACCCATGCATGCAAGAGAAAAATGTGATTTTCTCTCTCCAAACACTTCCTTTCTCTCTCCTATCTTTGCTCTTTCTCTCCTCTTCTCTCAAGCTCTCTAACTCTCAAAATGCTGAAAATGGGGGTTAGAGTCGTGATATATGGGTTTTAAAAGGGGTGAGGGGCACATGCATCATTTGACGCAAAAAAAATTGCAAAATCCGCAATGCACGATCGATTGTGGGTTGAGGGCACGATCAATCGTGAAAAACAGAAGCAAAAATGCATTTCCGAGGCACCTACGATTGATCGTCCTCAGGGCAGGATCGATCGTCCCCAAGGCAGGATCGATCGTCCCTTGCTGAAAATGCCCAGTAACTCAGGCAAATGTGTATAAAGTTCCACAGTACACACCACTGCCTTATTTTCATTAAAATACTTTAAGTTATTTAATGAAAATAAGCAAATAACCCCCCATTTGAATCCAAATAAAATAAAAAAAAAAATCAAATTCCAAGTATATCAAAATCTCATTTTCAAGTTTTAGTACAAAATCCGACTCCCGACAGATTTTTCAAAAACAAACGTACGAGGAACCCAATCGAATCGTGGTAATAAAATCCCATAAAATCACAGATGTCTTATAATATTACAAACTTCCATTACCGCCAAAAATTATCTTTAAAAACGAAGTTTTTATGAAAATTCATTTTTTCCCAACACTTAGCCAAATTTTAGCAGTCTAAAAGTGTGAAATCGTAAACACAACAACATCACACACATGCAATACCCACGCGTGACAATACCCGACAAATCAACTAAAGTACATGCAAATTATGCATTAAAGGTGAGATTATCCTAATTAAATGACACGGGTATTACAGTGTTAGCACCTTATTGCATCTATTTGTAAGGAATTGATATAGATAAAAACAACAATGCGGAATATAATGAATAATAAAAATCATATAAATCAATTCTATATAGCCCATGAATCTGATTATGGTTCATACAAAACTAAAACCTAACTAGAATAATGTTTAGAACTTACAATAGGTTCTTAAGACGATTGATTGATCTTCGAACAAGCAGCACAAGTGTCCTGCTTCCATGGTATCCACATCAAGCAAAAGCCAATAGTTGTTCTTCAAGTCCTCCTTAGGGTTTTCTAGAAAGGATGAACTAGAAGAGAGAAAGAGAGAGAGTCTTCTCAAGGAATTCGCCCAAGGGAGAGAAGAGAGTGTTGTATGATGGTCTAAACCACATACTAGTGCACTATTTATAGACCCCATAGGGAGGGCCAGCCATAGAGGAATCCCACATTGTGTGGGATTTACAATTTACTCAAATTACATATTAATCCCTCCACTTAACATCAAATGCAAGTATGGCCCTTTAAGAATTTTTCTTATATACTCTTACCTTTTCTCTCACAACTAAAGTCCCTCTTTGCTTATTGGTGTGTAACCCATTGGATTCACAACATCTAGTAGGTAATGGCACATAGAGTGCCCAATGGAACACTTTCTATTAAAGGTTTAATTGGAACACCTTCCAATTGCTTAACTGATTATAACCAACTTATATGAATTAGGGCTTCTACTAACCATAAGTAACATCTAACAATAGCTCATGGTGTGATCCTAAATAAGGTGAATATAAAACATACAAAGAACCCTTCAGTTACGATTGAGGTTACAATTACATCCTTCCATCGACACAATGCTTTTGATTAAACTAATAGGATATAGAAGTCTGTCAAGTCCCTAGTTTAATTCTATATAAACCTACCCAAAATATCAACTCATTAGATGCACTATAAAAACCTTTTTTCATAGTCATCCTACAATAGCTATAGATTTACATGAGTTATATTTATGAGTGTTCTTGTGAAACATTTTCTCTCTTTTCCTGAGAGTGATAAATCCCTTGTTGATCACTCATATGCCTTTACACATGAAGCAGTGGAGCCAATGAACACACTTGTAAACCCTAGTGGAATATACAATCAGTGCTATTAAACTTCCAAAGTTTCATGTGTTGGGAATCATACAAGAGGGAAGAATAGAAGTGCGGAATATAAAAATTTTTCCCTTTGATTCCACAGCCCATGAATCTAACTATGCATATACAAAATCAAACCCTAACTATGAAGAGGGTTAGAACACTTACAGAATTTTTGTCTTCTCCTTTTTGCTCCAAGCTTTGATTCCGGACAGCGGTGAATGAGCAGCCCAAGTGTGCTGCCTCCAACGGTATCCACACCTAGCTAGAGCTTCAAGTCCTTTCCACCTTTTCCTTCTTGTTGCTAGTGTAGGAGAAGAGAGGAGAGAGAGAGAGGGAGGCTGGAAATTCTGGCCAGCCCCTTGGGGATTTCAACTTGTGATGATGTCACACATCATAGTGTGACTTATATAGTCCACACTAAGGGGGGGCCAGCCCTAGGGGAAACCCTATTAGGGTGTGATGCAATTTCTCTAAATTGCACAATAACCCCTATAAATTATATCAAATATAAATAGGCCTCAAAGAACTATTCTTTATGCACTCATACCCTTTCTCTCATAGACTTTAAAGCTCATCTTGCATGATCAGTGTGTGACCTATTGGGTTCACATCATCAAGTAGTAGGAATAGCACGAGGTGTGCACAATGGAACTCTTTCCATTTAGGGTCTGATTGGAACTCCTTCCAATCCCCTAATTGATTATAACTCACTTATATCAATTAGGGCTTCTACTAACCATGAATAACACCTAGCATATGGTTCATGGTGTTGTCCTTAATGAAGTGAATAAGATCTAACATAGAACCCTTCTGTTATAGTTTGTAGGTTACAATTGCATCCTTCCATTTACACAATGTCTCCAATTGAACTAATAGGACATGGAAGTCTGTCAAGTCCCTAGTTCAATTACTTTATACTCATTCATAAATATCAACTCAATGATGAACTTATGGAAACTCCTTTCCATATTCACAATGCCATGGCCATGGACTGAATGAGTTATATTATGAATGCTATATGAGACATTCTCTCTCTTTTTCCTGAGAGTAATGGATTCCTTGTTGATCACTCACATGCCTTCATACACATAGCAATAGGGCCAATGAACACCTTTACAGACCCTTGAATAGGATCTGCACTTAGTGTTATCAAACTTCTAAAGCTGCATGCATAAGGTAACTATGGTGTCTCAGGTCTAATGATTACTTGTACCACTATAACATTGAGAAACTGATTGACAGGCAGGTTAAAACGCCATTCAGTTTATCTCAAATCTTTGGTCACATTCAGTGTACCTATTCTATTAACAGGCACCCACTTGTTGGTTGTAGTGTCTCCACACAAATAGCTTGAGACCAGCTATCCTCCTATAGAGTCAACCTAACAAGTGCTAGTCCTATGGTTCATTACTGTCCATCATAGTGAACCTTCAACTAGGAATGATTTAGGAGTTTAGTACAGAGATATATTTACAGTCTCATAATTACAACTCTTTGTAATTCAATATTCTCAACTCTAACTCCTTGGACATATTATGTAAATATAAATGATGCATACAAACATAATAGAATAAGCCCTTTTATTAAATCAATAATAAATGTGACATACATAAATGAAATCAAATGATTGTTACTTTATCCCTAAACAATCATCTCTATGATTGGCTCTAGGGCATAACTCTAACAATCTCCCACTTGCACTATAGCCAATCCACAATGTATCTAATACCCATTTCCTGTCTGTGGTGATCCAACTGCTCTTGGGTCATAGCTTTAGTGAAGGGATCTGCTACATTCTCTGTTGTGTGAATCTTCTGTATGCTAATATCACCTCTTCCAATGATCTCTCTAATCACATGGAATCGACGCTCAATGTGTTTGGACTTTTGATGAGACCGTGGTTCCTTAGCTTGAGCAATAGCCCCGTTGTTGTCACAAAACAATGGCAAGGGCTTCTCAATGGCAGGAACTACTCCCAGTTCAGTAATGAACTTCTTTATCCAAACAGCTTCCTTTGCAGCCTCTGATTCAGCAATGTACTCAGCCTCTGTAGTGGAGTCCGCTGTAACATCCTGTTTACAGCTCCTCCAACTTACAGCTCCACCATTCAAGGTGAAAACATACCCCGATGTTGATTTCCTATCATCATCATCAGATTGAAAATCTGAATCCGTATAACCAACCATTTCTAAATTTCTTCCTCCATAGACAAGGAAAAGTTCCTTAGTTCTTCTTAAGTACTTAAGGACAGCCTTGACTGCTTCCCAGTGTTTCACACCAGGGTCTGCCTGATATCTGCTTGTAACACTTACACCAAAAGCGATATCTGGTCTTGTACATAACATGGCATACATTAGACTCCCTATTGCAGAAGCATAGGGAATCGTTCTCATGTACGCAATCTCCTTTGGAGTTTTAGGTGCCATGTTTTTCGACAACTTGATTCCATGTCTAACAGGAATTAGACCTCTTTTGGAATCTTCTAAATTGAACCTTTTCAATATTTTGTCTATGTACAATGATTGGGAGAGACCTAGCATCCTTTTAGATCTATCTCTATAGACCTTTATTCCCAGAATATAGGATGCTTCTCCCAAATCTTTCATGGAGAAATTCTGTGAAAGCCACTCTTTCACTTTTGATAACATTTCTACTTTATTCCCAATAAGTAGAATGTCATCAACATATAGGACCAAGAAGGTAATCGCACTCCCACTAACTTTCTTGTACACACATGGTTCATCCATATTCTGTAGGAAACCAAACGATTTGATTGCCTCATCGAATCGGATGTTCCAGCTTCTAGAAGCTTGTTTAAGTCCATAAATGGACCGCTGTAGCTTGCACACTTTGTGGTCCTCACCACTGGATGTAAAACCCTCAGGTTGCTACATATAAAGGTCTTCCTCAATGTTTCCATTAAGGAAAACGGTCTTTACATCCATTTGCCATATCTCATAATCGTAGTGCGCAGCTATAGCTAACAAGATCCTAATGGACTTAAGCATAGCCACTGGCGAGAAGGTTTCCTCATAGTCTATTGTCTTTGTCAGTAACCTTTTGCCACTAGCCTAGCCTTGTAGGTCTCTACCTTTCCATCTGAGCCTATCTTCCTTTTGAAGATCCATTTGCAACCAATAGGTACTATACCTTCTGGTGGATCAACTAAAGTCCAGACTTTGTTGGAATACATCGAGTCCATTTCAGATTTCATAGCTTCCAGCCATTTGTTCGAATCAATATCCGAAATCGCCTGTCCATAAGTAGTAGGGTCATCTGGGTGTTCTCTATCACCAAGGAACAATTCCTCTGCATTATGGTTGAGAAATCCATATCTCTCAGGTGCAACAGATACCCTACTCGATCTACGGAGAGGTTGTGGTACATTAGTGGGTTCTGTCTCATCAGGGACAGGGGTGGGATCACTGTCGGTTTGTGTCTCATCAGACAATTCCTTGAGTTCTATTTTCCTGTTATTGCCTCCTTCTTGAATAAACTCTTTTTCAAGAAAGACTGCAAACTTACTAACAAACACCTTTTGTTCATCAGGATAATAGAAATAATATCCTAAACTCTCTTTAGGATATCCCACAAACCTATATTTAATTAATCTTGATTCTAACTTGGTTGCATCATGTGTCTTTACATATGCAGTGCAACCCCATACCTTAATATGTTTAAGGCTTGGTGCTCTCCCTTTCCATATCTCATACGGTGTCTTAGGGACAGATTTGGTTGGGACTCTGTTCAACAAGTACGCGGCAGTTTCTAGGGCATGTCCCCAGAAGGACAATGGTAAATCAGTGTAACTCATCATGGACCTAACCATATCCAATAAGGTTCTATTCCTCCTTTCTGACACACCATTAAGCTGTGGTGTTCCAGGAGGTGTCCATTGAGATAGAACGCCCGCTTGAACAAGATAATCTAAAAACTCACCAGTTAAATATTCTCCTCCTCGATCCGATCGAAGAGCTTTAATACTTTTACCAGTTTGTTTCTCTACTTCATATCTGAATTCTTTAAACTTTTCAAATGCTTCAGATTTGTACTTCATTAAGTACACATACCCATACCTAGAATGATCATCGGTAAAGGTTATAAAGTAAGAGAAACCTCCACGAGCATGTATGCTCATAGGACCACATACATCACTATGTATTAATCCTAATATGTCTGCCGCTCTCTCACCGTGACCGGTGAAAGGTGACTTGGTCATTTTACCTAGTAAACAAGATTCACAAGTTGGAAAGGGCATAGAAACCAATGGACCCAATTGTCCATCCTTACACATCTTGTTAATCCTATTCTCACTGATATGACCTAGTCTCAAGTGCCAGTCATATGCGGAGTTTTCTTCATCTCTTGTTCTCTTGGGTTTGTTTGCATTCAATTTAGAACTATCATGCTCTATGCAATTAACATTTGCAATAAAGTTTAGAAAATAAAGGCCATTCACATAAACTCCAGAAGTAATGAACTCTTCATTTTTAAATAAAGAACATTTATTCTCCTCAAAAACAAACCGAAATCCTTGTTTAGATAATACTGAAATAGAAATAATGTTTCTTATAACTTCTGGAATATAAAGACAGCCTGATAATTCTAAACTACTCCCACTAGGCAAAGTCAGGAAGTAAGTCCCCACGGCTAATGCAGCAACGTTTGCTCCATTTCCCACTCGTAAGGTTACTTCTCCTTTACTCAGCCTTCTGCTTCCCACTAGGTCCTGCATGGAATTACAAATATGAGAACTCGCACCAGAATCTAGTACCCAAGTGGAAGCAGAGCTAACACTCATGTTAGTCTCAAGTATAAGAGCATAATCCATACCTTCCGAAGGTTGGTTCTTCAGAGTATCCAGATACTCTTGGCAGTTACGTTTCCAATGCCCATCTTTGCCGCAGTAAAAACAGATCCCTTTACCTTTCCTCTTCCTTTGGGTACTCTTACCCTTTCTTATTCCCTTGCCTTAAGGCTTGAGCATAGAATTGGAAGCAGGAACTTCAACCCATTCATCACATTCAAGCAAGAACTCTTTGCCATACAACTCTTGTATGTGGATAAATATCTCGGGTGCACTTCCCATGGACTGGTATTGCTTCTTAAGCTCAGGACTTAGAGACACCATCATATAGCATCTCGTCATAAGATCATCATCCATGCGCTTCTGAAAAGCGTCTTTCTCTTGCCGAGTTGCAGCCTCAGTAGGAGCATTGGGAAGTGGACTTTGAAGTGCATAGGTAATATTTTCAAAATTCAAAACGATTTTTAAATTCCTTAACCAATCAAGATAATTAGGTCCAGTTAAACGGTTGGTTTCCAAAATGTTGGATAACGGGTTGCGGTGAGCCATTACGGTGATCTACATACAGAAAATTAAACAGAAAATCAGATTTCATTTTTAATCCATAATGATCGGGTCTTTAATCATATGGTACCTCCCACTATTTTATCAAATTCCATACACCCTCTAATGGAATTCGGGAATCTCATTCCTAATGGGGATTGGGGTCCCACTGTGACCTAGAAGCCTCACATGTTAGTTTCTTGACTTCTAACCCACAGTAAGAAGACAACTCTTTGTCTATTGCTTCATAAGCAAATTCCAATCGTTTTGCCTCTAGGGTACATACTCCTCACATGTTAGTTTCTTGGAATACTTCCCTAGTTAAGTTAAGCCCATCATTCACACAGGTATGTTTCACCAAATATATACCTCACATGTTAGTTTCTTGGTATATACCAGCTTAGGCACCCATGATATCTACATATGTGATAGTTTCAAGTAATGTCTTTAATATGGGTAGCTCCTACATGTCTGCAGCCAGGTACCCACATTAAGGGACGTTAGATGATCCTATAATGATGGAAGGCAATGAAGAATCCATTCCCTAATGTATTTTCAATTTCCAACTTAATATTAAAAGAGAGGGGTTTTTAAGGGTCTCATCAAATTAACATACATCTCATGCATATAAATAAAAATTGAACAGCATAAAATAATAATAATCCACTTATCGATATTAGTCCCTAAAAGGAGACATATAACGATCTATGGATTTGGAGCTATCACTATTAATCTCATTAAAAAAAAAAAAAAGCTCCCACTATGATGATTATGGACTTTGAGAGGATTCAATCCAAGCCAATAGATTGAATCCAAGGTCTAAGGTGGGTGTAGGTGATCGTAAAATAACACATTCGAAACATGCATGTTGTCTTGAAACACTTCTCTAAGCTTTCAAGTCCTTCAATCTGCTCCCTTGGCTTGATGGTCTCCACTATTAGCCTGTTGGGCTCCATCATGATCCTTTGGGTCCACCATGCTCCTTAGTGCGCTCTCGATTACATAACATTTACATAATTTAAAGCAAGGGATACATAAGGGGAATGTGGGGTACATAAGAGAATGATAGAGAGAGAAGGAGAGGGAAGGTGGCATGCAAGCCCCAAATAAATTACATCACCTTAATAAAATTACAACTCTTGTAAATAATAACATCCCATTCATAAGACGGCCAATCACAATTGGTTTAAAAGGTATAGTCCATAATCATCATCCAAACACATACATACAATCTCATTGCATAATGTAAAGCAAAACTATAAGCATTAAAACATATGGGCATTATGGTAATTCTCTTGAATGATTTACATTAATCTCATTAATGCATCCTAATCTTATTAGGTATTAAAAATATCCATAATTAAATAAAGTCTTAACATTTAAGACATTTTAGTTTTAACTAATCAAATTAATTTAAACATATAAAGTTTCCTAAAATAACTCTAATATCCAATATTAGGGTTTCCTTAATTAAACAAAATAATTTCATTTAATTAAGAATTTCCAGATTTTAATTTAATCCCCAATTGTATTTTAAACCATTTAAAACATTATAAAATTAATCAATATTAATTAAATAATTAACATGGGAATTAAATAAAATCATTTAAATGATGAATTAGTGTATTAGGGTTTCCTAAAACCCTAAACCCTAAACGCATAACCCTAAACCCAAAATGCAAGCCCTAATCATTAAATTCCTTATGATTGGTCATTTAATGTCCAATCATTAAAACCCTAGGTTCATACGGTATTTAATAAAAGGGATTAGGGTTAAATTATTGCCAAATAGGGTATTAATTACCCTTAATTAATTACACTAATTAGGGTTTCCAAAACCCTAACCCTAGACATCATTAATGGTATTAATTATGCCCTAACAATTAATAACCATGATTGGTCATTTAATGACCAATCATTAACTCTTAATTCAGGTAATTAATATTCCAATTAGGGTTTTAATTAATGCCATAATGAAATTAGGGTTTCATCATTAACTCAAAATTAGGGTTTCATCCTTAACTCTATGCAGCCGTCACAACCAGGGGGCTGCCTGAGCTTGGCTAGGCTGCCATGGCCACCAACGACTGGGGAAGGCCATGGCCAACCATGGGAGAACATCCTAGGAGTGTGGGACAAGCCTCTGGACACGTGAGAAGTGGTGGAAGTGGCTGCCATCATCAAGAACAATCAGGGTTTCCAAAACCCATTGCAGGAGCCATTGTTGCAGACCTTAAAGGTCACAATAGCTTCTAAATCCTTATCAATTCGACTCCTCCATTGAAACCAGCTTTTGTATCATGTCCCTACATGAAATACTAAGCTACTAGAAGAGGTTTGGATGATCAAATCATCACCAATTGTTCTAAACAATTAAAACAACAGTATGCTGCCCAGAATTTGACAGCATACTGTCCATGGTCAGAAATTGATTTAAAACCCAGCAAGATGAATGAATTAGACTACCAAACTAATTTTCCCAGTATCCTACATGTCTTAGGAAACTAATGCAATTGGTTTCATGCAATTTGGAGTTCCCTAACTCAAGTTCTAATCAAAACTCCATTGATGACATTTCTGCAGAGAAAATCTGCTATGCTGTTCATGAAAAATTTTCAAACTTTTTGAATCTTTTTCCATCAAAACCCTTTTGAAACTTAAAGAAAATCATATACACATGATATATGATGATCCTAAAATAGATTTGCATAAAAAATACAGAAGCTTTGATTGAATTTAATTGCAAGAACCTCTGGGTTCTAAAACCCAGATTCGACCCTCTTCAGAAAACCCAGTTTTCCTTTTTCTTCTTCTTCCAATTCAAACCCTATACAACCTTTGCATCAATGGTTACCCTTAACCATGATTTAGAAGAGGAGTAGAAGAAGAATAGACCTAGGGTTCCAAACCCTAGGTTCGGCCAGAGAGAAGAACAATTATGCAGTAAAAATTCTCTAGATTTTTGAATCATTCAACTACACCATAAATTCCAGCCCATATGTATTTTGTATTATGCATAATCATGACTCTGATACCACTGTTGGGAATCATACAAGAGGGAAGAATAGAAGTGCGGAATATAAAAATTTTTCCCTTTGATTCCACAGCCCATGAATCTAACTATGCATATACAAAATCAAACCCTAACTATGAAGAGGGTTAGAACACTTACAGAATTTTTGTCTTCTCCTTTTTGCTCCAAGCTTTGATTCCGGACAGCGGTGAATGAGCATCCCAAGTGTGCTGCCTCCAACGGTATCCACACCTAGCTAGAACTTCAAGTCCTTTCCACCTTTTCCTTCTTGTTGCTAGTGTAGGAGAAGAGAGGAGAGAGAGAGAGGGAGGCTGGAAATTCTGGCCAGCCCCTTGGGGATTTCAACTTGTGATGATGTCACACATCATAGTGTGACTTATATAGTCCACACTAAGGGGGCCGGCCCTAGGGGGAAACCCTATTAGGGTGTGATGCAATTTCTCTAAATTGCACAATAGCCCCTATAAATTATATCAAATATAAATAGGCCTCAAAGAACTATTCTTTATGCACTCATACCCTTTCTCTCATAGACTTTAAAGCTCATCTTGCATGATCAGTGTGTGACCCATTGGGTTCACATCATCAAGTAGTAGGAATAGCACGAGGTGTGCACAATGGAACTCTTTCCATTTAGGGTCTGATTGGAACTCCTTCCAATCTCCTAATTGATTATAACTCACTTATATCAATTAGGGCTTCTACTAACCATGAATAACACCTAGCATATGGTTCATAGTGTTGTCCTTAATGAAGTGAATAAGATCTAACATAGAACCCTTCTGTTATAGTTTGTAGGTTACAATTGCATCCTTCCATTTACACAATGTCTCCAATTGAACTAATAGGACATGGAAGTCTGTCAAGTCTTTAGTTCAATTACTTTATACTCATTCATAAATATCAACTCAATGATGAACTTATGGAAACTCCTTTCCATATTCACAATGCCATGGCCATGGACTGAATGAGTTATATTATGAATGCTATATGAGACATTCTCTCTCTTTTTCGTGAGAGTAATGGATTCCTTGTTGATCACTCACATGCCTTCATACACATAGCAATAGGGCCAATGAACACCTTTACAGACCCTTGAATAGGATCTACACTTAGTGTTATCAAACTTCTAAAGCTGCATGCATAAGGTAACTATGGTGTGTCTCAGGTCTAAGGATTACTTGTACCACTATAACATTGAGAAACTGATTGACAGGCAGGTTAAAACTCCATTCAGTTTATCTCAAATCTTTGGTCACACTCAGTATACCTATTCTATTAACAGGCACCCACCTGTTGGTTGTAGTGTCTCCACACAAATAGCTTGAGACCAGCTATCCTCCTATAGAGTCAACCTAACAAGTGCTAGTCCTATGGTTCATTACTGTCCATCATAGTGAACCTTCAACTAGGAATGATTTAGGAGTTTAGTACAGAGATATATTTACAGTCTCATAATTACAACTCTTTGTAATTCAATATTCTCAACTCTAACTCCTTGGACATATTATGTAAATATAAATGATGCATACAAACATAATAGAATAAGCCCTTTTATTAAATCAATAATAAATGTAACATACATAAATGAAATCAAATGATTGTTCCTTTATCCCTAAACAATCATCTCTATGATTGGCTCTAGGGCATAACTCTAACATCATGCATAAGACAACTATGGTATCTCAGGTCTAAAGATTACTTATACCATTGCAACTATGAGAAACTGATTAATAGGCTGGCAAAAAACTCCATTTCAATTTATCTCAAATTAAGATGGTCACATTCAGTATACCTATTCTTATAACAAACACCCACATGTTTGTTTTAGTATCTCCACACAAATAGCTAGAGACTAGCTATCCTCCTATAGAGTTAACATAACATGTGCTAGCCATATGGTTTCATTATTGTCCATCATAGTGAACCTTCAACTAGGAATGATGTAGGAGTTTAGTACAGATATATAGATATATATATATATATATATATATATATATATATATATATATATATATATCTATATACATACAATTTCTTAATCACAACACTATTATATGCTTAACTCTAACTCCATGGACATATCATATAAATCTAGAGAATAGAATAAACATGACATAATAAAACCCCTTATTAATTAATAATAAATGTGATATACAGTAAATTAAATCCTTTGATTGTTCTTTATCCCTAAAGCATCATCTCTATGATTGGCTGTGGCGCATACTGCTGTGGCGCATACTACTAACACTGTTAACGAACAATTGCCCTGATTCCTTAACTTTCTTTTATCTAAACCCTATTCTTTGAAGTGAATTCCCAATTTGAGGTTTGAAATTCTAAATGGATATGTCGTCATAGGTTGTGATATCATTAAAGGCTTATTTACAGTTGTCTAGGCAATAGTTTGTTTTAGATCTTTGAAAAGTGGTGTCACTTCATGTGAAGCTTAGCCATTTGATATGTTTGAGAAAAAAATATATTGAAAACTTAATTTTTGCAAAGATTTCTAAAAAATAGAACCTTTGGGTCTTTTCAAGGTAACCCCATCCCTTTGTGTCAGAATGCTTTAAAGTTGATTGAAAACAGTACTTCAAAAATAATTTGTTTTTGAAAGTCAAACTTTTGAAATAGTTTGAAAACTTTGATAAGATTGAGAGAAAATCATAATTTTTTATAAAAGTTCAAATAATTGGATTGATTTTAATTAATTTTATTTTAAGCGTGTGAGTTTTTTCATGGTAACTCCATCTCTTTTTGTCATGACACCAGATTATCGGGTCTATACTAATATCTCATTTAGCATGTCAAGCCTCAGGTTAAAAATAAAAGAAATGGATCATAGACTTGGCGAGAATTTATATGTCGAAGTCTATTACTCAATTAGTCTCCATTTTGAAAAGTGTTTTATTGCAAAGAGTTTGTAAAAAGATTATGGAGACTTAATCTTACAATTTGACTAGGACTCATCAATTCTAACTATGTAAAAAATAGCGCGATAGTCAAAATACTAAGTGAAAATCATAGTTATTAAACCCGGACCGGACCGGCCGGTTTGACCAGTGAACCAAACCTATAATTGGTTCAGTTATATTACAAGATCGGAATTGCAATTGACCCAGATTAAACCAGCTTAGACCGCTTGAATCGGAGGGTTTTCATATAGATTTGGTGCAAAGCGGTCCGGTTTGAACCGGCTCTATTAGACTGAGTGCAATGTAAATGTTTATTTGATAAAAATCCCAATAAGCCACCGCTAGGAATGGAAACTAGACGTTATACATGCTTAAAGCACGTAAAGAGGTCCCAACAAATAAACCACATGTTACTGATGTTAAAGTTTGTGCAACATGTATTATTTAAGCATTTAAGGTCTAAATGTACTCATTCAAGTGAAAGTCAAATGTAATTCAAATATAATAATTAGTAAAAATTTACATATTGTTATAAATGCATACATGCATTAATGGATGACCACATCCATTTACTTGCCCTAACCTCTAATCCCTTTACTTTCCTATTTAATACGTACATGTAACTTGTGTTTTTGGTTCATGTACATATACTATCCTAAGCCTATAAAAAGGGGTCTTCCCTACATGGATTGTACAGAGATATGAAAGATAAATTGAAATGAGAATTTATAGATTTCTCCCTATTCTATTGTGCTATCTCTAGTTTTACTATCATGTTACTTGCTTTCATTTCACAACACGTTATCAGCACGAGACCCTAGCCAATAGAGGAAACCAAGAATCTCCAGATTGGTGATCAAGGTTACAAATTGCTCGTCAACAAAATATATAGGTACGAATTGCAGATCTATTATTTGTTGTGTGGTTATATTCCGAAATGACAAATCTCACAAAACTTGAATTTTTCGCGCTTGATATTTCGGGTAATAATTATTTATCATGGATCCTTGATGCTGAAATCCATCTCGATGCAATAAATCTTAGAGTTACTATTAAATAAGGAAATCAAGCATCCAATCAGGATCGTGCAAAAGCAATGATTTTCCTTTGCCATAATCTTCATGAAGAGTTAAAAACTAAGTACCTTACGGTAAAAGATCCTCCAACACTATGGAATAATTTAAAGGAAAGATACGAGCACTAGAAGACCGTAATCCTCCTAAAAGCTCATTATAATTAGATGCACCTGAGGTTGCAAGACTTCAAATCTATTAGTGATTATAACTATGCTGTAGACACCCCATTTTCACCGCCATAAGTTCATAATAGCATTTGGTTAGCTTTAGAAGCATTTAGAAATCTCTAAGCCTTAAAGGGCACTTTTGCCTTTTTAAGCCTTGGGAGAATAGGTCATCGTTGCATGCATATTTTTGTCTCTTTGTTGAGTCCCATCACTCGCATTTAGTTTCTAGGATCATTTTGAATATGTGTGTCAAATTTGGTTCAATTCTAGGTAGGTTTGGATAGTTAATTAGAACTTTTGCGACTTGAAGAGCAATTTCGTCTTTTACTTCGTATATTTTCCAATTGACCTCAAAACTTGTTCCAGGTTGTTCCATTGATCTTAAAATGATGAAATAAGTCTAATTGGAGTGCCAATTTAATTATTGAATAGGTTTTGGATTGATTCACCATATTACCCTTTCACTAATTGACTCTTTTCGGTTAATCGCCTTATGAAAACTCAGCCACTAGACCATGGTTGGGGATTTTTGGTTCAAGAATATTCTAGACTTATTCTACATTGAATCCTTGAAATTTTGGCTTTTGAATCACTCAAATCGGAGTTAATTTGAAGAAGATATAGCCGTTTTAAGTTAGAAACCCGAAATAAGTCAAAACCAAGTGAAATAGAGGCTTGGCCTCGGGTGACCAGTTCACCCAACCGGTCTAATCGGTCACCCGAGACCCCACGTCTATTTTCCCTTATTTTCAAGGAAACGTGTTTTGGGCTCTTTTACTCCGAATTTCCTTTTTCTAAAAGTGTTTTAAACCTATTGGGAAGTGGTTTTGAGTTATCCAACGTTTATGGGAGTTGTTAATAGCTTTGATTGGTTTTATGGTGAATTAATCTCAACCATTGGTTCACATGGTTGGTTGGTTATAAATAGAGGCTCATTCATCAACATTGGGGACTTTTGGACCCTTTGACACTTCATATTCATAAGAAGGCTAGGGAGAACAAATTTTCACTCACCTATATCACTTGGAGAAGGCTTTCTACTTCAATTTTAAAGGAGAACTAGAAGGGAACCAAGCCAAAGAGAAGGAAGAACACAGTGAAGACCTTTGCTTTGTTGTAAGTGTTCTTGCATCCTTTTACAATTCTTTCTTCTTCTACTCCATTCTCCGCATAGTTATGGCTTAGAATTGATTTAGGAATCATATATATACTTTATATTTTAGAAGGTATATGATTCAAATAATGTGAAAAGCATGCTAGTGGAGTAGGATTGTGAATTGCTTGCTGGTAGGATACTTTCTCTCTTAAGGATAGAGGTACGTTTTGCATAGAAACTTAATTGATGTGTTTAGGCCGTTTTCTCTCCATGGTTCAATTAAATGCATGATTTTAAGCATCTTTTGTATAGGACACTTGCTGTGTAAGCCTCATCTTCATAGGTGTATGGATGATTATTCTTTTCGAGGATAATTATCGTCCTTAGAAGGTGAGGTTGTACATAGGTGCTTTTTGGAGTGTATTTAAGTGCGTTATGAGTTTCTTTGCATTCTTAGGTATATATTTTACGTAGGATATATAAAGAAATCATCCATGCGGGGTGACTTCTACGTAAAATTATCTCCGGATAGTTTTACTTAAGAAAGCTCGCTGTAAAGATGGTTATTTCACATTCTTACATAAAATACTTATCTAATACATCATGTTAGATTTTATTTTCATGTTTTAGATTATTATATGATATTTTTATCATAATAATTCATATTTGGCATGTTTTTTTTAATAGTTTTATGCATTTTAAGGTGTCTAAGGCATATAAGAGCATATTAGGGTTTTCTTTCTCTTTTGATTTTTGTTCTTTGCATAAGTATTAGGTCATTATATGCATGTTTAGTATTCTGTCCAGATTTGATTTAGGTTTTCTAATGATTATTTGGATATAATATTAGATGGTTTGAGCGTGATAATTGCCCTATAGTATACATAGGGTGATTAATTGGTGTTTTCTCGATGTTTCGGGATATTTGGCATATGATAAGTGGTTCATAGTAAGTTTTGTATGAATTGTTCTCTTCTTCCCCCCCTCGGATTATTGTCTTTACTTTGGATTAGAAGTCTTAAATTTCCAACTTTTATAAAATTCTGTTTTATTTAGAATTCCATTCTCTTTTGAATTTAAATCATTTTGGAAGTCTATTTGAGTTAGAATTCTATTATTTCTCAAATACCTACTTTTTCTCAAACTATTTTTGAAGACTCCTAAGTTTTTAAAACCTTTCTTAAGTTGGAAACTTAATATTTATAGTTCATTGTAAAGGGAGTAACCCCTTCTCAATCGAACTACGTGGACTTTGATCCTTACATCTTTGTATGTAAAGTATGTAGGCGCTCATTTGATGTTCAAGTCCGCCCTAGGATATTAAGTACCCCAGGTTTTCCTTTTTCTTTTATTCTTTTGTCCATCACATATGATTGCTAGAGGAGTAGGATGGACTCATGCTTATTCATTTATCCATCACATATGTGATTACTAGAGGAGTAGGATGGATTTATTTCTTATTCTCTATTTCTCTCTACTACATTCCATATCTCTCCTATTTGTTCATGGATGTTTACATGCTTTGTGGATGTTTACATGCTTTATGGATGTTTATGGATGAATGGATGGTTATGGATAATTCTTTGTATATGCATGGTAACTAATTAAAAAGTGATTGAAATAGCCCATATAAATCCAGAGACTCATTTTGGGGCGATGTAGGTGCCTATAGGATGTTTCCTAGAACCTTCCCACATCATAACTTAGTCTCTGAATCGTCTCTTGTTTTGATTAGACCTACTTTTCCTTGATCGGAGTCATGTATTTGGTTTTCAAAGGTTTCCTTTTAAAACTATTTTCATGGTTTTCCTTTTTTCCTTAAAAAAATAAGGTGGCGACTCCTTGTTGGTTATGTTTTTGTGAACCTTTTAAAAAACCAGATTTTTATTCATTTAAATATCTACAAGTCTTTTTTTTTAAAGAAAGGTTTTCCCCAATCGAAACCCATGGTTCACATCTGCACTTTTTAAAATTAGCTCACAATTAAAATTATGTGGAGAAAAAGTTACAGATGAAGATATGTTAGAAAAAACGTACACTACAGTTCATGCCTCGAATGTGCTCTTGCAACAGCAATATCAAGAGCAAAGGTTTACAAAATATTCTAAGTTAATATCATGTCTTTTAGTGGTAGAACAAAATAACGAGCTTTTGATGAAAGCATCAGTCTCGTCCGACTAGTTCAATACCATTCCCTGAAGCGAATGGAACCTCATTTCATGGTTGTGGATGTGGAAGAAACCGTGGTTGTGGGCGTAGACGTGATAGAAACAGCTATCGATACTGAGGGGGACATACTCAGAACTCTTTAAATAAAAATAACACACCAAACCACCAGAAGTAGAATAATGACACATGAAACCACCAAAAGTAGAATGACACTAAAGAAAAAAGCAAAGGTTTACTGAATAAACCTCCAACCAACTATGAAGATAAGTGTTATAGGTGTGGCATGAAAGGACATTGGTTACGTATTTGTCGTACAGATAGATAGACATTTCGTAGACCTATACCAAGCCTCCATTAATGAAAAAGGGGAAAATATTGAAACGAACTTTGCTTATCCTAATGATCCAGCAAATTCTATAGATTGTTTTGATACTCCAATTGGAGTAGACACTACTCATCTTGATGTCGCTAATTTCTTTGAGGATCCTAGTAGGAAAATTGATCATCTAATTGGTAATGGAAATATCCATACCAATTAACATATTTTCTACCTTATTATATTCTTGAATGTTATTTCCAAAATGTTTTATTTGTTATGCTTATGATTTTGTTTTGTTACTTTAAATTTCCTTTTAAAGTAGTTAACTTTAATATATATTTTGCATATATATAGAGGCATGAGTCATATTGACGGATTGACTAATTTCAAGATAATTGGTGAAGATGTATGTCTGGTAGATAGTGCTACAACGCACACAATCCTTGAAGATAAAAAATATTTCGAAGTTTTATCATTATTCAAAGCTAATGTCAATACCATATCAGGTTCGTCAAATCTAATTGAAGGCTCTAGAAGAGCAAATGTAATATTACCGAAAGGAACAAAAATTTGTATTGACGATGCTTTATATTCTACCAGAAGTGGAAGAAATTTACTTAGTTTTAAAGATTTGCGTCATAATGGTTATCATATTGAAACCACTAATGATGGTAATGAGGAATATCTTTATATTACCTCAATGATTTCGGGCCAGAAGCTCATATTAGAAAAATTGCCTGTTTTCTCTTCTGGGTTATATCATACAACTATAAGAACAATCAAAACACATGTGGTGTGCACCAAAAGTGCTCTGACCTAAAGATCTTTATGATTTGGCATAATCGTCTTGGACATTCGGGATCAATAATGATGCATCGAATTATTAAAAATTCATAGGGATATCCTTTAAAGAACCAAATGATTCTTTTACTAAGTGACTATCCATGTATTGCATGTTTTCTAGGTAAATTAATAATTAAACCATCCCCTTCAAAAGTAGTAGTTAAATCTCCATCATTTTTACAAAGAATTCATGGGGATATTTGTGGGCCAATTCATCCACCTTGTGGACCATTTAGATATTTTATGGTTTTAATAGATGGATCTACTAGATGGTCACATATTTGTTTACTTTCTACTCGGAATGTTGCATTTGCTAGACTTCTTGCTCAAATAATTAGGTTGCGGGCACAATTTCTTGATTATCCAATTAAGTCAATATGTTTAGATAATGCAAGCGAATTTTCATCCCAAACATTTTATGATTATTACATGTCTATTGGTATTGATATTAAACATTCTGTTGCTCATATAAGAATGGTTTAGGTGGATCATTTATCAAAAGACTTCAATTGATTGCTTGACCTTTACTTATGAGAACTAAACTACCTATTTCTACTTGGGGACATACTGCATCATTAGTTCGAATTAGACCAAATGCATATCATAAATATTCTCTATTACAACTTGCATTTGGTCAACAACCAAATATTTGTCATTATCGCATTTTTTGTTGTTCTGTATATGTTCCTATTGCACCTCCCTAACGTACTAAAATGGGCCCTCAACGTAGACTTGGAATTTATGTTGGCTTTGATTCTCCATCTATTATTAGAGACCTTGAACCTCTAACAGGTGATCTCTTTAAAGCACATTTTGAAGATTGTCATTTCAATGAATCAGTCTTCCCACCATTAGGGGGAGAAAAACCACAGTTAGAAGTACATTAGGAAATCACTTGGAATACTTCAACGTTATCTCATCTTGATCCTCAAACAAATCAATGCAAACTGGAAGTTTAAAAGATCATTCAATTGCAAGTCCCTGCGGGACAACAGGTTAACATAGCAACAAATGAATCTAAGACACGCTTGAAGCGTGGAAAACCTGTCGGTGCAAAGGATAAAAATCCCGGGAAGAGAAAAGCACAAGGAAAAGAAATTGGTGCTCCTGAAGAGGTCATACCCATAAAACAGGCAATAGAAATAATTGATCCATCCAAATTTTATGAACGAAAATCTCTTGAAAAGAATCCCTTGAAGTGGAATCTCCTGAAGAGTTATCCCTTAAAGAAGAACAGGTACCTGAAAATAACGAGATCTTGATAAGTTATACAAGTACAGGAGAAATATTGGATAGGAACAAAATTGTTGTAGACAATATATTTTCCTTTAAAATTGCTACCGATATTACTAGAAGTAATGATGAAATTGAATCACAAACCGTCGAAGAATGTCGACGTAGAAATGATTGGCCAATGTGGAAAGAAGCAATTTAAGCAGAGTTAAACTCACTTGCTAAACGTGAAGTATTTGGACCTGTTATCCAAACACCTAAAGATGTAAAACCTATCAGATATAAGTGGGTATTTGTATGAAAACGAAATAAGAAAAATGAAATTGTGAGATATAAGGCACAACTTGTAGCTCAAGGTTTCATGCAGAGACCTGGTATTAATTATGAAGAAACATATTCTCCTATAATGGATGCAATCACTTTCAGATATTTGATTAGCTTGGTAGTAGTAGAAAATTAGATATGCGTCTAATGGATGTGGTTACAGCACATTTATATGGATCACTAGATAGTCATATATACATGAAAATCCCTAAAGGATATAAAATGCCTGAAGCATTTGATCCAACATCCTGAAGTATGTATTCTATCAAGCTACAAAGATCTTTATATGGGTTAAAAAATCTAGGCGCATGTGGTACATGCGCCTCAGTGAATATCTATTGAAAGAAGGATTTGAAAATAATCCAATTTGTCCATCCGTTTTTATTAAGAAATCATAATCCGGATTTGCTATTGTTGCCGTATATATTGATGACTTAAATCTTATGGGGACTGCTAAAGGGCTCACAAAAACCGCCACTTGTTTAAAGAATGAATTTGAGATGAAAGATCTTGGCAAAACAAAATTTTGTCTTGGACTGCAAATTGAACATTTTCCAAATGGAATTCTTATACATTAGTCAACATATACAGAAAAAGTCTTGAAGCACTTTTATACATCAGTCAACATCCTTTGAGCACTCCAATGGTTGCTCGGTCACTTGATATAAAGAAAGATCATTTTCGTCCTCCAGAAGATGATGAAGAACTTCTCAGTCCTGAAGTACCATATCTTAGTGCAATCGGTGCTTTAATGTATCTTGCAAATTGCACACGACCGGACATAGCCTTTTCAGTCAACTTACTAGCAAGATATAGTTCTACACCAACTCGAAGGCATTGGAATGGTGTTAAACATATATTACGATATCTCTATGGAATAGCTGATATGGGATTATTCTATACAAGTAAATCAAATCCACAATTAGTTGGATATGCAGATGCAGGTTATCTTTCTGATTCACATAAAGGTCGATCACAAACTGGATATTTGTTTACATGTGGTGGCACTGCTATTTCATGGAGATCTGTCAAGCAAACTATATCTGCTATATCCTCAAATAACTCAAAAATTATTGCAATTCATGAAGCAAGCCAGGAATGCATTTGGCTAAGATCAGTAATTCAACATATCGAGAGAAGTGTGGACTATCCTCGAAAAAAAATAATCCAACAATATTATATGAGGATAATACTGCTTGCATCACACAGATTAGAGGAGGTTATATCAAAGGTGATCATAACAAGCACTTTTGACCAAAGTTTTTTTTTTTATACTCATGAGCTCCAGAAGTGCGGTGATATTGATGTTCAACAAATACGTTCGAGTGATAATCTTTCAGATTTATTCACTATAGCACTACTAACAGCAACATTCAAGAAGCTAGTGCATAACATTGGAATGCGTCGATTCAAAGATCTTTTTGGAAAAATTATTGATTGTTGAAACATTCTTATGAGGGGGAGTTATTAACAAAATAGTACTGCTATGCACTGTACTCTTTTTCCTTCGCTATGGTTTTGTCCCACTAGGTTTTCCTAGCAAGGTTTTAATGAGGTAGTTCCTTAGGCATTCAACACTATTCTAATATACACAAGAATATTGTACTCTTTTTCCTTCACCACTGGTTTTTTTCCCACTAGGTTTTTCCTTGGCAAGGTTTTAATGAGGCATATTCTTAGTGTGTGATCATCCAAGGGGGATTGTTATAAATGCATACATGCATTAATGGATGACCACATCCATTTACTTGCCTTAACCCCCGATCTCTTTACTTTCCTATTTAATACGTACATGTAACTTGTGTTTTTGGTTCATGTATGTATACTATCCTAAACCTATAAAAAGGGGTCTTCCTTAGATGGATTGTACATAGATATGGAAGATAAATTGAAATGAGAATTTATAGAGTTCTCCCTATTCTATTGTGCTATCTCTAGTTTTACTATCATGCTATTTGCTTTTATTTCACAACACATATATAAATTTTTTTTTCATTTTATTTAGAAAATTTTTATTTTTATGATTTCTTATAATTTTTTAATTATATGACCGGTTGGACCGATGACCCGACGGTTGAACCAGTGACCCGGTGACTCGCTTTCTAGACTAGGTCAGTGTTCGATTCGAATTTAATAACAATGGTGAAAATACATAGGTTCTTGAAAATTGCATTTTTATTGATATAATAAGTGTTACAATGATCGACTTGTGCGTATGCCACTCATAAAAGAAGATAAAGACTATTCTACTTTTGATTGAAAAGTAAAATTACGCTAGGCAGGTAAAGTAAAAGACGAGTGTCGAAGGTTCAGTCAGACCAGTTCAAATTTTACATGTTAGAAGGCTTTGCTATAAACTGGTTGGTTAGGTTTGGTAGGCATAATTGGGCTGGGTGCAGTGATTCAGTCAGGTGCTTGTTGCACAGGTTTGCTACATAAATGGGTTGCGTTAGTAGTTGGGTTAGGGTAAGATTTTGGCCCACCTGTTGGGAATCATACAAGAGGGAAAAATAAAAGTGCGGAATATAAAAATTTTCCCTTTGATTCCACAGCCCATGAATCTAACTATGCATATACAAAATCAAACCCTAGCTATGAAGAGGGTTAGAACACTTACAGAATTTTTGTCTTCTCCTTTTTGCTCCAAGCTTTGATTCCGGACAGCGGTGAATGAGCAGCCCAAGTGTGCTGCCTCCAACGGTATCCACACCTAGCTAGAGCTTCAAGTCTTTTCCTTCTTTTCCCTTGTTGTTGCTAGTGTAGGAGAAGAGAGGAGAGAGAGAGAGGGGGCTGGAAAATCTGGACAGCCCCTTGGGATTTCAACTTGTGATTGATGATGATGTCATACATCATAAAGTGTGACTTATATAGTCCACACTAAGGGGGCCGGCCCTAGGGGGAAACCCTATTAGGGTGTGATGCAATTTCTCTAAATTGCACAATAACCCCTATAATTTATATCAAATATAAATAGGCCTCAAAGAACTATTCTTTATGCATTCATACCCTTTCTCTCATAGACTTTAAAGCTCATCTTGCATGATAAGTGTGTGACCCATTGGGTTCACATCATCAAGTAGTAGGAATAGCACGAGGTGTGCACAATGGAACTCTTTCCATTTAGGGTCTAATTGGAACTCCTTCCAATTCCCTAATTGATTATAACTCACTTATATCAATTAGGGCTTCTACTAACCATGAATAACACCTAGCATATGGTTCATGGTGTCGTCCTTAATGAAGTGAATATGTATCTATCAAAGAACCCTTCTGTTATAGTTTATAGGTTACAATTGCATCCTTCCATTTACACAATGTCTCCAATTGAACTAATAGGACATGGAAGTCTATCAAGTCCCTAGTTCAATTACTTTATACTCATTCATAAATATCAACTCAATGATGAACTTATGGAAACTCCTTTCCATATTCACACTGCCATGGCCATGGACTGAATGAGTTATATTATGAATGCTATATGAGACATTCTCTCTCTTTTTCCTGAGAGTAATGGATTCCTTGTTGATCACTCACATGCCTTCATACACATAGCAATAGGGCCAATGAACACCTTTACAGACCCATGAATAGAATCTGCACTTAGTGTTATCAAACTTCTAAAGCTACATGCATAAGGTAACTATGGTGTCTCAGGTCTAAGGATTACTTGTACCACTATAACATTGAGAAACTGATTGACAGGCAGGTTAAAACTCCATTCAGTTTATCTCAAATCTTTGGTCACATTCAGTGTACCTATTCTATTAACAGGCACCCACCTGTTGGTTGTAGTGTCTCCACACAAATAGCTTGAGACCAGCTATCCTCCTATAGAGTCAACCTAACAAGTGCTAGTCTTATGGTTCATTACTGTCCATCATAGTGAACCTTCAACTAGGAATGATTTAGGAGTTTAGTACAGAGATATATTTACAGTCTCATAATTACAACTCTTTGTAATTCAATATTCTCAACTCTAACTCCTTGGACATATTATGTAAATATAAATGATGCATACAAACATAATAGAATAAGCCCTTTTATTAAATCAATAATAAATGTGACATACATAAATGAAATCAAATGATTGTTCCTTTATCCCTAAACAATCATCTCTATGATTGGCTCTAGGGCATAACTCTAACAATCTCCCACTTGCACTATAGCCAATCCACAATGTATCTAATACCCATTTCCTGTCTGTGGTGATCCAACTGCTCTTGGGTCATAGCTTTAGTGAAGGGATCTGCTACATTCTCTGTTGTGTGAATCTTCTGTATGCTAATATCACCTCTTCCAATGATCTCTCTAATCACATGGAATCGACGCTCAATGTGTTTGGACTTTTGATGAGACCGTGGTTCCTTAGCTTGAGCAATAGCCCCGTTGTTGTCACAAAACAATGGCAAGGGCTTCTCAATGGCAGGAACTACTCCCAGTTCAGTAATGAACTTCTTTATCCAAACAGCTTCCTTTGCAGCCTATGATGCAGCAATGTACTCAGCCTCTGTAGTGGAGTCCGCTGTAACATCCTGTTTACAGCTCCTCCAACTTACAGCTCCACCATTCAAGGTGAAAACATACCCCGATGTTGATTTCCTATCATCATCGTCAGATTGAAAATCTGAATCCGTATAACCAACCATTTCTAAATTTCTTCCTCCATAGACAAGGAAAAGTTCCTTAGTTCTTCTTAAGTACTTAAGGACAGCCTTGACTGCTTCCCAGTGTTTCACACCTGGGTCTGCCTGATATCTGCTTGTAACACTTACACCAAAAGCGATATCTGGTCTTGTACATAACATGGCATACATTAGACTCCCTACTGCAGAAGCATAGGGAATCGTCCTCATGTACGCAATCTCCTCTGGAGTTTTAGGTGCCATGTTTTTAGACAACTTGATTCCATGCCTAACAGGAATTAGACCTCTTTTGGAATCTTCTAAATTGAACCTTTTCAATATTTTGTCTATGTACAATGATTGGGAGAGACCTAGCATCCTTTTAGATCTATCTCTATAGACCTTTATTCCCAGAATATAGGATGCTTCTCCCAAATCTTTCATGGAGAAATTCTGTGAAAGCCACTCTTTCACTTTTGATAACGTTTCTACTTTATTCCCGATAAGTAGAATGTCATCAACATATAGGACCAGGAAAGTAATCGCACTCCCACTAACTTTCTTGTACACACATGGTTCATCCATATTCTGTAGGAAACCAAACGATTTGATTGCCTCATCGAATCGGATGTTCCAGCTTCTAGAAGCTTGTTTGAGTCCATAAATGGACCGCTGTAGCTTGCACACTTTGTGGTCCTCACCACTGGATGTAAAACCCTCAGGTTGCTGCATATAAAGGTCTTCCTCAATGTTTCCATTAAGGAAAGCGGTCTTTACATCCATTTGCCATATCTCATAATCGTAGTGCGCAGCTATAGCTAACAAGATCCTAATGGACTTAAGCATAGCCACTGGCGAGAAGGTTTCCTCATAGTCAATACCATGTCTTTGTCGGTAACCTTTTGCCACTAGCCTAGCCTTGTAGGTCTCTACCTTTCCATCTGAGCCTATCTTCCTTTTAAAGATCCATTTGCAGCCAATAGGTACTATACCTTCTGGTGGATCAACTAAAGTCCAGACTTTGTTGGAATACATCGAGTCCATTTCAGATTTCATAGCTTCCAGCCATTTGTTCGAATCAATATCCGAAATCGCCTGTCCATAAGTAGTAGGGTCATCTGGGTGTTCTCTATCACCAAGGAACAATTCCTCTGCATTATGGTTGAGAAATCCATATCTCTCAGGTGCAACAGATACCCTACTCGATCTACGGAGAGGTTGTGGTACATTAGTGGGTTCTGTCTCATCAGGGACAGGGGTGGGATCACTGTCGGTTTGTGTCTCATCAGACAATTCTTTGAGTTCTATTTTCCTGTTATTGCCTCCTTCTTGAATAAACTCTTTTTCAAGAAAGACTGCAAACTTACTAACAAACACCTTTTGTTCATCAGGATAATAGAAATAATATCCTAAACTCTCTTTAGGATATCCCACAAACCTACATTTAATTGATCTTGATTCTAACTTGGTTGCATCATGTGTCTTTACATATGCAGTGCAACCCCATACCTTAATATGTTTAAGGCTTGGTGCTCTCCCTTTCCATATCTCATACGGTGTCTTAGGGACAGATTTGGTTGGGACTCTGTTCAACAGGTACGCGGCAGTTTCCAGGGCATGTCCCCAGAAGGACAATGGTAAATCAGTGTAACTTATCATGGACCTAACCATATCCAATAAGGTTCTATTCCTCCTTTCTGACACACCATTAAGCTGTGGTGTTCCAGGAGGTGTCCATTGAGATAGAATGCCCGCTTGAACAAGATGATCTAAAAACTCACCAGTTAAATATTCTCCTCCTCGATCCGATCGAAGAGCTTTAATACTTTTACCAGTTTGTTTCTCTACTTCATATCTGAATTCTTTGAACTTTTCAAATGCTTCAGATTTGTACTTCATTAAGTACACATACCCATACCTAGAATGATCATCGGTAAAGGTTATAAAGTAAGAGAAACCTCCACGAGCATGTATGCTCATAGGACCACATACATCACTATGTATTAATCCTAATATGTCTGCCGCTCTCTCACCGTGACCGGTGAAAGGTGACTTGGTCATTTTACCTAGTAAACAAGATTCACAAGTTGGAAAGGGCATAGAAACCAATGGACCCAATTGTCCATCCTTACACATCTTGTTAATCCTATTCTCACTGATATGACCTAGTCTCAAGTGCCAGTCATATGCGGAGTTTTCTTCATCTCTTGTTCTCTTGGGTTTGTTTGCATTCAATTTAGAACTATCATGCTCTATGCAATTAACATTTGCAATAAAGTTTAGAAAATAAAGGCCATTCACATAAACTCCAGAAGTAATGAACTCTTCATTTTTAAATAAAGAACATTTATTCTCCTCAAAAACAAAC
Organism: Liquidambar formosana; assembly: GCA_039720395.1. Classification (NCBI taxonomy): domain Eukaryota; kingdom Viridiplantae; phylum Streptophyta; class Magnoliopsida; order Saxifragales; family Altingiaceae; genus Liquidambar; species Liquidambar formosana. The sequence continues at coordinate 29,559,959 of CM077826.1, read as the reverse complement.
CTAAATCCTTGTTTAGATAATACTGAAATAGAAACAATGTTTCTTATAACTTCTGGAATATAAAGACAGCCTGATAATTCTAAACTACTCCCACTAGGCAAAGTCAAGCAGCAAGTCCCCACGGCTAATGCAGCAACGTTTGCTCCATTTCCCACTCGTAGGGTTACTTCTCCTTTACTCAGCCTTCTACTTCCCACTAGGTCCTGCATGGAATTACAAATATGAGAACTCGCACCAGAATCTAGTACCCAAGTGGAAGCAGAGCTAACACTCATGTTAGTCTCAAGTATAAGAGCATAATCCATACCTTCCGAAGGTTGGTTCTTCAGAGTATCTAGATACTCTTGGCAGTTACGTTTCCAATGCCCATCTTTGCCGCAGTAAAAACAGATCCCTTTACCTTTCCTCTTCCTTTGGGTACTCTTACCCTTTCTTATTCCCTTGCCTTTAGGCTTAAGTATAGAATTGGAAGCAGGAACTTCAACCCATTCATCACATTCAAGCAAGAACTCTTTGCCATACAACTCTTGTATGTGGATAAATATCTCGGGTGCACTTCCCATGGACTCGTATTGCTTCTTAAGCTCAGGACTTAGAGACACCATTGTCACACCCCATTTTTGTCACCTTAGCTAGGGTTTGTCATTGCATGTGTCTTTTTGTTTCCTTTTTGAGTCTAGTCTTTTGCATTGAGTTTCTAGGGTCCTAAGGATGGTGTCTATGAATTTTGGTTCGATTTGGAGTTGATCTCGAGGGTTAATTAGAACTTTTGTGACTTGAGGGGCATAATTGTCTTTTTGATCACAAACTTTCCATTTGACCTTGAAATGATCTCCAAGTTGCCAATTGGAGTTCATATGGTTGTATTTGAGGTATTTGTGGGACCAATTCGATGAATTGGAGGTTCGGGATTAGAATGGCTCATTAAGGCTCAGGTTGGCTAAAAGACCTACTTCGGGTTAGCTCGAATTGGCTCATGATTTTCACTCTATGACTACTCATTTGACCTTGATTGGTCTTGATTTCATCCCCAAATGTGTTTAGGGAGGTTGAATTTCGAATTGGAAAGCATTCGGTGCGACCCTATGTGCATACCTAAGCTAAGCGATGGTGAGGCATAGCGGTTAACCACCTTTGTAGGACTCAACCATGCAGCCATGGCTAGGGTTTCTCACCCTCAAGTGACTCAAATTACATTCCCCTTCGAAACACGGTCGTTTTGGCTTTCGTTTCGTCAAAATCGGAGTTAATTTGAACCCTAAAACACATTTGGAAGTCAAAGGGGTCAAAAATGGGCATATGCTGACAGAGCCTCGGGTGACCACCCAGGCCTGGGCGGCTAGCCGCCTGGGCCCAGGCTGCTAGCCGCCCAGCCCCAGGTGGTCACCCGAGCCACTTTCCTTTTTTTTGAGCCTTGACGCGGCTCCCACCCTATTTTCTCGGATTTGCTCGCCTTTGGCCGCCATTTAACCCTAATTTCAGCCCTTTTTGACCTACTTGAGCCCCAAGGGAACTTCTAAGAGCCCTTGGATCAATCCCTAGGGTTTTAATCCCAACCATTAAGGGTTTTCCCTCAATCCCTATAAATACCCCCTTATACTTCAGCAATAGGGGAGACGGAGAGGACACTTTGGGAGGCAATTTCTGAAGTGTGAGTGAGACTTGGAGGCTATGGCAGCCATCCTTAGGGTAGTTTAACTTAAACTTTGAGTGAGAGAGTGTGAGAGAAGGCTTGAAGGAGGGCTGGAGCATTGCTTGAAGGCTTGAAGGAGGTTGTTTCCAGCAGCACATAAGAGGAGGAGGACTCTCTACAGCAGCCACCATAGGTAAGCCTCTTCCCCTTTCTCTCTTTCATTCAAACTAGGGTTTTTGCATAAGATAGCATTATTCCATGTTCAAGCTTGTGTTTTTATTGTGTTTTGCTACTTCTATTAGTTAGTGTGCATGTTTAGGATCATATTCATGGGCTGTTTAGTATGCTAGGATGTTATTCCATGTGATTTACTGCATGTTTGGGACTTTAGGGTTTCTTAGGTGCTTAAAATGGTTTTCTGCATGAAATAACTCTTTGGCATATTAGAGCTTATGTTTTTATTGTGTTTTGTTGCTTCCATTGGAATGTATGCATGATTAGGATAATATTTATGGGCTGTTTAGTATGCTAGGATGATGTTCCATGTGATTTGCTGCATGTTTGGGATTCTAGGGTTTCCTTAGTGCTGAAATTGAGTTTATGTTTAGAATAGCTATATTTCATGTGCAAGCTTGTATTTTTCTCATGTGTGGATGCTTCTATTGATTAATATGCATGATTAGCATGATGTCTATGATGGGCTTTGCATGATTTAGAGTTATTTTATGTGATTTTGAGCACAATTGCGATTCTAGGGTTTCATTCATCCTTGTATTAGGAAAGTAGCATATAGCATGATAGCTTAGGGTTTTTCTTTGTATTTTCTTCATAGTTGATATATATGTGCTGCATATTTGATAACTATGATATTCTTCTGCATTCATAGTAGTGGATTTTAGTGTTTTTTGCATGTCATTGCATGTAGGGTTGAATTAGGGTTTTAGTTAGCTTATGATTCATGTTGTTGCATGACTTGTGGTTGATTTTAAACCTTATTTCAATTCTGTCCAGATCTGTTATTTGTCCTTGATATGATATTTCGAGCATGTGTTAGCCCATGTTTGGGCATGATAATGGCTTGATTTGGAATCTAGCTTGTTTGGTTGGTATTTTTGGTATGTTTTGCATGGAAATTGCAGGTGCTTTGACAGGTACAACAGGTGCAACTACCCCACCAATGTGGGGTGGTTATTTTGGCTATTGTGAGATGAAATCTTACAAATAAGGTAATTACCCTATGCAATAGGGTGGTTACTTTGACAGGTTGCTTTTGCTTAAGGTAAGTAGGGTGTGAGGGTGCCCCAATTCACCCTTCTTTCCTTCCTTTGAAACTTTCCCTTTCTTCCCCCCCCAGGGTTGTTTCCTAATAGAGGGGTATGGTAGATTCTATAGTTTCCTTTCAATAAAAAATACCTTTTAAATCAAAGTTTCCATCTTTTATCAAATTCCATATTTTACCAAAAATCTTTTGAGAATCATTCATTTTTGGAAACTTACCATGTTTTACTTGAAAGGAAACTTAGGGTTTACCATAGGCCTTGATTAGGTTATAACCCTATTCCCTTTCGAACTACGTGGACTTTGATCCATGTATTTCCATACATGGTACGTAGGCGCTCTTCGTGATGTTCAAGTCCGCCCTAGGATACTAAGTATCCTAGGTTTTCTCCCCCTCCTTCTTTTTTCTTTTTTTTTCTTTGATTTACATGATTATATGGATGAATGAATGAATGATATGCATGCTGTCTTGTGATGATAACTGTAGATTTATGTGTGATTAAGACTTTGATTTAGCCCAATTAAATTAAGAGACCGTTTAGGGCGATATGGGTGCCTATAGGCTTTGCCTAGAACCTTCCCATATCGTAACTTAGCCTCCGAATCCCCGAATTCTCTGGTTTCCAAAAGATCATTTGCCTCTCCATTTTTAAATATGGAGTCAATCTTTTGTTTTCCTAAAACAAAACTGTTTTTAGGGTTTTCCTTGTTTCCTTTAAAAAATAAGGTGGCGACTCCTTTCTTTTTCCAAACCCATTCGTGGGCCCTCTTTTCCTGGGTCCACAGATTGGCGACTTTTAAACCCTCCTGTGGGCCTTAACCATTTCTGGGGTTCACAGACTTGGCGACTCCACTGGGGATTTGTGGGCTAGACTCTATACAATTTGATTGGGCTAAGTTAATTTCTTTTGTTTAATTAAAATCAATCACATTGCATTCGCTTGATTGTGTGCTTTCATTTATTGCATTGTGTGCGCAAACTCTTGCATGTTAGGATCGATGTCCCTTGCCACTGACGGGCCTAGCCTCAACCTTGGTTTTCCTGATTCCATGAGTTGGGGCGAAAGCTCTCAACCTCTCTTGCCAAGTACCCTTGGGCTTGCCCTTGGGTATATTAAATGAGTTAATCACGTACTGCTGGACCCACGCGGCGTTCCTGATGCCACATGTGGTTAGGTATAAAGATTGCTCAAGCAAGTGAAGGACCCCAGCCTACCCTTATCATTAGTCCATATAGACAGACTTGCAGGACACTATGGTTTCACCCTTATGCACCCACATTGTTTGTAATGATATCATGACCGTGTTTGTGATGTGCTTAATGGAAAAATTAATAGAGGACCTTTGCACCCTATATCCTTAATACGTACCTTTCACCCATGACCCTTGCAAAGGTGATTGGATTAAAAGGGACTAATTGAGTATATATGATGTGAAGTCATTGAGACAAATATGGAAGCCTAGGACATACCCTTAGGATGAGAGACTGATTGTTCCCTTTCGTAGAGGAGTGAGAGGACGTACTGGCTTGGATCCGCGACCAGCAAGGGCGCTTAGTGAAGATTGATTCTACCAACCAGTCAGACATGGCCGAAGAAGCAACTAGTGAAGGGGGTTTTGATGTTGAGACTTGTTTGAAGGCTATCATGACCAAGCTTGATTACACCACTGATGTATCCGAGAGAGCATTGAAAATGGCCCAAGATATCCAACATAAGATGTCAGAACCCGAACAGAATAATGGCCGTACCCCAGGGGATAACACCGAAAATGGGACCCAGTCTGGAGAAGGCACTAAGACCAATGATGGGGGAAGCACTCAGCCCAAGGGGAATGAACCACCTGAAGTTTTTAACCTAGAAGGGGGAAATAAGGGGAAGACCTCTGATACAGACTCTGTGTTGGCTAGTAAGGTAGAAGCCTTGGAGAGAACTATAAAGGGAATCCGTAGGACAGATGACATGGTGGATGTACGTACCCTATCTTTGTTTCCTCAAGCTCGTATTCCACTACAATTCAAGATGCCCGAATTAGAAAAGTTTGATGGAACGGGCTGCCCTAAGACCCATTTGAAGATGTATGTACGAGCTATGCACCCTCGAGGAGCGACAGATGAACTCTTGGCCCAAATGTTCCATGAAACCCTAGCCACTTCTGCCTTAAAGTGGTTCCTAGCCTTGGATGAGAATAGAACCCGAACTTGGGAAGACATATGTAATGAGTTTTCAGAGCACTACAAGTACAACACTGAGGTGGATGTCATAAGAAGGGACCTAGAGACCACAAAACAAGGGGCTAATGAGACCTTTTCCGCTTTCATTACAAGGTGGAGGCAAAAGGCCTCGAGAATGGCAGATAGACCGAATGAGGAAGATCAGATTCAGTTGGTGGTTAAGAACCTATTGCCGGTGTATCACAAGCACCTCTTTGCTCACTACTTCCCTAATTTCAAGGCTCTTATAGGAGCAGGTACACAAGTTGAGGATGCCATTGCCGATGGGTCAATCAAGACAGAAGAAGTCCAAAAGAGCCGCAGGCCGAACTTTGCTGGGAAAAACAATGCCGAGGTCAATGCCATAGCCCAACCCATTCAACCCATCTCCCTAAATGACACCAACCCACCTCGCCAATTCACCGAGCTGCATATGCCACTTGAGAAAGTACTTGAAAAGCTAAAAAGCCGAGGCCTGTTGAAACCTCTCGACCCAAGACCACCACCAAATCCATTGCCCAAGAGCTACAATGAGAATGAATACTGCAAATTCCACCAAGCCAAAGGCCACTCAACCAACCGTTGCTATCGCCTTAGGCATGAGATCCAAGACTTACTTGACAAGCAAATCATCTCACCACCAACTCCACCAAATCGCCCAAATGTCACCCAAAATCCACTTCCCTCTCATAATTCATCCAACTCCATAAATGCCATTGAAGCCGACCCATCTCGACCTTGCCTACCCATAAGACAATACACTCCATTACCCATGTCCTTGACCCAAGCCTTTCACCAATGCTGCGACCAAGGCCTTATCATACCTCACCCTCTAAAGCCAAGACCCCAAACACCCCATCAATATTGTCAATACCATGGTATACCCGGCCATGACACTGAGGACTGTGCTATGTTGAGAAAGGTCGTTCAAGACCTCATTGATCAAAAGACCCTACAATTGCCAAAGAAGTCCATCCAACAACAGTTGAAGAAAGGTATGAAGCAGGAGACCCTCGAGTGGGGTTATTGGGAGAACCTTCGGGGAAGTTTGGTTACTATGTGCTTTATCCTGATCCATTGCCAAGTGAGCCCATAATTCCTACGGGCTGGGATGATATACCCGAAGAGGTGCAGATGGAGGACATTGACATGATTGAATGGGATGACCTGATGGGTGACACAAATGAAATCGATGACATATGGGCTAGTGATGAAGAAGTAGACCACATGACAAGAGGGGGCCGCCATTTCAAGCCTCCGCACTTGGAATCAGATAATCCACTGGGTGAGTTAGATAAGCGCCTTGATGTGCAAGAAGAAGAGGACGAAGTACTCCGACAATTGAAGAAGACCAATGCCAATATCACCATATGGGGCTTGCTTATGGCCTCCCACAAACACAGACAGACAGTGCTGAAGTTGTTAAACCAGGTACAGGTTCCGGTTGATTTGTCCCCTGAGGGATTGGTGAATCTAGTAAACCCTACTCCGAAGAATTCCACTATAGTGTTCACAGAGGCTGACTTACCTAAGAGTGGGCCAAGCCACTCCCAAGCTTTGCATATAACTGTTGATACCATGGGGAAGAGAGTTCCTACGGTCTTGATTGATAATGGTTCCGCACTAAATGTATGTCCTTTAAGAACTGCAACTGTTTTGGGCTTGGGGCCCACTGATTTCACTCCATCTGGGCAGACAGTGAGGGCGTATGATAATACCCGTAGAGAAGTAATTGGGATGATCACTTTACCTTTAATCATGGGACCCACAGAGTTCAGAGTAGAATTTCAAGTCCTGGATGTGCCGTCATGTTTCAACCTGTTATTGGGAAGGCCTTGGATTCATCCTGCTGGGGCTGTACCATCATCATTGCATCAAAAGGTGAAGTTCCCACATAAGGGAGCCATTGTCACGCTTCAAGGGGACTATGATTTGAAAATGGCGGGTATACCCATATGTGAAATAAAACCGGAATCAGTTGAGATACCCTTGTCTGGGTTTGAGTATGTGCAGTGTATAGAAAAGGAGTTGGAAAAGGAAGAATTGATACCCCTTGACTATTGTCCTCATGGTAATTTACATGTTGGTGAGATAATGCGGAAAATGAATTTCTTGCCGGGTATGGGCCTAGGGCGTCGCCAACAAGGAATTCCCCACTCTGTTCAAAGTCGGGTTGTTTCCTATACTTTTGGGTTAGGATATGAGCCCACTAAGAATGACTATGCAGAAATGACAAGGAGGAATAAGGAGAAGGGAAAAGCTAGAGCAGAAGGAAGGGTGCCAGACTTTAAGATTTCACCGTACAGGCCGACTCTGAATGGCTGTTTCATCAAGGAAGGGGATGACTTCCTGTACTGTGGGTTCCCAGAGCCTATGTTCAATCCAACAACCAAGATCAGAATCCCGGGGTTTGAGATTTTCTTCACCGAGTGGTATCCAATCACCGCTGAAATGGTGGATGATGAAGCCATCAATGACAGTTATTGGGAGAGGAAAGAAGAAGATTGGGTGGAGCACATGGATTCTGACACCATGGTCACTTTGTTTCAAGACATGGTCCTTACTATGGAGTTCGAAGGCGAGCAAGAGTTCGGAAAGGAAGAGCCACCACACTATTGCACTTTTTACCCAAGTTCTGATCCAGCATTGGCAGATAGAGATTTTTGTGACAAGTACTTTACAGAGGGGCTGAATCCTCAGAGCTTGACAGGTTGGTACAATTCTATGGGAAAGAAGAAAGAAGACTGGGTAGAGCATGTGGATACCGAGGCTATGGTTACCATGTTCCAAGATATGGTTCTTACTTTGGGGGAGTCAACAACAGAAGATTGCCAAGATTCGTCAATTCACCATGCAACCATGCCACTTCACAATTGGTACCTAGAAGATGGAGCCATTGCAGAGATCCTTGAAGAGGAAGATCATGACTTGCCTGATAATAGCTTGTAGGTTCCTTAGTTAGAGTCTTTCTTGCTTTCAATAAAGTGTGTCCGCCTATCCCACTTTGTGGCACCAAGTTTTGTTTCCTTTTCAAGTTTGTTTGTTCCTTTAATGAAGTGTGTTTCTTTTATACATTGTTTGCTTGCAGTGTTTCTTTTCTCTCTTCTATGGATATTTATGGCATGGATATAGATCCTAGGAATGACGTCCCCCCGGAGCTCGTCGAGCGAAGGAAAAGGGGTGTCACCGTGTTGGGAATCGAACAAGAGGGAAAAATACAAAGGCGGAATATAAAAATTTTCCTACGATTCCCAATCCCATGAATCTAACTATGCATAACACAAAATCAAACCCTAACTACAAAGAGGGTTAGAACACTTACAGAATTTTTGTCTTCTCCTTTTCGCTCCAAGCTTTGATTCCGGACAGCGGTGAATGAGCAGCCCAAGTGTGCTGCCTCCAACGGTATCCACACCTAGCTAGAGCTTCAAGTCCTTTCTTTCTTCTTCCTTGTTGTTGCTAGAGGTGGAGAAGAGAGAGAGAGAGAAGAGAGCCTCCAAGGGGCTGGACGGTTAGGGTTTATTGTGCAAGCCTATTATGCCATGTCACACATAAGTGTGACTTATATAGGCAGCCCACTAAAGGGGGCTGGCCATGGGGAAGAAACCCTAAT